>JAAALK010000288.1:16393858-17096398 GCA_019279435.1 Zizania palustris
CACATTGCCTTCCTCAAGCTCTGGTTGGAGGGTTTATCTTTTGCATATCGACTCTGGCCCCAACCTTTCAATTTCAGTTTATAGCCGTCCAGCTCGTTGCCCACATATGGGTTCCTCTTGGTCGTTACCTCCTAGGGGCCACATCCGCCTCCTTCACCTCGTGTCAGCCAACCTATCGGCTGGCAACCCCATCGGCCACCCTAGCAGCCCTTGGTGGTTCCTATAAATATGGCTCAATGTTTATACAGCCGATATCATTGGAGGACCCCCTCTTTTCTCAAATGCACTTTTCTACCGATTTTCCAGAATCATCCATTCCCACCTATCGTACTTGCAAATCATCGAGAATTGATGCTTCTACTCATGTAACTAGTAAAGGTGCTATAGTGATAGGCTAGTACAGTTCCTGGAGGTCGGAAGCACACACTCAATGACCGGAGCCATGGAGATGGAGATCGCCATGTGAATAGGGTCATGCTATGTCACAGTTAATATGATTGCATGTGATGTTTTCTTATGTTCCTGTCATACTATTCTTGCATGTTTCGTGCGTGCTAGGGACGTTACCTTGCTAGAATAGTTTTCCCTCAGGAAATTAAGTATTGATGCTCTTTCCAATAGCTGCACCCAATAAGGATCTCGATCATCGATAGTGGGTCTGTCCAAGCAGTGCACTATATTTTATCTTGACTAGTTAGGGTGGAAGTCAAACTTCCACACGCATAGTATTAGTTTGCTTAACGAGGCTATCAAACAGTTTTGGGCCTTAGGGCATAGATATGGCATTGAGTATTGGATGATTCTCTAATGATAAGAGTCACATACGATGTGATTAGCAAAACATTGCTTACCTATGTCACCTAGCTTCTAGTAGTGATGCCAAAGCTCATAAGGAGTTAGAATGAATATGGATCTTGCACCACTATTAGTCATCATAGGAAAAGTGACTATTTTTAAATAGTGGAACATCTTTATTGGAAATAAGATAAACATTGCATAGTGCTGAACCTTGCATTTAATCTTTTGTAGATCATGGCACCAACTACTACTGTTAGGAGCACTTCAATTTTTAATTTGTGATCTATTCTTGAACGAGATAAATTGTCTGGAACAAATTTTATGGATTGGTACAGAAACTTGAGAATTGTTCTTAAGAAAGAGAAAAATGATTATGTTCTAGAGGAACCTCTCCCTGATGAACCAGGAGAGGATTCTTCTGCAGCAAACAAGCATACTTATGAGAATCATGCTAGTGATTCCATGAACGTCAGTTGTCTGATTCTTGCCTGTATGTCCTATGAGTTTCAAAAACAATATGAGGAACGAGATGCTTACGATATGATCATAGGCCTTAAGGGCATGTTTTAGAACCAGGCAAGGGCCGAGAGATACAATGTGTATAAGGCCTTATTTGCGAGTAGGCTGGCTGAAGGGAGCCCAATGAGTCCTCATGTGATCAGGTTGATTGGTTACATTGAGACTCTAGAGAGACTGAGTTCTCCACTAGATCCATACTTTGCTATTGATGTGATTCTCCAGTTGCTCCCACTAAGCTTTGAGCCATTCATCATGAATTACAACATGGTTGGACTGGGGAAAACACTAGCTGAGTTGCATGGGATGCTCAAATTGCCGAGGAGAGTATCAGGAAATCTCCAAGTCATGTGATGATGGTTCCGAAAGAGAGAAAAAAAGAGGAAAGAGGAATGGTAAGGCTAAGACTACAGATTCGATCTCTAGTGCAAGCCTAAACTGACTAGAAAGTCCAAGTCGGGTCCTGCTAGCTCTGATGTGTGCCACCATTGCCACAAGCCTGGCATTGGAAGCGCAACTGCAAGGTGTATCTAGAAGAGCAGAAGAACAAGAAGGGAAGTGTGATTTCCGCTTTAGGTATTAATGTTATTGAAATTAATCTTGTTACTCATCCAAATGATTCATGGGTATTTGATACCGGTTCAATGATTCATACATGCAAATCATTATAGGGGCTGAGTGGGACAAGAAAGTGTGGTAGCGGTGAGTTGGATGTCCGTGTCAAGAATGGTGCAAAAGTTGTAGCATTGGGCGTCGACGTTTATTCACTGTCACTACCTTTAGGACTAGTTTTGGAGTTGAATAATTTGTTATTTCATTCTCACCTTAGGCAGAAACGTTATCTCTTCTTCATGTTTAGAAGAGATGGTTTTGAACTCGTAATAAAGAACAAGTGTTGTTCAATATTTCGAATGACATGCTCTATGGTGTTTGTCTATTAATGAATAGATTATCTATTCTGCGTCTTGAAGATGCACATGTTTATAACATTAGTACAAAGAAACAACGACTCAATGATATGAATCCTACCTACATCTAGCATTGTCGTTTGGGTCATATAAATGAGAAGCGCGTGCCGAAGCTCCATAGTGATGGACTTTTGGAGTCATTTGATTTTGAATCATATGACGCATGCGAGTCTTGCTTACTTGGCAAATGACAAAGACACCTTCACAGGTCAAAGTGAGAGGGCTAGTGAGCTATTGGCCATTGTACATACTGGTGTATGTGGACCAATGAGCTAGGTCGCAAGAGGTGGTTTTCAGTACTTCATCACTTTTATCGATGACTTTAGTAGATATGGTTATGTCTACTTGATGAGGCATAAGTGGAAGTCCTTTGAAATGTTCAAGGAGTTCAAAAATGAAGTACAAAATCATAAGGGCAAGACAATTAAATTTCTACAATCTGATGGTGGAGGTAAATATTTGAGCCATGAGTTTAGTGATTATCTGAAGTAGTGTGGAATTGTTCCACAGCTGACTCCACCCGACACGCCCTAGTGGAATGGAGTGTCCAAGTGGAGAAACCGCACCTAGCTTGTTGGACATGATTCGGTCGATGATGAGTCATGTTTACCTTCCATTATCCTTTTGGGGACTCGTTCTAGAAACTGATGCTTTCATGATAAATATAGTTCCATCTAAGTTAGTAGAGAAGACGCCATATGAGATGTGGTCTGGGAGGTGTCCCAGTTTGTCTTTTCTAACGATTTGGGGTTGTGAGGTGTATGTCAAACATTTGATGTCTGATAAGCTCACTCCTAAATCTAACAAGTGCTTCTTTGTGGGTATCCTAGGGAAACCAAAGGATATTATTTCTATAATAGAGAAGATGGCAAAGTGTTTGTCGCTCGGAATGGTGTGTTCTTTGAGAAAGAGTTTCTCTCAAAAGGGGTTAGTGGGAGAACGGTGCATCTCAAAGAAGTTCGAGAACCACTAGAAAGTGTTTCAGATCCCACTGAACCACAATAGGTCATGCAAGGTGTTGTAGAGCAAGTTGCAAAGACACTAGCCCCATGAAGGTCTAGGAGGGTGAGTCACACGCCAGAGCGGCTCATGTTTTTGACCACTGGGAAGCGTGACGTGGTTGTTGTTGGACAACGATGAGCACAAGCCTATACAGAAGCAGTGATGAGACCAGACTCTGAGAAATAGCTTGGAGTCATTAGATCCGAATTGGAGTCCATGCGAGAAATCTAAGTTTGGAACTTGGTCGATTCCACCTGTTGGTGCGTTTTTTGGTCACACTTTGACACACGCGTGGCCTGGGAGATCTTCATAACTCCAGTGCAGGTCCTACGTTCTTAGAAAAAGGTTCAAGATGTGCCAATCAGTTTGACCCTGCAACTAATAATGAAACAAATAGAGAAGTATCGGCAGCATAACCTATCGGCTATCGAGCCGATGATCGCAACAAGGATAGGATAATCGTGGACTATTATGCCGATCGGCCATAGGGCCGATGACCATGGGCGAAGCGATCGGGCAAGCATGCCATCAGCCAATGAGATAAGCAGTTTACACGTATGGGCCGATGAGCACATTTCGATGGCGAATAAGATATGTCATTGAATTGAAGATAACCTATCGGCTTGTACTCCGACAAAAATAAATAAAATGTGCCAGTAGCTAATCATGAAAATCATCACAATAATTAGATCGGACCTAACCAAGACAGTAGCTGATCACGATGATATTAATAATATGTCAAAGTATCGAACATGCTTTATTCAGATGAATGGTATACATCATGAAAAATTTACAATAGCAAGAGATGTCGGACCTAACCGATGAAGCCTCAAATATCACATCTAGATCACATCAATCTAAGAGATTAATCTGATACAGCCTTAGATCTAGCCAATACACTGCGATAAACAAGCGATCGTACTGTTTCAACCTGTGCTTCAAGAAATCAAGCTGATGTAGCTGTGAAGGCACTGATCTAATTGATATGATCGTCGGGGTGGCGAGACTCACCTCTTCACCAGAGATCAGAACTATGCAGCCCAGCTCCGAGTGCCGAATCCAACCAGGATTAACCTTGGGAAGCTAAGGGCGGCAATGCGCCGAGTAGTTGTTTGATAGAGATGTGTGTTTCACCTAACTAAGGGATACATATTTATAGTCTAGAGACTTGCTGTCCAAGCAATCTATCCTGACTAATTCTAGATAAAACTTCATCTTCTCATCATCGACTTCTTCATATTCAGCAATGTTATAACAGACGGGCTTCTTTGACCATCTTGACTGGACTTTTCTTGACTTTTCTTGACCGTACGACATCCTTGGTGGGCCCTGAGCTTTACCAAATCTTAGCGTCAACACCACCCGATGGTGTTAAAACTATTGAGTGTAAACGGATTTTCAAGAAAATGATAGATGTTGATGGAAATGTTCACATCTATAAGGCACGATTGGTGGCAAAAGGTTTCAGACAGATTCAATGTGTTGATTATGATGAAACGTTTTCGCCCGTCACTATGCTGAAGTCTATTCGGATCATCCTAGCAATTGCCGCATTTTATGATTATGAAATATGGCAAATGGATGTCAAGATGGCTTTCCTGAATGGAAACCTAAGTGAAGATGTGTACATGACACAACTTGAAGGTCTTGATGATCCGAAAATTGCTGGGAAAGTTTGTAAATTGCAGAAGTCCATTTATGGACTGAAGCAAGCTTATCGGAGTTGGAATCTTCATTTTGATGAGGTAGTCAAAGGGTTTGGATTCATCAAGAATGAAGAAGAGCCTTGTGTTTACAAGAAAGCTAGTGGGAGATCACTTGTATTTCTGGTCTTATATGTGGATGACATATTATTGATCAGAAATGACATTCCTATGTTCAATGCTGTCAAGACTTCATTGAAAAATAGTTTTTCCATGAAAGATCTTAGAGAGGCAGCATACATTTTGGGCATAAAGATCTATATAGATAGATCAAAGCAGCCAATTTGATTAAGCGAGAGTACGTACATTGACAAGGTTTTGAAACGGTTCAAAATAGAGAATTCCAAGAAGGGATTTCTTCCAATGTCACATGGTATTTATCTTAGAAAGACTCACTATGTTGTGACACTTAATGAGCAAGAGAAAATGTATGCGATTTCGTATGCCTCCACGATCGGGTCCATCATGTATGCTATGTTTTGTACACGCACAGATGTTTCATATGCTGTAAGTGTTACGAGCAAGTACCAATCAAACCTGAGTGAAAGTAACTGGAATGTAGTAAAAGGTATCCTCAAGTACTTAAGAAGGATTGAGGAAATGTTCCTAGTTTACGGTGGTGATGAGGATCTCATTGTAAGTGGTTTCACTGATGCTAGCTTTTAGACCGATAAAGATGATTCTTGATCGCAATATGGCTTTGTGTTATGCCTCAATGGAGGCAAAGTGAGTTGGAAGAGCTCCAAGCAAGTGACGGTGGCCGATTCTACAACAGAAGCGGAGTATATCACAGCTTCAGAAGCTGCAAAGAAGGCCGTTTGGACCAGAATATTTGTTTTTGAGTTGGGTTTTGTTCCTAGTGCGTCCAGTCCAATGGACCACTATTGTGATAATAGTGGTGCCATTGCACAAGCCAAGAAGCCAAGGTCACACCAAAAATCCAAACATATACTTCGGCGATATCACTTGATCTGTGAGATCATAGAGAGAGGTGATGTGAAGATTTGCAAGGTGCACACAAATTTGAACATAGCCGATCCATTGATAAAACCTCTTTCACAACCCAAGCATGAGGCGCACCTGAGCCCCATTGGTATTAGATACTTGCGTGAGTGAGTCATGTGTATGTGGAAGATGTTAGTAGTGTCTATGCTAATGTAAGAAGATAATTGTTATCTTGTTCCTTGAATAAATGTCATTTGAATTTAATTAATGAGTTGATGACTTGTTATGTGAAACTATTTCTTTTATAACGATATTATTCAAAAGGATCCCTGATCTTGTCAGCATGTGGGACAGTGATGATACATAGATTAACACATGTGACTGATTGATGACCACGTTTTACAAATCATAGACATAGAGATGTCAAATCAGTGATGTGGACACATGTTGGAGAACATGGTGTTGGATAGACCCACTTGAGATTCTATTGGGATTGTTATTGTAATGTGACATCAGTTGTCATCTCAAATGGTGTACATGCAGAGTCCTTAGACCTGAGATCGTCATTTGATTTCAGAATGTGTAGCGACACACTTAGATGCTTCCTAACGCTATTCCGTAATAGGGTAGTAATAAGGGTTATTTTCAGGTGTGTTGTGAAACATGTCGTGGGATGTGAGTAGTCAAGATGAAATTTACCCTCCTAATAATAGAAGAGACGTCTCTAGGCCACTTGAGGTAATCGAATTGGAAAAGTGCATGACTATGCCACTTTGACTAAAGAGTTAGTCATGATTTGAATCCATTACTTAATCGAGTGAAATGTCGAGCTGTCCAACAAGGGTTGCACGAATCTCACCTTGAGTTTGACTGATGTCGTGTGGTAAAGGGACTAGTGCATGAGTATATCAAGGTTCAGTGAAAATTTGATTTTGTACACTTTTGGGGGTCAATATGTGCTACTAGGTACCGCTATTGATCAGTTAGCTAGAAAAGTTATCCGGTGTACAACCGTTTGTGTATGAACCTATCGGGTCACACACTTAAGGGGATGGATTAGGAAAATTGCAAAGAATTGGTTCTTGTGCAAGTAGGAGATTGAAGGAACTATGACCAAGAAAATTCCGATTGGATCAGAAGTTCCGATTGGATCGAAAGTTCTGATTTAGAATTGGAAGTTTTGATTATTTTCTGAATTGGAAATAGAGAGCTCAAATCAGAAGTTCTGATATGGTATTGGAAGTTACGATAATTTATTGTTTACAAAATAGAGAGCTCAAATCAGAACTTCTGATATTGATACGACACGATGTCCCGATCTTTACGATGTAGGATCGATCACTAGCTATAGACCAACTGGTTAACTTGCTGCAAGCAGTGATAACTAGTGCAACCTGGTAAATAAAACTCGAAGCAAACCACCTTCTTGAACAGGCAATCTGAATCGAGGATTCGCCCAACCACACTCTCAAGAACCAACCAATACAACCTACAATCAATCAAGGCAAACCTTGAAGGGAGTAGGAGCATCAATTGGGGAGCAGATGATGACACTGCTTCTATAATCCCATGAAGAATATTACAAGAGCAAATGCGTAGAGATTACTCTCAAGTTTGTTAGCACTCGGCTAAGCAAAGGCGGTTCTGTTTAATAATTATGAAAAGGTCTACCTTTCCTTAGGAGTACATGGATATTTATCCTAGGAATAACCCTCCTAGATAGGTATGAACATGAAATGGAAATGAACAGATAGACCATGTGAAAGGTCTCCTCGGAACAGTGGTTCCCGAGTGGTTTCCATGTGGTTGTTGCTCTTCTGCGTAGTCTTTAATGTTTTGATCATAACTACATCTTCGGATGCCCAAATGATGTGCGGTTGATTATATTGGAATCGTGACTTGATAAGATTTCACACCATGTGCATTATGTTCCACTAAATATTGTACATTAATACAGTTTTGCATGGGAAGTTGAACATTTGATAGATTGTTAACCTTCAACAATGGAAATTCCAAACTGGTCGGATGTGGTGGCATTGAAAACTAGACTTGATAAGCTTTACAAAAAGTGCTCATTTACCTCAATATCTTCTAGGAATAAAAAGTTATGTGATTCGCAAGTATGGTTCTTCCCTATAGTCACTGCCTAGCGTGTTCTTGCATTCCTCCTTAGTGAACCTGAGCAACAATAACATGCACGATTTAGGTAGTATATAATTCTTGTTCATATTAAATTGATCTTCATAAAGTAGCGCGTTCACCTCTTGTTGTAGCTTATTTGCTCGACTACGCGTGATCGGGCCATCAAAGACTTGGGCTAGTGTCGATGTAGGTGATACTTGAGTTGGTGTTACTGGTATTGGAGGTTGTAATATGTTGGTTGATGACGTGGTCATATCATCCTTCCTCTCTTGAAAATGAGTCGTCCTCGACTCTAAGGTATCTTCACTTATGAATGGTAATAAATCAGCAATATTCAAGGTCGTACTCACACCATAGCTTTGTGGAAGATCTATCTTATATGTATTATCATTGATCTTTGTAAAAACATGAATTAGTCCACCTGAAGAAAGTATGCCTGAGAAAATTTTGGGGATCGGAAGTTCTGATAAGTGTATCAGAAGTTCCGATTATTTTTGGGACCCGAGTCAGAGAGAAAAACCAACATCAGAAGTTCCAATATGGTAAAGGAAGTTCCGATGTTGGACTCACGACTTGAATCGGAAATTCTGATTTGGAATCGGATGTTCCAATTATTTTCTAGACTCGAGTCAAAGAGTAAAAGTTGCTTCAGAAGTTCTAATATGGTATCGGAAGTTCGGACAAACTGGAAGTTCCAATTTGGATAAGGAAAATTGTACTGATCGGAAGTTCCGATAGGTGTATTGGAAGTTCCGAAGTGGGCGAAATAGATTGGATCTATTATGATAATGTGCTAGCTTGAGAGACCGAAAATACCCAGATCGGAAGTTCCGACGTGGGCGAAAACAGATTGGATTTGTTTGGTCTCGAATCGGTTGTAACCGATTTGTTGGTTTCGAATTGTTGGAGTACAGGGACTCTCACCTCTATATAAAGAGAGGAGGAGGAGGTCTCAGAGGATAAGCAATCGATAGTTTAGACATAGCCACCAAGAACTCATCTCCTCCCTTTTTTGATCTCAAAAGTTGAGATTGGGAATTCTCTCGTTCTCACGAGCGGTGCTAGCACATCGACGTGGGAAGGATCCCATCCCTGGACGTGTGGATACCATGGAGTCGTTGCTCCAATAGTGACACTCGTGGACTTCATCACGTGAACAACTACGTCATTTTCGTCGATTAGATCACCGGGGAACGGCCGAAGCGAAGCGAGGATCAGCGAGGACGCGCTCCCCGACATCTTCTTCCACTGCACCTAGTGCGTCTTGTGCTAGAAGGTAAACGATCTATGATCCCACACACACATGGTTCTTAGGCTTAGGGCAAAATTTTTGAAATTACTGGCTAGCGTAGCTTCCCCATTCTCCAACACCATCCTCTCGAGGCATCAATTTGCATTTGCGCTTATGAGGAAAGAAATCCTTGTGCAAATGTATCCACACCATCCAAATTTCATGGCTCAAATATTACTTTCTTCCTCTATTTATTCATACTTGCAGCCTTGCGTTTAGCCTTTAGTTCGATTGCTTCCTTGGTCTTCTCATGTATTTTCTTTACATATGTAGCACGCTTGGAAGCTTTTGTGTTTGTTCTCTCCTGTAATGGAAGGGGCAATAAATCAATTGGAGCAATAGGTTTGAAACCATATACAATTTCAAAAGGACACAAGTTAGTGGTAGATTATACTGCCCTATTATAAGAAATCTCCATGTGTGGTAAACAATCCTCCCAACTCTTCAAGTTCTTTTTCACCATTGTTCGTAGCAACATCCAGAAACCAAGTGAGGCTTGCACTGTGGTTTCATCTTGATGATGAGTGATTGACAAGATTGTCTGGCTAATCTGTCTGGTTGTGTGAGTAATGGTATGGGTTGCATGGAGTTGCGTTTGTTTGCTTGTCTCATGTGTGCAGGGTTGAGATGCTTATCAACTGTCGATGGCTGGTGATCAGGGTCAGGCAGGGAGCTTGATGCCAGATGGTCGAGGATTTCGGAGGAAGTTGAAGGTGATCTCAGGCGTACACATGGAGATGAGACAATACATGGACGAACTGATGATCAAGACAACGTGTTGACCAAGTCAGCGAAAGGGAGGCCAGTGCAAGTTACAAGGCAGCTCAAGGGATCGAGAGCGGGAGAGACTTGCTGGCAGTCGAGTTCATAGACGGGTGACACATGTCGAAGATCTGGAAGGCTTTGTTGGTTTCAGCTGAAAACCATCGTATCAAAGAATGTTTTAAATTTCAAGTAATAGGAGTTTATTTTTCTGTTTAGTCGTCTAGATTAAGTGTAATCTTTTAGTATTTTTCTGAATTATTAATTCTAAAAATACATAAGGGCATTTATGTAACTCGGTAATTAAACCCTAATGACATTTTGGGAAATACCTTGATAGGCTTGTCTATATAAAGGACCCCGGGCCTAGGGGATTAGGTTGAATCTTTTGGCTGAATATTTAGTGGCTGTGAATTACATCTAGATTTTTCTTTCTCCAAAGTTTTTCTACCGTTTTCTTTTGCGTGTATTGTTCATTGCTACAAAGCCTTTCAGCGCTGGTTGCCGGATCGGCTATAGTGAATCTAGCGCAAGCAACACCACCACCAGGAGTCACCACCGGCCACCACCTGGAGCATAGCACAGATGCATACCGGTCTTTTTGAGAAAACTTTTTCAGCTGGTTTTTATTTCTCCTATGTGTGCTTCTTTCAGATTTGTGTTAATTCTTCCTGAGACATCTACACAAGCCGAGCGCCTCTATTGTGCTTTTGTTGCTTTGTCGTGAGGGAGCAGATTATCTGCTATAGAATTGCCAAGCTTTTTGCCGAGAAGCATTGTTTCCGGTTGTTCTTCTGCTTCTCTGATTTTTGCACTGCAAGACTTGATCCGGTGAATCTATACAATGTTCTGCTATGATTTCTTGCAGTGCTACCATGCCAGGCTGCTGTATGGCAATACTGTTGGTGGTTTGCTGCACTGTGCAGGTTCTCAAAGTAATTACTGTGCATCATTTTTATTTGTTGATCAATCAGTAAGTGATGTGCAGTATTTTGTGGATTGAAACAATTCCATGCAACAGTATGAGAAGAAGTGCATCCAACTTGTTTTTCTTATTGGACAATCTTGATTCATGAATGTGAATTCTTCTGTTTCGTGTGAGGGCTTAATTTACCGATTGGTTGTTTATTTTTTATCTAACACTATTCTGATTAAAATTCATGTCCATTAGTAGTATGTTATAATATCTGTCCTATTGAAGATTGTCCTGAGTTGGTTCAACTTAAATCAAGGGATCAATGATTGGAACTTGTTTTCATGTCTGTTCTACTTGTGCTTGAGGAAAACCATGTCCTGATTTGCTAATTTGGAAATATGCAGCTGTTTCTATTCTCTGTCCACTTCTTCATGATTTTAAACTAGACTGTGTGCTAACCTTTGATTACTGCATCTGTTCTTCTCAGTTAATGTTTCAAAGTTGATAACTGCATATGTTTTTCTGAATAAAAACAATTACAGAAAATGGATTAAAATATTTGGGCTACTTCTAAGGTTGATAAAAATTTATAAAAATTCTCAAAAATATATCTTGGCCTAGGGTTCATATACAAAATTTTCTAGCCCCTGGTTTGGCCATTTCATCTAGATTCTAGTTCAAAAAGGTTAAGGAGGGCATTAAAGGTATTTCTAAAATGAATAATCCCAGGGAAATTGATTAAATAATATTTTTATTTCTTTGAAAATTTGGGGTGTTACAGAGTTGGACCCGATTCTGGCTAAGTGTTTATCTCTATTCAGCCAAATTATAGCAGATTAGATTAGAGGTCTAGCCCCTATAAGTATAGAGGCGAAGCTAGTTCAGAGAACTCCCCGACAAAAATCAACCACAAAGCCCTAGCTTTGAATCGCATTTACTTTATCTTTACTTTTCTGTACTCTTCGTGGGTTTGCCTGGAAGCCCTCCGACGACCACTTCGTAATAGTGATAACCCTTGTTACTTCGCTTGTGAAGTATCTGTTAATCTACGTAATAGATTGCTATCGTCTTGTTACTTTGCTTGTGAAGTATCCGCTAATCTGCGTAATAGATTGCTACCTTCGCCACTAGTGCAACACTTAGCAGAATTCGTTCCTCAAGCCGAATTGGTGCTTCGAATCTTCTCTATTGCAGGTTACCATGTTTGGAGCTACTTCGTCAGAGGTGTCCGGAGCTGAGAGATCGGTTTCAGAGGTTGCCAGAACACCCTTCAGCGAGATTGCTGCTTCGACTGCACGCCAACAGACTTCATCACAACAGGCTTCGCCACGCTCGTACTCCGCACCGGATGAAGTCATGGTCGCGCGTCGCGTTTGAGTCATTATTTTGTATCTTACTATATCAGAGACTTCACGCCGAACCCCGCTGTTCGGAGGTGATTGTCGCATCCAGATCTGTTCAGAGTTCATCTTCGGCCAGGTCGGTCCGAACGCCAAAGGCATCCTTCGGCGGGACGCTTCGCACTAGACGCCGAAGGTACACTTCGGCGACCCCCCTTCTCACCATACTTCGAAGCAGACAGGCTCCAACTGGTTTGCTGATTTATTCTGTTTAATATATTTCTTTCAACTAATTGGATTATTTCAGTGTGATCTGATTACCTGGCGACTCCACCCCCTTACTATGGTTGAGGGTAGTTGGAACACGACGTCGGTGCTGTGTTACGCTTAGGATTGTCCCTAAGTATCCGCACACTTTTGGATCATCGAATTGACCCAAGTGTAGGGGCACATTTTCGTGTCAACACATGGTTCTCCAGCTTCACCTTGACCAACAAATGGGAATACATCACCTTCAGAAACAATTGAAGGAGTAGAGTGAAAGGCCAAGGTACGATTAAAATCAATGAAAATTTCTCTCACAAATGTTGCTTTGGTTGAGGATTTGGGATACAACTTGCTTTCCGTATCTCAATTACTTGATGAGGGTTTGAAGGAACATTTTGGATGTGATACTTCTTAAGTACTTGATTCTTCTGGCGCTTTTATTTGCAAGATTTCAAGAGTTGGGAGAGTTTTTGGAGTGATTTCTCCAAGTCATTTAGTTCTTATCATTGCCTTATTGCTAAACCATCTTTTGAGCTCTAGATGTGGCATAGGAGACTAGGGCATATGAGCTTTGATTTGCTTGCTTGGTTGAGTGCCCTAGGTTTGATCCGAGGATTGCCCAAGCTCAAATTTGAAAAGAACCTTGTTTGTGCTCCTTGTCGACTTGGAAAGATGGTTGTCGCCTCTCATTCACCCATCAATATGGTGATGACAGAACAACCTAGAGAGCTTCTTCATATGGACACTGTAGGTCCTTCCCGGGTTAGTTCTTTAGGTGGTAAATGGTATGTTCTTGTCGTGGTGGATGGCTACTCCCGTTACTCTTGGATTTTCTTTCTTGTAAGCAAGGATGAAGTGTTTTCACACTTTCGGAGCTTAGCTTTGAGACTATTCAATGAACTTCCCGGTGCATTGAAAGAAATTAGAAGTGATAACGGCACCGAGTTCAAGAATAGTTTCTTTGTTGATTTTTGCCTTGAGCTTGGCATTGAACATCAATTTTCTGCTCCACGGGTTCCTCAAAAAAATGGAGTTGTTGATAGAAAGAACCACACTCTTGTGGAGATGGCTAGGACGATGCTCAATGAGCATAGGACTCCTAGGAAATTTTGGGCTGAAGCCATGAGTACTACTTGTTACATCTCCAACATGATCTTTTTACGCTCATTTTTGAATTTGACATCTTATGAACTACGTTTTGGAAGGAAGCCCAAGGTTACTCATTTGATAGTATTTGGATGTCGGTGCTTCATTCTAAAACATGGTAATCTTGACAAATTTGAGTCGCGTGCGTCTGATAGGATCTTTTTGGGGTATTCTTTGAATGGCCATTCATATCGTGTATTCAATATTGATACTAACACTATTGTTGAATCATGCAATGTGACCTTTGATGAGACATCTCCATGTGTTAGTCCCTCTTTTGAACTTGCAAATGAGCATGATATGAGTGAAACAATCTTTGAAGAAGAAGATCCATCAGACGTTGAAGATAATGAAAATACATCGCAACCTCCTATTGCGGCATCTCCAGAAGCAGACCTTGCATCATCCACTTTAGCAAGAAGGCCTGAAGCATCAACTTCAGCAAGCTTAAGCAAAATCCAACAAGAGTTGAGGGGGAGATTCTATCACAAAGAGAAGCAGCACTTCGGATTCAGAAGATTCATCCCCCTGAGCAGATCATCGGTGAGCTAAATGAAAGGGTAACACGATCTCATGCTCACTTTGTTGATTCTACATTTGTTGCTACTTTTGAGCCTTTAGATGTCAGTCATGCTTTATCTGATGCAAATTGGATCAACGCCATGCATGAAGAGTTGAAAATTTTTGATAGAAATCAAGTCTGGATTCTTGTTGATCCACCCCCTAACATTCATATCATTGGCACAAAATGGATTTCCAAAAACAAGCGGGGGGAGGATGGGTCTATAGTGAGAAACAAGGCTAGATTTGGGGCTCAGGGTTATACTCAAGTCGAGGGGGTTGATTTTGGAGAAACATTTGCTCTGGTAGCTCGACTCGAGGCCATTAGGATTTTGCTTGATTTTGCATCGTCTCGAGGGTTTAAGCTTTTTCAAATGGATGTAAAAAGTGTTTTCCTTAATAGTTTCATTGGAGAAGATGTGTATGTCAAACAACCCACGGGCTTTGAACATCCCAAATACCCCCATAGAGTCTTTAAACTTCACAAAGCTTTATATGGGCTCAAGCAAGCTCCTAGGGCTTGGTACGACCATCTTAGGAACTTCTTGATTGAGTATGGGTACAAAATGGGCTCTGTTGATAAAACCTTGTTCACTCTAATGCATGGCAAAGATTTCTTACTTGTTCAGATATATGTTGATGACATAATTTTTGGTGGTTCATCTCATACTCTTGTGGCCGAGTTTGCTGATTCTATGAGCAGAGAATTTGAGATGTCGATGATGGGCAAGCTGACTTCTTCCTTGGTTTGCAAATCAAGCAAAGCAAACAAGAAACTTTTGTGCATCAGACAAAGTACACTAAAGACCTCCTAAAATGCTTTGACATGGCTGATGCAAAGCCACTTGCTACTCTAATGGCTACTTAAGTTGCGCTAGACCCGGATGAAGATGGAGAAGAAGTGGACCAAAAGGAGTTCCGGAGCATGATCGCCTTCCTCCTCTACTTGACGGCTATGAGGCCGGACATACACTTTGTAGTATGTCTGTGTGCTTTTTATCAGGCTTCTCCAAGGGCTTCACAATGTCAAGCTGTTAAGCGCATACTAAGGTACCTCAAGCATACTCTTGAATTTGGCATTTGGTACTCTACATAATCTTCTTTATGCTTGAGAGGTTTTTCAGATGCTGATTTTGCTAGTTGTCGAATTGATCGAAAAAGTACCTCTAGTACTTTTCAATTTCTAGGTTGTTCTCTTATGTGTTGGTCTTGTCACAAACAGTCAAGCGTTGCGCAGTCTACAACTGTGGCTGAATATGTAGCTGCGGCTAGTTGTTGCGCACAGATTTTGTGGATGGTTTCTACTTTGCGAGAATTTGGGTTGGATTTTAAGGGTGTTCCACTGTTTTGTGATAACACTAGCGCAATTAGCTTAGCAAACAACCCAATACAACATTCTAGGACCAAACACATTGATGTGCATTATCATTTCTTAAGAGATCACAATGAGAAGGGATATATTTAATTGCGCTTTGTTGATACCCAGAACTAGCTTGCTGATATTTTTACCAAGCCTCTTGATGCTTCACGCTTTGCATTTTTGAGAGAAGAACTTGGTATTTGTCATCCTTATGGCATCTTGTGAGGGGGAGTTATGTATCTCTGCATAAGCTTCTGTCATATGATTAATCGCTTTTACAACCACATGCTTTATTATGCCTTTGAGGTATTTTCTTTAATATTATTGATTATACTTTGCTTGAATACAACTGATATCTGTTATGAGCATGACTTTTATTTGTGAAAATTTAAAAATGATCACTGCTTAGTCTAGAAACTAGCATGAATAGGTTGAGTGCATTTGCTATCTTTTACATACCTGGTAGCTAGGTCCTTTACACATGGATGCAAACATGCAACTTGATTATGTCAAAAATATTGTGCTGAAAATTAAAAAAATGGATGAAAATGAAAATTTAAAAAAACAATAAAAACGATTGATATTCATGTTGTTTTATGCTAAAATTGAAAATATCCATGTGGGTTTGCATTGTCGCACTACTTTGTTCTAGACTGCTTACCATAACACTTTGGTATGAACTGGGACATTGAAGTGTATACCAAGACCAATGCTTTAAGCTTTTGATGGTTTCAACCTAGGCTTAGCTTGGTCAATTAGCATAAAGTTGACATGCAAATAACCCCTGGCACTAAAATGAAAAAAATCATCATAAAGCTTGAATTAATTGCATATCAAGTTTGCTGAAGCTCCTTGTAGTGGGATATATTTATCTGGTTAGTATTTGTTAGCTTTTACATCTCATGCCTTACCATGTCTAGTATGCTAGTCTGATTAGTGATGCTTTTATTTGCTAAAACCTGAAAATGCTTGCTCATGCTGTTGCTTGGATAGTATTCACCTGAGTTTGTCATACAGTACTTTTGGACAATATTCAAGGCAAATGCTTGTTTTGTATTGTAATTGGAGTTAATCATGTTCTAGAAGCTTGTATTTACACTTCATCCTCACACCTCGTGTTGTTATCTTGATGCCTACATTGCCAAAGGGGGAGAATTCATAAAGCTTGATTCTATTTTTGCTTGCTTGCTTCTAATTTTGCTTGCTGTGTTACCGTTTGCCGAGAACTTTTATCAAGTGACATGGTTATTTTTGCTTTTTTCTGAGTTTTCTTGGTCACTTGTGTGTTGAACTTACATTTTATTCTATTTCGTCTTGGAGTTGTCAATGCACTCATCAAGGGGGAGATTGAGACACCAAGTGAGGCTTGCACTGTGGTTTCATCTTGATCATGAGTGATTGACAAGATTGTCTAGCTAATCTGTCTGGTTGTGTGAGTAATGGTATGGGTTGCATGGAGTTGCGTGTGTTTGCTTGTTTTATGTGTGCAGGGTTGAGATGCTTGTAAACTGTCGATGGCGGGTGATCAGGGTCAGGCAAGGAGCCTGATGCCAGATGGTCGAGGTTGCTGGAGGAAGTTGAAGGTGATCTTAGGCATACACATGGAGATGAGGCAAGACATGGACGAACTGATGATCAAGACAACATGTTGACCAAGTCAGCGAAAGGGAGGCCAGTGCAAGTGATAAGGTGGCTCGAGGGATCGAGAGCAGGAGAGACTTACTGGTAGTCGAGTTCGCAAACAGGTGACACATGTCGAAGATCTGGAAGGCTTTGTCGGTTTTAGCCGAAAACCGTTGTATTAGAGAATGTTTTTAAATTTCAAGAAATAGTAGTTTATTTTTTCTATTTAGTCGTCTAGATTAAGTGTAATTTTTTAGTATTTTTCTGAATTTTTAATTCTGAAAAAAATACTAAAAGAATAGGTTAAATGATGTAATAAATTAGGTGTATACTTTTGTGTATTTTTCAGAATTATTAATTCTGAAAATACATAAGGGCATTTAGGTATATACTTGGTAATTAAACCCTAATGACATTTTGGGAAGTACTTTGATAGGCTTGCCTATATAAAGGACCCTATGCCTAGGGGATTAGGTTGAATCTTTTGGCTGAACATTTGGTGGTTGTGAATTACATCCAAATTTTTCTTTCTCCAAAGTTTTCCTGCTGTTTTCTCCAGATTTTTATCTAATACTATTCTGATTAAAATTCATCTCCATCAGTAGTATGTTATAATATATGTTCTCTTGAAGATTGTCCTGAGTTGGTTCAACTTAAATCAAGGGATCAATGATTGGAACTTGTTTTCATGTCTATTCTACTTGTGCTTGAGGAAAATCATGTCCTGATTTGCTAATTTTGAAATATGCAGCTGTTTCTATTCTCTGTCCACTTCTTCATGATTTTAAACTAGAGTGTGTGCTAACCTTTGATTACTGCATCTGTTCTTCTTAGTTAATGTTTCAAAGTGAGCCAAACAGAAAAATTGTTAAGCCTAGTCTATCTGTCTAAGTTCTGAACTCTGTCAGACCTTTAGATACCGACTGAAGGTAGTCGGCGTGTCAATAATCGACAGACTAGAGGTAGTCGGTGTTTCAAACGCCGATTTAGACTAAGTTGTTTTGGTAAAATTGTTTCAACAAGTTGTTCAAGAATTTTTGTCATTCTATGTGCTTTTGTTCATTGGGCGGAGCGTTGGGTGTTTAGAAAAGGCCATCGATTCTTGAGAATTTGTTGAGGTGCCTATTCACCCCCCCTTCTACTCACCATTCCGATCCTACAAACATGGACATTGTATGATTTACACCTTTCAGTTTGTCCATCGGTTTGAGGATGACAAGTTGTTGAGAATAAGAGTTTTGTTCCAAGTTTAGCCATAATATTTTCCAAAAATAGATCACGAACTTGGAATCACGATCTGACACAACAGTCCTGGGCATCCCATGTAGCCTCACAATTTCCCTAAAAAATAATTTAGCAACATGTGAAACATTTTCGCTCTTGTTGCAATGGAAGAAATGAGCCATCTTTGAGAATCTATCAACCACAACAAATATAGAATCCTTTCCTTTCTAGATTCTAGGTAATCCCAAAATAAAATCCATGCTTATGTCTTTCCACAGAATGTTAGGAGTAGGTAAAAGAGTGTATAAGCCATGAGGTTTTAGTTTTGACTTAGCTTTGTGATAGGTGATGCATCGCTCAACAAATATGATGGCATCTCTCCTCATCTTAGGCCAATAGAAATGATCACTTAGTAGTTCGTAAGTTTTTTTCTGTCCAAAATGACCTGTTAGTCCACCTTCATGTGATTCCTGTAACAAAAACAATCTAACAGAAGAATTTGGAACACAAAGCTTGCTAGCTCTAAATAGGAATTTATCATGTATGTGATATTTTTCCCAACCTTTTTCATCGTTGCAATGATTATGCGGTTCTAAAAAATTGGTATCATTATTGTACAAACCCTTCAAACTTTCTGTAGCGCCCAAAATTTAACAATTATTGAAATTCCAAGGAGAATCAATAATCACAAGATGTTCATCACACGACAACGCACATACGACAAGCATTCATGGTTCACATACCACATTATTACACAAGTGTTAATATAAAAGAAACTAAGAAAATAATCATCTAGATGAACATCTTCTCGAGGATCGCGTCCTTGACTAAGTCGCTACTCCAGACCATCCTCATCATAGTACGTCGTCTCTGAAGTGGGTTTTCCAACGGGTGTGAGTACAAGAGTACTCAACAAGACACCAAGAAATGCAATAATAATGCAAGGTAATAACAAGGAGAGATAATGGTTTAAAGTGTGGAAAATTACATTTTTATTTTGCAGCCTTTAATGTGAGTCAAGTTTAATCATATAGAATAATTAAATCATGGATGAAGCAACATCTTCTAACTCGAGAAGTACAGTTAGCCCTCCTTGCTCAACGATCCTTACATGACCAATCAACATGCAACACTTCTCAAACATATACTAACTATGGGATGTCACGTAACCTGCCCTTGACCGTGGGCTCGACTTTTTGAAAAGATTTAGACTCTGATCAGAGGTGTACCACTGTACCCACAAGGCACTCATTCCTGCACACCGCGGTGTGTCCAAATGACCCAAGTCACAGGAATTCATGCCAAAACCTTTGGCATGAAGCGCTCCAACCCAATGACACACACTATAGGTTTCGCCGGCACGCCAGCGCACTGGACCAACATCGCGCCCCCTTTTGTGCCACATGGTACAAGTCACTCGCAGGTGCTACTTGACCCTCTCCACATAGTGCCTCAGGTTGGAACGTCCCATACCTCTAGTTAAAACTTACCCACTAAACATGTGGTTGGTACAGAAGTGTATTGTAATGGATCCCACATACCGATCCTTATAGTGCCCCGAGTGTGACTAACCAATGCCCTTGCTTGCACCTGGAACCCACCATGCTAACTTAAAAAACAAAACTCCATCACTAATAGAATTCCAGGGAAGAGAAAATAATAGGGAAATAATAGATCGAAAGTATCTACGACTCATTTTTAAACCTACAACAGTTGTGTCGATACATTGGACACTATCTAATATTATTATTAGTATGGTGACAAGGAGTTTAGGCTCGATAGTATGGCTTGGGTTTGCATGTCAAGGTCGGGTATCTAAATAATTAATTATATTGTAAGGCCTTAATTTGACTAATGCAATTATAACCTATGGGTTTTAGCGATATTTAATTTAAAACTGGGTTCAATATGCTCAAAAATGGGGGTGGTTACTTTCCTTGCTCGGCAAAGGGAGATGGTTGGACTTCGGGGAAGTACTCCGGCTCCTCGGCGGCATCGTAATCTTCACGGCACGCAAAACGAGAACAACAAACAATTAAACATAATAAAATAAACAATACAGTCACTTCAATTAAATTGGCTAAAGTTGTAGAAAATAAAAGATGGGTTCTCTGGAACTGAAATGGTGAAATTTGGAGTTAAAATGGGGAAAATATGAATTTTTAAAGTTTAAAACAATGTTCTTGGTCCTATTTTGAATAAGAAACAGTGCAAACATGTCAAACAAATTGGCTAAGAATGTAGATAATAAAAAGATAGATTTTCTAAAATTTGAATGGTAAAATTTGGAGTTAATTTGAAGAAGTTATGACTTTTGAAGTTTAAATCAATTTCTGGAATTTATTTTAATTTCTAAAACAGTATTTGGCCCACGGTGACCCGAGTTCACGGTGAACCAGCGCACTATGCTATGAGTCGGGTGAACTAGAGCCGTTGGATTGAGATCTGGTGGCCACAGCACGCGCGGGGGTTTTAAGTGACGATGGACGGCCAAGAGCGCTTGGTACCCCTTCGTTCAGAATGGACGACCAGGATTAAACCCAATCGCGATACAACATCGACTGTCCGATCGAGATCGCACAGTCGTGGAGCGATCCGACATGGCACATGGTAATTACCCGTGCCGATCATCTTCTCCTAGCGACGGCGGTGATGGTCGGCGGCCTAACCTAAGCATGAAAATGGAATCAGGACAGTGAGGGGATCATGATGGTACCGGTGTGGTGGCTCGAGGTCGACGGAGCGAGGCCGACGAGGAGCAGGGGTGGCGGTGAAGTCTTGGGTCCTCGTCGGCGATGGGGTTCTGGTGGCGAGGAGATCAAATGGAGTGGTGGCCGGGGTCGGGGAGGCAATGGCAGTCATGGGGAGGCGATCGACGGTGATGGAGACGGGCTCCAGTGACGGCGAGTGGCGACTGGAGGCGGAACAGAGGGGCGGCGCAAAAGAGCTTCGCTGGGACTTCGTTCTAGCGAGGAATTAGCAATTGCGGGGTGGGATGGATGCGGTGTGCCGAGGGGGTTTTTTATTGGGCGCCAGCGGTGAGTGAGAAGGCCGGAGCACCATGAATGCCGAGAAAGGGGAATAACTCTGATGAGGGTTAGTTCAACGATTAAGATACGTAACACAAGCGGATCCAAGGGGGATCATGTGCCAGCATAACAGGGAGTAATTTCCCAACGTTAAACCGAGCTCGGGCCCACGGTGGAGGCGGAATGGCGAGTTAGGGTGGTGGCCGGATATCTCAGGGGCGCGAGGGCTCGGTGAAGATGAACTTGACAGGTGGGCTCCACCGGTCAATGACGAGCGATGGGGCGAAGCGCAACGGTGGGTGCTGACAGGCTGGCCAGGGCACGCATGGAGAGAGGGGGAGGGGCTGATAGGTGGGCCAGGGTCTCGAGCGCGAGGCTGAGAGTGCCGACAAGCGGGGTCTATACGTTAGTGAGGGGATCGCGGGGTGAACGGGCTGGGCCGTTGGAGAGAGAAAGGGAGGGGGCCCAATACTGTTTAACATGCATTTCTGAATAAAAATAATTGTTGAAATTAGTTTAAAAATTATAGGCTACTTGGAAGGGTTCTAAAAATTTGTGAAAATTCTCAAAAATATATCTTGGTCTTAAGATCATAATATAATTTTCTCAGACCTTGGTTGGTACTATTTCTCTCGATATTTATTTATTTGTACATTGTCAACTTTAGAGAAAATTAAAAACAATCCATTTCCAGAAAAGAATATTTAAAATTTTTATTTTACCTTTGAAATTTTTGGATGTTACACTTTCAAGACCCAATACCTTGACCTCGAGTTGATTCAACAACTTACTCTTTCGAGACAAAGCATTGATAACCACATTGTTCTTACCTTTCTTGTATTTATCAATGTATGGAAATGTTTCGATGAATTCAACCCACTTTGCATGGCGATGATTTATCTTAGCTTGTCCTTTCAAGTACTTCAAAGCTTCATGATCGGAATGAATAACAAAATCCTATAGCCATAAGTAGTGCTGCCATGTCTCAAGTGCACACACCAAAACATACAACTCTTTGTCATACACAGAATAATTTAATTGGGCACCTCTTAATTTTTCACTAAAGTATGCTACTGGTTTTCCTTGTTGCATTAAACTCCTCCTATCCCAACTCCACTAGCATCACATTCTACTTTAAAAGTTTTAGTGAAATCGGGAAGTACAAGTAATGGTGCTTCAGTCAAACGTTTCTTTAATTCTTTAAAATCATTTTCTTGTGAGTTCCCCCATTTAAAACCAGCCCCTTTCATTGTTAATTCATTTAAAGGAGCAGTGATGGCACTGAAATCTCTCACAAATCTTCTATAAAAACTAGCAGGCCATGAAAACTTCTTATTTGACTTACATTCATAGGAGTAGGCCAATTCTTGATGGCTTTCACCTTTGATTCATCCACTTCTATTCCTTTTCCTGATAAAACAATTCAAGAAATACAACATGGTTTGTGCAAAAACTGCACTTCTAAAGATTTGCAAATAATTTCACTTTCTTAGTTCATCCAAGACTTGTCGAATGTGTTTCACATGCTCTTCAAAAGACTTGCTATAAATTAGAATATCATCAAAGTAGACAACAACAAATTTTCTAATAAAAGCTCACAGAACATGGTTCTTTAATGTCATGAAAGTACTAGGGGCATTAGTCAAACCAAAAGACATAACTAACCATTCATACAAAGCAAATTTAGTTTGAATGCAGTTTTCCATTCATCTCCTACTTTCATTCTAATTTGATAGTAACCACTTCTCAAGTCAATTTTCGTAAATATTATGGAACCACTTAATTCATCAAGCATATCATCTAGTCATGGAATAGGATGACGATAGAGAACTGTGATATTATTTATAGCCCTGCAATCAACAAACACCGTCCAAGATCCATCCTTTCTGGACACTAATATCATAGGTACATCACAATGACTTAAGATTTCACTAAGAAAACCTTTATCAAGGAGTTCTTGTACTTGCCTTTGTATTTCTTTTGTTTCTTTTGGATTGGTGCAGTACGGTGGACCGTTAGGGAGTGTAGCCCCTGGAATAAGATCAATTTGATGTTCAATTCCACGAATGGGAGGTAGTCCAGCTGGTGTTTCTTCTAGATTATGTCTTTATTGCCATGTAAAAGTTGAGACACAACACTAGGAAAAGAGGTGATATCATTAAGTGAAATTAGAATGTATTTTCACATAAGTACAAAGAGCACTTGATCTGGGTTATTCCTTACTTCTCTTAGCTCAGATTTTGTGGCTAGCATAACTAGATGCTCTCCCTCTACTTTCTTTTTATCTCTCAAATTTGGCTTGTGCCACTCACTCACTGAATGGTGGATGATACTTAATTTCTTTTGCTCTTCTCCTCCTTTACATGTTGGACTGATTTTAGATTTCTTTTGTAAATGCTTAGCCATGATTTGTTGAGGTGTCATAGGCTTGAGTACAAACTTTTCCCTTTTAAATCTAGTGTATACTGGTTTGTTCTCTCACAATGATGAGTATTTCGATCATATTGCAAAGATCTTCCAAGCAGCATTTGACACACTAACATCGGTGCCACATCACACTCCATTGCGTCAACATATTCTCCAATTTTGAATGGAACCTTTACTTTATATCCAATCTTAATATCTCTTGAATCATTCAACCATTGGACATGATATGGATGAGGGTGTCATTGTAGTTTCAAACCAAGCTTGTCAACCATCTCACGACTAGCAAGACTATGGTAGCTCTCGCCATCAATGATCACCTTCACTACATTATCTTGTATTCTAGCTCTGGTTTGAAAAAGATTATGTCGCTATCCATTTTCAGCTTCCTTCTCTTGAACACTCAAAATTTGAGTCACCACAAGAGTAACACCTTGCTCAAATTCACATCTAGCATGTTCCTCATCGTCATGGGCTTCATTTTGACATTCTTCCTCAACTTCCTCTTCAGTAGCTGATTCATATTCTCCACTGTCTTTCACAATAATCACACGATTATTTGGACAATTCCTGCTTACATGCACACGACCTCCACACTTAAAGCATTGAATCCCACTACTCTTAGCGGTAGAACCCACTAAAGTAGTGGTGGATGCAGATGGTTTAGAGCTCATGCTTGGGGCAGCATTCTTCCCTTTAACATCCTGCATGTTAGAACGTACATCTCCACTTGAGTTTTTCACCGATGAGGGTGCATCATTAAACCTCAAGATTGATTGGCCTCCT
Organism: Zizania palustris; assembly: GCA_019279435.1. NCBI lineage: Eukaryota > Viridiplantae > Streptophyta > Magnoliopsida > Poales > Poaceae > Zizania > Zizania palustris. Next base: position 16,418,662 of record JAAALK010000288.1, read on the forward strand.
ACCATATGACAAGGGCTTGTTGTTCTTAGCATCTTGCTGCAACTGTTGTTCAGCTTTAGTTGCTTGATGTACCAAATCAATAAGATGACGATATGGTTGATACTCAACAATGCGTTGGATATTGCGATGTAATCCATCCATGTAACATGCAACAATTTGCTCTTTATATTCATACACATTGTCTGTAATCATAGCCTTCTCCATCTCTTTATAATACTCCTCAACAGAGAAACTTCCCTTCTTCAGATTCTGTAATTACTCAAAAAGATCTCGTCGATAGTGCTTCATCACAAAACGAGTTCTCATTTCTCGCTTTATCTCATCCCATGTCGTAATAGGATTTTCTCCATCTTCTTCTCGATCATGGAAGAGTTATTCCCACCAAATAAGTACATATCCATCAAACTCAAGAGATGCCATGGCTAATTTATTTTCCTTTAAATAATTATGCAAGCAAAATATCTTATCCACCTTCAACTCCCAAGTGAATTAAGCTTTAGGATCAGCTCCTTCTTTAAATTTTGGCATGGTAAATTTCAGTTTGCCAAACCTCTCCTCATGGTTGCCTCCTCTATGACGTCGACGACCAAAAGGACTTTGAGAATGATTATCTCCATCTGTATCATCAGATTCATCATTGTTATTATTTCTTCAACCTCGTTCTCTTCCTCTACCATGTGCCGCACCTCGGTTCCTTATTTCTTATTATCATCTAGCAGTAGGGCCTCCATTACTATTTTCTACATCTCCACCATGATTGCTTGCATCATCATGAGGTTGATGACGCCCTCTAATTTCAACCATAAGAGCACAAAGATCTTGGGTCAACTGGTCTTGCCGCTCTTCTATGCTTTGCCGGAGTTTATTTAATTGTGCTATAGTAACACAATTTGCTCCCCCAATATCTTCTATCTTCACGTGTAAGGTTAGCTCAAATACTAACAATATGTATTTGTGGATTATAAAAATTTGGTAGCTCCCATAACCTCACCTTCTCTTACTGACCAAAGCTCTTATGAGTTCCTGTAGATTACAGTACTTTGTGTGGTGGTAAAAGAGTGATGGTTAAGCGAATACATGACTAGTGTTCAGTTTTACAGTGGCTTATTTGTGGAGATCGATGGGGAAAGATGCACAAGGAGCAATCTGAATTCTAGTTATTGTAAAGATAAAGTAGCAATCTAAACTAGAGACCCAATGCCTAGTGTTGATCACGAGATATGAATAATGTAACCAAAGCAACACACGCACAAATGAAATTTCACCGATAGGAGGATAGCACACTGATTACACAACTTGATGTGCAGGTTCAACCCTTGTGCATATCAACAATATGATAGTTCTTTCTTTCCAACACTTTTTTCAACTTTCTTTCTTCTCTTTTTTGACTCTCTTTTTTGCACAATACTAAACAAGATCAGATATAATACGTGCAAAAATGAAGGATAGAACCAAATATTTCAGTAGCTATTTTGACAGGATAAAATATATATGCAAATGACATAATCAGGTTACTATTTTTTTGGAACGTGAAACGGAGAAAAGGGCATGCCAATGATGATATGATCAGCAACATAACACAGACTCGAATGGATTGAAACTTAACAAGACTCAATAGATAAACAGATCGTAACAAAAGGTTATGCCAATTTTTAGGGGCTTTTTGGTGGATAGGATGAAGACAAAAATATATGTAGCTAAGGCTAAACAATCCTACCGTGGTAACAGAAGCTCTGATACCAGATGATACGACATGATATCCCGATCTTCACGACGTGGGATCAATCACTAGAGAACTAGCTATAGAACAGTTGGATAACTTGCTGCAAACAACGATAACTAGTGCAACCTGGCAAATAAAACTTGAAGCCAGCCATCATCTTGAACCGGCAACTTGAATTGAGGATTCGCCTAACCACACTCTCAAGAACCAACCAACATAGCCTACAATCAATTAAGGTAAACCTTGAAGAGAGTAGGAGCACAAATTGGGAAGTGGATGATGCCGCCGCTTCTGTAATCCCGCAAAGGAAATCACAAGAGCAAAGGGGTAGAGATTACTCTCAAGTTTATTAGCACTCGACTAAGCAAAGGGGGTTATGTTTATCAATTATCAAAAGTCTACCTTTTCCTTAGGAGTACATGGATATTTATACTAGGAATATCCCTCCTAGATAGGTATGAACACGAAATGGAAATGAACAGGTAGACCAAGTGAAAGGTCTCTTTGGTGCAAGAAGGTAGTAGATTGAAAAAAGAATGATTCTACATGGGTAGATTGGATTGAATTAGAGAGAGATTCCCACTTTGAATCGGCCTTAACCCTTTATATAGGGGTTTGTCTTGCTGTCCCTAGACATGATTTCCACCCTAGATTGATTAGGATACGAGTCCAAGTCATTAAAACGAGATTAGAGATAAAATACCCCAAAATCTCGTGTTTAGGGTTCAGACTCAATCTCTGTTGGTCTGACCAGGCCCATAGACTGGTCGGACTGGTGTGACATGGCTAGTCGGACCGGTCAACCATAGACAGTTGGACCGAAGGTCCATGGCTGGTCTGACCGGCCTTATAATAGCGGATGGGCCGACCCTTGCTAGGGATGATAGACATTTTTGGCTTTTGACAATTTTAGCCATTAGTGTCAAAGTTTTCTATCAACACATGCCCCCGCGCCTTTTGGCAAACTAGTGAGCCAAAAGCACTACGGGCTAAGGGCGATACACTCTATATCGGCCATACAACACCTTAAACATCTTACCACACACTTGGGAAGTATTCTTTTAGATACCTACCATTAAGAGCTCTACAAAACTGCTCTCCTTGGAAAGATTACAACAAATAAGCATTACCTGGAGCAATCTCAACAACCTTGAAAGGTCCTTCCCAACTTGGTGACCACTTGCCAAACTTTGCGCTTTTGGTGTCCAACGACAAAATCGTCTTCCATACCAAGTCACCAATTTGAACGATTTTGCTTTCACCTTTTTATTGTAGGCTCTAGCCACTCTCTGCTTATCTCTTTCTATTGCTTCTAGATCCCTAATCCTCTTATCGGTCACTTCCTCCACACTATCTCTTAAGAGAGTTTCATAATCGCCAACCGATAAACCATCTTGCTTAAGAAACCTCAAAGAGCCAAGATTTACCTCTACCGGTAAAATGTCTTCTTGTCCATATACCAATTCATATGGACTCAACTTCATAGCACCGTGCTTTGCTACTCTACATGGCCATAACGCTTTAGATAGAACCTCATGCCACTTCCTAGGAGTCTCCTCGATTTTCTTTTTGATAAACTTAATTACAATTTTGTTACTAGACTCGGCCTGACCATTGGCCTAATCATAGTATGGCGAGTTTCTCAACTTTATACCATATGATTTGGCAAAATCACGCACTTCTTTAGAAACAAACGAAGCACCCTGATCTATAGTAAGAGTTTGGGGAATACCGAATCTATGTATTATTTGTCTTAAGATGAGATCAATTACCTCGTTGTGAGTCATATTCTTGAGAGGTACAATCTCGATCCACTTGGTGAAATAATCCATAGCCATCAACATGAACCGATACCCTTTTGAAGAAGGGGATGTATTTGGCCGATCAAGTCCGAGCCCCAACCTCGTAACGACCATGGTTTGATAATAGAATTAAGAAATGATGTAGGAGCAAGTTGAATATTACCAAACCATAGACATGCTTCACATCCTCTCTAATACTTAAAACAATCTTCAGTCATCGTCGGCCAATAAAAACCCGCTCTCTTAAGCATCCAGTTCATCTTCTGGGCCAACTGATGAGTTCCGTAGAGTCCTTCGTGAACTTATCCCATAGAAACTTTATATTGATCGACGTCCAAACTCTTTAAGAGCACCCCATCAATTGTTCGGTGATATAAAATATCATTAAGTAGAACAAACTTAAAAGCTTGTCGTCGAACCTTCTGATCAACCTTTTGGTTAGGATCTTTCAAATATTGGATAATTGGAGTTCTCCAATCATCAACGTGACCTCTAGAAGTCCCCACCACACTCTCGACCAAACCGGGGTTTAAAACCAAAATTTCAATTTGCCCCCTAACTCCTGGCCGAGCCCGGCATAGGGCGGTCAGACTGGCCTGGAATGGTTGGTCAGATCGACTAGATCCATACGGTCGGATCGGCCAACCAAGGCCGGCCAGATTGATAGCGCCCAACACCTCGCGTTGTATAGGTTTTTCAAGCACCATCTTTTCTTGTGCAAAAAAATCTACCTCTTTTAACCTGATAGTCAGATGCTTGCTGAGCCAAATCATTTGCTAGCAAGTTGGCTTCCCTAGACACATACAAAATCTCAAAGTCATCAAGAATATTGATTATTTCTAGGCACTTATCCAAATAGATATTTAGCAGACCATTGACACATTGAGCATTCTTAGCTACTACTTGTTGTACAACTAATAACAAATCACCATACACATGAACATACTTGACACCCATGGAATCCAATAATTCAAGTCCTAGCAACAACACTTCATATTCGACTTGATTGTTAATGCAAGGAAATTCTAAACGAGTCGATGCCTCGAAACTCATACCGCTAGGTGATATGAGAACCACTCCAACTCCCTAGCCATCTTGCAAGTCAAACCATCAAAGTAAAGTTTCCATGGTACTACCTCAATTAGAGCAATGCTATCGCTCCAATTGACATCTACATGGTGATCAACTATAAAATTTGCAACGATGTAGCCTTTCATAGCTTTCAAAGGTTCATAAGCCAAATCGTACTCTATCAAAGTGTAAGCCCATTTTCCGATTCTCCCACTCAAAATCGGCTTTTGCAACATGTACTTTATAACATCGATCTGGCAAGTAACAATACATGTGCTATATATAAGATAATGCTAGAGTTTGGTACATGCATAGTAAAGTTACAAACATAAATGCTCTAAAAACACGTACCTCATCTCGGCATCCAATAGGTCAACTCAGGAATGTGATGATGTACTCCTTCCCCTCCACCTCTTGAGTCAAAACAGCTCCTATCATGCTATCTTCTGTGGCAACATACATCCAAAATGGGATCCCGACCTTTGCTAGCCTTACAACTGGTGGTGACGCTAAGCACTTCTTGATTTGATCAAAAGCATGTTGTTGACTCCCCACCAAGTGAATTCAGCTTCATTTTTTAACCGAAGTATAGGGACAAAAGCATCAATCTTGCCAGACATGTTAGATATGAAAGGACATAAATAATTTACCTTGCCTAACAACTTTTGCACTTCTTTCTGACATGTCGGTGCTTTAAATTCTTTGATCTTCTCAAGTCTATTAGGATAAATTTCAATCCTCCTTTCATGAATCATGAAGCCTAAGAACTTACCCGCTGACACGCCAAAAGCACATTTGTGCGAATTCATCTTTAAACCATATCGGCGCATTATCTCAAAAGCAAGCTTCAAATCGGCTAAATGGTTACCCATAGCATCCAATTTGACTATAACATCATCTATGTATACTTCTAACATAACAACTAGAAAGTCATGGAAGATCAAGTTCATAGTGTGTTGATATGTAGCACCAGCATTCTTTAAACCAAAAGTAATCACTACCCACTCAAACAAGACAACAAAACCAAGACACTGAAAGGTTGTTTTGTAAACATCCTCTTCGGACATAAATATTTTATTATAACCCGCAATGCCATCAAGAAAACTTAGTACCTTATGTCCTGAAGCATCATTAATCAACATGTCGGCTATCGACATAGGATACTCGTCCTTTGGAGTGGCCTTGTTCAAATCCCTGAAATCAATACACACGTGAATCTTGCTACTGCCTTTCTTCTCCACGAGCATAATGTTGGATGCCCATTCGGCATACCTACGTGGCTTAATAACCCTACCTATAACAATCAATCTATCTCCTCTTTAACTCGGTAGTTTACGTCTGAATTAAAGTGATGAGGGGTTGTTTATAAGGCCTAAACCTAGCTTTGATAGGAAGCCAATGCTCCACGAGCTCACGGCTAAGTCTGAGCATCTCATTATACTCCCATGTGAAGCAATCAACATATGACTGAAGCAACTTTATTACTTCATCCTTATCATTGGCTTGTAAGTTTTGATTTATAAATTCAGCCTTGGAACACTACCATCCCCTATGTCTATTTGCTCCAACCGATCGGCCGACGTAAAACAATGACCTAACTATTCTACTTCACTAAAATATTCAATGGCTTCAGCAATACCGTCTTTAGAAGACCAATAGTTTTCTACACGAGACTCTAGCCAATCAAGATTATCTTTACCTGACATTACATCTAACTCAGAGATAGCCGAGCTACACTAGCTGACTTTATAGAAATGGGAACAAACCTCCCCTTAGAGACACTGACAAAATCAAAATTGGAGATGTCTCTCCCTAACAAACACTCTACTTTGTCATGGATGGCATCTATGGACACATCGACCAAAGCAACTTGAGTCGAAGTATCAGCTTGCATGACCTCCACTTCATCGCCTTCCCACTGAATCAGACACTGGTGCAAGGTAGAAGGAATGCGGCAATTTGTATGAATCCAATCACGCCTAAGTAATACGTTGTAGTTACCTTGCACATCCACCAAGAAGATTGTCATATGCAACATCTTGTGGCCCACTATCAATTCAATGGATAGGATACCTTTCATCTCGGAACCTTCGCCGTTGAAGCCGTTTAACATCAGATTGGTCTTCATCTTATCATCTTCATTCTTGTTGAGCTTTTTTAGGAGTGAGTATGGCATAAAGTTGACGGTGGCACCCCATCTACGAGCATCCTTGAAATCGGCTTGCCCTCAATATGCTCGCGGATGTAAAGGGCCTTCAGGTGGCGAGCCGACTCTTTAGGCTTCTCAAATATGACTTCTCGTGGACCGAGGTTTAGCTGAGCGACCTCGGCATCATCATCTAGCAGCCCAAACTCACCAGGAAGCAGGACTACATTTACATCTATGGCTTGGGAAAGGGGTCCATCCTAGGCAGGCATATAATCGTCGTCCAGCATATCATCCTCATCATCACTTGGAGTGATAGCCAGGTTATCCAACACAACCGTCTTGGGCTTCCATACCTGTCTAGGTACTGGTCGAGGGCGAATCTCTTCAAAAATTGCATCTTGTTCGCTCTCGGCCTTCTTTTCTTTCATTTCTTGGCCCCGTAGATGATGCAGGAGTCTCTTTTGAGACTTGTGTAGGACCAAAAGTAGCGACCAGAGGGGGGGTGAATGGGCGCCTAAAAATTTCTTGCTAATCTATATCAAAATCCCAACACCTAACCAACTTAATCGGACAAACAATATTAGTAAAGTAAAATACTGGTACTATAGTTGTCTAGCCTAAAAATGACTGGTGTCCTAATTTAAAATGATATTAAAGCTAAACTAAAAAGAATCACTGCAGTAAATAAAAATGAGTACTAGAAATATTTAATGACGTAATAAAAAACACTTAATATCTTAATAAAATGTTCATATTGCAGTCTAAAAATAAAATACTAATTAACTGAATAAAAAATGGATTATCCAAAAATTAATTTAAAAATAACTTAAAAATATTTTAAATAAAGAATAGAATTAAAAATACTACTGCGACTAATAAACTTTTTTTTACTTTTTATATAAGCAGATTAAACACATATAAATAAAAATATGTGATTACTAAGAATAGTTTGACAGATTAAATTAATACGAAATTTCTAAACAAATTTTCCGCTAATTAATTAATAGATGATTATCTCTAAAAATGATCTACTAAAAATAGGAGATTAGAGTCATCGTCCAAGTCGCCGTGCAGAAAATCCGGAACGTAGCTTCGTGCGCCGCGCGTGCACATCGGCCGGAGTAACCGCTGCAAAAACAAAGAAAGAACAGAGCTGCCGTGTGAAACTCATGCTGGCTTCTGCTACCTCGGTAGCCGTGCACGAACAACAGGTCAAAAAGCAGTAAGCTAGTCGCCGTGCTATCTTGCCGTGGAGATCAACAATTTGCACACCACCGTGGGCCCCACCACGGAGCTGCCTGTTTTTTTTTCAACCTGTATGCGAGAAAAACCTGCGCCGTGAAATGCCGTGAGACTCCTGCCGTGGGCCCGCCTGGCAAGGTGTGCGCCTGCTCACCGCGGCGCTGAAGTCTCGGCCACCGGGCCCGTGCAAGCGAGCGGCCGCTGCTGCCGCTCGCGTTCTGCAGCACGCCGCGCGTCAGCCAACGTGTAGGCGCTGCCGTGGATCTCCGGCGAGAATTCAGATCAGAAAATGAGAAGTTTTTCGGTGGAAGATGAAAACCAAAATGAGAGATTGAACTATAGAAGATTGATCTATAACGAAAACAGTCATCTATCCCCAGGGGGATAGGGGCCTATTTATAGGCAAATCTTAATACATGAAAAGACTAATTTACCCTCGGGTAAAATAAATTGACTCTAAAATAAATTCCGAAAATTACTAAAATATTTTTAGGAAAATCACCTGACTCAAATAAAATATTCTAAACTTAAAAACTAAATATTAATATCCTAAAAACGAATTAATCATAGATTGTCAGTTTTGCACCGAAACTGACAAAGCGTCCACCGTCTTTGCACCGGGTACCCGGATTGGGCCGACCCGACCCCACAGCTTCCTCAGCCCGACAATCGCTCGCCGCCCGTGTACCTGAGTCAAACCTAGTCAACAGACCAGTGGATCATCTGCCGCTCCTAGCCATGTCCCCGAATTAGGCAAGCCTGACTCCACGGCTCCTCTGCCCGGCCGTCGCTCACTGCCCGTGTACCTGAGTCACATGCGCCTCAGACTCGGCAGGTCTTCATCTCTCCCTTCCTTTTACTTCCGTTGACAATCACTCATCACATCTAAAATATCAAAACCATATTCTTCAACATGGTTTCTCAACTTGGTCATGCCTAGAGGTGCTCATGAAGGTTGTCGTTTGTACCGGGGGCCACAAACTTGCTCCTAGAATTTTTGGCCGAATGAGAAGTAACCGAATTGGCCTTGCCTATTTTGCGCTTGCTGCTAGCAGTTTCTATACACCGTCGGTCGAACCGAGTCTTGTCGGTCGAACCAGTCATAGTGGACCGGTCAGACCGGCCGTTGCTAGAGGCCTAAAAAGGGGCAGTCGGGCTGGTCGTAGTAGGCCGGTCAGACTAGTTGGAGGAGGCGATCAGACTCGCCCTAAGGCATCGGCCAGACCAATGATGTTGTCCTCGGGCGCCTTCTTCGAGTTGCTTCTGTCTTGTCCTGGAAGGGCCCCTTGGGGATTGGGACGTCCTGGAAACCCACTTTGATGATGATAGCCTTAGAGATTCTCTCTGGCACACCCGTGCCTTCGTGCCCACCTCCTTCAACTTCATGCCAACATGTTCGTTCTTCTCCTTGGGGGTTTTTACGTGGTGTGACGGAGAGTCGGTTTAAGACATCGCCTCCTATCGCGTTTGTCTATCCTTTTATAATAGGCATCTCATGTGGTCCAAAAGGGACATATGCAAAGAATTAAGGGAATGGGTACCTAGTAGGAGGGAAGTAGCACGAGTTCCATTGCGCCACCGATAGTTGATATGGGAGGAATGGCATGGGTTTCTCCAGTGGCCTTACATAGTGGGGACCTATTGACGCTAAGATTTAGTGAAGGCCAAGCCTACTAAGGATGCCACACGGTCAACAAAAGTCAAGAAGAGTCTAGTCAAAGATGGTTAAGGAAGCCCGTCCATGTGTTACAACTTGACCAGATGTAGAGGAGCTAATGGAGATAAAGATAAAGAGAAGATAAAGATAAATCCAAAATTGGTTAAGATAGAGTTCTTGGATGACAAGTCTCCAGACTATAAATATGTATCCCTAGTTAGCTTAGGAAATGCATATCTCTGTCAAACAACTACTTGGCGCATCGCCACCCTTGATTGCCAAGGTTTATCACGGCGGGATTCAGCACTCAGAGCTGGGTTGTATCATTTCGATCTTTAGCGAAGAGGTGAGTCTCGCCACCCCCGACGATCATATCGACTAGGTCAGTATCCTCACGACTGCATCAGTTTGATCTCTTGAGATGAATGTCGAAACAATACGGTCACTGGTTCTCATTGTATCGGCTTGGTCTAAGGTTGCATCAGATTGATCGCTTAGATTGAGGTGATCTAAGTGTGGTAGTTCGAGTCTTCATGGTTAAGTCTGACATCTCTTGCTATTGTATCTTTTTCATGTTGTATACCGTTCATCTAAATAAAGCATATTTGATACTTTGATATATTATTAAGATCATCGTGATTAGCTACTGTCTTGGTTAGGTCCGATCTAGTTATTGTGATGATTTTCATGATATATATATGTTATCTGGAACATTTTATTTATTTTTGTCGGAGTACAAGCCGACGAGTTATCTTCAATTCAACACCATATCTTATTTGTCATCGAAAAAGCGCTCATCGACCTATGTGATAAAACTGCCCATCTTATCGGCCGATGGCACGCTCGCCCAATCGCTTTACCTTTGGTCATCGGCCTTATAGCCGATCGAAATGATATTCCATCAATATCCTATATCCATCACGGCCATCGGCTCGATAGCCGATAAGCCATGCTATTGACCATATTTTCCTGTTTTCTTATCAATTGCAGGGTCAAACTGATTGGCACGCCTTGAACCTTTTTCTAAGAACATAGGACCTGCACTAGAGTTAAGCAGATCTCCCAGGCCACGCGTGTGTCAAAATGTGACCAAAAACACACCAATAGGACCGGGCCAATTTCCCTGCGAGGGCCTCGACCTTGCTGCAGGTGATGGGCGAGTGTTTCCCTTCTCAACCCTCTTTTGATGCTTCCGTAGCAACATTTCATATGTCACCTTTGGCCTTTTGTGAGACTTAGCCGAAGATGTTGCATTTGTGTTTGTATTCGATACCCCTACTTCGGGATTCTTTGGTACGAGCATCTATGGTTGAGGTTCTCCTAATATGTCTGTTTTCCCTTTGGATGACTCGACCTATTCGGGCCGACTCAACACCTTTTTCCCGTCAAGGTTAATTGTGTTCACGGGAAAGGGGCCTTGATCTAGCTTCATCTTGGAACTAGTGTCCACATTCATTCGTTCTTCATCTATGGCCGATTGAACCTATCGATGAAAAACATTGCAATCTTTAGTAGAGTGAGAATGAGAATCATGCCACTTACAATAAGCACACTTCTTCAAATCATGAGCAATGGGAAAGATGTGGCCCATCGGCAACTAGAGGAGCTTATGTTTCAACAAAAAATCGAAGATCTTATCACACTTGGTCACGTCATATTATAGTTAACTTCATTAGGCTGATTTTTGCTAGGAGATGCCCGTAATTCAGAACAAGTGAGTGGTTTGGTTTTATTAGACCAAGTCCACTCAGCAGTATACATGTCAGTCGAGTCATCCTCGCTTTCCAATGACTCCTCATCGGAATGCTCCACGAAGTGCAACGCAGCCTTGGGCTTGTTAAACGTTTTAGTAAACTTTTTGGTCTTGACTCGACCTTCTTGGGCCAGATCCTTTTGTAGAACTTGGTTAACCTCTAGAAAATCCTGACCGTCTAGATTCTCTTTTAATTCAGACTTCAAGCCATTAAAAGCTAAATCAACTAGATCTCTTTCAGAAATATTTAGGTTAAAACATCGATTTCTTGTGTCCCTAAATCTCCTGAAGTACTTAGAGACACTCTCATTGAATTTTTGTTTAATCGATGTCAGATGTGAGAGTCTAAGCTCAGTCTCCCTAGTATAGAAATGATCATGAAATTTCTGCTCCAACTAGGCCCAATTTTGCACAGAGTTAGGTGGCAGTGATGAAAACCAAGTGAAAGCGGTGCCGAATAAAGACAAAGAGAACAATTTTAGTTTAAGTGCATACAACCCACTCACTTCACCACATTGTGCTAAAAACTGGCCTATGTGCTCCCATGTAGTTTGAATGTAGTAAATTTGGGAACCCTAAAACCGCGAGGATATGGAATGTTATAAAATAATCTAGGTATGGCTTGTGATAAACCCTAGTCCAATCCCGAGGAGCATAGCCTACACATTTCCTGAATAATGCGCGAATGCATTCGTCTATGTCATCTACACCTCTATCTTGGCAACGCCTAGCATGCTGTGGCACGACACATGATGGCATTTTGGTGTGTCGACCATAAAACCCTTCCTGGTTGTCCTCCTCTCGAGCCTATTCATGGTAGGACTCATGCCCCGGCCTTTGTGCATATGCGGCAGCGGGGGCTGCAGTAAGCGCGAGCAAGGGTAGCATTGGTACCGGCAGGGGAGGTGCAAGGATCATGGGGATGGTCAACTGGCCGCTTGGCCAGTTGGACTAGATGCATGGTAATCGGTTGGACCGGCTTGGGGGCTGGTCAGACTGACGTGATATGGCGGCGTAGTCGCACTGGTCTGGTGACTGATGGCTGTAGGTGGGCACGTGCCAATCGGACCGGGCTAGAAGTCGGTTGGACCAGCCATTGCCAGCGGTACAGTGGTGCTAGGGTTGATTCTTGGCGTCGGGGGCTAAAAAGCACCAGTTGAATCGGCCCGAGGGCCGGTCTTACCGACTAGAGTCAGAGGGGCCTCGGCCATGTATGTGAAGGTCGTAGAGGCAATAATTTTTCTAGTATTCCCGTTTGCGCTATTGTATAGATGGTGAACACGAGGTATGCTAGCAATAGGAGTAGGAGAAGTAGCCTCAGAAAAACTAAATCTCTTAAACATCACCTCCATTCTAGAATCAACTTCATGTCCCAACTGATTTGCAAACGTAGCGTTAACCGCTTGATCTATGGTTGTAGCTATTTTTTGCTCGATGTCTAGGGTAGACAGATGAGGAGGAGATGTTACCTTATCCATGGAGATGTTGGGGAGGTCGGGGTTGCACTTGACGAAGCCCGAGCAGGACTTCGTGTAGCGTCCAAGCATGAGGGTGTGTAGTTCCCTAGTCTTGGCCTCGATCTTAGCCATATCCTCCTCGAGGATGTCCTCTAGGGTGGGGAGGACGATGTTTTCGTAATCAATTTCTGCGCTCCCTCACCATGTTCGTCAGCATGGACGGTGTCAATGTAGTCATAGTAGTCGTACGCATCGCCGACGTTCTTGAATTTGGCGTGCATGTCCCCCAACAGAGTCACCAAAAAGTGTGTTGACACTAAAATCACCCGATAAAGTGACAATCAACACTGATGTGGATCTGATGATCCAAATCACGTAGACGCTTGGCCTAGTAAACCAAATGCCAATGACACTAATGTCGTATTTCGAGGACCCTTGACCGTGGTGAGATGATAGGGCGGAGTCGCTAGGCAGTCAGATCACACCACAAGAAGCAATCGGACCAGCCAATAAGGGGGTCAAACCAACCATAGGTAGTCTGACCGGCCACCAAACGATGGTCAGACCAGTCATGCACCGTCAGTCGGACCGGCGGTATGGACCGATTGGACTGGCTGTTGTCAGCGGTCTGACTGGCAGTTTGGGAAAAAACTAGCCCGACTTGCTGACACACGTGCCGATGATGGGGCTTAGTGTAGGGGCTCCTTAGTGATGAAGATGAATATTTTGACCCTACAAAAACATAGAAAACAATAGAAACTCAGTCTGGGGACCGAATTACCTAGTAGATCGATTAAAACCCGTTATGGGGGTTAAGACGGACTATTCACAAGCAAATTGACAAGGATTACCACGATTACAATGCGATGGATGGTGGGTTTATGGTGCAAACCAGCAAAGATGGACGAGCTATGGCTAAACCTAGTGCAAGAAGCTAGTAGATTGAAAAAAATGATTCTATGTGGGTAGATTGGATTGAATTAGAGAGAGAGTCTCCACTTTGAATCGGCCTTAACCCTTTATATAGGGATTGGTCTTGCTCTCCCTAGACGTGATTTCCACCATACATTGATTAGGATACGAGTTTGAGTCATTAAAATGAGATTAGAGATAAAATACCCCAAAATCTCACGTTTAGGGTTCAGACTAAGCCTCTATCGATTGGACTAGGCCCATAGACCGGTCGGACCGGCATGAAATGGTCGGTCGGACTGGCCAACCATAGCTAGTTGGACCAGAGGTCCATGGACGGTCTAACCTGCCTTATACTGGCGTTTGGACCGGCCCTTGCTAGGGACGATGCACATTTTTGGCTTTTGACAATTTTAGCCATTAGTGCCAAAATTTGCTATCAACAATCGGTACCAGTAAATCAACACCCGCTCATATGTTTAGTATTTAGACACATACTAACAATTTTTCGACACACTAGGGCGGGAACTAGATATGGGTTGCTCCTAAAGGTAGTGACCACTCACACTAGGTGAACGACATACTTGGTCTTTTGATTAGGGAGAACTTCCCCGACTTGGTTTTATTGTCAGGATTGAGCTGGCGTATTAATGGAAGCATTACGAGAGTGTGTTAGATTCTCATGACCGAGAAGGGAGGTTGTTTGCTCACATAGCCGATCGAGTGAGAACTGAGCGCTCGATAAGCTTCTGTTCGCAACTATATTTATAAATACTAGTCGTATTGAAACTACTTAAATTTTTCATTGCATCTACATGTATGACTTTTTCAGGTGTGATGAGGGGTATGGGGCTTAGTCTATCAAGGTCATAAATAGAGTTACTAAGAAGCTCATTGTTTACATGCACTGCAAGTCTCATATTCTAGTCGTGATCCTCTACTACGCTCATTAACTTGACAGAAGATCACAAAGAAGGATGCCCAGACAACATACTTGACCCATGAGCAATACATGATGGTAAGTGCATTTCCATTTATCTTGCAACACTTAACATCTTTTCTTATACCATTCAATTGGTTATGTAGATCCCTCTACAGTGGTGCACCTAGGATATTCAATGTTGGGGGAAAATTGTCGATAAGCACTGCTCTTCCTAGTGGCAGAACACTCATGATGTCTGCCAAAAGATCTGTCTACTCATGAGAGGGGTACCACATCATCGAGGCTCCTAGAACCTTATCCAATACACGACAAGATGGGTATGTAGTTATATGTCTCCTTTCCGGTGTTCTAAAAGTTAGTTCTAGGCAAAGCCTAGGCACCCATTAGGCGCTGGGCACCGGCCAACTGCCACGATTTGCCTCCAGGCATCGAGCTAGGTGGCCCAAGCACCTAGGCGATCAACCACGGTTCTAGGCGGTTGACCGCGACACTTGGGCGGCATGGCGTGGTGGTGCCGAGGCTATTGGCAGCTAGAAATGTGGCATGTCGGTATGGGGGAGGCGGTGGGCGGCCAGATCTAGCAGCGAGTGGCACACACACTATCATATCCGGTGATGAGAGGCATGCTCGCCATCAGATCTGGCCATCTCCGTTACCGTCACTGCCGGAGGGGGATGCCAGGGAATTCTCGACAAGTAGGCTAGAACACCACGCTAGAGGGAAACGCCGTGTAGGGAGGAGAAGAGGGGAACACCATGCAGGGAGGAGAAAGGTGGAAAAGAAAAGAGGGAAAGGCCTGGGAGAGGAGAGGACTGCAGAATAAAAGGGAGGTGAACCAGAAACTAGGCCCCCGCAGAGGCAACCCTAGGTGCTAGGCACAGAATCACCACCCGACTAGCATCTAGATCCTACATGAACACTGCTAGTTTCTCTCGCTTATTTACACTTTTTGGCTCTAATTGTTTTCTATTGCAGTCGACAACCAACGCAGGTCAGGAATGCTCCCAAATCATGGCATTTGCTCTAGCTCACAAGGGGAGGGCAGTGTAAGGTACCACATATAATCCAAATGACCCTCCTAAGGCATACACCAACCCGAGCGCATATGAATGACTCCAAGATTACATAACGATGGAGAGGGAGGTGCATGACTCTAGTTACGATCTGACCCAGCATAACATCGACACGGAGATTGTCATGAGGGATGGAGGAGGTAAGATACATGAATTCTACTAGATGGGCAATGACACGCTTGATGCTTCACTTGCCCCCACAATCTCTCAACTAAGAGTTTTGTTGGGGATATAACCCCGGGTACCCCGTCGAGTGGTTTCATTGCGACTGTCGGGCTGCCAACTACCATGAAGTCCAACCCATGAAGGACCACCATATCGCCTAATTAGGCACTCGGGGAAAGATTTGCCCTAGTGGCGGGACTCCAACGGTCGGCTCTGAATCATCAAGACAACGGTTACCCTCATCAAGACTATCTTAATGACTATAATTATTCCTGCATATAAAAGGTTGTTATGTGTCTATTTTCTCTGCCATAATCACGATGGTTAAACTCCTATAACCCCCTTTGTCCTTCTCATATAAAAGGATCAAGGGGAGGCCCTAGAAAAAGGGGGCGAAAAGCAACAAGAAGACTCACACACACAAATCAATCATACATACAGAGTAGGTTATTATCCTTAGGGAGGCCCAAACCTATCTAAAATCCTCTCGTGTCCACCCTCATACTCTTTTTTCTACCTCACACATCAAGGTAACCATCGGTCCATAGTCACGACTCCCCTCTACCTAAACAAATCATATCACGGGTACCCACCGCAGGCTCGTGTTGTTCCCACACAACGACAGCTGGCGTGCCAGGTAGGGGCGGAGTATTGTGACCCACAGATCAGATAGATGATTGTTGTCTGCAAGTTCAACGTCAAGGTGCCAAAGAATGTCATAATCGCCTTCGGGAGTTTGATCTTCATCGGCGATTGTAAGAACCAAATGGTTCCCATCACTGCTTCACTAAAGAACGCAAAGGCTTCACCCGTGCCATCTTCGGCACGTGCTCTGCCAACAACTCAGGTGTCGTGGCAGTCTACCCCACCAAAGACATCTTTCAAGGTTCACCAGCAGAGGGTCATCGACTCACCTGCTAACTACGTCATCTTCGCCAACTCTAGAGGGCACACCGTTCAACATCGATGGTTCGCCACGATCTCCAGCAATCGACCTCACCAATCGACTCCACCAACTCGCTAGGGTCCTCCCGCGGTTGCAATTTATGGCAATCACCTTGGTCGTCTCGGAGGATGAACCTTCTGACAATATCGAGTCTAGTGGCCATCACCGAGAGCTCTAAAGGCGGAACTCTGCGAGATGCAATCGGCGCATAGAGGCCCAAGGGGAAGCAGGAGTTCCACGACAAAATGAACCTGCTATGTACACGGTGGCCTTCGAAGGCCACAACATGTACCAAACACCCACGACCAACCTCATCGCCATCAAGAGGGCGTTGGCAGTGCTCCCCAACACACCTGAACTCTAGAGGGCCCGAGCTATGACCCAGGCTTCTACAGCATAGATATCAGAGCCACCATCCTCTCACTAACTACGATCACTAGCACCGAGCTCACGCTCCCAGCCATCTAGGCTTGGGGAACACATTCAGCAAACTGAGCATGGAGGAAGCTCATATGTCGGAGATGCCCGACATATCATCAACGATCGTCTACACACACGCAACCTCATCATTCATCGGCGACAAGGATGAGAGAAGGAGGATCTGCGTCATCGTGAGCAGCACGATCATGACCACGGGGCCCCGAATGGGGACCACATGGACCGCAATGCCCTTCGTCACAACAAATTCCTCGCCTTCTCCGAACGGCTACAACGTGTTGAGTGGTGGCGCCACTTCCGACTAACTGGAATCGCTCCATACGACGGTAAAAACTGATATGCCTCAATGATTGCGACTATACTACACTACCATCCGTGCAGTAGGAGAGGACAAGGATGTCATGGTCAACTACCTCACCGTCATGTTGTCCACCTCCATCGTCAACTGGTTGACTTCGCTCCATGAGGACTCCATCACCTCCTAGGATGACATGTGCGAGATCTTCATCGCCAACTACCGGGGGACGTGGCAAAGACCGCCTCCAGACATGACCTATGACAAGTCTGCCAGAAGGAAGGAGAGTCCCTGAGGGAGTACATATGATGATTCTCCGAGAAGCGCGGTGTCTTGGCTAGCATCTCCGACGCTGATGTCATAACAATCTTCCTAGATGGCTTGTGAAAGCCATCCGAGTTGTTCCACCACCTGGTGATGAACGAGTCGATCAACCCCAGCTATATGATCACCGTCACTGAACAATTAACCAGCGCTGAAGATGTCAAGCGGGAGTAGATGCTCCCAATATCACATGGCCCCGACAAAGACAAGAAGAAGAAGGAGAATCGTCGAATGCTCGTACCATGCCGATCGCCCGCCTTCAAGGATCGTGACAATTGCGATCGGTCTCGTCTCAATGACAAGAAGAGGAAGGAGAAGGATATCATGGTCACCGATAGAAGCGCTCAGCCTTGGAGCCGAGATGAGCAGTGCTGCAAGAATTCCAAGATAAGCCATGCATCCTCCATCTTAGTGGCAATCATACCACTTGACGTTGCTTTCAGCTACAGAACTAGATAGTGAAAGAAGCTAGAGCTGATCGCCGACCTGACAAGCGTCAGCAAGATGCCAAGCCCGAAGAAGACAAGGGCGGGAATGATGCTCCCTCGACATGAAACGATTTCCAAGAGCCCACCAGAACGGTCTCCATGATATTCGGTGGCATCATGGCCGCCGAATCGAGCCACCAACAGAAGATGATGGCCCGTCGCATCAATACCATCGGTGCGAAGGCAACTGAGCACCTCATATGGTCGGAGATCCCCGTCACCTTCAACTACCGGGACCAGTGGACCAATGTCCCTAAACTCGGATGCTTTCCACTCATCGTCAACCCTATCATCTTGAAGGTCCGCTTCAAGAGGGTGCTGATCGATGGGGAATCGGCATCGATGTCCTATTCAAGGGGACATTGGGGGCTCTCGGCATCGACTATTCGGTGCTCTAGGATATGGACACTCCCTTCTACAGGATTGTCCTGGGGAAGGCTTCCATACCCCTCGGCATGATCACCCTACTAGTGACATTCGGTGATCGGGATAACTACCGGATCGAGCACGCCAAGTTCTACGTTGCCGACTTCGAGACTGCATACCACGCCGTCCTCAGAAGACCTTCACTCACCAAGTTCATGGCGGTTCCTCACTACACCTACTTGGTCCTCAAGATCCTAGGACTAGGTGGGGCCTTCTCCATGAAAGGGGATGTCGCCACCTCGCACGCCTACGAACAAGACAACCTCACGTTGAGCGAGGCCTTGGACATCTCTGTCTGAATGGAGGAATTTCTCTGAGAAGCTAAGATCACGGTGACTACAGGACTCGAGATCTCGAGTCCCATACCTTCGCTGACTACACTGACGCTGTCCTCGGCCGAGTACAAGAGTATTCAGCTATCGTATGCCAACTCCTCCAAGACGGCCTTGATCGGGACTGCGCTTGATCCTAAATAGGACAGCGCTCATCAGCTTCCTCTACTCTAATGTTGACATATTCACTTGGCAACCCTCTGTTCATCGAAGACCGTAAGAAGGCTATCAAAGAAGAAGTCACCCGCCTCCTAGCGGCAGGATTTATAAAGGAGGTGCAGCACATGGACAGGATGGCCAACCTAGTCCTTGTGCGGAAGAAGAGCGGGAAGTGGGGAATGTGCATCGACTACATCAAACTCAACAAGAGATGCTCGAAAGATCCTTTCCCGCTTTCGTGCATTGATCAGGTTGTCGATTTGATCGCCGATAGTGCCCTCCTGTGCTTCCTGGACTACTACTCAGGCTATCATCAGATCAGCCTGAAGGAAGAAGATCAGAAGAAGACCGCATTCATCACCTCGTTTGGCGCCTACTACTACACTTCAATGTCCTTCAGATTGAAGAATTCGGATCCACGTACCAACGAGCCATTCAACGTTGCTTGGCCGATCATATCGGTCGCAACGTCGAGGCATACATTGATGACGTGGTTATCAAGACCAAGGAAACCGAAGACCTCATCGTGGACCTCCAAGAGACGGTGAACAACCTCCGCAAGTTCCACTGGAAGCTCAACCTGGAGAAATGCGTATTTGGAGTCCCGACAGGGAAATTGCTTGGGCTCATCAACAGTTGTCGGGGCATTGATGCCAACCCAGAGAAGATCTCTACGATCTTGAATATGGCGAGGCCTACCGACATCAAACATATCCAGTGTTTGACAGGCTGCATGACATCCCTTGGCCAATTTATTTCGTGGCTGGGGGAGTGAGGGATGTCATTCTTCAAGTTGCTGAAGAAAGAAGGCTTCGCTTGGATGGAGAAAGCCGACCTAGTGTTCTCCGACCTCAATAGGTTCCTGATTTATCCGCCGACACTCGCCGCCCCGACACAGGAGGAAACACTCCTCCTCTACATCGCTGCCACCACTCACGTGGTTAGCACCACCCTAGTCATCGAATGACCCAAGGAAGGACTGGTCTACTCGGTCCAACAGTCGGTATAATTCTTATCATAAGTGCTAGGGCCTTCAAAGATCCGATATCCCTAGGTGCAAAAGCTTCTGTACGCCGTCCTCATCACCGCCCGGAAGCTCAAGCATTAATTCCAAGCCCACTCCATGGAGGTGGTCACTGAATTCCCTCTCGGTGACATCCTCCGGAATTGGGATGCCATTGGACGGATCGCCAAGTGGGCTATAGAGCTAGGGGATCACGCCATCAACTTCAAGCCACGAACCACCATCAAGTCTCAAGCGCTCACTGACTTCATCGCCGAATGGACCAAACACCAGCTGCCACCTAAAGACATTATTCGGGATTTTGGACCCTCCACTTTGATGGATCTCTCAGCCTCAAAGGGGCGGGGGTCAGGATCCTTCTGATGTCCCCAAGGCGACGACTTGAAGTATGTTCTTCGCCTGGGTTTTGCCACCTCAAACAATGTGGAATAATATGAAGATCTTGTCCACGGTATCCACCTTGCCATCTCCCTTGGGATTAGATAGATCATGGTGTACGAAGACTCTAAATTGGTGATCAGCCAGGTGAACAGTTACTGGTCTTGTATCAGTGACAAGATGGATGCTTATTGCTAGGAGATCTGCAAGATGGAAGGCAAGTTCGACGGCCTAGAGTTCCATCATGTCCCTCGGGATAAGAACTCAGCTGTCAACTCGCTAGCAAGGCTTGGGTCATCTAGGATGATGATTCCTAAAGGAACTTTTCTCCAAGAACTCTCGAGACCCTACATTAAGAATGAAGATCAGCGGTGTCTAGAAGACAAGACTAATACGACTGTCATGATCATCACTGATGAAGAAGAAGACTGGCACCGACCACTGATCGATTTCATCCTCACTGCCAAGGTCCCTCAAGATAGTGATGCTGCCATTCGGTTATCTCGAAGGAGAACGATGTATGTCTTGATTAGATCAGACTTATTCAAGACAATTGTGTCCGCTAGAGTATTGCTGAAATGCATCGCCAAGGAGGGAGGACTGAAGATCCTAGAGGAGATTCATTCCAAAACCTGCAGGAACCATGCCAGAGCTCATCCGCTGGTCGGCAAGGCATTCTAGACTGGGTTTTATTGGCCGACTGCTAACTTAGATGCTCGCCGATTGGTTCGCAACTACAAAGGTTGTCAATTCTTCGCCAACCAACACCACCTCCCTGCCCAAGCTCTTCAGACCATCCCATCCTCCTGGACGTTTGCTTGCTGGCGGTTGGATATGGTGGGACCATTGCCAAAGGCTCTGCAAGGTTATGGCCGCTTGTTCGTGGACATCGACAAGTTCATTAAGTAGATCAATGTAATGCCACTAAAGATGAGTACCGCCAAGAAAGTCGTGGAATTCATCGAAGGGATAATTTACCGGTTCGGAGTCCCGAATAAAATCATCAGAGATCTCGAGACCCACTATGTGCCGGCCAATGACTTCTCGGAATTCTGTGAAGAATGGTGCATTGAAGTAAAGTATGTGTTGGTTGTGCACACTCAAGCCAATGGACAGGTCGAGCACGCCAATGGAATGATTCTACAAGGGCTCAAAGCAAGAGTGTTTGATCCTCTTTGCAATTATGGTGGCCGCTAGATGAAATAATTACCCGTCGTCCTTTGGGGCATTTGCACCTAGCCCAGTAGAGCCATAGGTCAGACCCCCTTCTTCTTGGTATATGGGTCAAAAGTTGTCCTCCTGGTGGACATGCTGCATGAGAGCCCCAAGATATTCTGGTACGAAGAAGGCACAGTCGAGCGCACCCGAGAAGAAGATATTGACAATCTCAAAGAGGCTCGATTGGACGCTTCGATACAAATAGTCCGGTACCAGCAAGGCCTTCGAAGATATCATGACCAGAATATACAACATCACGCTTTACAAGTTGTAGACTTGGTCCTTCGCTGAGTCCAATCGGCAGTCGGGACCCATAAGCTCTCGACACCGTGGGAGGGACCCTTCATCATTGTCAAAGTCACTCGCCTTGGATCCTACCACCTGATGCGTGAATAAGGACATAAGCTAGTGAACTCATGGAATATCGAGCATCTCAGATGATTTTATCCATAGGAGAGATAAGTCTTTGATATTATTTATCAATAAAGATATTTTGCCATTTCTAGATGTCATAATCTACAGAGATCGCCTATTGCCTTCACTTTTAGCCATGTGGTCATGACCCACTCTGACTCGGCTCTTGCGAAGAAGAACGAACGCCGTCGTTCTAGTTGTGAGGCCATGACTCGCTCTGGCCCGGCTATTATGAGTTTATTGAATGCTTTCGCTCCAAGCTATGTGGTAATGACCTGCTCTGACTCAACTATTATGGAACACAACCATGTAAAGCCTACTCAGCACTCGGGCGGTCATGAATAGTGAATCTGACTATTACATCCATGATCCGCTCTGGCGTAGTCATTGTAAAGATTGTCTCCCTGCTCGGGGGCTCTTACGAGCAAGTTTCCTTCGGCAGACTGTCGTCGCTTGCCTTTGGCTATCCGTGATGCTAACGGTTCTAAACAACGCGTATGTGGCTCAAGTTCCCTGAGTTACACAGACCTAAGCTATATCAATGAAGCTGAGGCCAAGCATTACATGCAGTTGGACAGGCAAAAGAAGGTTTAACACATGAAGAAATTTTTTATTACATTTCTATGAGATGTACATATACAAGAATTTCTTCTATATTATTTCTTTTTATCTGCTCAGCAAGGTCAGGAGGCCTAAGGAGCTGGTGGGCGGTACAACGAACTCCAAGCGGACTGTACAATTCCCGTAGGCCATCGCGACTCGTAAGATGTGCATCTCCGATGAGGCCAACTAGGTTGTCAATGAGCCCTGGTCCTTCGACGAGCGCTACCCCACTAACACCTTTGACGACTACGACACCATCGACACAAGGATGGAGCTGATCTCAGCAATGAGTGCCGAGATCAGCGGCCACGTCAAAGACCTACCTCCCACTAGGGCATTCCTAAGGGCTTGGTCTCCCGCACCGACCCCCTTGTCATAGAGGCACTGCGACATGGGCCTAGAGGCTACCGCTCAAGGGATGCACCTCACAGAGGAGCGCCTAGGCTAGCTACCCATCGACGACCATGCCAGTCTTCCTAGAGGAGTGTCTAGAGAAGACCAAAGCCGAGCTTTTTATCTACTCGGCAAGATCTTCTCTATTACATCTCCCAGTACACTGCCCTAGCGCCAAGAGCGCAGGGCTACATCGGGCATGACAGACCACCCTAGGAATGCTGACAAAAGGTCACCTCCTGGGCTCGCCAGGCCTAGACCATGCCCGGAGAACCGCCATAAGGTCACCGCATGGGCTTGCAATCCGATCACCGAAACAGCATAGCCCCGACTGACTTGTGAAGACGTTCTCCTGAAGATTATACAAAAGAACAATCAAGACTTCAGCAACCATCGGTGTGAAGACACACCAGATGAGAAGTACTTACCCGAAGTCTGGGGGCTCTCGATAGCCCATCAAGAAGTGGTCATGCCAAGTTATCGGAGGAGCAACTCGCTCTGACTAAAGCTGAAGAAGAAAAAATGATTCACGCTGAAGTGCTGGAGAAACCAACGCCAAAGGACCCTATTTATAGGCCAAAGCAAGGAGCGGGGAAGTGAATCACTAGCCCCCCATTAAAGGCGGAATTCCATTAATGGCGTGTCAAAAATCGCTCCGCCAGTCTCCATATCACGCCAGCAAAATCCCTTGCCATGCAGGCATGGTCAAGATGACTTATCATGTCACCTGAAGAGACGGCATGCAGAGCGCGCCGCCTGATGTGCCTGACGCTTCAGCACAATTTAAAGCTCCATCAAGTTTTTCTCACCAGACTCCACATCGCGAGATTTGTGGGATTTAATGCCCGCACACTCACGACTAGCCTCCCAAATAAGTCTCTGAACTTTACGAAAATTTGACATGTTATTCAAATTCAAATATTACTAGCTTCTAAGCATTTTTCGAAACAACACGGTCTTCCCACTCTTTATCCATGATCTGCTTTGGCTTAACTGTGGAAGACCCTTACGCCGGACGTTTAATAAATGCCTTTTGATTGGCAAAACTCTTTTTTTGGGAAATTGGGATAATTCTCTCTGTATCCATGATCCTTTCTGGCTGAGTCGAATTGATCGATTGCCGACTGAGTCACCTTTCCCAACTGGTCCTCTGTGACACTTTACGAACTATATAGAGAACTACCGGCTCTAAGAAGCGTGCATGTGGCTTGAGTATCCCTACGCTAGCGAGCCTATGCTATGTCGTATAGTCGAAGGATCACGACTAGTCAGACCCGATGCAAAAATATAAAGTGATGAAGTGATGTTACATTTAATATGATAATGTCTTGAAAATACATCACATATATTTTTGTTCACTTGGTAGGTGCAAGAGGATAGAATTCAATATCCGAGATCAAAGCCTCAATGGTCTCTCCAACCTCAGCGTGGATTTGTTTGGCATCAGCCTCGTTGAACTGCGCTCGAATGATCCCGAGCATGTGTACAGTCACCATTCTTGCGAAGTCTCGAGTGGTCTTTCTTAGCTAATCGTCAGCACCCTCCAGTCAGGCCAAAGACTACTTTGTTGACCACTGTCTGCTCGGAAGCTCATGGTCGACTATTCGGATCAGCATCTCGGCACTTGTCCGGTAAGCATCCAGACGATTCAAGGTGCTGGCCAGACGCCGCTCCAAATTAGCAAACTGAGCGCCCACTCGGTGATGAAGCTCTGCAAAGAAAAATGGGTTTTCAGGGCGTACATTGATGACAATATGCTACAAACAAAGAAGCCCTCAGAAGGAGTCCGTACTTTTATACTCACCGAGCCACTTTTGAGCCAAAGTTTCTAAATCGGCAAGTTGCTTCTTCGCCTTCTCCAATTCAGCCAAGGCAGCGTCCCTCTTGGATACTGCCTCATCAGCCAACCAGTGTGCCTAATTGGCGACCGTCTCAAGACGCTCGCCCAACGCCGACAACTCTACAAAAGATAAAGGCAATCAATGATCAAATCCCATCGGCAAGACACTGAGCATGTCAGAATTAACCAAGGGACAGAAGATCACGCTGCTCGCGGAGAATGCGATTCTCCCACTCCAACTGCCTTAGCTTGCTGGCCTTAGAGTCCAGCTGCTCTCTCAGCTGGTTGGCCAGATCATGCGTGGATACTTGGGTCAGAACATACCACAAGGTATGCAAATATTTTGCAGGAAACTCACCATCATCCTCTGGCCGTGATGTCGAAGCGCCTCTGGACGCTCGCCCGCACTCCCCGATTCCTGTCGGGTCGAGAAGTGAGCAGAGGTCGATGGCACACTCCTGGCCATGACGATGGGAGCTAGCGACTCCTTCCTTGTCCCACTAGGCTCTGCCGCATCTGCTCCCACGGCCGACGGTGAACCCTCAGACCTCCTCGGCAAAGGAGGCACAATCGCCGACTCTCCGCCCGGTGGTGGCGCTCCACCAAACTCCGCGCTTGAGGGAGCCAGAGACTTCTGGCCCTCAAGCGACCTTGGTGTGGTAGAATCAATCACCCCGACTGAACTCGGGTCGGCCAACGGTGATCCATCTATGCTGCTGAAAAAAGAAGACCCAAAAAAGGATATGAAGAAATACTTCAGAAGATCACCTATCTCCCGACACCCTCACCATGTCAACCACCGGAACACCATCTTCTTCGTCCGTGAGCTAGGCCCTGCACCAAGAGCAAAATAAGTTGCCAGGGCTGAAGGAGGTGGTGGCGGTCGTGAAGGTGAAGGTGGAGGTGGGGTAGATATGGAAGAAGATGACGCTGCGACCTCGGCTACTGTGGGCGCCCTCTTGGAAGTCTTCGAGTCGGCACCCGCCTCTCCGACAAAGAATGAAGGGACCTTCAGAGGACCCTACATCGGCCCCTTGTGATGAGGACATCGAGAACAATTATAAAGACATCCAACACTCTATCATTCCTAGACCAATCACTTGCTCTCATGCCCGCAAGCTTAATTATGAGGTGCATTCGTTTCTTACTTTACATAATGATATGGATATGGATGGGATGCTACTTATGGGTGATATTTTGACTCTAAGGAACTTTGGAGAAGCATTTCTGGATCAAACACAAGAGGGAGAGGCGGCGCAACAATCTAATTCGGATTCACTTCAGACTCCAATTTCGGTTCAGTTTCAGGATAATTAGGGTTGGGTTTTACTTAGTTTCGAACTTCCTTGCAGATTGAACTCTAACGTTCATCATATTGTGGAACCCCGCTCGAGAAATCGATCTTTCATTTGTTTGCAAGATTGTGTTTCCGTGTTCTTGCTTGTGTTCTCGATTCGCATGCAGGGATAAGCCTTCTTGGAGAGGTCAATCATGTTCGTGCGTGGTTGATAACCAATGGAGCCGTAGAGTAACGATTGTGGGGTTCAGATCAGTGCTGATTGGAAGCTGGATCGTCAACATCGAGTCCTCCACCAATAGAGTTTACCCCCTTTGGTGGAAGATCGGGCACCCGTATGCATCAAATGGTATCAGAGCCCAAGTTTCCCATCAAGTATCACTATATCCCTTAGATTATTCTTCGCCTTGTCCTAGAACTCCAGAAAAAGCTACAAAAAAAGAGTCGTAGACATCTAGGGCAAATTATCCTTATCGTCCTAGTGTTTTGAGTCTTTGCAATTTCATCACGGTGTCGTATTGCTGATTTTTGATCCATGGTCGATGTTGGGTTGCTGGCTTAGAGTTGTGTTCTTGATCGCGAGTCAAAGCCATAACCTTGCTTAGTCTCGGGATATCCGAATCCAACCCTAAACCCTAGTCGGAGTCGGTTCGGAGTCAGTTTGACCTTGCCTCAGTAAAACGGCCATAAATTTTGCATACGGACTCCATTTGAGCTCTACCACCCGTAAAAACAATTGGGACAAAAAAACATCTAGCATGAGTGGCAAAGCTGCTTCTAATTGGGTTAAGGGGGCCAAATTCGGCCGGGAAGACAGAGTTCTAGAGGGGTTTTTGTTTGCAGCCAGCGTAACTTCTTCCTTTTCAGGTACCTCGTTGAGTACTTATTGTTTGAGCAGTCTATAAAAAAGGTCCAAAAAAGAGAAAAAAGAAAGAGAGGCCCAAAAGAAAAGAAAAAAGAGACCAAAAAAAGAGAAAAAATTGTGAGGCATAAGAGGATGAAGTTGTTCTAGTTTAAGTTCAGCGTTGTTACCTATATCTCTAAGTGTTGTGTTTTGGTGTTCTTGTTATTTGAGTTGGCTTCTCTTCTCGTTTCTAGGAGCAAAAGTTAGACCATCAACCAAGACAAGTATTGTGGATTATTATTGAGCTTTACTAACTATTGTCGATCTGTGCTAATCCTTGCTACCAAAGATCAACCTTCCGAGCTCCACCTTCTTTCTGATCAGTACGGTTTCCAGCTAGCAATCGCTATACTCACGACTTCAACGGTATCATCCCCAAGCCAACCGGTTGTGCCACCTGCTACGATTGGTAAGAACTTGGTGAAACGCTTGAGTGTGAGCGACTCCACATCCTAGTAGTTCATAGGAAACTAACGTACTTGTGAGCTTGTTTGCGTTTTGTGTTTCCACTAACCATGGCAGGATGGAGAACATAGAGAAACAGCCAGCGCCACCTAACGATAGAGCTGAGGATCTCAAGGCAGATGGCATAAATCAAGAAGAGTATATCCACCCCCTTGCTCGAGACCCTCCTCCCCGTCAACAAAATCCACGTCGTTAAGGTATGAGAGGTAATAATGAAAACAACCCTCATGCTGATAATTCGTTTGCTAAGGTTATGTTCAGCATACAACCTTTTTCTGGCTCTTATGATGCTGAGACATATCTGAATTGGGAGATGACAATAGAACAAAAATTTAACTCTCATCTTGTTCTAGAAATTCATAGAGTTAGACAAACCACTAGTGCGTTTACCGATTTTACTATTATTTGGTGGAATGAGCTATCAAATGTAGGCTTAGCACTTGACACATGGGATGGGCTAAAGAGAGCTATGCGTGGCATATTTGTACCCACTACTTATAAATGTGATTTACGTCAAAATTACAGCGTTTAAACCAGGGAAATAAATCTGTAGAGGAGTACTACCAAGAGCTGCAAATAGGAATATTGCGTTGTGAGGTAGTTGAGGATGAGGAGGGAAAAATGGCTAGATTTTTTGGTGGCTTAAGAAGAGAAATACAGGACATAGTTGATTATAAGGAATATAATTCTCTCAATATATTGTTTCACCTTTCTATGAAGGCAGAAAGAGAATTGCAGGGACGACAGCCGAAGTCAAAGAGAAACTTCACCGACACAAGAGCGGTGTCTACAACGAAAAAATCAACACTACCTTCTCCTAACGGTCTGCTGCCCCCTTCATACCCAGGGCGTGTTCAGTAGCACCGTCGTCTTCACTACCACTAGAGGAGAAGAGTAAAACAGCCCTACCAGCAAATAGTTCCTCATCGGTTGCTTCTACAGGCCAAACAAGTGGAGTCATTTTCCACAATTGCAAAGGGAAGGGTCATTTCATGAGAGATTGCCTAAGCCAAAGACAGACATTCATTGCTACTGAGGATGGTGGGTATGTTAGTTCTAGTGATATTGATGATGGTGGTACTAACAATGTAGGTGACGATGAGGAGACTGAAAGTGACAGCATGGAGATTTTAGGTACTGCCGCCATAGAGAAGTATCAAGCATTGATTGTACAACGTGTTTTAAACACTCAGGTGGATCAAATAGACACACTACAACGACATAACTTATTTCAAATGTTCCTCATGTCAATGATCGTCGTGTCCGTGTCATAATTGACGGAGGGGGCAGCAACAATTTGGTGAACTTAGATCTGGTTAATAAGCTTGGATTGACCACACATCCACATCTGATGATGACATCACTTCACATGATACACACATGGAGCCTTCACCTACAATTCAATTACAAGGACCAATCACACGCACCCGTGCCCGTCGCTTGAACCATGAGGTTAATTCTTTCCTTAGCAACTGTGTTAATATTTGTTTGGATGGGATGCTACTGAATACTAGTGATATTTTGTTGCTTAGGAACATGGGAGATAGAATAGGAGAGTTGGAGTTGAAGATGGAGTCGCACGGATGATTTGAAGTCAAGCATTCGCTGGTTCGGACTACATTAACCACCATACACCAAAATGGGCGTAACTTTCTCATACGAAGTCCGATTAGCATGTTCTTGGACTTTTTGGAAAGCTAAGGAGAAGACGGATCTTTTAGTGTTCGTTTCGCCTCATTTGGAGTCTCGAGTCGTCCTGTGTGACTGAAACAGTCCTGCGTGACAGAATTGGGCCGAGTTGGACCTTGTACTGAGTTGGAGGCCGTGTTGGCCCATAGCCCGAGTCATGTGCGCCTCCTACAGGCTGCCCACGCCCTATATACTCACGACAGCCATCATTAGGGTTAGGTTTTGCTTTGTTTGCATCTACACTCGTGTGTTTAGATCCCGCTCTTGCACCATACCGATTGGCTGCTGCAATGGCGTTTGTGAAACCTCTCCTCATCATAGTTCATCTGTGATTTGGCATTTGACTCGTGTTCTTCCTGTTCTTGCTTGTGTTGTTGGATTTGCTTGCAGGAACCAGCCTTCGTAACGAGGTCAATCGCGTCCTGTGAGGTTGATAACCAACGGAGACTGTGGTGTAGTAATTGAAAGGTTTTGATCCGTCGGACCGGAGCCTTGGATCGTCAACATCGAGATTCTCCACCAATCCAAGTTATCCTTACCTAGCGGAAGATCGGGTTCAATCCCCCTATTAGTTGGTATCAGATTTCAGGTTTCCCGTTAGGTAATCTCGATCTTCTTTTATTTTTACCTAGAGTCCAGAAAACCCTCACAAAAAAATCCCCACCGAGAACCCCTTTGTACCTTACGATTTTAATTTCAGTTTTTTGCTTTGTTGAGTTTGTGTTCTTGGCCGAGTCTTGTTGCTGGTTTAGTCATCCCTTTGTGTCGTTTGAGTAGTAGTTGATCTTGTGTCTCAAAAAAATTACCCCACCCGAAACCCCCCCTCCACAACCCTAGTCGGTTTCCACTTGGTTTCCTACTCGGTTTACTAATAGGGGGATTGGTCCCGATCTTCCGCTAGGTAAGGATAACTTGGATTGGTGAAGAATCTCGACGTTGACGATCCAAGGCTCCGGTCTGACGGATCAAAACCTTTGAATCACTACACCACCGTCTCCGTTGGTTATCAACCTCGCAGGGCGCGATTGACCTCGCCATGAAGGCTGGTTCCTGCAAGTGAATCCAACAACACAAGCAAGAATAGGAAGAACACGAGTCGAATGCCAAATCACAGATGAACTATGATGAGGAGAGGTTTCACAAACACCGTTGCAGCAGCCAATCGGCCCGGTGCAAGAGCAGGATCTAAACACACGAGTGTAGATGCAAACAAAGCAAAACCTAACCCTAATGGCGGCTGTCGTGAGTATATAGGGCGTGGGCATCCTGTAGGAGGCGCACATGACTCGGGCTATGGGCCAACACGGCCTCCAACTCAGTACAAGGTCTAACTCGGCCCAATTATATCATGCAGGACTGTTTCAGTCACACAAGATGACTCGAGACTCCAAATGAGGCGAAACCAATGCCAAAAGATCCGTATTCTCCTTAGCTTTCCAAAAAGTCCAAGAATGCACCAATCGGACTTTGTATGAGAAAGTTATGCCCATTTTGGTGCATGGTGGTTGATGTAGTCCGAACCAGTGAATGCTTGACTTCAAATCATCCGTGTGACTCCGTCTTCAACTCCAACTCTCCTATTCCATCTCACATGTTCCTAAGCAACAAAATATCACTAGTATTCAGTAGCATCCCATCCAAACAAATATTAACATAGTTGCTAAGGAAAGAATTAACCTCATGGTTCAAGCGACGGGCACGGGTGCGTGTGATTGGTCCTTGTAATTGAATTGTAGGTGGAGGCTCCATGTGTGTATCATGTGAAGTGATGTCCTCATCAACATCCTCATCCATACTATATTCAGTGGTTCAACAATAGTGGTAAGGTCAAGGTAACACACTCTGCGAGAGTGCACTTTTTCATTGGTACGTACCATGACTTTGCTGATTTTGATGTTGTACCCATGCAAGCATGTTCACTTTTATTGGGTAGGCCATGGGAATTTGATACGGATGCCACACATCATGGTAGGACTAATAAATATACACTTATGCACAAGGGAAAGAAAATTACTTTGCTTCCTATGACTCCCACTGAAATTATGCAATGTGAGAAGAGTATTGAGAATAGCAAGAAGGAGATTGCACCACAATCTAAAAATCAGCAAGTAGCTAACACTATTTTCCCTCCTAAGAAAGACAATAGCTCTAAGTCGGGCGGAATTAAATTGAAGGGGGGTGTTATGCTTGTTACTAAATCTGATTTGGTTGATGTTAATGAGTTTGATTCTCCTTGTTACGCATTGATATGCAAAGAAGTTTTGTTTTCATTTGAGAATTCTTCCACTTCGTTGCCTCCTACTGTCACTAACCTTTTGTAGGAGTATAAGGATGTGTTTCTAGCGGAGATGCCTCCGGGGATGCCACCTATTCGAGGTATTGAGCATCAAATTGACTTGATCCCAGGAGCGACATTGCCAAACTGTAACAGCCCCAAAATTAAAAGGGAATAAAATAAAGGAAAAAAATAATATTAAATGAATTTCTGAATTTTATGATTAAAGGAAATCCTAAAAGAGCCCTATTAAAGCCAAACAGAGACAAATATCCAAAATTTGGACTTGAAAATTTTATGCGATAAACTAGAGACCAAGAAATATTTTTGAGAATTTTTACAAAATTTTTCCAACAAATCTTCAAGCTTTAAGTAAATATTTGAATTTCTGGAATTAAATTTAATGGAAAATGAATTTTAAATCTTATTGGGCCGCAACCTTGTATTCTCCTCACAGAGCCTTTCAGCCCAGCCCATTTCCGCCCCTCTCACTGACAGGCGGGGCCCGCCTGTCGGCGCCGACCCCCTCTCTCTTCTCTCCCGCGCCCCAGCCGGCCCCACCTGGCAGCCACCGCGCACCCCTCCCTCTCGCTGCCAGCCGGTCCCGCGCATCAGCCTCCCTCTCACCCGCGCCCGCCCACTGACAGGTGGCCCCCACCTGTCAGGATCATCTTCTTCGATGGAAGGGGGCGATCCCCTTCCATGCCGGCGCCCCCCCTTCCATTTCCGCCGTCGGCCGGCCGGATACACCAAATCAAGCCATGGATCGCCTTCCCCTCACTCCGGCACTCCCGTTCCCCCAAAAATCAACGCGTTTTCGTCCATTTGGAAGCCTATCCGAGAAGCTATAGTAACCTCGCCGGAGTAAACTTGGAAACACCTCGGTTTCCCTCCCTCCGCCTTCCATTCACGCCACCGGTGAGCCCTATAAGACCCCCTGAGTCCACCGCATCCGCCCACACCTCAACCACTCGAGCCCTCCTCACCCCGAGCGCCGCCACTGCCTTTCCGGGAGTTTTCCCCTGCTTCGGCTCCGGCAGCCCTTCACCGGCGCTCCAGGCCACCACCGCCTTCGCCGTCTCCACTGACGGGATCCCCTCCGCCTCCTCTACCTCGGCATCACCTCCGCTAGGTCAGACCACCGCCGGAACGCCATCGCCACCGCCAACCCGAGGAGACCGTCGCCACCTTCTCATCGCCGGCTACCGCCACTGCTCCTTGGTCATTGCCGCCGGTATGCCGAGATCCCCCTCGTGCCCCTCTTTCCATTTCTGGCCTTAGACGCGCCATAGAGTCTCGCCGTCGCCGAGAATTCCTCGCCGGAGTTCCACCGGAGTCGGGGAAGAAGGGGTAAAGTACCCCTTTTCAGCCGTGCCGTGTCGGATGGGCTCGGAGCCCTCCGATCGGATCTGGACGATCCAGATTAAACCCTCAGCGGGGTTTAATCCTGGACGTTGGTCCAGTCAAAGCAGTACGGACCCATCTGGGCCGTCCGCTGTAACTTAAAAACCCCGCCTCTTTTCTGGGCGCCCGATCTGGATCGGACGGTCCAGATCTGGCCGGTCCAGCGCACAGTGCGCGGGTCCATGGTGGACCTGGCTCACCGTGGACCCACGCCTGTTTTCTGGTTTAAATAAAATTCAGAAAAATACTTTAAACTTTAAAAATTCATATCTTGCTCAATTTAACTCCAAAATTCACCATTTTGATTCTGGAAAATTTGTCTTTTCATCCTCTACACTTTTATGCAATAAAAACAATATGTTTATTTGGCACAGAATAATCTTATTAAATAATAAAGAGAAGTCCCCTTTAGGGTGTAATTAATTCTTTAAAACCAATAATTCAGAAAGATCCTTAAAATTTATAAATTAATTCCAGAAGATGTAATTGCTCCATTTCACTGTTATTAATACATTAAAAATGGAATGACCATTTTGTCCAAGACATTCTATTTAATAACATTCCCAATACCCCTTTTAGGACTTAATTAACATTCCCTTTAAATAATACAGAAAAACTCTTAGAAATTTATATATTAATTTGAAATGATGTATTAACTCCAGTACACTGTTTATAAGCCAATAAAAATATAATGATTCATTTTTTTGCCCTTTCATTTTATTAAATAAACATTTCCAAGGCCC
The DNA here is from genome assembly GCA_019279435.1 of Zizania palustris. Taxonomy (NCBI): domain Eukaryota; kingdom Viridiplantae; phylum Streptophyta; class Magnoliopsida; order Poales; family Poaceae; genus Zizania; species Zizania palustris. The sequence goes on from JAAALK010000288.1 coordinate 16,452,664, forward strand.
TTTAAAATAAATGATTAAATAAAAATGCAACCCTTTACAAAATATCATGAATACTTATACAATAAATTCAGAAGACTTAATGAAGTTATTCCACTATTTTAATGCAACAAAAATAACATGTTCACTTTGCCCACTTTAATCTAGAAATTAATATTTCAAAGCCCTTGTAGGATAATTAAGTAATTCATATAATAGAAGTTAAACACTTTACAAAAATGTCATGACAACTTATATAATAACTTCAGAAAACCTAACAACTTGAGTTCACTATTTTTAATACAAATAGAATATTCATTTTGCCCACTTTGTTCTACTAAATCATATTACAAAAAGCCTTTTTAGGATATGTAATTAATTCAAGTAGTAAAGATCCATACCTTATGAGATTATCTTAAAGCTATATAACAAACTTCAAAAGACCTAATAATTTAAAGTCACTATTTTGATACCATAAAAACATCAAGGCTAATTTATACCTCTCTAAGTTCATCCCTAAAAAGGGGAAATAAAAACCCTAGGAAAATAAATTACATCAAGTCATAAATTCAGAAATTTCATTAGGAATCAATCTTAGATATTTAAGTGACAATTCCCTAGGATTTAAGACTCTATCTCCCTTACTTAAATCCAACAACAACTTGTATGCTTATATGCTTGATTTTGGATTGTTTATTAAATGTTGTGTTTACTTTTCCGTATCGAGAAGACTACAACGTCGTCGAAGATCCTGAGTCTTACCCCGAGGTTCCACCTTCACCATTCACGGATTAAGGCAAGTCATCGACCCTTCTGTGGAAACAGTTGATCATATTTGAGCCCATGTTTTAATAAACTATCGCTATAACTCATAGGTTAATATTGCATTAGTCAAATATCAAGCCTTACACTTATAATTATTAGATCCCCGTCCTTGTGTGCAAACCCAAGCCATGCTTATTGAGCCTTAACTCCTTGTCACTCTTCAAATATTATATTAGCTAGTGCCCAATGTACCGGCACAACTGCTATAGGATATAAAGAATGAGTCGTAGATAGATGGATTCTGGTATATGAAATACCCCGTTATTTTTGTCTCTGGACTCTGTGGAGTTGGCTAGGTTATAAGTATGGTGGGTTTCGGGTGCAAGCTCGGAAACTGGTTGGTCGCACCCGGGGCGCTATAAGGACCGGTCTGCGGGATCTGTTGCAAAGCATTTCCGTACCAACCACAAGTCTAATGGGTAAGTCCTAACTGGAAGTGTGGAACACTCCGTCTCTCGGCACCATAGTGGAGGGGGCAAGGGGCTAGCCTGCGGGCGACTTGTACCAAAGGAGGCTCAAGGGGGGGTATGGTGGGGCACCGACGCGTCGGGACACCATATGAAACCTATAAGAGGGTGCTGTTGAGTCGGAGAGGACCATACGGAAGGTTTTGGCATGAGTTCCCGTGAAATGGGTCATCTCGTTACACTTCGGTGTAAGTGATGAGTGCGTGCCTTGTGGGTATAGTGGTACATCTCTGATCAGAGTAAAAATCAATCTTTTCGAAAAGCCGAGCCCACGGTCAAGAGCGGGTTGTGTGACTACTCGCAGTTAGTTTACAATTGTTTGAATGGATGAGTTATTCATGGCATGTAAGGACTATTGTGCGGGGAGGTGAAACGTACTCCTCGAGTTAGAAGATGATGATGCATACGCATGTTTACATTTCAGTACTAATAAATTGATCACATTTAATGCTTTACAATTATGCTTTTCCGCAAAACTAGCCACTTTCTCCCTTGTTGTTATCTTGCATTATATTTGCATTCGGTGGCTTGCTGAGTACATCTGTACTCACCCCGTTGACTTACACCATCAGAGCCCGTCTACTACGAGGAGGATGAAGGTCTGAAGTAGCGACCCAGTCAAGGCGAGACTGGAAGGAGGCGTTCATCTAGGACCCTTGATTTTATTAGTTTCTTTTCACTTTCATTCACTTTTGTATTAATGCGGTCTACGAACCGTGAATGATTGCTCGTATTTGTACGGGGTCGCATGATGAACGTCTTGTTTTATTGATTTTCTATGGAATTTCAATAAAGTCCTGATTTATTAAATCGGGGCGCGACACAAACCCTGCTGCATATAGAACAAATCCGGAGGAGACTAAATAAATTCAGTGACAAGTCCAAAAACTTTCTGGACGGTGGGTACGTATGAGAGAGCCTTAGCCCATGATGTGCTTGTTCTTTTAGTCCCTAAGAAAGATGGTAGTTGGCGTATGTGTGTTGATTGTAGAGCCATCAATAATATTATAATAAGGTATCGTCATCCTATTCCTAGGTTAGATGATATGCTTGATGAATTGAGTGGGTCTATCATTTTCTCAAAGATTGACTTGTGTAGTGGATACCACCAAATTAGAATGAAATTAGGAGATGAATGGAAAACAACTTTCAAAACTAAGTTTGCTTTATATGAGTGGTTAGTCATGCCTTTTGGGTTAACTAATGCACCTAGCACTTTCATGCGTTTAATGAATGAAGTATTGAGAGTATTTATTGGCAAATTTTGGTGGTTTACTTTGATGATACCTTGATATATAGCAGTTCTATTGATGAACATTTGAATCATTTGCGTGTTGTTTTTAATGCTATGAGAGATGCACGCTTGTTTGGTAATCTTGAAAAGTGTACTTTTTGCACGGATCGAGTCTCTTTTCTTGGCTATGTTGTTACTCCATAGGGTATTGAGGTAGATGAAGCGAAAATTGAAGCCATCAAGAGCTAGCCAACACCTTAAATCATCACGCAAGTGAGAAGTTTTCATGGACTTGTTGGTTTTTATCGACAGTTTGTGAATAATTTTAGCACCATTGCTGCTCCACTCAATGAGTTGACAAAGAAGGGAGCTTCATTCACATGGGGTCCAGCACAAGAACAAGCTTTTAACAAACTTTGGTAAGGCAATTGAGCTTGAATGTGATGCTAGTGGGATTGGGATAGGAGGAATTCTCATACAAGAAGGTAAACATGTTGCTTACTTTAGTGGAAAATTGCATGGACCTAATCTGAATTATTCTACTTATGATAAGGAGTTGTATGCTTTAGTTCGGGTGTTAGAGATTTGACAACATTACCTTTGGCCTAAGGAGTTTGTCATTCATTCTGATCATGAATCCTTGAAACATATTAGAAGCCAGGCAAAACTAAATAAGTGACATGCAAAATGGGTTGAGTTCATAGAGTCATTTCCATACATCATTAAACACAAACGTGGTAAAGATAATATCATTGCAGATGCTTTATCCAGGCATTTTACTATGTTATTTCAGCTTGATCATAAGATATTTGGTCTAGAAATAATAAAAGAGTTATATGCTACTGATCTAGACTTCAAGGATGCTTTTGAAAATTGTAGAGAGTGTTGAACTTGGAATAAATATGTGTTGAATGATGGTTTATTATATCGTGCTAACAAGCTATGTGTCCCAGCTAGCTCCATTCACCTTTTGTTTTTATAGGAAGCTCACGGGGGAGGATTGATGAGACATTTTGGAGTGAAGAAAACTAAGGACGTACTATCCACACACTTCTTTTGGCCAAGGATGTGGTGGGATGCCGTGTGCTATGTCTAACGCTGCACTACATGTAACAAAGCTAAGTCACACTTGAATCCCTTTAGACTTTATATTCCCCTTCCTATTCCTAGCGTCCCTTGGGAGCATATATCAATGGACTTTGTCTTAGGTTTACCTAGAACAAAGAGGGTGAGGGATAGTATATTTGTGGTGGTCGATCGATTCTCAAAAATGGTATATTTTATACCTTGTCATAAAAGCGATGATTCTACAAACATTGCTGATTTGTTTTTCGGGGATATCATTCGCCTACATGGAGTACCCACCACCATTGTCTCTGATCGCGATGCGAAGTTCTTGGGCCACTTTTGGAGAAGTTTATGGTGCAAGTTGGGAACCAAGCTGCTATTCTCCACCACATGCCACCCTCAAACAGATGGGCAAACAGAGGTAGTTAATCGTACGTTATCGACCATGTTGCGGGCTGTTTTGAAGAAGAATTTGAAGATGTGGGAAGAATGTTTACCTCATGTGGAGTTTGTGTATAATCGAGCGATACATTCTACCACCAAGGTGAGTCCTTTCCAGGTTGTGTATGGCTTTAATCCCCGTGCTCCTATTGATCTTTTTCCATTGCCTACTTCTGAACATGTGCATTTAGATGCTAAGACACGTGCTGATTTTATTCTGAAATTACATACCACAACTAAAGAACATATTGAGAAGATGACTGAAAAGTATAAAATTGCTGGTAGTAAGAGTAGGAAACATTTAACCTTTGAAATATGTGATCTTGTTTGGTTACACTTGCGTAAAGATAGATTTCTAGATTTAAGAAAGTCTAAATTGATGCCTCGAGCTGATGGTCCTTTCAAGATAGTTAAGAAAATTAATGACAATGCATACCCGCTTGAGTTGCCTGCAGATTTTGGGGTTAGCCCCACATTTAACATTTCAGATTTGAAGCCATATTTGAGAGAAAAAGACGAGTTTGAATCGAGGATGACTCCAATTCAAGAAGGGGAGGATGATGACGACATCGATAACAATTATAAAGACATCCAACACTCTATCATTCCTGCACTAATCACTCGCTCTCGTGCCCGCAAGCTTAATTATGAGGTGCGTTTGTTTTTTACTTTACATAATGATATGGATATAGATGGGATGCTACTTATGGGTGATATTTTGACTCTAAGGAACTTTGGAGAAGCACTTCTGGATCAAACACAAGAGGGAGAGGCGGCGCAATAATCTAATTCGGATTCACTTCAAACTCCGATTTCGGTTCGGTTTCAGCAGAACACCCTTCATTAAAACGGACATAACTTTCTCGTACGGAGGCGGATTGAGGCATTCTTTAAGGCGTTGGAAAGATAACGAAAATATATTTCCAATGAATCTGGTGAAAAGTTCTGGTTCGTTATGAAACGTTCTGTGTCGTCCGAACAAGTCCTCATGTGCTGCATCACCGTTTTGCGCCACTTTGGGCCTTGTATCCGTTTGGGGCCTTAAGCCCAACATTAGGGAAGACTTTACACAAACCCTAGGTATTAATACTCTGTAGCCATCATGAATTAGGGTTGGGTTTTGCTTAGTTTTGAACGGCCTTACAGATTGAACTCTGACGTTCGTCATATTATGGAACCCCGCTTGAGAAATCGATCTTTCATCTGTTTGCGAGATTGTGTTTCTGTGTTCTTGCTTGTGTTCTCGATTCGCATGCAGGGATAAGCCTTCTTGGCAAGGTAAATCGTGTTCGTGCGTGGTTGATAACCAACAGAGCCGTGGTGTAGCGATTGAGGGGTTCAGATCCATGCTAATCGGAAGCTGGATTATCAACGTTGAGTCCACCAATCGAGTTTACCCCCTATGATTGAAGATCAGGCACCCATGCGCATCACCTTGATCACCACCTCCTTGGTCAAGCTCTAGGTCAATCGACGGTTGGGCAATGTCTCCGTCGACTTCTTCAACTTCTTCGCTGGAAGACCAGGGGTCAAAATACTCGAAGACCGACTACATGCTTCATCGAATATTGGCGGAAAAGTGGGAAATGACATTACTTCCGGCTAAGGAAAGCTGAGCCAGAAGAGGCGATAGCCAATGGCGCTCTGGTCTTTGACCTTGCTGCTGAAGACACTCCACGCCCTCGCCTCAGCCTCCTTCTCGGTCAAGTCATCACCCGACTCTCTGGTTGGATCGCACGGACCCGAGTACTCGTACCCGGGGTGAAGCTGCTGCTTCAGTGGAGCGATCTAGTGAAGCAAGAAGTTCACCACCACGTGGAAGCCTGTGACATTGTTCTCTCGAAGATGCCGGACCAGAGCAACCTATTGACACGAAAACGTGCTCCCGCACTTGGGTCAGTTCGACGATCCAAAAACGTCACGAGACATTGACGTCGCATTCAGACAATCCTTAAACCATGGTAAGGGAATAACGGAGTCGCCATGCAATCAAATAATAATAATTCTAAAATTACTCAATTAACCGAAGTGTTGGAAAAATAACTGAAAACAATAAATAACCTAACTAAACCCAACTGGACAGAATAGGGCCAGTTGGACCGAAGCCTGATAGGCAGTTAGACCAGCCAGAGAATTTCGGTCAAACCTAAGGCACACTACCGGTCTCACCGGCAGTGTGAAGCCCTCGCCGAAGGGAGCCTTCGGCACACGGATGCAAAGGGGTATTTCACCCTTCGACCGGTCAGACCGAGGCTACACCTCTATTCAGACCGTGGATCATCCGTCCACTGTGTCGTAATCAGTCATCCAAGTCATCCTATGGTCTAATCAGAGTTAGACATGGGTTCCAAGTCATCCAAAATTAATTAGAGATAAAATACCCCGAAATCAGTCATTTGGAGTCGGACTCGGGTTGGGCCGGTCTGACCGGGTCCATACGGCCGGTCAGACCGGGCCTACATGGCTGGTCAGACTGGGCCCACATGGTCGGTTCGACCAGCCTATGCTAGGTCTCAGCATATTTTTGGTAAAACTACCAAAAAGTGATATTTTGATAATATGGACCATTAATGCCATTTTTTGCTATCAACTCATGCCCCCCTACGTTTTGGCCAACTTTAGTAGGCCAAAATTACAACGAGCTAAGGGTGATATGCTTTATATCGGTCTTTCGACACTTCAAACATTTTGCCACACACTTGGGAAGTACTTTTTCAAATACCTACCATTCAAAGCCCTACGAAATCGCTCTCCTTGAAGTGACTCTAGCAAATACGCATTACCTGGAGCGATTTCAATAACTCTAAAAGGACATTCCCAACTAGGCGACCATTTGCCAAATTTTTGGCTCTTAGTGCCTAAAGGATAAATCATCTTCCAAACCAAGTCACAAACTTGAAACGATTTTGCTCTTACCTTCTTATTATAAGCTCTAGCCACTCTTCTTTTGTCTCTTTCTATTGCTTCTAGAGCTCTTAACCTCTTGTCAGTCACCTCTTCTAAATTATCCTTCAAAAGAGTTTCATACTCATCGACCGATAAGCCATATTGCTTAAGTAATCTTAAAGAGCCAAGATTTACCTCTACGGGTAAAATGACTTCTTGTCCATAAACCAACTCATATGGACTTACCTTGGTGGCACCACGCTTTGCAACTCTACATGCCCATAATGCTTCAGAAAGCACTTCATGCCACCTTTTAGGAAACTCTTCAATCTTTTTCTTAATGAGCTTAATCACAGTTTATTACTAGACTTGGCCTGACCATTGGCCTGAGCATAGTATGGTGAAGAGTTTACCAATTTTATACCATAAGATTCGACAAAATCACATACTTCCTTAGAAACAAATGAAGCACCCTGATCTGTAGTAAGAGTTTGAGGAATACCGAATGTATGTATAATGTGCTTCAAGATGAAATCAATTAACTCGTTTTGCATCATGTTCTTGAGAGGCACGGCCTCAGTCCACTTGGTGAAGTAATCTGTAGCCATCAACACGAACCGATGTCCTTTTGAAGAGGAAGGATAAATTTGGCCGATAAAGTCCAAGGCCCAACCTCGAAACGCCACGGTTTGATAATGGGGTTGAGTAAAGATGCAGGAGCAAGCTGAATATTATCAAACCTTTGACAAGCTTCACATCCCCTATAATACTTAAAATAGTTATCAGTCATGGTCAGCCAATAAAAACCCGCTCTTTGGAGCATCCAACTCATTTTCTAGGCTGACTGATGAGTACCACAAAAACATTCATGTACTTCACCCACAACAAGTCTAGATTAATCGGCATTCAAACATCTCAAGAGTACTCCATCAATAGTTCGGTGATACAACTTGTCGTCGAGTAACACAAATTTAAACGCTTGCCGCCGAACTTTCTGATCAACCTGCTTGCTAGGATCCCTTAAATATTGGATAATTGGAGTCCTCCGATCATCCCCACGACTTCTTGAAGTACTCGCCAAATATTCCTCTGAATTAGCGTTTAAATTACAAACCTTGGCTTGCCCACCGTGTCTTGAAAATTCCTAACACGGGGCGGTCAGACCGGCCATAGAGGGCCAGTCAGACCGGCTATTACCGGACGACTAGCACAGGGCAGTCGGACCGGACTAACATGGCTGGTTAGACCGACCAGACACCCGGAGTTGGACCGGTCATGTCAGCACGGTCAGACCGATGTGTTCTGATTTGAGTACTGAAATAAACCCAAGCATCGGCTTTTCTTGTGCGGAAAATTTACCTCTTTTAAATTGGTAACCAAATGCTTGTTGATCCAAGTCATTTGCTATTGAATTGGCTTCTCTAGAAACATGTGAAATTTCAAAATCATCAACAGTAGCAATTATGTCTAAACATTTATCCAAGTAACTGTTTAGCAAACCGTTAAAACATTGAGCAAGTCTAGCTACTTGTTGGACTGCTAACAATGAATCCCCATATGCATGAACATATTTAATACTCATAGAGCTTAGCAATTCAAGTCCTAGCAACAATGCTTTATATTCGGATTGATTATTAGTATAAGAAAACTCTAATCGGGCCGAGGTTTTGAAACTCATACCATTAGGTGATATGAGCACAACTCCAACACCTTGGCCATTTTTGCAAGCCGAACCATCAAAGTAAAGTTTCCATGGTATTACCTCATCAAAGCAGTGTCACTACTCCAATTGACGTCTACATGGTGATCAACTATAAAATTAGTGATGACTTGGCCTTTCATAGCTTTTAAGGGTTCATAAGCCAAATCATATTCAATTAAAGCATAAGCCTACTTTCCGATTCTCCCACATAAAATCAGCTTTTGCAACATGTACTTTATGACATCAGTTTGACAATTAACAATACATGTGTCAGATAGAAGATAGTGCCGAAGTTTGGTGCATGCATAGTAAAGCGATAAACATAAATGCTCTAAAAACACGTACCTTGTCTCGGCATCCAATAGGCGGCGACTTAAGAAAGTGATGATGTACTCTTTTCCCTCCACTTCCTGATTTAGCACATCTCTTATCACGCTATCTTCTACAACAACGTATAGCCGAAATGGAATCCTGACTTTTGGTGCTCTAACCACAGACGGTGATGACAAGCACTCTTTAATCTTCTCAAAAGCACGTTGTTTATTTGCCCCCCAAGTGAATTTGGCTTCGTTCTTTAGCCGAAGTATGGGGACAAAAGCATCAATCTTGCTAGACAAGTTAGATATAAAGGGGCGCAAATAATTAACCTTGCCTAGAAACTTTTGCACATCTCTCTTGCATGTCGGCGCTTCGCAGTTTTTAATCTTCTCAAGCCTCTTGGGATCAATCTCAATACCTCTTTCATGGATCATGAATCCCAAGAACTTTCCTACCGACACGCCAAAAGCACACTTGAGCGGGTTCATTTTTAAACCATACTGACGTATCCTATCAAAAGCAACTCTCAAATTGGCTAAATGGTTTCCCATAGCATCTGATTTGACTACAACGTCATATATGTAGACCTCTAGCATAACTCCTAGCAAGTCGTGAAAGATTAAGTTCATAGCACGTTGATATGTAGCGCCAGCATTCGTTAAACCAAATGTCATAACAACCCACTCAAACAAGCCGACAAAACCAAGGCATCGAAAGGCTGTCTTGTAGATGTCCTCTTTGGCCATAAAGATCTGATTATAACCTGCGTTGCCATCAAGAAAACTAAGTACCTTGTGTCCTGAAGCATCGTTGATCAACATGTCGGCTATGGGCATGGGGTACTCATCCTTCGGAGTGGCCTTGTTCAAGTCCATGAAATCAATACATACACGAATCTAGCCACTCCCTTTCTTTTCAACAGGCACAATGTTGGCGACCCATTCAGCATACTTGCATGGCCTAATAACCTCAGCCTTAAGTAATCGCTCTATCTCTTCTTTAACTCGGCCATACACTATCGAATTAAAGCAACGAGGGGGCTATTTCTAAGGCCTAAACCCAGGTTTGATAGGTAGTCGATGCTCCACGAGCTCACAGTTAAGTCCCAGCATCTCTCTGTACTCCCATGCGAAACAATCGACATATGACCGAAGCAATTTTATTACTTCGGCCTTTTAATCAGCCTGCAAATTTTTGTTTACAAAGGTCAGCCTTGGAATACTACCATTGCCTATATCGACCTCTTCTAGAGGATCGGCCGACGCAAAACCTTGACCTAACTTTTCTTCTTCGCTAAAATCTTCAATGGCTTTGGCAATACCGTCTTTAGAAGACTGATATTGCTCCACACGAGACTTTAGCCAATCAAGATTAGTTGTACTAGACATGACTACTAATTTAGAGATAGCTGTGCTACACTAGCTAGCTTTACAGACACGGGAATAAAACGTCCCTCGGACACGCTAACAAAGTCGTAATCCAAGAGATCTCTACCTGACAGACACTCTACCTTATCATGGATGGCGTCAATAGACACATCGGCCAAAGCAACCTGGGCCGAAGTATCCGCTGGTACAACCTCCACATCATCACCGTCCCACTGGATAGGGCATTGGTACAAAGTAGACGGAATACAACAATTTGCGTGAATCCAGTAACGCCCAAGTAGTACACTATAGTTACCTTGCACATCGATGATGAAGAACGCCATCGGCAACGTCTTGTTGCCCACCGTTAGCTCCAGAGAAAGTACGCCCTTGGCCTCGGAGCTCTCGCAATTGAAGCCATTGAGCGTCAGGTTAGTCCTCATTAATTCATCTTCATTCTTGCTGAGCTTTTTCAACAGAGAGTACGAAATCAGGTTGACGGTGGCGCCTTCATCTACAAGCATCCTTGAGATTGGCTTTCCATCGATGTGCCCCTTGACATAAAAAGATTTCAAGAGATGAGCCGTATCCTCGGGCTTCTCGAAAATAGCCTCTTGTGAGCCGAGGTTAAACTGAGCGACCTTGGCCTCATCCTGTGGAAGAGCAAACTCAGTGGGCAACGTGATGACATTTATGTCTATCACCTGAGGAGAGGGGCCCTCGGAGATGGGCGTGTAATTATCGTCCATAAAATCGTCCTCGTCATCGCTTGGAGTAGGAGTCGGGTTGTTTACGGAAACCGGCTTCGGCTTCCATACCTGTCTTGCTACTGGTCAGGGATGGATCTCCTCAAACACGATGTCTCGCTCGTCCTCGGCCTTCTTCTCGTGCATCTCCTTAGCTCGGAGACATTGTAGTCGCCTCTTCTAGGACTTGGTCATACCTGGTGATGCCCATGACGGCTGCGGCTTAGTGTTGGGCGATACAACTTTGCCCTTGGAGCTTTTGGCCGAACGGGAATTGTCCGAATCGGCCTTGGCAGTTTTGCACTTGGCAGGTTTTCGTCCCTACTTCCTGTCAGTTGGACCGGCCTTACTGGGCTGATCTGATTGGGATTTGTCGGTTGGACCAGCCATGGTGGTCTGGTTTGACCGACTGGTGTCGGTCTACTATGAAGGGCCGGTCGGACCGGCCACAGTAGGCCGGTCAGACCAAAGTGGCGAGGGCGGTATGACTGGCCCTAGGGCTGTGGTCAAACCGGCCATCTCCTCGGGTGGCTTCGGCGGTTCGACTTCGCCTTGCTCTTCGGAGGTCCCCTTAGGAATTGGGACGTCCTAGGACCCCACTGTGACGATGATAGCTTTAGAGTGTGCTTCCGAATGTCCTCGTGGTGTGACAGATAGCCTGGAGAAGACGTCGCCGCTTGGAGCGCCCATCTAACCCTACATGTTATAAAATCTGGGTGGCACAAATGGAGCAATATAATATGGTGCAGGATACCCGAGAGGCAGAAAGTAGCAAGGTGGCCACTGTGCCATCGGCAGATGGTATGGTGGCAGAGGGAAAGGTGCCTCCAATGGTCTTGGCCATCGTGGGCCAAACCCACTCTTCCGAGAAGGGCCCAGCCTTGCTGGCGGTCCTAGCCGAGCGCTCGCCTTTTCGGCCCTCTTTTGGTGTTTCTGGAGCAGGATGTCGAATGTTATCTTCGGCTTCTTGCGAGTCGCAGCCGAAGAAGATGTGTTGGGGTTCACCTTCCACACTCCTACCTCATGGTTCTTTGGCACGAGCGTGTGTGGGCGTGGTTCCCCGATCATGACCTTCTTCCCTTCGGCGGACTCGGCCTGCTTGGACTGAATCAACACCTTTTTTCCATCGAGATCAATAGTATTCATAGGGAAAGGGTCCTGGTCAAGCTTCATATTGTGACTTGTATCTAATTTCAATTGTCCTTCTTCTATGGCCGATAGTATAATGGGAATGAGAATCATGCCACTTACAATAAGCCCATTTCCTCAAATCGTCAGTCGTCGGAATGATGTGACCCTTCGGTAACCTGATGAGTTTGTTCTTCAACAAGAAATCAAATATTTTATCATACTTGGTCACATCAAAAGAATAATTCACCTCACTGGGCTGATTCTTAATAGGAGACGGTCGTAACTCAGTGCAAGTGATGGGCTTGGCCTTGCTAGACCAAGCCCACTCTGCGGTGTACATATCGGCCGAGTCATCCTCGCTCTCAGATGATTCCTCATCGGAGTGCTCCATGACATGCACCTCGGCCTTGGGTTTGTTAAATGTTTTGGTGAATCTTCTACTTTTGGCTCGGCTTTCCTGAACTAGAGCCTTATGCAACACTTGACTAACATCGATGAAATCCTGGCCATCTAGTTTCTCTTTAAGTTCGGAATGGAGACCGCTAAAATCTAGGTTTGCCAAGTCTCTATCGGAGATGTTCAAAGTAAAACATCGGTTTCTACTGTCCCTAAAATGCTTAACGTACTCGGAGACACTCTCATTAGTCTTCTGTATAACCGATGTCAAGTGTGATAGTGTTGGACCGGAAACGGCGACCAGAGGGGGGGTGAATGGGAGCTTTTAAAATTTCGGGCTAAAAAACTAGCCTTCGGTTTCAGTTCTGTCTTCTGCGGAACAGGCTTCGAACACAACCTTCGGAGGTCTGGTTCGGAGGTCCTTTGACAGCTCCGAACACAGGCTTCGCAGGTCCAAAAGTTCGAAGCCAAGAAGACTTCGCTCCGATCACACCCTTCGAAAATCTACTCTGCTAAGTCCGTGCAGGCTCCGCACACAGGGTGCTTCGAGCAGGCTTCGCACTTCACCCTTCGCAAGAGTGGACAGCCCTCTGAGGACTTCGACCAAGTACTTGGCAGCAGCAACTGGTGCTGGGCTTCGTACACGAAGGTCTAAATGCACACAAACGGACTTCGCTAAGAGCTTCGACACAAGAAGCAAAACGGGCTTCGATCAGGGCTTTGCTAGTAAGCTGTGAGGTCTAGCCTCAAGTTACACAGAGCGAATGCGCACTAAAAAACACACTTCGCACAAAAACAACCTTCGCCTAGACAGGCTTTGGTGCACTACAACTAGCGAGGTATGTAACGCGAGCTCAAGCAAAAAGCACAAAGAAGCAGGGCTTCGCCGCTTGAACAAGGAACACAAAAAGATTGAACTCTGGATGAATACAGCGAGGTATGTGGCTACAGGAGCTCGACAGTAAATGCTCAAAGTGTTAAATGTTACCTACCGAGCCCCCATATTTATAGCCCACAGTTCACCCAAAGGAATTGACTACTTTACCCCTAGGGTTTACATTGGTTTTGTCTCTACAGAACTGAGGGGTACAAAAGGTAGTCAACTTTATTGGAGGCTTCTCTGTCAGCCTTTGCAGATGGGACAGCGCCAGCTTTTTGCAGAGCAGACACTGTCAGACTTGCAGCCTTTGACCTTTCCGAAGCCCCCCCTTCGCACGTGAGGGGTGCGGTAGCTTCGGTGAGAAGTCTTGAGCCAGATGGCCTTCGCTTCACTGAAGTCAGCCTTCGATACAGTGACGGTTTTGAGCCGAAGCCGTCAAAGCCCTTGGTCCTTCGCACCAACACCTCCGGAGTGGACCACCACGGCTTCGTAGCTTCTCTCAGCTCGAACTCCATCAGTCCGTGTACCGAAGCCATGCAGGCCGAAGTACCACAAGACAACCTCGCTCCGGAGCTAGCCTTGCTCCGAAGCCTTCCTCACTCCGAAGCCCCACCTTCGGAGTACCACCCTTCGAAGTCCCTCCTTCGTCCAAGGCCTCCGCACGAAGCATTCCATGAGCACTTCGTCGCAGTGTCTCTCCCCGAGCACACTCCTCGACGAGCCTCACCCGGACCATGCCTTCGATGCGCCTCGACTTCTGAGACCTTCGTCGGGCACCTTCGAATGTCTCCCTCCGGAGCACACTTCGAACTCCTTGCCTCCGCAGAGGACTTGATCCATCCAACTCCGAAGTCACTCCTTCCGGAGTACCTTCGAAGTGCCTCGCCTCCGAGGACTTTGTCTCGGAGTACCTTCAGTCGGAGCCACACTCTGCACTCTCTGCCTTCACCTGACACGCCTCGACCCGAGGACCGACCCGGACCCCCTTCGCAGCCACCGTGACGGAGCTCCCCGCTCCCCTGGCATCAAGCCTCCCGCTTAACCCAGGTTCACCTGCCGCGAACCTTGTCTGTCGCCTCTGAAGTCCCTGCGCACCACCGACAAACAGACAAGTGTTTCCAGTACTCCGGAGACCTCTCCGGATTAGCAACCTCCGGCACACACTCTGGTGTACCGCCCAAAGTACTGAAGCCTTCGGTACACACCCAGTCATCGTGTACTGTCGGACCCCTCCGACGAGCACACTCCGCTGCAACAGCTGTAGCAACCAAACCACCTCCGAACACCCTTCGGAGGTACAACCTCCGAAACCCCTCCGGAGGTACCCTCCTCCGAACACCTTCGGAGGTACATCCTCCGAACACCCTTCGGAGATACCCTTCGAACCAGAGGGTAAAAAGCCTGTCAATCACTCATCACAAATACTGAAACCAACCCTTGGTTTCTCAATCTCCCCCTTGATGAGTGCATTGACAACCAACTTTAAAGATCAAGAAAATTAAAAACTTTCAGCACACAAGTGACCATAAAAACTCAGAAAAGAGCCAAATCATGTCACTTGACAAAAGAATTTTCCTCCCCCTTTTCAAAAGAGTGAAAGCCCTTTCGGCAAATCTCCCCTTTCTCAAGATAAAAACTCCCCCTGTGTTAAGTTTTCCCCCTTTGGCAACAAAGACCCTTTATGCCACATTTTCTTCCCCTTTGGAAATTATACCCCCTTGCGGCAGAGAACGAAGCAAGTCTCTCCCCCTTGAGGAATTTCTCCCCCTTTGGCAATGCAAGCATCAAGGAGCATGTAAAAGATGCAAAGCTTCGAAATGAGCAGAATTGCAAAGACATATGAAGCAAAAATATGCCAACAATAACACCAATGAATCATGGGCTCAGCTCAATTTAACATTCTCTAAAAACATGATGAAGCATGTGATTTGATCATTTTTGAATTAAAAGCATCACCACTTAGTCAAGGAAACTAGACAAGTAAAAGCAGGGACTGCGAACAGCTAGTCAATTTCTACTCTAGACAGACAAGTCCAGTCCAAATGGAGCAATGAAAGCAAACTTGATGATCAAAGAATTTTGTTGTTCTTTTCTTAATGCCAGGGGTTATTTGTTTGTCCACCTTATACTGTCCAATCAGGCCAAGCCTAGGCATGAAAACCATAAGAAGCTTAAGGCAATGATTTTGGCATACACTATACTATTCCAGTTCAGACCAATGTGCAATGGTAAGCAGTCTAGAATAGGGTAGTGCGACAAACAAACCCACCTGGATCTTTTCACTTGAGGCATGCAAATCATGGACTTTTTGATTGTAACTTAAGTGAACCAATTGTTTGGCATTTTATGAATATCCATGAAGATGTAGAACAATTTTTCAAGTTGCAATTTTTAGCATCCAAAGAAATGGGTCTTGCTATCAAGCAGATAAAAGATAGCTAAAGCAGTCCTGCCTAAATATGCTAGATTCAAGACTAAGCAGTGAGCACGATTTGATTTTGAAAAGAAAACATCATGCACATGAATGTTTCAGATAAATTAAAGAGAGTTGAGTTGTCATGATGTCATGGATTATAATCAGGCATATAAATGCAAAAGATGTAAATGCAATTTCAACACAATTAGCAAATGCACATCCATCTAAAACTGCTCCCCCTCACAAAATGCCGTAAGGGTGACAAATACCAAGTTCCCCACGCAAGTAAGCAAATCGAGAAGCATCGAGGGGTTTTGTGAAAATGTCGGCAAGCTGGTGTTGGGTATCAACATATTGAAGTTCAATATCACCCTTCTCATTGTGATCTCTGAGAAAATGATATCGCACATCAATGTGTTTGGTTCTGGAATGCTGAACCGGGTTGTTTGCAATACAAATAGCGCTAGTGTTATCACAGAAAAGTGGAACACTCTTATAATCTAACCCGAAATCCCGTAAAGTGGAAACCATCCACAAAATCTGAGAGCAACAGCTAGCTGCATCAACATATTCGGCCTCAGCCGTTGATTGTGCAACACTAGACTGTTTGCGGGAAGACCAGCAAACCAAGGAAGTACCCAGAAAATGACAAGTACCAGAGGTACTCTTCCTATCAATTCTACATCCAGCAAAGTCCGCATCGGAATAACCTCGAAGACATAAGGATGAAGATGCTGAATACCATATGCCAAATTCAAGGGTGTGTTTGAGATACCTTAGAATGCGCTTTACCGCTTGGCGGTGCGAAGCTCGTGGTGAAGCCTGAAAACGAGCGCACAGACACACTGCGAAGTGTATGTCCGGCCTCGTGGCAGACAAGTAGAGAAGGGAGCCGATCATGCTTCGGAACTCCTTCTGATCTACGACTTCTCCATCTTCGTCAGGGTCCAATGCTACAGATGTAGCCATTAGAGTGGCGAGGGGCTTCGCATCGGACATGTCGAACTTCTTGAGCAGGTCCTTGGTGTACTTCGTTTGGTGGACGAAAGTACCTTGTTTGCTTTGCTTGATTTGCAAACCAAGGAAATATGTAAGCTAGCCCATCATGGACATTTCAAATTCCCTGCTCATGGTATCTGCAAACTCGGCAACCAAAGCATGAGAAGATCCACCAAAGATGATATCATCCACATAAATCTGAACTAGGAGGAAATCTTTGCCATGCTTGAGAGTAAACAGTGTTTTATCAACAGAGCCCATCAAATACCCTCGCTCAAGCAGAAAAGACTTAAGTCTATCATACCAAGCCCGAGGGGCCTGCTTGAGTCCATAAAGAGCCTTACGAAGTTTAAGGACTTTATGTGGGTACTTGGGGTTTTCAAAACCAGGGGGTTGTTTTACATAAACATCTTCACCTATGAAGCCATTAAGAAAAGCACTTTTGACATCCATTTGATAGAGTTTGAATCCCCGGGATGTCGCAAAGGCAAGCAAAATCCTAATGGCCTCAAGGCGAGCAACAGGTGCAAAAGTTTCTATAAAATCAATCCCTTCTAGTTGAGAAAAGCCCTGAGCTACAAGTCTAGCCTTGTTTCTAACAATTGTCCCATCCTCCCCTTGTTTATTTTTGAAAATCCATTTTGTGCCAATGAAATGAACATTTGGTGGAGGATCAACTAAAGTCCAGACTTGGTTTCTCTCAAAATTTTCAAGTTCCTCATGCATGGCATTGATCCAACTAGAATCAGAAAGTGCATGACTAACATCTAAGGGCTCAAAAGAAGCAACAAAAGCAGCATTAGTGAAATGGGCATGTGAACGTGTTACCCTTTGATCAAGCTCACCAATGATCTGCTCGGGAGGGTGCATCCTTTGAACATGATGTGGAGCCTCGCGGCGGGATGCAGTCTCCCCCTCAACTTGTGCGTTGGAGTGGTCCAAGATGACCGATGTCGAGGTAGTTGCTTCGGGACCTCGTGCCGAAGTAGTTGAAGCAGGGTCAGCTTCGGGGGTCGATGTCGAGGGTAGTAGGGGATCATCCTCGAATTCTCCGGGATCTTCTTCTTCGAATAAGGTATGTTCCATGTCGTGTTCATTTGCCTGTTCAAAAGCAGAACTAACAGAGGGGGTTGATTCATCAAAAGTCACATCACATGACTCGATGACAGTGTTAGTTTCCAAATTATAAACACGATACGAATGACCATGAGTAGTGTAACCCAAAAAGATCCCGTTAGAAGATCGTGACTCAAATTTATCCAAATTTCCACGTTTTAGGATGAAGCAGCGACAGCCAAAAACTCGAAGATGAGTAACCTTGGGCTGTCTCCCAAAACGTAGCTCATAAGATGTCAAGTTTAAAATTGAGCGCAAGAAAATTCGGTTTAAGATGTAGCAAGCAGTGTTCATGGCCTCAGCCCAGAATTTTCTAGGAGTCCTATGCTCATCAAGCATCGTCCTAGCCATCTCAATCAAAGTGCGGTTCTTCCTCTCAACGACACCGTTCTGTTGAGGAACCCGCGGAGCAGAGAATTGATGTTCTAAGCCATGCTCCATGCAAAAGTCAACAAAGAGACTATTTTTGAACTCAGTGCCATTATCGCTTCGAATGAATTTTAATGCACCTGGGAGTTCAGTAAAAAGTCTCAAAGCCAAGCTCCGAAAGTATGAAAACACTTCGTCCTTGCTGGCAAGAAAGAAGACCCAAGAGTAGCGAGAGAAATCATCGACAATGACTAATACATACCACTTGCCGCCTAAAGAACTAACCCGAGAAGGACCTACAGTGTCCATGTGGAGAAGTTCTTCGGGTTGTTCAGTCATCACTGTGGTGACTGGCGAATGCGAAGCGGCAATCATTTTTCCATGTCGACAAGGAGCGCAAACTAAATTCTTCTCAAACTTGAGCTTGGGCAATCCTCGGATCAGACCTAGGGCGCTCAGACGAGCGAGCAACTCAAAGCTCATATGCCCTAGTCTCCTATGTCACTTCCAAAGCTCAGAAGCCGAATGTGCAACAAGACAATGAGAAGAACCAGATGACTCTGAAAAATCAGCTCCAAAAACTCTCCCAACTCTAAAGATCTTAAAGACCACAACGCCATCAGAATTGAGTACTTGCGAAGTATCGCGATGAAATCGCACTTCGAAGCCCTCATCAAGCAACTGAGATACAGACAGCAAATTGTATCCCAGGTTTTCAACCAAAGCAACATCTTTGAGAGTGAAATTCGAGTTAATTCTTACCACACCTTTACCTTTCACTCTACTCCTTCGATTGTTTCCGAAGGTGATATGTTCCCTTTGCTTGGTTGTGGTGAGGCTGGAGAACCAAGCTGCATCTCCGGTCATGTGGCGCGAACAACCGGAGTCCATGATCCACGTGCCCTCCAAGCCTCGATCTATCGCCTACACATGATAAGAATATCTCGATCGCTCAGTGCTGGGTGAGTGAAATAATGACGAGGCATCCAGCACTGAGTGACACGAGTAGTAGGCGCAGTAAAAGTAGATGGTCTACGCACATGATAATCTAAATGATGCAAAGTGCGAGGTCTACCTACATGTAGTGATCGAAAAGCATGACGAGGTCTCCTACTCTGACGAGGTACAAAGCTACTCGCCCGAGGTCTACCACCATATGGAACATGGTGAACACCTCGAGGGGCAACACCTCTCCGAGAAGCACGAGGAGCCTCAAAAGCAGGACGATAGTACAACTCAGACTCATGCATACCTAAAGATGGGTAATGCATGTCCTGGTAACTCATCGCCTGAGCGCGTCGCTCATCCTTGATGCGACGAAAACAGAACCCAACCAAATGACCCGCCCGCTGACAGTAAGAACAGTGAAACACTCTCCTGGGGGCACTCCCATGGGTCACAGGAGCAACTCTCACAGGCTCCTTGGGTTTTCTCTGAGTGGTTTTCTTGGGAGGATTTTTCTTAGCAGGAGGTGTGGTTTTCTTTGGTGGTTGGGTAGGCTTTTTGGCTGATGGGGTGTCTAACAGAGCTCTCTCTTTCTCTAAGGTAGTGGGAGAGGTAAAAACAGTTTTGGACTTACTGTCTGAAGGTGTCCTCTCAAAACCCAAACCTAGAGCTACCCCTGCTCTGTCAGCACACAACTTGGTCTTGGCCAAGAGCAAATCCATCCTACCCTTTCCCTCAGTGCATTTATTAACCACAGAAAGAAGGTATTCATTTTCAGTCATAAGGTTCTCAGCCCGCTCTCTAACAGTGCCTAGCTGATCCTTAAGGGTAATGCAAGTGTCACACACAGGCTGCACATCCTTAGAACTACCGGCCCTCTCCAGTCTAGCCTCTAAATCATGAACATGTTTATCACGTAAATTAATGCTCTCGCGCAATAAAGAACAGTTCATGCATTCAATAATATCATGAGGTCTAGAATCCACCTCCAAAAGTTGCTTCTGTGCAGTCTCAAGCTCAGAAAGAGTTTGAGCATGTACAGAACGCAACTGATCAAGCTCACTCATGACAACAGAACATGATTCACATTCAGCATCATTAAACTTAGACTTAAGCATGGCATATTCAGTAGAAACAGTTTCTAGCCTAAGTCTAAGGTCTTTTCTTTCTCTAGCGGCTTGCACAAGTAATCTATCCTGACCTAGAACTACTTCATTCAGCTCATCTAATTTAATTAATAGCTGGTCAGATGATAGAGGTACCTCAGATGAGTCAAGCTCATCGCCGCTGTGATCACTGTCGGCCATGAAGCAAAGGCTGGTGAAGTCTCGTCCCTTCTTGTCCTCCTTCCTTGGGGACTCCTCCTCCTCAGAGCTCGACTACTAAGTTGAGGAAGTGTCGATGTCGCTGAGAGCAGCAACGAATGCTCTGGAAGCGGCCTTGGCTACTTTCTTAGCCATCTTGCCGCGCTTGCCCTTCAAAAAGGGTTTCCTCTCCTTGTGGTATTTGGGGCGCTCACTCTCATCTCTCTTCTTGAGTTTTGGGCAATTGGCCTTAATGTGAGAGGTGTCGCCACATTCAAAGCAACCACTAAAACCACTTCTCCTCTGATCCCGTCTCTCATGGTGAAAACGGGTGAACCTTCTGGCAATGAGAGCAAGCTCATCATCATCCAGAGTGTCCACCTGCTCCTTTGTGACGGAGACCAGGGAGGACAAAGCAAAACCATCTGCAAAAACACAAGTGCCAGATGTGCTTGGTTCTGCAGTGGTGCCACGGCTAGTGCTAGAAACCAATGCCAATGGCTGTGGCAAAGAGCTTCTGTGCACTGCAAGAGATGCCTTGGCAATCTCTGTGGACTTCAGCTTGCTGAAGAGCTCATCACAGGTCAATGTGTCATAACCTGCGGACTCCTCAATGCTGGATATCTTCACTTCCCATATGCTACGGTCAAGAGCATAGAGAAGCTTGATAGCCCTATCGTGATCATTGTAAGCAAGCGTCCCGTTGGATCGCAAGTTACTCACTATAGCATCGAAACGTGAAAATATGGCATCTATAGATTCACCAGGTGCCTGCACAAACAGCTGATACTGTTGATTGTATGTGCTTTGGCGCTTGGCCTTGATCTGAGTAGAGCCCTCATGAAAAATAGTGAGAGTGGTCCAAATTTCCCTAGCAGTCCTAAGGTGTTGCACCCTATCGAACTCACTTCTACTCAAACCAATGAACAGTATATTTCTTGCCTTGGAGTTGGCATTATACCGATCTTTTTCTGTTTGAGTGGTGCGAGTATCAAGGATGGAGTATTGTGAGTCCACAATCTCCCAAATTGCATTTCCTTGGCTTAACAGGTAAGCCTCCATGCGCACCTTCCAGTATGCAAAATCAGTCCCATCGAACAGAGGAATTTTACTGCCTCTATCCATGTCGCCAATAGATCACAAAACTGGTTAAGGTCAACTGGTGATCTTAACCCGCTCTGATACCAATTGTTGGACCAGAAACGGCGACCAGAGGGGGGTGAATGGGAGCTTTTAAAATTTCGGGCTAAAAACTAGCCTTCGGTTTTAGTTCTGTCTTCTGCGGAACAGGCTTCGAACACAACCTTCGGAGGTCTAGTTCGGAGGTCCTTTGACAGCTCCGAACACAGGCTTCGCAGGTCCAAAAGTTCACCCAAAGGAATTGACTACTTTACCCCTAGGGTTTACATTGGTTTTGTCTCTACAGAACTGAGGGGTACAAAAGGTAGTCAACTTTATTGGAGGCTTCTCTGTCAGCCTTTGCAGATGGGACAGCGCCAGCTTTTTGCAGAGCAGACACTGTCAGACTTGCAGCCTTTGACCTTTCCGAAGCCCCCTTCGCACGCGAGGGGTGCGGTAGCTTCGGTGAGAAGTCTTGAGCCAGATGGCCTTCGCTTCACCGAAGTCAGCCTTCGATACAGTGACGGTTTTGAGCCGAAACCGTCAAAGACCTTGGTCCTTCGCACCAACACCTCCGGAGTGGACCACCATGGCTTCGTAGCTTCTCTCAGCTCGAACTCCGTCAGTCCGTGTACCGAAGCCATGCAGGCCGAAGTACCACAAGACAACCTCGCTCCGGAGCTAGCCTTGCTCCGAAGCCTTCCTCACTCCGAAGCCCCACCTTCGGAGTACCACCCTTCGAAGTCCCTCCTTCGTCCAAGGCCTCCGCACGAAGCATTCCATGAGCACTTCGTCGCAGTGTCTCTCCCCGAGCACACTCCTCGACGAGCCTCACCCGGACCATGCCTTTGATGCGCCTCGACTTCTGAGACCTTCGTCGGGCACCTTCGAATGTCTCCCTCCGGAGCACACTTCGAACTCCTTGCCTCCGCAGAGGACTTGATCCATCCAACTCCGAAGTCACTCCTTCCGGAGTACCTTCGAAGTGCCTCGCCTCCGAGGACTTTGTCTCGGAGTACCTTCAGTCGGAGCCACACTCCGCACTCTCTGCCTTCACCTGGCACGCCTCGACCCGAGGACCGACCCGGACCCCCTTCGCAGCCACTGTGACGGAGCTCCCCGCTCCCCTGGCATCAAGCCTCCCGCTTGACCCAGGTTCACCTGCCGCGAACCTTGTCCGTCGCCTCCGAAGTCCCTGCACACCACCGACAAACAGACGAGTGTTTCCAGTACTCCGGAGACCTCTCCGGATTAGCAACCTCCGGCACACACTCCGGTGTACCGCCCAAAGTACCGAAGCCTTCGATACACACCCAGTCATCGTGTACTGTCGGACCCCTCCGACGAGCACACTCCGCTGCAACAGCTGCAGCAACCAAACCACCTCCGAACACCCTTCAGAGGTACAACCTCCGAAACCCCTCCGGAGGTACCCTCCTCCGAACACCTTCGGAGGTACATCCTCCGAACACCCTTCGGAGGTACCCTTCGAACCAGAGGGTAAAAAGCCTGTCAATCACTCATCACAAATACTGAAACCAACCCTTGGTTTCTCAGATAGTCTAAGCTCGGTCTCCCCAGTATAGAAATAGTTATGGAACTTCTGCTCCAACTGGGCCCAACTCTGGACGGAGTTCGACGGTAACACCGAAAACCAAGTGAAAGTAGTACCGAAAAGCGATAGAGAAAACAACCTAAGTTTCAAAGCATCTGACCCACTAGCTTCGCCACACTACGCTAAGAACTGACCTATGTGCTCTAGGGTGGTCTTACTACCTTCGCCGTCAAAATTTGTAAATTCAGGCACCCTAAAGCCCCACGGGTATGGGATGGTATCGAAGTAATCAGGGTACGGATTTTGATAAACCCTACCCCGTCCTCTGGGTGTCCATCCTGCAACCTCTCTAAATAGTGCGTGAATCCGTTCATCAAGGTCATCTAAGCCTCCTGCCTGCGCGCGTCTCTCGTGTGTGGGCATGACACGCGGTGTTATATCATGGTGTCGTCCATGTGGCTCCTCCTCTCATGGTGGCTCGTGATACGGGGCGTGATCGGGCCTATGTGGGTGTGTGGGAGCAGGAGGTGCGGGCAACACGGGGAGAGGTAGTGCAGGCGCGGGCGGTGGCGGTGGCACATAATATGCGGCAGGAGCAATCTAACCGGCCATAGGGCCGGTCTGACCGATGACATAATGGTCGGTCGGACCGTCTTGGTGGCCGGTCTGACCGACTGTTGTCGTCTAGGTAATCCGGCACATGTCGGTCTAACCGGCTCAAGGGCTAGTCTGACCGACAGGGTCACATAGGGCCTCGGCCATGGAAGGTGAGGCCGAGGATGTGACAACTTTTTCGGTACTCCATCGGTTCTACTGTATATGCGGTGAACAGGGGGTACGCTAGCTATTGTAGTGGAGGAAATAACCTCGGAAAAGCCGAATCTCCTAAACATCGCCTCCATCTTCGTGTCCAATTTTATGTCCAACTTTGTGTCCAACTTTGAGTCAACCATGGCTTCTACGCGGTTTGCAAAGGTAGCACTAATGGCCTGGTCAACGGTGCTGGCTATCTTTTTCTCGAGGTCCTGGGAGGACATTCGAGGAGACGATGGTGTTACCTTAGCTCCGGAGAGGTCGAGGATGTCGTCGTCGCGCTTGACGAAGCCCCCTCAGGTCTTGGTGAAGCGGTAAATAAAAAGGGTGTGTAGCTCCCTTGTCCTAGCCTCGAGCTCTGCCCTATCCTTCTCGGAGAGGTCCTCAATGGTGGGTATGATGATGTTGCTATTGTCAATCTCTGAGCTCCCCACCGGATCCATCGGCGTCAAGGGTCCTATTGATATAGAGGTAGTAGGTGTACCCGTCGCCGATGTAGATGTGCTTGGCATGTTTTTCCCCAGCGGAGTCGCCAAAAAGTGTGTTGACATGAAAACATGCCCCCGCACTTGGGTCAGTTCGACGATCCAAAAATGTCACGAGACGTTGACGTCGTGTTCCGACAATCCTTAAACCATGGTAAGGGAATAACGGAGTCGCTAGGCAATCAAATAATAATAATTCTAAAATTACTCAATTAACCAAAGTGTTGGAAAAATAACTAAAAACGATAAATAACCTAACTAACCCCAACCGGCCAAAACAGGGCTGGTGGGACCGAAGCGTGACAGGCGGTCAGACCGGCCAGAGAAGTCTGGTCGGACCGAAGGCACATTGCCGGTCTAACCGGTAGTGCGAAGCCCTCACCGAAGGGGGCCTTCGACACACGGATGTGAAGGGGTATTTTCACCCTTCGGCCAGTCGGACCAAGGATACACCTCCGGTCAGACCGTGGACAGCCAAAGGGGTCGGGATTTACCTCGGCGTGAAGTGATCTCCAGTGTGAGGCAATCTCTAGAGTCCTCTATGAAGCCCGGCCAGACCGACCTCATGCTACCGGTCGGACCGCAGCGTACCGGCACGTCAGATGATGGCATGACACGATCCGGTTGGACCGAGGGATGACTGCCAGTCGGACCGATAGTTCCTAGAAGGTAGCCTCCGGGCTCCGGCGACCATCTTTCCATAGATGGATCTCAACCAAACTCCTCGAAGAGGATGAAAGTGACAAAGTGCTGCAAAAATACAAAGAGATCAAAGTAATTTGGCCAGGAGACCGAATTACCAATAGAAACCGATAAAATCGATAGAAATTCATTACGTGGATGAAACGGACGATTCACAAGCGAACTGACAAGGACTTACCGTTATTACGACACGGCGGACGGATGGTTTACAGCGCAAACCAGTGAAGATGTACGTGTTAGACTAAAACTAGTGCAAAGAAAGTAAATGTGATTCAAGGTAGATAATAGATTGGAGATTTAGAGAGAAGGAATTAGAGTTTAGAGAAGAAATGAGATTGGTTTGAAAGCAAATTAATGATTAAATATTTTTTGAACTTGATTTTTTTTGCATTTAAAATATGACATATCTTATCCCATAAAAACGTTTGGTATTTTTAGGACAGTTAGCTATGTTTCATTCATTAAGTATGTTTTAGGATTTAAATTGAAATAGGTGAAATTTGAACTACAAGTGCCTAAAATAATGAACAAAAAATTATAGAAAAATCATATTCATTTTTGTTAGCATATTTTGAGTTCTTATACACTAAATTGGAATAAATTTTGAAAACAAAATAGGTTGCAACACTCTATCAGCAATATAGACCTTAATAGATTTTTAATTCTAAAAAAATCAAATGAAGTCCGAAAAACATGAGATTTATCATGGTAAAATTATATGATACATAGATATTGTTATAAAAATTTAAAAAAGTTTTGATAAAGTTCTAACATTTAGTGTTTAGAAATGGAGGAATTAGAGTTTACGGAAGAAATGAGATTGGTTTGAAAGCAAATTAATGATTAATTCTTTGTTTGAACTTGAATTTTTCTTTTTGCATTCAAATACGACGTATCTTATCCCATAAATTGTTTTGGTATTTTTATAAGTCAGTTAGCTATTTTTCTTTTATTAATTGTATTTTAGGATTTAAATTGAAACATGTCAAATTTAAACCGCAAGAGCATGAAATAATAAACTAAATTATAAAAAATCATATTCATGTTTTTTTCTATTTTTATGTATTACCGACAAATTTTGTCAAAGAAAATAATTAAAAACAAATTTGAAAAAAATAAAAAAATTATTTGCCGAGTGTAATATTCAAGAAAAAATATTTGCCGAGTGTTGCATTCGGTAAAGAGCAAATTTTGTTTCCCCCACTTTTTCCCGCATTTTTTGGCTCTCCCGTAATTTTTTTCACCTTCCCGCCTTTTTTCTCTCCCCCTCCTTCAAATTTCCTTCCCCCTCCCCCACACACATCCCCTTCGCGCCAGCCCCGCCTCGCCGGTGCCGCCCGTCCCTGCCGGTGCGCCAGCCCCGTCCATCCCAGATCCGCGGCGGCACCGCCCGTCTCGACGCCACGCCGGCGCCACCCGTCCCCGCCACGGAGCTGGCGCCGCCCGTCCCGACGCCGCGCCGACGCCGCCCGTCCCGTGGCGCCTTGCCACTTCCCTGGCTCGGCCCCCGCCCCGCACGCCACGTTTTTGACGAAATGGCGTCGCGCGGACATCCTATTTTTTTAGTTATTTTCTTTGCCGAGTGTCAAGTTTTGACACTCGGCGAAATCGCCATCATCTTTCTTTGTACACTGTGAAGTGGATTTTGTTCGCCGTGTGTCTTGTGTGGCGCTCGGTGAAGGGTTCGCCGAGTGCCCCCAAAAAAACACTCGACGAACCCCTTTTATCGATAACGTTTTTGCCGAGTATTGTTTGCCGAGTGCAACACTCGACGAAGCGTTTGCCGAGTGCAAACAAGGCTTCACCGAGTTCCTTTGGCACTCGGCAAATATGGTGTTTCCCATAGTGAGACGCGCCGATCACAAAAAAGCCTAAGCATTTTCACAACTAGCTGGTCATCCCGTGCCTACCGAGAAATTGAATCTCATCTCCCAGGCCATCACGCATTGGCTGGCGAGGAAGTCGAAGGTTAGATCATCTCACACCACACTCTATGCCGATGACGAGATGCGCTACCCGAACCGTTGGTCGCAAAGGGCGTGTCGTGCGCACGGCGTGGTTGTGAGAGGTTGGGATCGTGAGATCGAGGATGACTTGTGTTGCGACAACGGTATGCACCGTCTCATCCGCTCAAACCACCTGGTAGTTGGTGGAGTGGCAGACTCGGTTGTTGGCGGCGGGAAAGAGAGAGGCGACGGGGGCAATTGGGTGATTAGGTTTAGGTGGGTGGGATTAATAGTAATGAATCAATGGCTGAAATTTAACAAGAGAAAAGGAATGGCTGAGATTTGTCGGATGGACAATGTATCCATCATACAACTTAGGGATGGCAACGGGGAGAATCCCCGGCAGGGAGGAGTCCCCGTCCCCGCTAGACAAAAAAATTCCCGTTCCTTGTCCCCGTCCCCGACTTCGGGGATAGATTTTCCCCATCCCCGCTCCCCGTCGGGGATTCGGGTACCCGTCGGGAAGAAAATCCCCGTTTAGGTATATATATATACACATATATATATACATATACATATATATATATACATATACATACACACACATATATATACACACAAACATATACACACATACATATACATACATATGTATATACATTTAATTTTCGCGGGTATATTAACGGGGAACGGGGATGAGGAGTAGAGGAACATTCCCGTCCCCGCTTCACCCGACGGGGATAGATTTTTTTCCGTTTGTCCCCCCGCAGGGATGAGATTTCTCCATACCCGTCTCCTAATAGAGAAAATCCCCGTCGGAGATCGGGGAACGGGCCCATTGCCATCCCTAATACAACTCATCAATTATATGATAGGATAAAATAAAAAATAATAATATTTTTAATCATTTCGACCGGATTGAAAAATCATGAAATAACTAAAAAAATCTCGCTCGGTAAAACGTGACAAGGGTGAGGCGCGTTGTATTGCTAGTTCGGTGCGTGGCCTGTTTCGCCAAGCTGCCCAGAAAAGTAGCAGCCATGGCTGTCTCCCGCCGCATAACCCTGGTCCTCCTGGCCCTCGCCGCCGCCGCCTTTGATCTCGCCTTCCCGGTGTTCGCCGATGGCGACCACGTCGTGGCCCTCACTGAGTCCACCTTCGAGAAGGAGGTCGGCCAGGACCGCGGCGCCCTAGTGGAATTCTACGCACCCTGGTTCGCCCTTTTGTCTCACCAGATCCCTGTGTAATTAGGCTGGATCGGATCGGGTCTGATCCATGGCTTGGTAGTGACGTGGGTTGCAAATTCTGGATCTTTACGTTGAGATTCGAACGGTTTGGTTGCTGCGGCGTTTGCTGGATGCGCGCGGCGGTGGTAGTTCTCGTGTTGTTTTAGTTCGGGACATGCAAGTTATTATTTTGCTAAGTTTTTCTTTGTGTATTTCTAGGATTGGATATAAGGGTTTAGAAATTTGCACATATCATACGAAATTGATTGGATCATTACGAACTTGCTGCCTTACTGGACAGAATCATTAATAAAGATTTGATCATTTTAGTCTACCTGGATGTAGACTATATAGGCTTGTGAAGTGATCTTCTTTTGGCAGTGCACTTGATAATTTATTTTTTCAGGGTTTAAGCATTAGGTTTAAATGCTTGTTACAGCTTAATTACGTGCTGTATTCTACTTGTAGCAGTGATGGAAATCTCATTGTAATTATTCTTTTTTAATGTGTGATCCTGTTTATGACATTGCAATTTAGGTTGTGGAAAATTCCAGCTTGTTTTGCACTTGCATATTTATGGAAATAATGGAAAGACCATAACTTTGAATGGGTGTTTCTATCCATTGAGTGGACTCACATAAATCACCTAAAAGAAATTGGCCAAAACCACTTTTACTGTTTTTCGTCTACTTGAAATATTAGGTATTTACTGTGTTAGCAAGTAGCAACGAATGTAGACACACCACTGCTGTGAATACAAATTTAGTAACTTGTATTGATGAATCAAGCTCGGAAAGTTCTGTTGAATCATGTGAATGAAGTAAGCTTTAGTTCACTGCTTCTTAATGGGTATCTGTGATCTGTTGAATGTGAATAGAACTGGACTGAAGATACCTTATACAGTTTACATATCAGAGCACCCATTAGCCCATATTTGTCTCTTGCAGTCTTGCTGTTGTATCTTCTCCAGTTTATCAACAGAATATCATGCTCAAATATCTCTTTATCTGAAGTTCAACATTTCAGAGCATATCTAGTTTTGCTTATCTGTGTATCGTTATTTGGTTAGGTGTGGTCACTGCAAGAAGCTTGCACCTGAGTATGAAAAACTTGGTGCAAGTTTCAAGAAAGCTAAATCTGTCTTGATTGCAAAGGTATATTCTCAGTTTTAATAGCTTTGATACTTAGTTTTGTTTCTGGTAATTATTCGGGCATTGCTTGAAAATATTTTCCCATCTCCACACTTCTGAGGAGAGGGTGAGAAAATGACTGGAACTTGCATATTTATGGAATTTACTGTCATCCTCATTTTGGATTTGGTTTGATAAAATCAATAGAATTCATGATTCAATTCCATTTCTTGTTATAGGTTGATTGCGATGAGCATAAGACTGTGTGCAGCAAGTATGGAGTTTCTGGGTACCCAACCATCCAATGGTTCCCCAAAGGATCCCTGGAGCCCAAAAAGTGAGGCTACTTAACTATTGTTCTTACCTCTGAACAGGAGAGAAAAGTTTCACAATTTATATCATTACAACCATATAGGTATGAAGGACAACGTACTGCAGAGGCCATTGCTGAATTTGTTAATACTGAAGGAGGTAATACTTCAACCTATATATTTACTAAAGCTACTAGTCTGTATGATGCCATCTCTGGGAGTTCTGGAAAACTTCCATTTCCTTGCAAATTCTGTTTAGTACTGTTAGCCTAAGAGTTTTCACAAACAGCTAGTTGAGTTGATACATTTTTATATCAATATCCTCACACAGTTACAATGGATGTTCTTGCTTTCAGGCACTAATGTAAAGCTGGCAGCAATTCCTTCAAGTGTCGTTGTGCTTAGCCTAGACAACTTTGACTCAATTGTTCTTGATGCAAACAAAGATGTTCTTGTTGAGTTCTATGCGCCATGGTATGCGTTTGTATAGTTGGCTTACTTTTCCCTGCATAATCTTTGACGCCATGTTGGCATAATCGTTCATGAATGAATATTGACTGGAAACTGGGTGCAAATTTGATCTACAGGTGTGGCCACTGCAAGCATCTTGCTCCGGTTAGTGGATAACTCTACCTAATATTTGTAGTACATATCTTGTTTAGTTTTTCGTCTCATTGACTTGTGCCATCTCTGATATACCAACCTTTTCCTTGTTATTGTTTTAGACATATGAGAAGTTGGCTTCTGTTTATAAGCTGGATGAGGGAGTTGTAATTGCTAACCTTGATGCTGACAAACACAAAGACTTGGCTGAAAAGTACATTCTCTGACTTATGCCTGATGGTTTC
The DNA here is from genome assembly GCA_019279435.1 of Zizania palustris. Taxonomy (NCBI): domain Eukaryota; kingdom Viridiplantae; phylum Streptophyta; class Magnoliopsida; order Poales; family Poaceae; genus Zizania; species Zizania palustris. The sequence goes on from JAAALK010000288.1 coordinate 16,483,385, forward strand.
ATCTGCATTCTGTATTTCCTATTGCTGTTATTGTCATGGGTGTTGGGCTAGGGTTTTGGGCCAGGGTCTAGCCTAGTCCTGGGAACACTACCCATGTGGGTACTATAGCGTGAACAGTGCCGCCATGCTATGTTGCACGGATACGCGATACGGGTACGGCGATACGGATACGGCGATACGTAATTTTCAAAAAACATGAATACGGCGATACGGCGAGTATATACATATTAAAAAAATAAAATACACAAGTTAAGGCTTAACTTCAACGCGGCAGGCGGAGAAGCAACGCGGAGGCGCGACCTGGCGATGCGGAGGACCTGGCGACGCCGAGGACCAGAGGAGAAGCAACGCGGCAGCCGGAGACAGGCTACAACGGCGGCCGGCGACGGGCGGCAACCGGCGACCTGCGACCTGGCGGAGCAGCGGCCAGCGGGTGACCTGCGACCGAGAGGATTACCTGGCGGGCTGGCGGCGACCTGGCGACACAGAGGAGCAGCGGGGCGCCGGGGCGGCAGCCGGCGACAGCGGTGGCCGGCGACGGGAGGCCGCCGGCGAGTTGGCGACGACCGGCGGTTATTCTGCGGGGGAGTGGGGAGTCGGCGGCCAGAGGGAGATACGGCTGGGTGATGGGTGGAGTGGTGAGAGAGAGTTAGGGATTTAGGGTTTGTTATTGGGCCAGACTTTCAATGGGCCGAGGAAGTATCGAAGTATCGCAGAAGTATCGGAAAAGTATCGGGAATTATTTCGATTTATTTTTAATCCTTATTATCCGATACGCCGCCGATACGCGTATCGGAGCTGTATCGCCGTATCGGATACGGGAACGTGAGTTTGAGAAGTATCGGTGCACCACAGCCGTCAGGTACTGTAGCACGAATTAGGGTAAGAGTTATATTTAGGAATAATATATCTGGAGATTAGATCTTCAAGAGTCATGTTTAGATTATATCTCTATCTTTAGAGATTATGTCAAGAAGAGTATGGATGTAATATAAATATGCCTTCAGGTTGAACATAATAAAGCATCGAGGATTAGATTAAAACAGGCTGAATTGGATCCCTACTTTGCTAGTGTGGAGGCTACCGCGCCGACGGTGCCAGGTCCGGCCTTGATTTTGGTCCAGATCTTTAGGAAATAATTATGCATGTGACAATTATCTTGTGCAGTGGGATGCCATAATTTTACCACGGATACAGAGCAACTTGTGTTATGCTATTCCATGTGTCCAGCACCTTCATTAACCACTACTCCACTAGCCATGACTTATTGTTCTATATATTGAAGCACATCATAGTTTTTGACTTGATTTATAACTTCTAGATATGGAGTTACTGGCTACCCGACACTGAAGTTCTTCCCAAAGGGAAATAAAGCTGGAGAAGATTATGATGGTGGGAGGGACTTGGATGACTTTGTCAAATTCATTAATGAGAAGTGTGGTACTAGCCGTGATTCAAAGGGCCAACTTTCTTCTGAGGTTGGTCGATTGCATATAAAACTGCCTAATTGTATCGGTACCCTCATGCAAAAGGCTACTTGTTCTAACTATGCTTTGTTTATTGTTGTCATAGGCTGGGCGTGTAGCAAGTTTGGATGCCCTGGCAAAGGAGTTCCTCAGTGCTAACAATGACAAACGCAAGGAAACACTCTCCGTTATGGAGGAGGAGGTTGCAAAACTCAATGGTTCTCCTGCGAAGTAAATTCTAGCCTTTGTTGCATTTGTTAATTTGCAATGATATTGTCTGTACATACAGGTCTAACCTTCACTTTTACATTTAAATCAGGCACGGAAAGATCTACATTGCCATTGCAAAGAAGATCCTGGACAAAGGCAATGACTATACCAAGAAGGAGACCGAGAGGCTTCAACGCATGTTGGAGAAGGTGGGAAACGATAACCGCTATGCCAAATTATCCCAATACTTGTCATCCTACATAATGAGTGCCTCATGTTTATCTCTCTTTTTTTTGGCTTCCTGCAGTCCATCAGCCCTTCGAAGGCCGATGAATTCATCGTCAAGAAGAATGTTCTTTCATCCTTCTCTTCCTAAGGCGATGGGACGTTCCATTCTCACCTTTAGTACGTTGTCAAAAGGACAGACGAAAAAGATTGGCGATAGAAGTAATTTTGTGGGTTCTCTTACGCATACATGTATAAGTGTATCCTATTTCCAGGCCTGGACGTTTTATTCTTTGCTCGTGATTACATGGATTATGTCAGTAGTAAATAGTTCACTTTCAGGTGGAGAGAGAGATGATAACCTTGTCACGACATTGAGTTTTAGTCTAATAATAAAACGCCCTCATGGCCTCATGGGAGTGGTTGAGAGCTGAATGAAAGCAAGTGATATTGCCTGTGAAAATTTAGTAATTTGGCGTTCGGAGCATGTCTCTGCACTACGCCTTCCAATAGGATAACAATTGGTTTGAAACTGGGTTTAAAACTTGTGGGTTTAAGCAAATCCATGTTTTAAACCTGCAGTATCCGTTGGTTTAAAATCAAACACATGCTCAGTCTGATATTAAATAGGTATTCAAACTCTTAAATCTGTGAAAAAAATTAAACTAGATCGGGTATCTAAACCCGTGGTCATCCCAAGTTTTTATCGAACTCTGATTAATTGTCCATAAATGTGATTCTGTCGTCTTCGTCAAACATCACGATTTACCCCTGTTTTCAACGAACTTCACGATTTGCCCATTTTTTCATGTTATTGGTTGGCGGGACGGTTTACAAATTCGATGTATTTTGGACAACATTCGCCTTCGATCAATTTGGTGCTGCTTGAACCAGTGAAACTTGATGAAATTTGGTAAAATTCGACTGAATTTCGTGATTTTCTACCAATTCAACCACATTTGTAGGCTAAGAAAAAGGAGGAGCAAGAAAGTCAATTTTCCCATTAGGATTTTCTGTTAAAGAAAAAAAAATACCATAGTATTATTCTAGATCAAAATCCTAAGAAAAATTCCTTTGCTCCATTCTCTCTCTCTATTTTTTTAAAAAGGCTCCATATTGAAGCTGCTTTAATATTGAAAGCACATAACAATAGCAGTTTTTTTTGCCGGATTACCGACTTACAATGAACTCTAAAAGTATCAACTAGACAACCACAAAAACTGCCACCATCTAGACAATCACATCCCACCAAACAACGTTCACAACAATGTTTTCGCCGCTATCATAAGATTGGACTAGAAACAGAGAACTATTGGCTATCACCAAAATATACTATCATTCACAAAAGTATCACTAACAGCTTTTTACCAGGCAAAGTATCACTACATATCAGATTCTCGAGGCATAGAAAACAACAATGTTTTACCGCCATCATGGCACATAAAACTTCAAGCACTCGGAGGAGAGTTTTTGTCCTTTGGCTGCCCGACTAGCTAATGATGTCTTGTACAGAGCAATCCTAAGAATCTTGAGTACTCCTCTTTTAGGCGAGTTATTACAAGGTGCAACTCACTCGTGTGAGGAGAGTAATCAGTTTGTGAATAACCTGAAAAATATTAGCACATATTTTGTTTTCGAAGGTAAGTTTGTTTCTCAACAACTAGATAAGTCAGCTCCCTGCACCCAAAATCTGAATCGCAAATTTAGTTTCAAAAGAATTATGGAAACTCCAAATCAAATCACAAAAACTCTCCCAATGAACTGGTGTCCAACCCCAACTAAAGGCATCACTCACAAAAGCCCAAGTGAATTGTGATAAATCACATTTAAAAATCAAATGATCAATAGTTTCAAATTGCCCACAAAGTTTCAGTAAGGATCCCCTCTCCGCTACATCTTTTGCAACTAATCCCTCACTTGGATACACCCTTGTAACATAAGATAGATAAAGATTTTGACTTTGAGGGGCGTATGACTTTTCTAGACTTGCACATATTTTACATTAGTGACCCCCTCTTAGTAATCAACTTATAAACATATTTAGATGAGAAACATTTCTTATCAATCACCTAGGTCATACAATCCAACTCTAGTGAAATGTTTAGGCCGTCCATGATAGCACACAGACCTGCCACCCGTCCAACTCATCTACTCTCAAAGATCTTCGAGACAGGGCACCTATTGATGCATGCAACAAGTTTTCTGCCATAGTAGCATCTAGATCGACACACATATCAAATAGCTTATGAAATCTTACTTTAAGTAGAACATCTTCATACCAAACATCATGCCAAAAATATACTCGAGTACCCTTACTGATTCTAAAACCACTTCCCAATCTCACCCATTTTCACCCTATGTAGAGCCCTCTAGAAGTAAGACCCCCCACTTGTAGAACACTGAAACAAGCCTATGTCTAGTTTATACTTTTTCCTTAGAATATCATAATAGCACCCTGTGTGTCCATTCTCTAGGTTATAAACCCACTTGCAGAGCAAAGCTTGGTTAAATACTCTAGTATCTATGAACCTCATTCCCCCATCTCTTTTGGCGCACAAATAGACTGCCACTACACCATGTTGTATCTTTTCTTGTCATCCAAGCCTTCCCAAAAGAACCTAGACCTGATGCTATCAATTTTTATAATGTATCTTCTTAGATAGTAGAAACAAACCCATGACATACATAGGAATACTACTAAGGCAGGCATTGATAGGTATCATCCCGCCATATGAGAGATGTCGTGATTTGTAGACAGCAAGCTTTTCCAAAACCTTAGTAATAATTCCCTCAAATTTTAAAAGTTTTGGCTTAGTTAGGTTGATGGGCACACCCAAGTACTTCAAAGCTAAGGCCACTCCCCCGCATTACAATTAAGAGCATCAACAATTTTCTGAGTCTCTTCTAGAGAAGTGTTAATACCAAAAACCTCACTCTTTTGATAGTTGATTCTCATACCTGACAACTCTTCGTAACAGTACAACAGGAATTCCATAACCATCAAATTTTGCCTAGTGGGTTCCATCATCACGATTATGTTGTTTGCATACTGCAGATGAGTTAGCCCCCCTTCGATCAAGTGTGGCACTAACCTTGATATGTGCCCATGCCCACTTTCCCTTATCATCATTTCTGACAAGCCATCCCCCACTAAATTGAACAAAATGGGATAGAGGATCCCCTTGTCTCAGTCCTTTATATGTCTTAAAGTACTCCCCACTTCACCATTAATATTAATGGCTACCTTTCCTCCTTGAACAACCTTCTTAATCCAGTCAATCCATTTAGATTAAAAACCCTTTCTTTGTAGCACCTCTATTAGAAATACCCATTTGATTTTGTCATAAGCTTTTTTGAAATCCAATTTTATAATCACCCTCTTTTGATTTTTACACCGCAACTCATGGATCACCTCATGAATAGTCACAACACCTTCCAAAATATTTCTCCTAAGTATGAAAGCAGATTGTCTTTGGTTAATTATGAAGCTAGCAACCCTAGTATGTGTTGATAGCAAAAGATGACATTAATGGTCGAGATTGTCAAAATATCATTTTTTGGTAATTTGGACCGAAAATATGCCTTCCCTGGCACAGGCCGCTCGGACCGGCCCAAGTCTAAAATTAGAGAAAGAGTTTGATTCCGGACTGTTTTTATCTATAATTAAATCCTAACCACTTTTGGTCGAATCCTACTCAGTTTAAGAGTCAGGGAACTTGAGACCAGCCCCTATAAATAAAGGGGTGAGACCGATTCAAAAGACATCTACACAGATCAATACTTCAAAACCCTAGTTTTGAATCGTACGTATACTTTTCATCTACTTTTCGCATTAGTTTAGTCCATCTTCGTGGGTTTGCGCAGAAAGCCCTCTGCGCATCACGTCATAACCATGGTAAGCCTTGTTGATTCGCCTGTAAATCACCCGTTTAATCCACGTAACGTATTTTTATCGTCTTTATCATTTTTATCGGTTTTTCTAGCTACCCTTGGAAATTCGGTCTCTAGGACGAATTGTATTTGATCTCTTACTTTTTTGCAGAGGAATCACACCTAAACTCATCGCCAAGATGTTTGGGTGTGATTGGAAATCGTTTATAGGGTCGTTAGAACCTTAGGCGACCAGAACAAAGACTATCGGTCCGAACAGCAGTACTTCGCTGGTCTGATCGGGCATTGTCGTGTCGAGCCATCAGGCTGTTGTCGGCACGGTATCCACTTCCCTTCGCACCACGCACGCTAAAGTAGGGCGCCCAATGCTGTCCCCGGTTAGACCGTCATCCCTTCATCGGTCCGACCGGACCCCTCCGTAGTTGAGACACTTCGCATGGAAGCCACCTCGAGTCGGATCTCATAGTGCGGAGCCCTCGTTCCGACCGAGGCCTTTCCATCGGTCTGACCGGGAACACTTCACCGGTCAAACCGCGTGGAGTCTGGATTGCACGCCTCGCATAAAACACCAGAGACCCTATTTGGTGACCTCCCTTCGCATCAGCCAACAGGTAGTCGGTCCGACCAGCCAACAGGCCAACAGGTCGAAACCTCCATCCGGAACCCTTCAGAACCTTTATTTTTCGGTAACATTATCTATACTGTGTGGTCGACCGACTCTACTTGTCCGGTCTAACCGACTATTCTGTTTTTTCGTCTAATCGACTTTAGTTAGCCAATTAAATCTGATAATACTTATTTTTTGGTTAATTAGGTTAAATTTTCAGTAATATAATTGAATTTCCTAGCGACTTCGTTTTCCCTTACCACTAACTAAGGGTTGTTGGAACGCGACATCAACGTCTCGTGACATTTTTGGATCATCGAAACGGCCTGAGTGTGGGGGCACATTTTCGTGTCAACACACTTTTTGGCTACTCCGTTGGGGAAAAACGCCAAAATGGCAAGTACCTCTACAACGACTACTACGTATACAATGCCGACGAATACCGTGGGGGAACAGAGATCAACAACCGTGAGAAACCAAGGGTTGGTTTCGGAGTCTGTGATGAGTGATTGACAGATTTTACCCTCTGATTCGAAGGGGTCCCTCTGAAGGGGTTCGGAGGTTGTTTCACCGAAGGGTTCGGTGGGTCTGGTTGCTGTAGCTGTTGTAGCAAAGTGTGCCTGTCGGAGAGGTCTGATAGTACACGATGACTGGGTTGTACCGAAGGGTTCAGTATTTTGGGCGGTACACCGGAGTGTGTATCGGAGGTTGCTTACCTGGAGAGGTCTCCAGGGTACTGGATACACTTGTCTGTTTGTCTGTGGTGTGCAGGTGACTTCGGAGGCGACAGATGGTTCGCAGCAGGTGAACTTGGGTCAAGCGGGAGGCTTGATGCCAGGGGAGCAGGGAGCTCCATCACGAAGCCTGCAAAGGGGTCGAGGTCGGACCTCGAGTCAAGGTGCGCCAGGAGAAGGCAGTAAGTGCGGAGTGTGACTCCGGGTGAAGGTACCCCGAGACGAAGTCCTCGGAGGCGAGGCACTTCGAAGGGTACTCCGAATGGAGTGACTTCGAAGTATGGTGGACTAAGTCCTCAGCAATGAGGCAAGGTGTTCGAAGTGTGCTCCGGAGGGAGACACTCGAAGGTATACCCGACGAAGGTCTCAGAAGTTGAGGTGCATCGAAGGCATGATCCCGGTGAGGATCGTCGAGGAGTGTGCTCGAGGAGAGACACTGCGACAAAGTGCTCATGGAATGCTTCATGCGGAGGCCTTGGACAAAGGAGGGACTTCGAAGGGTGGTACTCCGAAGGTGGGGCTTTGGAGTGAAGCAGGCTTCGGAGTGAAGCTGGCTCCGGAGTGAGGCTGACTTGAGGTACTTCGGCCTTGCATGGCTTCGGTACACGGACTGACGGAGTTCGAGCTGGGAGAAGCTGCGAAGCCGTGGTGGTCCACTCTGAAGGTGTTGGTGCGAAGGCCCAAGGGCTTTGACGGCTTCAGCTCAAAACCGTCACTGTATCGAAGGCTGACTTCGGTGAAGCGAAGGCCGTCAGGCTCAAGGCTTCTCACCGAAGCTACCGCACCCCTCACATGCGAAGGGGGGCTTCAGAAGGGTCCAAAACTGCAAAGGCTAACAGCGTCTGCTCTACAAAAGCTGGTACTGTCTCCTCTGCGAAGCTGACAAAAGAAGCCTCCAAATAAAGTAGACTACCAGTTGTACCCCCTGTTCTGATGAGACAAAAACAGTGTAAACCCTAGGGGTAAAGTAGTCTATTCACAGGGCTGAATAGTGCCTATAAATAGTGGAGGCTGGCTAGGTCACATCAACACTTTGAGCAGCCATTGTAGAACTCCTGTGCTAGCCGCCACACTCTTTGTATTCATCCTGTGAGTTCATTTTGTGTTCCCTGTTCAAGCAATGAAGCTTTGATTCTATTTTCATTTATTGCTTGAACTTGTATGCGTACTTCTCTGCATGCTTTGATTTTTCTTTGCACCTTCTTCTTGTGAGTTTTTCTAGAGAGGTGTGTGAGAAGTCTGTCTGGGTGAAGTGTGTTTTTCAGTGTCTGTTCGCTCTGTGTAAACTGGAGGCTAGACCTCTCTGATTACTAGCGAAGCACTGTTCGAAGCCCGTTTTCTTCCCTTGTCGAAGTCCTCGGCGAAGTCTGTTCAGTGTGCGTATAGACCTTCGAAGTACGAAGCCTAGCACCAGTTGCTGTCGCTGAGTATTTGGTCGAAGTCTATAGGGAGAAGTCTTCTCTTGCAAAGGGTGAAGTGCGAAGCCTGCTCGAAGGCACCCAGTGTGCTGAGCCTGCACTGACTTAGCAGAGCTGATTGAAGTCCTCAGAGGGAAGTCCTTCTTGCGAAGGGTGAAGTGCGAAGCCTGCTCGAAGGCACCCTGTGTGTGGAGCCTGCACTGACTTAGCAGAGCTGAATTTTCGGGGTTGTGGGTGGAGCGAAGTCTTCTTGGCTTTGAACTTTTGCTCCTTGCGAAGCCTGTGTTCGGAGCTGTAAAATACCTCCGAACCAGAACTTCGAAGGGTGTGTTCGAAGCCTGTTCCGCAGAAGACAGAATTAAAACAGAAGACTATTTTTAGTCTAAAATTTTAAAAGCTCCCATTCACCCCCCCTCTGGTCACCGTTTCCGGTCCAACAATTGGTATCAGAGCGGGTTAAGATCACCAATTGACCTTAACCGGTTTTGTGATCTGTTGGCGACATGGACAGAGTTAGTAAAATACCTCTGTTCGATGGGACAGACTTTGCATACTGGAAGGTTCGCATGGAGGCTTACTTGCTAAGCCAAGGAAAATGCAATTTGGGAGATTGTGGACTCACAATACTCCATCCCTGAAACTCGCACCTCTCAAACAGAGAAGGATCAGTATAATGCCAACTCCAAGGCAAGAAATATATTGTTCATTGGTTTGAGTAGAAGTGAGTTTGATAGGGTGCAGCACCTTAGGACAGCTAGGGAAATTTGGACTACACTCACTATTTTTCACGAGGGCTCTACACAGATTAAGGCCAGGCGCCAAAGCACATACAATCAACAGTATCAACTGTTTGTGCAGGCACCTGGTGAATCTATAGATGCCATGTTTTCTCGCTTTGATGCAATAGTGAGTAACTTGCGGTCTAACGGGACGCTTGCTTACAATGATCATGATAGGGCTATCAAGCTTTTCTATGCTCTTGATCGTAGCATATGGGAAGTGAAGATATCCAACATTGAGGAGTCCGCAGGTTATGACACATTGACCTGTGATGAGCTCTTCAGCAAGCCGAAGTCCACAGAGATTGCCAATGCATCTCTTGTAGTGCACATAAACTCTTTGCCACGGCCATTGGCATTGGTTTCTAGCACTAGTCATGGCACCACTGCAGAACCAAGCACATCTGGCACTTGTGTTCTTGCAGATGGTTTTGCTTTGTCCTCCCTGGTCTCCATCACTAAGGAGCAGGTGGATACTTTGGATGATGATGAGCTTGCTCTCATTGCCAGAAGGTTCACCCGTTTTCACCATGAGAGACGGGATCAGAGGAGAGGTGGTTTTAGTGGTTGTTTTGAGTGCGGCGACACTTCTCACATCAAGGCCAATTGCCCAAAACTCAAGAAGAGAGATGAGAGTGAGCGCCTGTAGGACCGAAAGTAGCGACCAGAGGGGGGGCGAATGGGCGCCTAAAAATTTCTTGCTAAACTATATCGTAACCCCAACACCCAAATGAACTTGACCAGACAAATAATATCAGCAAGGCAAAATTATTGGAACTAAAGTTGTCTAGCCTAGAAATAACTGGTGTTCTAATTAAAATAATATTAAAGATAAACTAAATAAAAATACTGCAGTAAAAAAACACCTAGATAAATCACGAAATATTTATATTTCAGTCAAGAAATAAAATACTAATCAAATGAATAAAAATGGATCATTAAAAATTAATTCAGAATTAAACCGAAAATATTTCAGGTAAAAACTAGAATAAAAATATAACTGCGACCAATAAATTTTTCTTTTCTTTTTATATAAACAGATAAAAAATGATACGATATAACTAATAAAATTTAACAGATTAAAATATTTAACTACGAAATTGATTTTTTAATTAAAAAGAGATACCTACGAAATTATTAACCAGACTTAGTCTACCTAAAAATAGGAGATTAAAAGTACTAACCTGCATGTTGTTGACGTCATCAAGTGCGTTGTAGAAGCCAACTCGCCGAAGAAGAAAAAAAATTGTTGCCGATTCCTGTGCCGTGGACGCGCGCCGAAGGAACCTGCTACTCCTGCCGTGCTTGCTGTCACGCTGAAACGAAAAGCAGTCGGCTGACGCCCTGACGCCGCTGCGCTACTCACGCAACCAGCCTGCCGCTGGCCTACGCCCCGCCTCGTGTAGTGAAAAAACAAACGAGAAAAAAAACACTGCGCGATATACAGTCTAAAGATTTCTGCATGCGCCGTGTTTGATAATTGCGTGGGGCCCGTGATGGAAAAAAGAGATTGCCTGCTATATTTTTTTCTTGATGTCGTGCACCTTGTAATCTCCCGCCGTGTGTATGCGTGGGTCCCACTGGTTGGGGCTGCCGCCGCCCGATGCAGCTAGGCTGCCGCGCCTGCTGCTGGAGATCACGTCGGCTAAATCAAAACGATGTTGTCGATTGTTTTTTCCGTGGCCCGCTTGTCGCTCGTCGTTGACACCAGCGTTGGAAGGAAGACGAAAGTGTTTGTAGATTGAAAAATACTGTACGTGGACTGTAGATTGAAAATTGAAGAAACAGTCATCTATCCCCAAGGGGATAGGGGCCTATTTATAGGCAACTCCTAATACATGAAAAGACTAATTTACCCTCGGGTAAAATAAACTGACTTTAAAATAAATTCTGAAAATTACTAAAATATTCTTAGAAAAATTAACTGACTCAAATAAAAATATTCTAAACTTAAAAACTAAATATTAATATCCTAAACACAAATTAATCATAGGTTGTCAGTTTTGCGCCGAAACTGAGAAAGCATCCACCGTCTTCGCACTGGGTACCCGAATTAGGCCGACCCGACCCCGCAGCTTCCTTAGCCCGGCAATCGCTCGCCGCTCGTGTATCTGAGTCAAACCCAGTCAACAGACCAGTTGATCATCTACCGCTCCTAGCCATGTACCCGGATTGGAACAGCCCGACTCCGCGGCTCCTCTGCCCGGCTGTCGCTCGCTGCCGTGTACCTGAGTCACATGTGCATCAGACTCGGCAGGTCTTCATCTCTCCCTTCCTTTGACTTCTGTTGACAATCACTCATCACATCTGAAATATCAAAACCATATTCTTCAACATGGTTTCTCAGCGCCCCAAATACCACAAAAAGGAGAGGAAACCCTTTGTGAAGGGCAAGCGCGGCAAGGTGGCTAAGAGGGTAGCCAAAGCCACTTCCAGAGCTTTTGTTGCTGCTCTCAACGACATCGACACTTCCTCAACTGAGGAGTCGAGCTCTGAGGAGGAGGAGTCTCCAAGGAAGGAGGAGAAGAAGGACAAGAAGGGACGAGATTTCACCGGCCTCTGCTTCATGGCCGATAGCGATCACAGCGGCGATGATCTTGACTCATCTGAGGTACCTCTATCCTATGACCAGCTTTCAATTAAACTAGATGAGCTGAATGAAGTAGTTCTTGGTCAGGATAGATTACTTGTGCAAGCCGCTAGAGATAGAAAAGACCTTAGACTTAGGCTAGAATTTGTGTCTACTGATTATGCCATGCTTAAGTCCAGGGTTAATGATGCTGAATGTGAATCTTGCACTGTTGTCATGGGTGAGCTTGCTCAGTTGCGTTCTGTGCATGCTCAAACTCTTTCTGAGCTTGAGACTGCACAGAAGCAACTTTTGATGGTTGATTCTAGTCCTCATGATATAATTGAATGCATGAACTACCCCTTATTACGTGAGAGCATTGATTTACGTGATAAGCATGTTCAGGACTTAGAGGCTAGATTGGAGAGGGCCGGTAGTTCTAAGGATGTGCAACCTGTGTGTGACACATGCATAACCCTTAAGGACTAGCTAGGCACGGTTAGAGGGCAAGCTGGGAACCTCATGACTGAAAATGTATACCTTCTTTCTGTGGTTAACAAATGCACTGAGGGAAGGGTAGGATGGATTTGCTCTTGGCCAAGACCAAGATGTGTGCTGACAGGGCAGGGTTAGCTCTGGGATTGGGTTTTGAGAGGATTTCTTCAAACAGTGAGAACAAAACTGTTTTTACCTCACCCACTACCTTAGAGAAAGAGAGAGCTCTGTTAGACACTCCATCAGCCAAAAAGTCTGCTCGGACTCCAAAGAAAACCACTCCTCTGCAAAGAAAATTCCTCCCAAGAAAACCACTCAGCAGAAGCCCAAGGAGCCTGTGAGAGTTGCTCCTATGACCCATGAGAGTGCTCCTAGGAGAGTTTTTCATTGTTCCTACTGTCAGAGGGCGGGTCACTTGGTTGGGTTCTATTTTCGTCGCATCAAGGATGAGCGACGCTCTCAGGCGATGAGGTTCCAGAACATGCACTACCCATCTTTAGGTATGCATGAGTCTAAGTTTTACTCTCGTCCTGTTTTCGAGGATCCTCGTGCTTCTCGGAGAGGTTTTGCTCCTCGAGGTGTTCACCATGTTCCATATGGTGGTAGACTCCGGGCGAGCAGCTTTGTACCTCATCAGAGTAGGAGATCTCATCATGCTTTTAGATCACAGCATGTAGGTAGACCTCGCACTTTGCATTATTCTGATTATCCTGTGCGTAGACAGTCTACTTTTACTATGCCTACTACTCATATCACTCAGTGTTGGATGCCTCGTCATTTATTCACTCACTCCAGCACTGAGCGATCGAGATTTTCTTATCGTGTGTAGGCGCCAAATCGAGGCTTGGAGGGCACGTGGATCATGGACTCCGGTTGTTCGTGCCATATGACCAGAGATGCAGCATGGTTCTCCAGCGTCACCACAACCAAGCAAAGGGAACATATCACCTTTGGCAACAATCGAAGGAGTAGAGTGAAAGGTAAAGGTGTGGTAAGAATCAACTCGAATTTCACTCTCAAAGATGTTGCTTTGGTTGAAAACTTTGGATACAATTTGCTTTCTGTATCTCAATTGCTTGATGAGGGCTTCGAAGTGCGATTCCATCGCGATACTTCGCATGTACTCAATTCTGATGGCGTTGTGGTTTGTAAGATCTTTAGAGTTGGGAGAGTTTGATGAGGACATCACTTCACATGATACACAAATGGAGCCTCCACCTACAATTCAATTACAAGGACCAATCACACGCGCCCGTGCCCGTCGCTTGAACCATGAGGTTAATTCTTTCCTTAGCAACTATGTTAATATTTGTTTGGATGGGATGCTACTGAATACTAGTGATATTTTGTTGCTTAGGAACATGAGAGATGGAATAGAAGAGTTGGAGTTGGAGACGGAGTCGCACGGATGATTTGAAGTCAAGAATTCGCTGGTTCAGACTACATCGACCACCATGCACCAAAATGGGCATAACTTCCTCATACGAAGTCCGATTGGCGCGTTCTTGGACTTTTTGGAAAGCTAAGGATAAGACGGATCTTTTGCCGTTGGTTTCGTCTCATGTGGAGTCTCGAGCCGTCCTGTGTGTTTAAAACAGTTCTGCGTGACAGAATTGGGCCGTGTTGGCCCATAGTCCGAGTCTGTACGTCTTCTAGCCCACAACCCAAGTCTGTACGCCTTCCACAGGCTGCCCACGCCCTATATATTCACTCTAGTCGCCTTTAGGGTTAGGTTTTGCTTTGTTTGCATCTACACTTGTGTGTTTAGATCCCGCCCCTTGCACCGGACCGATTGGCTGCTGCATAGGCATTTGTGAAACCTCACCTTTTCATCGTTTGTCTGTGATTTGGCATTCGACTTGTATCCTTCCTGTTCTTGCTTGTGTTCTTGAGTTCGCTTGCAGGAATTAGCCTTCGTGGCGAGGTCAATCGCGTCCTGCATGGTTGATAACCAACGGAGACAGTGGTGTAGCGATTGCAAGGTTTTGATCCGCCGGACCGGAGCCTTGGATCGTCAACGTCGAGATTCTCTACCAATCCAAGTTATCCTTACCTAACGAAAGATCGGGACCAATCCCCCATCAGTTGGTATCAGAGCTCAGATTTCCCGTTAAGTAATCTCGATCTGCTTTTATTTTTACCTAGAGTCCAGAAAACCCTCACAAAAAAATCCCCACCGAGAACCCCTTTGTGCCTTGTGATTTTAATTTCAGTTTTTAACCTTGTTGAGTTTGTGTTCTTGGTCGAGTCTTGTTGCTGGTTTAGTAATCCCTTTGTGTCATTTGAGTAGTAGTTGTTCTTGTGTCTCAAAAAATTCCCCACCCGAAAACCCCCCCCCCCACAACCCTATTTTGTTTTCCACATCGAGTCTTTGTGACCCCCTTCGGTAAAACAGGCATAACTTTTCGCTCGTTTGGCAGAAAAATCTGAATTTTTTTGAGCGTCTTCCTGACCCAATTTGAGTGGGTACCCTAACACGGTTCGCCTGTTAGCCCTCACCAAAATCACCAAAAAAATCAGGAAGATAAGAAAAAAATTGGTCAAAGTTTTTGCTCGCTGGTCAACGAACTTGTTGAATTTTTGTGAGCCACATCCCACCTCAGTTGTAGGTGCCAATTTTGTGGTTGCATCTCTGGTCATCCTTGTTCAAAAAAAAGAGTGAAAAAAGGAGAAAAAAAAATATAAAAAAAGAGAAGCGGTCCTGTTAGTTGCTTGTCCGATCCCTTGTCTGAACTCTTGTCCGATCTCTTGTCCGATCAGTGGCAGGCAAGTGGCAGTTTCTGCTTGTCCGATCCCTTGTCCGATCTCTTGTCCGATCTACAGAGAGCTGATTTTGGCCTGTTATTGCTTCCATTTGATTTTTGCGCACATAGTTTCCCTCTATTGCTTGAATTTTCACATTGGGAGCACTAAGGCCAGCAACTTTGACGAGTACTAGGGAACACTTATTGAACTTGGTTTAACTGTTATTACTATCGCTAATCCTTGCTACTCACTTGCCTTCCAAGCTACACCTTTCTCTTGGTCAGGACAGGTTCATTTCTTGCAATTGCACACCACCCTCCACTTGGTTCATCACTTGTAGGCCGGTGACCTCACTGCGGCGTGGTAAGAACACTTGCAAGCGTGGGTAAGGCGCTTGACGGATTGCTTCCACCACACACACACCTCCCCACCTAGCTGTTTTCCATAAGGATTATTCTTTGTTGTTTTGTCTTTCACTAACATGGCAGATAACAGCGGTACCCCTCCATCTGATTTTAATGACTGTGTCTCACGACGTGCTCTACTAGAGTCTCAGCGGCATACCCAACATTCCATCGAACATCTCGCGCGTACTGTGGCTGACTTAGTGGACCGGATGACTGCCCTGGAGACACGATTGCCTGCTGCACAAGCCGAAGACGACCATGTTGAGGAGGAAGACGACCTATCCTATGCCGAAAACAATGCCATTGACCCTGACGAGGCTGCACATCATCGCTTTCAGTTCAACCGTCAAGGTATGGGCGGCCACCACAACCGCCGTCCACGAGGGTAACAATGACAACCACAGGGACAATGATCCCTACTCTAAGGTAAATTTTCAGTGCCTCCTTTTGCTGGCACCTATGATCCAGATGCATATTTAGATTGGGAGATGTCAGTCGAACAAAGATTTAATGCTCACATGGTTCCTGCTATCCACCACGTGCGCTTAGCTACTAGTGACTTAACTGGATATGCTCTTCTTTGGTGGACTGAAATAGTTCAGGTTGGCAATGAACCACAAAATTGGGATATGTTAAAACGGCAAATGCGTGGTAGATGGGTTCCTCCTTCATATAAACGTGATTTGAGAAAAAAATTGCAGCGCCTAAACCAAGGAAATAAATCGGTAGAGGAGTATTATCAGGAGTTGCAAATAGGTTGCATGCGTGCTGAAATTGAGGAGGACAATGAGGATAAAATGGCCCGTTTTTATGGTGGTTTAAGACGTGAAATTCAGGATATCATTGATTATAAAAAATACAATACTATCACTCATCTTTTCCACCTTGCTATGCTCGCAGAAAAAGAATTGCAGGGTCGCCAACAACCACAACGCAGCATGAGGACCCACATTGGTGGTGCTACTTCACGCTCAAGTGGGCAGCAGCAACGACCACCACCACCACCTTCTCGACCGATGGCTACATCAGCACCTTCTACATCTATAGCCCAGGCTGAGAGCTCCAAGGCTGCAGCATCCAAGGCGCCAGCCAAGCCCACTTCCTCGGCGGCCTCTACTGCACGTTCTGCAGTGATCCAGTGTCACAGATGCAAAGGATTTGGCCACGTTATGAAGGACTGCCCTAGTCAGCGGGCTTATATTGCTACGGAGGACGGTGTATACGTAAGTGCTAGTGATGTTGAAGATGAATATGCACTTGCTGCTAACATTGCAGGAGATGACGATACATTCGACGATGACACTGTTTTTGCACCGGATGCCCTTGCCGACCATGAAGCACTTATTGTACAACGTGTCTTGAGCACTCACATGGAGCAGGACGATCGGGCACAACAGAATAATCTGTTTCAGACCTTCTTCCTCGTCAATGATCGTCGTGTACGTGTCATCATCGACAGCAGTAGTTACAACAATTTGGTGAGCCACGACATGGTAACGAAGCTTCAACTTCCCACACGTGCGCATCCACACCCTTACCATGTGCAATGGTTCAACAATAGCGGTAAGGTCAAGGTAACACAAACTGCTCACATCCAATTTTCCATTGGTACATACTTCAGAGTTGCTGATTTTGACGTAGTACCAATGCAAGCATGTTCTCTGTTACTTGGTAGACCTTGGGAGTATGATACTGATGCTACACACCATGGTAGGAGCAATAAGTACACATTTATGTATAAAGGAAAGAAAGTTACATTGCTTCCTATGACTCTTGCTGAAATTGTGAAATTTGAACAAGAAAAACATGCTAGGGACGCACAAAAGAGCAAACAACCTTCTGAAAATCAGCAAGTAGCTAAGACGCTTTTGAGACAACAGAAAGATAAAATTGCTTCTCCTTCTTCATCACAAGTTATTAATCTGAAAGGACGTGTCATGCTTGCAACTAAAACTGACCTTGCTGAAATTTGTGATGATACTCCCTTGCTATATGGCTTGATTTGCACAAACGTGCTGTTTTCACTTGCGAACATTCCTAGCTCTGTTCCTGTTGCAGTCACTGACCTTTTGCAGGAGTTTAACGATGTTTTTCCTGCTGAGATACCACCCGGGCTGCCACCGATACGCGGCATCGAGCACCAAATTGATTTGATCCCGGGAGCGTCTCTTCCTAATCGTGCAGCGTACCGTACCAATCCAGAGGAGACAAAAGAAATTGAGCGCCAAGTACAGGACCTTCTTGATCGTGGGTACGTCCGTGAAATCCTTAGTCCTTGTGCAGTACCCGTTCTTTTGGTGGCTAAGAAAGATGGTAGTTGCCGCATGTGTGTTGATTGTCGTGCTATTAATAATATCACCATTCGATATCGACACCCTATTCCTAGATTGGATGACATGCTTGATGAGCTTAGTGGTGCCATTATCTTTACTAAGATCGATCTCCGTAGTGGCTACCACCAAATTCGCATGAAACTAGGTGATGAATGGAAAACTGCTTTTAAAACAAAGTTTGGATTATATGAGTGGCTTGTCATACCTTTTGGACTTACTAATGCACCTAGTACCTTCATGCGCTTGATGAATGAAGTCCTACGGCACTTTATAGGACGCTTTGTGGTCGTATACTTTGATGATATCTTGGTTTATAGCAAGTCTCTCACTGAACATGTTGAACACCTACGTGCTGTTTTTTCTGTACTCCGTGAGGCTAGAATGTTTGGTAACCTTGAGAAGTGCACGTTTTGCACGGATCGAGTTGTGTTTCTTGGATATGTTGTCACTTCACAGGGTATTGAGGTTGATGCGGCAAATGTAGAAGCAATCAACAGCTGGCCGCAACCCCAAACTATCACACAAGTACGTAGTTTTCTTGGTCTTGCAGGTTTCTACCGGCGTTTTGTGAAAGATTTCAGCACCATAGCCGGTCCTTTGCATGAGTTGACCAAGAAGGGAGTTACTTTTACTTGGGAGCGAGCACATGATCAAGCTTTTGCCACACTCAAAGATCGTCTTACACATGCACCTCTACTTCAGCTACCCGACTTCTGTAAGCCTTTTGAGTTAGAATGTGATGCTAGTGGTTTTGGATTAGGAGGTGTGCTGCTAAAAGGAGGTAAACCCGTGGCCTATTTTAGTGAGAAATTACATGGTCCACAGTTGAATTATTCTACCTATGATAAGGAATTATATGCCTTAGTGCGTGTGCTTGAAACTTGGCAACATTACCTTTTGCCTAAGGAGTTTATTATTCATTCGGATCATGAAGCATTGAAGCATATACGTAGTCAAGCAAATCTGAATAAAAGACATGCTAAATGGGTAGAATTTATTGAGACTTTTCCATATATCATTAAGCATAAGAAAGGGAAAGATAATGTGATTGCCGATTCTTTATCTAGACGTTATACATTGCTTTCTCAACTTGATTATAAGATCTTTGGTTTAGAAACATTGAAGGACATGTATGCTACTGATTTGGACTTCAAAGATGCTTTTGCAAATTGTACAAATGACCGTGCTTGGAACAAATATGTGCTGAATACTGGATATCTTTTTCGTGCTAACAAGTTATGCGTGTCGGCTAGCTCTCTTCGCTTGTTGTTATTACAGGAAGCACACGGTGGTGGTTTGATGGGTCATTTTGGATCAAAGAAAACCGAAGATGTGTTGTCCACACACTTCTATTGGCCTAAGATGAGACGAGATGTTGAGCGCTATGTGGCACGATGCACTACTTGCAATAAAGCTAAGTCCCGTCTAAACCCACATGGTCTTTATATGCCTTTGCCCGTTCCTAGTGTACCTTGGGAGGATATTTCTATGGATTTTGTGTTAGGATTACCTAGAACTAGGAGGGGGAGGGATAGTATTTTTGTGGTGGTAGATCGGTTCTCTAAAATGGCGCATTTTATACCTTGTCACAAGAGCGACGACGCTACAAATGTTGTTGATTTGTTTTTCAGAGAGGTCGTACGCTTGCATGGAGTTCCCAATACCATCGTTTCAGATTGTGATGCTAAATTTTTAAGTCATTTTTGGAGGACGTTGTGGCATAAGTTGGGGATGAAGCTGCTGTTTTCTACTACTTGTCACCCCCAAACGGATGGGCAAACGGAGGTCGTCAACCGTACATTGTCCACCATGCTGAGGGCTATTTTGAAGACCAACTTGAAGCTCTGGGAAGAGTGTCTACCTCATATTGAGTTTGCATATAATAGGTCAGTACACTCCACTACTAAGGTAAGTCCGTTTCAAGTGGTCTATGGCTTTAATCCGCGTGCTCCTATTGATTTGCTACCATTGCCACCCTCTGAAAAATTGAATTTTGATGCTACTACACGTGCTGAATTATTGCTTAAGATGCATGAAACTACTAAAGCAAACATAGAGAAAATGAATGAGAAATATCATGCTTATGGTAGTAAGGGAAGAAAAGAGATAACATTTGAACCGGGTGATCTTGTTTGGTTGCACTTGCGCAAGGATCGTTTTCCTGATTTGAGAAAGTCTAAATTGATGCCCCGTGCTGATGGTCCTTTCCGTGTGCTTGAGAAGATAAATGATAATGCATATAAACTTGAGTTGCCTGCAGCTTTTGGGGTTAGTCCCATATTTAACATTTCAGATTTAAAGCCCTATTTGGGAGATGACGATGAGCTTGAGTCGAGGACGACTCCAATTCAAGAAGGGGAGGATGATGAGGACATCACTTCACATGATACACACATGGAGCCTCCACCTACAATTCAATTACAAGGACCAATCACACGCGCCCGTGCCCGTCGCTTGAACCATGAGGTTAATTCTTTCCTTAGCAACTATGTTAATATTTGTTTGGACGGGATGCTACTGAATACTAGTGATATTTTGTTTCTTAGGAACATGAGAGATGGAATAGAAGAGTTGGAGTTGGAGACGAAGTCGCACGGATGAATTGAAGTCAAGAATTCGCTGGTTCGGACTACATCGACCACCATGCACCAAAATGGGCATAACTTCCTCATACGAAGTCCGATTGGCACATTCTTGGACTTTTTGGAAAGCTAAGGAGAAGACGGATCTTTTGCCGTTGGTTTCGTCTCATTTGGAGTCTCGAGCCGTCCTTTGTGTTTAAAACAGTCCTGCATGACAGAATTGGGCCGTGTTGGCCCATAGTCCGAGTCTGTACGTCTTCTAGCCCACAGCCCAAGTTTGTACGCCTTCCACAGGCTGCCCACGCCCTATATATTCACTCCAGCCGCCTTTAGAGTTAGGTTTTGCTTTGTTTGCATCTACACTTGTGTGTTTAGATCCCGCCCCTTGCACCGGACCGATTGGCTGCTGCATAGGCGTTTGTGAAACCTCACCTTTTCATCGTTTGTCTGTGATTTGGCATTCGACTTGTATCCTTCCTGTTCTTGCTTGTGTTCTTGGGTTCGCTTGCAGGAATTAGCCTTCGTGGCGAGGTCAATCGCGTCCTGCGTGGTTGATAACCAACGGAGACAGTGGTGTAGCGATTGCAAGGTTTTGATCCGCCGGACCGGAGCCTTGGATCGTCAACGTCGAGATTCTCCACCAATCCAAGTTATCCTTACCTAACGGAAGATCGGGACCAATCCCCCATCAGAGTTTTTGGAGCTGATTTTTCTGAGTCATCTCGTTCTTCTCATTGTCTTGTTGCACATTCTACTTCTGAGCTTTGGAAGTGGCATAGGAGACTAGGGCATATGAGCTTTGAGTTGCTCGCTCGTCTGAGTGCCCTAGCTCTGATCCGAGGATTGCCCAAGCTCAAGTTTGAGAAGAATTTAGTTTGCGCTCCTTGTAGACATGGAAAAATGATTGCCGCTTCACATTCGCCAGTCACCACAGTGATGACTGAACAACCCGGAGAACTTCTCCACATGGGCACTGTAGGTCCTTCTCGGGTTAGTTCTTTAGGCGGCAAGTGGTATGTGTTAGTCATTGTCGACGATTTCTCTCGCTACTCCTGGGTCTTCTTTCTTGCCAGCAAAGATGAAGTGTTCTCACACTATCGAAGCTTGTCTTTGAGACTTTTCACTGAACTCCCTAGTGCATTGAAATTCATTCGAAGTGATAATGGCACTGAGTTCAAGAACAATCTCTTTGTTGACTTTTGCATGGAGCATGGCATAGAACATCAATTCTCTGCTCCGCGGGTTCCTCAACAGAACGGTGTTGTTGAGAGAAAGAACCGCACTTTGGTTGAGATGACTAGGACGATGCTCGATGAGCATAGGATTCCTAGAAAATTCTGGGCTGAGGCCATGAACACTGCATGTTACATCTCAAACCGAATCTTCTTGCGCTCAATTTTGAATTTGACATCTTATGAGCTACATTTTGGGAGACAGCCCAAGGTTACTCATCTTTGAGTTTTTGGCTATCGTTGCTTTGTCCTAAAACGTGGTAATTTGGATAAATTTGAGTCGCGTTCTTTTGACAGGATATTTTTGGGTTACACTACACATGGTCATTATTATCGTGTTTATAATTTGGAGACTAACACTGTCATCGAGTCATGTGATGTGACTTTTGATGAATCAACCACATCTATTAGTTCTGCTCTTGAACAGGCAAATGAACACGATATGGAATAGACTATCTTCGAAGAAGAAGATCCCGGAGATTTCGAGGATGAACCCCTACTACCCTCGACATCAACCCCCGAAGCCGACCCCGCTTCGACCACTTCGGCACAAGGTCCCGAAGCAACTACCTCGACATCGGTCATCTCTGACCACTCCAACGCACAAGTTGAGGGGGAGACTGCATCCCACCGTGAGGCTCCACACCATGTTCAAAGAATGCATCCTCTCGAGCTGATCATTGGTGAGCTTGATCAAAGGGTAACACGTTCTCATGCTCATTTCATTGATTCCGCTTTTGTTGCTTCTTTCGAGCCCTTAGATGTTAGTCATGCACATTCTGATTCTAGTTGGATCAATGCCATGCACGAAGAACTTGAAAATTTTGAGAGAAACCAAGTCTGGACTTTAGTTGATCCTCCACCAAATGTTCATTTCATTGGAACAAAATGGATTTTCAAAAACAAACAAGGGGAGGATGAGACTATAGTTAGAAACAAGGCTAGACTTGTAGCTTAGGGTTATTCTCAATTAGAAGGAATTGATTTTACTGAAACTTTTGCACCTGTTGCTCGTCTTGAGGCCATTAGGATTTTGCTTGCCTTTGCCACATCCCGGGGATTCAAACTCAATCAAATGGATGTCAAAAGTGCTTTTCTTAATGGTTTCATAGGCGAAGATGTTTATGTAAAACAACCCCTGGTTTTGAAAATCCCAAATACCCACATAAAGTCCTTAAACTTCATAAGGCTCTTTATGGACTCAAGCAGGCCCCTCGGGCATGGTATGATAGACTTAAGTCTTTTCTGCTTGAGCAGGAGTATTTGATGGGATCTGTTGATAAAACCCTATTCACTCTCAAACATGGCAAAGATTTCCTCCTAGTTCATATTTATGTGGATGATATCATCTTTGGTGGCTCTTCTCATGCTTTGGTTGCCGAGTTTGCAGATGCCATGAGCAGGGAGTTCGAGATGTCCATGATGGGCGAACTCACTTTTTTCCTTGGTTTGCAAATCAAGCAAAGCAAACAAGGTACTTTCGTCCACCAGACGAAATACACCAAGGACCTGCTCAAGAAGTTCGACATGGCTGATGCGAAGCCACTCGCCACTCCAATGGCTACATCTGTAGCATTGGATCTTGACGAAGATGGAGAAGCCGTAGATCAGAAGGAGTTCCGAAGCATGATCGGCTCCCTCCTCTACTTGACTGCTACGAGGCCGGACATACACTTCGCAGTGTATCTGTGCGCTCGTTTTCAGGCTTCACCACGAGCTTCGCACCGCCAAGCGGTAAAGCGCATTCTTAGGTATCTCAAACATACCCTTGAATTTGGCATTTGGTATTCGGCGTCTTCCTCTTTGTGTCTTCGAGGTTATTCCGATGCGGATTTTGCTGGGTGTGGGATTGATAGGAAAAGTACCTCTGGTACTTGTCATTTTATGGGTACTTCGCTGGTTTGCTGGTCTTCCCACAAACAGTCTAGTGTTGCACAATCGACGGCTGAGGCCGAATATGTTGCTGCAGCTAGCTGTTGTTCTCAGATTTTGTGGATGGTTTCCACTTTGCGGGATTTCGGGTTAGATTATAAGAGTGTTCCACTTTTCTGTGATAACACTAGTGCTATTTGTATTGCAAACAACCCGGTTCAGCATTCTAGAACCAAACACATTGATGTGTGATATCATTTTCTCAGATATCATAATGAGAAGGGTGATATTGAGCTTCAATATGTTGATACCCAACACCAGCTAGCCGATATTTTCACAAAACCCCTCGATGCTTCTCGTTTTGCCTACTTGCGTGGGGAACTTGGTGTTTGTCACCCTTACGGCATTTTGTGAGGGGGAGCAGATTTTGATTGTCTTGCATATGCTCATTGTGTGAAATTGCATTTACATCTCTTGCACTTATATGCCTGATTTTAATTCATGAAATCATGTCAACTCAGCTCTATTTAATATGTTTGAAACATTATGTGCATGATTCTTCTTTCCAAAATCAAATCATGCTCACTGCTTAGTCGTGTATCTAGCATGTTTAGGCAGGACTACTTTAGCTATCTTTTATCTGCTTGATAGCAAGACTCCTTTTCTCTGGATGCTAAACATTGCAACTTGAAAAAATGTTCTACATACTCATGGATATTCATCAAGTGCTAAACAATTTGTTCACTTAATTAAAATCCAAAACTCCATGATTTACATGCTACAAGTGAAAAGATTCAGGTGGGTTTGTTTGTCGCACTACTCTATCCTAGACTGCTTACCATTGCACATTGGTCTGAACTGGGATAGTGTAGTGTATGCCAAAATCACTGCCTTAAGTTTCTGATGGCTTTCATGTCTAGGCTTGGCCTGATTGGAAAGTATAAGGTGGACAAACAAATAACCCCTGGCATTATGAAAAGAACAACAAAAATTCATTGTTTATCAATTTTGCTTTCAATGCTCCACTTGAACTGGACTTGTCTGTCTAGAGTAGAAATTGACTAGCATTGCGCAGTCCCGGCTCTTATTTGTCTAGTTACCTTGATTGAGTGGTGATGCTTTTATTTCAAAATGATAAAATCACATGTTGTCATCATGTTTTTAGAGAATGTTAAATTGAGTTGAGCACATGATAATTGGTATTACTGTTGGCATATTTGTTAATTTATGTGTCCTTGCAATTCTGCCCATTTCAAAGCTATGCATCTTTTACATGCTCCTTGATGCTTGCATTGCCAAAGGGGGAGAAATTTTTGAGTTCTCTGCAGCAAGGGGGTAAATAACTCAGGGTGAGTTTTTATCTTGCAAAGGGAAGATTTGCCGAAGGGGCTTTTACTCTTTTGGAAAGGGGAGGAAAATTCTTTTGTCAAGTGACATGATTTGGCTCGTTTCTGAGTTTTTATGGTCACTTGTGTGCTGAAATTTTTCAAATTTTCTTGAACTTGAAATTGGTTGTCAATGCACTCATCAAGGGGGAGATTGAGAAACCAAGGGTTGGTTTCGGAGTCTGTGATTAGTGATTGATAGATTTTACCCTCTGATTCGAAGGGGTCCCTCCGAAGGGGTTCGGAGGTTGTTTCACCGAAGGGTTCGATGGGTCTGGTTGCTACAGCTGTTGCAGCGATGTGTGCCTATCGGAGGGGTCCAATAGTACACGATGACTGGGTTGTACCGAAGGGTTCGGTATTTTGGGCCGTACACCAGAGTGTGTATCGGAGGTTGCTTACCCAGAGAGGTCTCCGAGGTACTGGATACACTTGTCTATTTGTCTGTGGTGTGCAGGTGACTTCGGAGGTGACAGATGGTTCGCAGCAGGTGAACCTGGGTCAAGCGGGAGGCTTGATGCCAGGGGAGCAGGGAGCTCCGTCACGAAGGCTATGAAGGGGTCGAGGTCGGACCTCGGGTCGAGGTGCGCCAGGAGAAGGCAGTAAGTGCGGAGTGTGACTCTGGGTGAAGGTACCCCGAGACGAAGTCCTCGGAGGCGAGGCACTTTGAAGGGTACTCCGAATGGAGTGACTTCGAAGTATGGTGGACTAAGTCCTCAGCAATGAGGGAAGGTGTTCGAAGTGTGCTCCGGAGGGAGACACTCGAAGGTATACCCGACGAAGGTCTCAGAAGTTGAGGTGCATCGAAGGCATGATCCAGGTGAGGATCGTCGAGGAGTGTGCTCGGGGAGAGACACTGCGATGAAATGCTCATGGAATGCTTCATGCGGAGGCCTTGGACGAAGGAGGGACTTCGAAGGGTGGTACTCCGAAGGTGGGGCTTCGGAGTGAAGCAGGCTTCGGAGTGAAGCTGGCTCCGGAGCGAAGCTGGCTCCAGAGTGAGGCTAGCTCGGGAGTGAGGCTGACTTGAGGTACTTCGGCCTAGCATGGCTTCGGTACACAGACTGACGGAGTTCGAGCTGGGAGAAGCTGCGAAGCCATGGTGGTCCACTCCGAAGGTGTTGGTGCGAAGGCCCAAGGACTTTGACGGCTTCGGCTCAAAACCGTCACTGTATCGAAGGCTGACTTCGGTGAAGCGAAGGCCGTCAGGCTCAAGGCTTCTCACCGAAGCTACCGCACCCCTCGCATGCGAAGGGGGGCTTCAGAAGGGTCCAAAACTGCACAGGCTAACAGTGTCTGCTCTGCAAAAGCTGGTATTGTCTCCTTTGCGAAGCTGACAAAAGAAGCCTCCAAATAAAGTAGACTACCAATTGTACCCCCTGTTCTGATGAGACAAAAACAGTGTAAACCCTAGGGGTAAAGTAGTCTATTCACAGGGCTGAATAGTGCCTATAAATAGTGGAGGCTGGCTAGGTCACATCAACACTTTGAGCAGCCATTGTAGAACTCCTGTGCTAGCCGCCATACTCTTTGTATTCATCTTGTGAGTTCATTTTGTGTTCACTGTTCAAGCAATGAAGCTTTGATTCTATTTTCATTTACTGCTTGAACTTGTATGCGTACTTCTCTGCATGCTTTGATTTTTCTTTGCACCTTCTTCTTGTGAGTTTTTCTAGAGAGGTGTGTGAGAAGTCTGTCGGGGTGAAGTGTGTTTTTCAGTGTCTGTTCGCTCTGTGTAAACTAGAGGCTAGACCTCTCTGATTACTAGCGAAGCACTGTTTGAAGCCCGTTTTCTTCCCTTATCGAAGTCCTCGGCGAAGTCTGTTCAGTGTGCGTATAGACCTTCGAAGTACGAAGCCTAGCACCAGTTGTTGTCGCTGAGTATTTGGTCGAAGTCTATAGGGGGAAGTTTGCTCTTGCGAAGGGTGAAGTGCGAAGCCTGCTCGAAGGCACCCAGTGTGCTGAGCCTGCACTAACTTAGCAGAGCTGATTGAAGTCCTCAGAGGGAAGTCTGTTCTTGCGAAGGGTGAAGTGCGAAGCCTGCTCGAAGGCACCCTGTGTGCGGAGCCTGCACTGACTTAGTAGAGCTGAATTTTCGGGGTTGTGGGTGGAGCGAAGTCTTCTTGGCTTCGAACTTTTGCTCCTTGTGAAGCCTGTGTTCGGAGCTGTAAAATACCTCCGAACTAGAACTTCGAAGGGTGTGTTCGAAGCCTGTTCCACAGAAGACAGAATTAAAACAGAAGGCTATTTTTAGTTTGAAATTTTAAAAGCTCCCATTCACCGCCCCCCTCTGGTCGCCATTTCCGGTCCAACAAACCGCAACATCCTGGTGCCCACCCTTGCAGATCCCCGAGGAAGGTCGGGTGGAGATTGAGGCGAAGATGAAAGAACTCCAAGATCTCATGCTCGGGAGCTACGTCAAAACACGCGCAGGCTTCATCAAGCGTGACATCAACATCCTCGACCTCGCTCGGGCTCAGGTAACACTAGTATCACCTCCTTTATCTTCTTAGAGATTGAGCAGAAGATAGCCGCGTCTGTAGACCAAGACGTTAGCACTTCGCTAGCTAATTGTATAGAGTCGGCAGTTAGCTCTTAGGTAGAGGCGACATTTAGAAGGTTCGGCTTTACCAAGGCCGTTCCTCCAACTCCGATCACTAGCATACCTCAGGTAAATCGCATTTATAGTAGAACTTATGGTAGTACTGGCAAAGCTATCGTGTCTCCGGCCTCGACATTATAGCCGAGACCAATCACTACATTAATGGCCAAGCTAGCCCTGCTTATTATGCGCCACCTCCACCTACGCATGCGCCAGCTTTTCCCGCGCTGCTTGCGCCGCATGATCCTACGCACCACCATAGACTCGAGCATGTCATATACCCTGAGCCAACATGAGAGGAGGAGCCCCACGGCCGACACGCCGACATACCACGACGTGTCGCACCCTTGCATGAGAGACGTGCACAGGCAGGAGGCCAGGACGACATTGGGGAGCAGATCCACGTGCTTTTTAGAGAGTGCACCGACCTCATGCCTCGGGATCAGGCTAGGATTTATCGAAAGTCGTACCCCGATCACTTCGATACCATACCCTACCCTTGCGGCTATAGAGTCCCTAAATTCACAAAATTCGATGGCGAGGGTAACAAGACCACACTAGAGCATGTTAGCCAATTCTTAGCATAGTGTGAATAAGCTAGTGGATTAGACGCATTAAAACTTAGACTATTTTCTCTTTAACTTTCCGGCACTACTTTCACTACGTTTTTGGTGCTGCCGCCGAACTCCGTCCAAACATGGGCCTAATTAGAACAGAAATTCCATAATTATTTTTATACAGGCGACACATAACTTAGGCTAGCAAATTTGATGTCGGTCAGACAAAAATATAGTGAGAGTGTCTCTGAGTACGTCAAGCGCTTTAGGGACACCAGGAACCGATGTTTTAGTCTCAATATTTCATAAAGAGATTTGGCGGATCTAGCTTTTAATGGATTGTGTTCTGAAATTAAAGAGAGGCTAGATAACCAAAACTTTTTAGAAGTCAGCAAAGTTCTACAATAGGCTCTGGTCCAAGAAGGTCGAGCCAAGGATAAAAAATTCATTAAAACATTTAACAAACCTAAAGCTGAAGTTCACATCATGGAACACTCTGACGAGGAAGAGTCGAAGGAAGATGATGATTCGACCGATATGTATGCGGCTGAAGGGACTAGAACACTAAGACCAAACCTATCACTTGTTCCGAGCTACAGCCGTCTCGTACTAAGAGTAGGCCCAACGATGTTAAGTACTCTTTTGATGTGACAAAATGTGACAAAATATTTGATTTCCTCTTGGAAAGCCAGCTTCTCAGATTGCCCAAGGGCCAGGTCATCCCGACCACCGATGAACTAAAGAAATGCCCCTACTGTAAGTGGCATGATTTGCATGCTCATTATACTAACAATTGCAATGTTTTTCGTCGGCAGGGTCAATCGGCCATAGAGGAAGAACGATTGAAAATAGATTCTAGTCCGAAGATGAAGTTGGACAAAGACCCCTTTCCTGTCAACACCGTGACCTCAATGAGAAGAAGGTGTTGATTCGGACAGAACAGGTCAAGTCATCTAAAGGGAAAGCGGTCATTATTGGAGAACCCCGCACACGCACAGTTGTACCAAAGAACCCTAAAATGGGAGTGTGGAAAAAGAACATTGACACGTCATCTTCGGCTAGGGATTGCAAGAAGACGAAGGTGACATACCAGATGTTGCTGAATAAACACTAGAAGAGGGCCAATGAAAAGAACGCTCAGTCAAAGGGGCCAAGACAGCCGAACCCTCTGAAGGGTGAGTTCGGACCTCAATGGCCGAATCCACCTCCGCTCTAGGCGAATCCGCCGGAGGGAGAGCTCGGCCCGCAATGGCCGAACATACCTCCGCCCTGGTGGGACCCTTCACTAATATGGTCTGAAGTACCGTCGACATGGCCGAACCCCCTCCGAGCAATGGGTTCGGCTCTCAGTGGGTGTAACGCCCTGACTTTTGTCCATTGTTTCATTCCCGTGCTAGTGTTTCCTGTTGTGGGAGGTTTGTCCATTGTCAGATCATCATTCTAGTTTATTCTGTTTCGATTAGGTTGATATTGAATCATGCCTAATCCATGTTTGATTGGACCGATCGCTCAATTCAATCTAGCGCCACGTCATCTTTCATCGCCCCTTGGTGAGGATCATCTCCCTCTCCTATTGTTCATTCAATTAACCATTGAATCTATATTGTGCTATGCATTGTTTAGTCCAAACGATGTATTATCATGTTGACATGTCTTTCGTATACCTTGTTGAATCGTCTACCTATTATGTCATGGTTCCCTGATTTACCGCTTGTCTAATTAAATTGTTGTATCAATTGGTTTCGGTCCCTCCACTAATCACAATGTTGTATACCTCATGATCAATTGCTGATTTCAACATGTTATGCTTTTGATTTCCTATTGCTCTATTCCATTCAATTAATTGATGATCCATCTTGTGCTAGGCATCATTCATTCCAATCGATTCATTATCATGTTGTTATGTCATGCTCTTTTATTCCACCCTATCCAATTAAATTATTGCTATCTATTAATTCTGATCTAGATGGTCATACCCTTAAAATTTTGTATTCTTGTTCCATTCAATTAAATCGTTGTCTATGGTATCTTATTTGTCCTAATCATGATGCCATGCATGTTACCTATTGATCTTGTTCTGATATAATCTTTTAGTATGTTGAATCTGTCTTATGCCCTTGAACGCCATAGCTTATCATTGTTATTTTATTCCGCTATGTGTCGTCATTCATTGATTCTAATATGTATCATCGTTCATTGATTACAATTTATCTCATTGACCCATAACCATTGAAGATGTCATTCATTCAATCCTATTTATGTCAAGCCATCGTCTATATTTGTCTTCCTTTATCCCAATCCATGTCATTGTTCGTTGGATCTGATTCGTGTAGTTCCCTTGTTCTCCATCTAATCAGCCTAGATAAAGAATCTCTTGACCCTACAATGCACTGAGCTTTCTTTATTCCATGCGCTTTGCTCCAGAGGTGGTGATTTCCATGAATCGCCACTCCTCGCCTCTCTTCTCTTGAACCATTGTTTCCTGTTCATTGGCATTCAATTAGGTTGAACGCCGCTTCCCCTATTTTGCGAATACAATCCATTATCCTTGTCTCAACTCAAGATCAATAGTTTTAATTCACTCTATCTTCTCCATTCAAACTCCATCACTCTTCTTAATTAATCCTTTAATCTAATTAATAAGAATATTCATTGTCTTGCTTAATTGTTTTTCTTAGAGTGTTTGTCTTGTTTTGTGTATTGTGTAGAGTATCGTGTTTTTGAAGATTTGAAGGACCTCGCGCAAGACTCGGAAGTCTTCATCAAGAGTTAAGAGGTTTTTCCAGAATCGCAAGAGGCAAGTCACACCCCCCTCCTTGAGCATGATTGATCCCATGTTTTCAAATAATATTGCTACAAACACATAGGTTATACTTGCATGTTAGATCAAACAAATAGTTATATAGTTAATGTTAGCTTTATTCCTTGATGTGCAAACCCAAGCCATGTTTTGTACCATTTCTCCATTGTTTCCTTATAATGTTTATTAGTTAGTGCTCTAATGTAATATCACACTTGCTCAGCCTCACTATTAATAACTGACAATACTAGTTAGGTTGAACTCTACACTCTTTGATATGTCTCGTCTCGTTGATATTCTAGAGAAGAGTTCTTTGGCTTTAAAGAATGGTGATGTTATAAGTATGGTGGGTTCCGGGTGCAATCTCGGGCATTGGTTGGTCACACCTGGGGCACTATAAGGACCGGTCTGCGGGATCTATTGCAAAGCATTTCCCTACTAACCACAAGTCTAATCGGTACGACCTGGCTTAGAGTATTACTTATACTTGCTTACAACACCAGTGGTATGATGGGTGACGATTTGTGGTGGGTCGCACCCCCAAGCCTGAATGTCACTTGGCGCAAGAGGGGGCTTACTCGACTAGGGTTGGCCCTATGGGAAGCGAAATCTTAGCGGGTGTTTGTATGTTTGTATGGTATACGATGGGCCTTGGCATCGGCTTGGGTCGAGGTACCGTGGTGGTATCCTAATGTTAACCGAGATTGTGCCTTGTGGGTAAAGTTGTACACCTCTGATCAGAGTATAATCTTTTCGAAAAGTCGTGCCCACGGTTATGGGTGAGCCCAGTGATGTTCTCCACAGTTAGTTTAATGTTCTAAATGTGAATGATTAATTGTGATTGGTTGAGCTATTATGCGAGTGAGCATAGGTGTGCTACTCAAGGTAGTGGATAGAAATATTGTTATTTATTAAATGTTATTCAAAAGTTATTCACATGCTTAATTACATATTCTTAATAACAAAACCTGTTTTTACGCAAAACAAGCCGATTACCTTTCTTTGTGATTACCTTTGCATTATGTGCATTTCTGTGGCTTGTCGAGTACAATTCGTACTCACCCTTGTTGACTAAAATTTTTAGATGGTGATTCTTATGAAGACGAAGGCCTGGAGTAGCTGTCCTAGTCAAGGAGCGATTCTTAGAGCAAGATGTTCATCAGTCTTTTTATTTTATCTTCAGTGTAATAATGTAGCCTGTGAGCTGCAATTTGGTTGTCGTAAGACGTTTGTTGTGTGATGAACATTTTGTAAGTTGATTTTCTATAGAATTTCAATGAAACTCGAAGTCGGTATAATTCGGGCGTTACAGTGGGCGAAGCCACTAGAACCTCTGATGCATTTGCCGTACTACTGGGCAGGGTCCCCATGGGCTTCGAACTACACTTCACCACCGAAGTACCCTTCGTAGTATAGTGTTTCCCCCTTTATTCCTTCGGAGTACTATGTTTGGCAGGGGCAGATAGACGCGGTGAAGGGGATTGTTTTCCACAGGCTATCTGTGGTACCGCTGAGCCGACTCACACAAAACAAAGCCAAATAAGATGGGTGCGAAGGGGTGATGGAGAGGGAGTCTGAAGCTATCACCGTCAAGGTAGGTCTCAAGAGGTCACAATCCCGAAGGCCCCCTTGCCGAAGCACGACGGAGGTAACTCCCCGGGTCCAGCCGAAGCCATCCCCAAGGCCCGGTCCAACCGGCCCACTATGGATAGTCCAACCGGCTTGTCCCAGGAGCCCGGCACAATACGGTCCGACCGCCCCCCATGGCCGATCCGACCGACGCAGTCCGGTCCGACTGGCATAGCGAGGCCGGTCCGACCGACAAGGTACAAGAAAGAATTTCTGCCAAGTGCAGAGATCCCAAGGCTGACCCGAGCAATTCCCATTCGGCCAAAAATCCCAGGAGCAAGTTGGTGGCGCATAGTACTAAGCCACAACCATCTTGGGCACCTCCGGTATGTCCAAATCACAGAAGAGGCTCCTACAATGTCTGTGATCAAAGGAGATGCACGAGAAAAAGACCGAGGATGAGCGAGACGCCATATTCGAGGAAATCTGCCCTCGACCAGTAATGAAGAGAATATGGCAGCCCAAGCCAGTTGAGGAGAACAACCCGGGTCCCATTCCTAGCGATGATGACAACGACATGCTCGATGACGACTACACATCCGTCTCTAAGGTGCCTGCACCTCAAGCAATGGACATAAACGTCATCATGCTTCTCGCCGAGTTCGCGCTACTGCAAGACGAGGTCGAGGTCACTCAGTTAAGCCTCGGCCCACGAGATGCCATTTTTGAGAAGCCCGAGGATACGACTCGTCACTTGAAGCATCTCTACGTCAAGGGGCACATTGATGGAAAGCCAATCTCCAGGATGTTTGTTGACGGAGGTGCTACCATAAACTTGATGTCGTACTCTCTCTTGAAGAAGCTCGGTAGGGGTGAAGAGGATTTGAAGAAAACCAACCTAATGCTCAACAGCTTCAACTGATGAAAGCTTCGAGGCCAAGGGCGTACTTTCTCTAGAGCTGACTGGTGGGAAACAAGACGTTGCTGACGACTAGTCATAGTTGTCGATGTGCAAGGTAACTACATTGTGCTGGTTGGGCATGATTGGATTCACGTGAATTGCTGTATTCCATCTACTTTGAACTAGTGCCAAATACGGTGGGACTGACGATGATGTGGAGGTTGTACCAGCCGATACTTCGGCCTAGGTTGTGTTGGACGATGTATCTATAGACGCCGTCCATGATAAGGTAAAGTGTCTGTTAGGCCGGGATCTCTCAGATTATGACTTTGTTAGCGTGTTTGAGGGACGTTTTGTTCCAGTGTCTATGAAGTCGGCTGGTGTAGCACGACTATTGTTAAACTAGTGGTCATGACAAGTAAGAGCAATCTTGATTAGCTGAAGTCTCGTGTAGAGAAATATCGGTCTTCTAAAGATGGTATTGCTGAAGCCATTGAAGATTTTAGCGAAGTAGAGAAGTTAGGTGAAGGTTTTGCGTCGATCGACCCCCTGGAAGAGGTCGATATAGGCGATGGTAGTATTCCGAGGCCGACCTTTGTAAATGAAAATTTACCGGCTAATGAAAAGGCTGAAGTAATAAAGTTGCTTCAGTCGTATGTTGATTGTTTTGCATGACAGTATAGTGGAGCATCGGTTGCATATCAAACCCGGGTTTAGGCCTTATAAACAACCCCTCATCGCTTTAATTCGGCCGTATATGACTGGGTTAAAGAGGAGATATAATGATTACTCAAGGCTGAATTTATTAGGCAATGCAGGTATGCTGAATGGGTTGCTAACAACGTGCTTGTAGAGAAGAAAGGGAGCGACAAAATACGAGTTTGTATTGATTTCAGGGACCTGAACAAGGCCACTCCGAAGGACAAGTATCCCATGCCGATAGCCGACATGTTGATCAATGATGCTTCAGGACACAAGGTACTAAGTTTTCTTGATGGCAATGCTGGTTATAATCAAATCTTTATGGCCGAAGAGGACGTCCACAAGACATCCTTTCGATGCCATGGTTTTGTCGACTTGTTTGAGTGGGTCGTTATGACATTTGGTTTAAAGAATGTTGGCACTACATATCAACTGTGCTATGAACTTGATCTTTCATGACTTGCTAGGAGTTATGCTAGAGGTCTATATAGATGATGTTGTAGTTAAATCGGATGCTATGGGGAACCATTTAGCCGATTTCAGAGTTGCTTTTGATATAATGTGTCAGTATGGCTTAAAGATGAACCCACTCAAGTGTGCTTTTGGCATGTCAGTGGGCAAGTTCTTAGGATTCATGATTCATGAAAGAGGTATTGATATTGATCCTAAGAGGCTTGAGAAGATTAAGAACTTTGAAGCACCGACATGCAAGAGAGATGTGCAAAAGTTGCTAGGCAAGATAAACTATTTGCGTCCCCATACTCTGGCTAAAGAATGAAGCTGAATTCACATGGGGGGCAAGTCAGCAACACGCCTTCGAAAAAATCAAAGAATGCTTATCCTTACCACCAGTAGTGAAGGCGCCCAAGACCGGAATACCATTTCGGCTATACGTCGCCGTGGAGGAGAGCGTGATTGGAGATGTGTTGACTCAAGAGGTGGAGGGAAAGAATACATAATCACATTCTTGAGCCACCGCTTGTTGGACGCCGATACAAGGTACGTGTTTGTGGAGCATTTGTGTTTATCACTTTATTATGTATGTACCAAATTACGTCACTATCTTCTCCCTAGAACATGTATTGTTACTTGTCAAACCGATATCATAAAATACATGTTGTAGAAGCCGATTCTAAGTGGTATAATTGGAAATTGGGCTTATTCTTTGATTGAATACGATTTTGCTTATGAACCTTTGAGAGTGATGAAAGGCCAAATCATCACTAACTTTATAGTTGATCACCATGTAGATGTCAATTGGGGTAGAGATATTACTCTAATTGAGGTAGTTCCATGGAAACTTTATTTTGATGGTTAAGCTTGCAAGAGTGGCCAAGGTATTGGAGTGGTGCTCATATCACCTAATGGTATGCGCTTTGAGACCTCAGCTCGTTTATAATTTCCTTCCACTAATAATCAAGCCGAATATGAAGTTTTATTGCTAGGACTTGAATTTCTAGGGTCCATGGGTGTTAAACATGTTCATGCATATGGTGATTCTCTATTAGTTGTACAACAAGTAGCTAAAGTGGCCCAATGCTTTAATAGTTTGTTAAATAGCTACTTGAATAAATGCGTAGACATAATTGCTACTTTTGATGACTTCCAAATTTCTCACATGACTAGAGAATCCAATTCAATTGCAAATGATTTGGCTCAGCAAGCATCTGGCTATCAAGTCATAAAAGGCAGATTTTTTGTATAAGGGAGGCCGATGCTTGAAGTCTTCGTGTCAGCCGATGGCAGGAACTTCGAACTGATGTGTTGTGCATTAGACCCTCCTGGCCGGAACCCCTTGCCCGCAGGAGGGCGTTGCGTGCCGAAGCCCTTGTGCCAGAGCCCTTCATCCACCGACGAACTCTGTGCATCGAGCCCCTCGCGCCAAAGCCTTCTAAGCATCAGGGGCCTTCGCGAGCCTGACCCCTCCATCATAGGACTTCTATCTGATTGGATCTGCATGGCCGATCTGACCGACCCTCGGCAGGAACAGGAAGAGCTCGGGGGGCATTTTGATATTTGCCAATTGGAATGCCACTTCGGGTAAAGAATTGGTGAACCCTCTGGGAAACCGAGTAGATGATTGGAGGGCCTCAATTGTCCAATATTTAAGAGACCCTATCATGAGGGTTGATCAAAAGGTTCGGCGTCAAGCATTTAAGTTTGTATTGCTTGATGAAACATTGTATCACCGAACTATTGATGGAGTAATTTTGAAGTGCTTAGATGCTGATCAGTCCAAAGTTGCTATAGGTGAAGTACATGAAGGTCTTTGTGGCACTCATCAGTCGGCTCACAAGATGAGTTGGATGCTTAAAAGAGCAGGTTTTTATTGGCCGACTATGACCGAAGACTGTTTCAAGTACTATAGAGGGTGACGCATGTCAAAAGTTTGGTAATATTCAGTTGGCTCCTGCATCAGTACTTAACCCTATTATCAAACCATGGCTGTTCCGAGGTTGGGGTTTGGACTTCAGCGGCCAGATTCATCCTCCCTCTTCAAAAGGGCATCGGTTCGTGTTAATGGCGACGTATTATTTCACCAAGTGGACTGAGGCCATGCCTCACAACAACATGACACATAATGAGATAACTAATTTTATCTTGAAGCACATTATACATAGATTTGGTATTCCCCAAACTCTCACTATAGATCAGGGTACTTCATTTATTGCTAAAGAAGTGAGAGACTTTGCTGAATTTTATGGTAATAAGTTGATAAACTCTTCACCATACTATGCTCAGGCCAATGGTCAGGCCGAGTCTAGTAACAAAACTGTAATTAAGCTCATTAAGAAAAAATTGAATAGTTCCCTAAAAGGTGGCATGGAGTGTTTTCTGAGGCGTTATGGGCTTGTAGAGTTGCAAAGCATGGTGCTACCAAAGTTAGTCCATATGAGTTAGTGTATGGACAAGAGACCGTTCTACCGTTAGAGGTAGATCTTGGCTCATTAAGATTTCTTAAGCATGATGGCTTATCGGTCGATGAATATGAAACTATGTTGAAGGATAATTTGGAAGAAGTGACCGATAAAAGGTTAAGGGCTCTAGAGGCTATAGAAAGAGATAAGAGGAGAGTAGCTAGAGCCTACAACAAAAGAGTCAAAGCAAAATCGTTTCAAGTCGGTGACTTGGTTTGGAAGACGATTTTGCCCTTAAGCACTAAAATCCCAAAATTTGGTAATTGTCGCCTAGTTGTGAAGGTCCTTTTAAGGTAGCTGAAATCACTATAGGTAATGCATACTTGTTAGAGTCTCTACGAGGAGAGTGATTTCGAAGAGATCTAAATGGCAGGTATTTGAAAAAGTACTTCCAAGTGTGTGGCAAAGCGTGTAAGTGTCAAAGGCTAATATGGAGTATATCGTACTTAGCCCATTATGCTTTTAGCTCACTAAGTTTGCTAAAAGGCAGGGGGCATGTGTTCATAGCAAAAGATGGCATTAATGGTTGAGATTGTCAAAATATCAATTTTTGGTAATTTGGGCCAAAAATATGCCTTCCCTGGCACAGGCCGGTCCGATCGGCCATGGTAGGCCGATTCGACCGGCCTAATGGGTTCGGTCCGACTGTCCCATGTCTAAAATTAGAGATAGAGTTTGATTTCGGGCTGTTTTTATCTATAATTAAATCCTAACCACTTTTGGTCAAATCCTACTCAGTTTAGGAGTCGAGAAACTTGAGACCAGCCCCTGTAAATAAAGGGGTGAGGCCGATTCAAATGACATCTACACAGATCAATACTTCAAAACCCTAGTTTTGAATCGTACGTATACTTTTCATCTACTTTTCGCATTAGTTCAGTCCATCTTCATGGTTTTGCGCTGAAAGCCCTCCGTGCATCATGTCGTAGCCATGGTAAGCCTTGTTGATTCGCCTATGAATCACCCATTTAATCCAAGTAACAGATTTTTATCATCTTTATCGTTTTTATCGGTTTTTCTAGCTACCCTTGGAAATTCGGTCTCTAGGCCGAATTGTATTTTATTTCTTACTGTTTTCCAGAGGAATCACCCCTAAACTCATCACCAAGAGGTTTGGGGGCGATTGGCAATTGTTTACAGGGTCGCCGGAGCCTTATCGACCAAACCGAAGCTTGTCGGCCTGACCGGTAGGACATTACCGGTCTGACCGGGCATTTCCGTGTAGGGCCATTAGGCTGTTGTCGGCACGGTCTCCGCTGCCCTTTGCACTGCTCGTGTCGAAGCCGTGCGCCCAAAGCCATCCCCGGTTCGACTGTCGTCCCTTTGCCGGTCTGACCGGGCCCCTTCGCACTTGAGACACTTTGCACCGAAGCCACCTCGAGCCGGATCCCGTAGCGCCGGAGCCCTCGGTCTGACCGAGGCCTTGCCATCGGTCCGACCGGGAACACTTCACCGGTCCAACCGCGTAGAGTCTGGATTGCACCCCTCGCATAAAATGCTAGAGACCCTATTCGATGACCTCCCTTCGCATCGGTGTCGGTCCGACCGAGTCTTGTCCCTCGATCCGACCAGCCAATGGGCCGAAGCCTCCCTCCAGAACCCTTCGGACCCTTTATTTTTTGGTAACGTTATCTATACTGTGCGATCCGACCGGCTCTACTTGGCTGGTCTAACCGACTATTCTGTTTTTTCGTCTAATCGGCTTTAGTTAGCTGATTAAATATGACAATATTTGTTTTTCAGTTAATTAGGTTATATTTTCAGTAATATAATTGAATTGTCTGGCGACTCCATTTTCACTTCTCATAGACTAAGGGTTGTCGGAACGTGACGTCAACGTCTCGTGATGTTTTTGGATCGTCGAATCGGCCCGAGTGCGGGGGCACGTTTTTGTGTCAACAATATGTCTATAGGTAAGCACTTTTGTTATCAATTTATAGCAGACATTAAGAAAACAAATAATAAAAAATGTTTTATATTGTTAGCGTATTTTATTTTAGGAAGCAAAATAATCACCCTATAGTTGATTCTATGTAGACTGAGACCCACATCTTTTCAACTAGGCCCGAAAGGCTTTGAAAAAATTAATAGAAAACCTATCATCACCTGGTGCACTATTAGACTTCATATTTTTCAAGGTAGCATCCAGTTCCTCACATGTGAAAGGAGTAGTTAATTGCCCACTATCATCTCTAGATAACCTCCCTCTGTCACCCCACATGAATTGGCATAGATGGATATCAGGAGAAACCTTAGAACAAAATAGGCTTTTGTAGTAAGAATATATATGTTTAACAAAGCCCCCCCCTCAAATATTTGTTCACCATTGTTTTCCAAAGTCACAATAGTAGACCTTGTCTTCCTACCATTAGCTATCATATGGAAGAAAACGCTATGGGAATCCCCAAACATGATCCAATGTTGGCCATTTATATTGTGCCAGTAAGTAGCCTCTTGATGATATATATCCATCAAAGCTTTTTTGTTTCATATTTATGCTCCCAATCCTCAGTAGAAATAAATCCATTTGAGGTTTTATCCTCCCAAATATTAAGTTCTTCCTAGTAACTGAATTTTTGGTGACACATGGAGCTGGTTGAGTTTGCACCCCAACCTCTCATGATTTTCCTTAGCTACTGACATATCATCTTCCGATGATCTAGGATATTTGGTTTAGCCCGCACAAGCCATCTATAACTCACCCAAGTTTTAAATTCTGGAAATTGTAACCACCCATTCCCGAACTTAAACATCCCCTAGCCCTTATTTGTGATTTGTCCAAATCAACCAATAAGGGACTATGATCTGAACCTACCCTAGGTAGATTTTGCACAAGGGCTAAAGGGAACATAGCATCCCAACTATTACTAATCAAAACTCTATCAAGGACCACCCTAGTAGGGTTTGTTTGCTTGTTTGTCCAAGTGAATTTGCTCCCCACCTTGTAAAGTTCCCTTAATTCCTCATTGGTGATAAAATCATTAAAAGCCTTCATCCACCTCTCACATGTACCCCCTTCGATTTCTCTTCAGCATATCTGATCATATTGAAATTTCTCCCTAAGTATTGGATGCAATTGAGAATTCATTTTGGTAGTGAGTTCTAATAGGAATTTCCCCTTGTCTGCATCATGGGTAGGACCATAAGCATTAATAAGCTCCCAAGTAACCTTTTTTACCTTATCTTCAATGACCACACTTAAGAAGAATCCTTCCTGATCAATAGTCCTAACCATCAATTTATCCAGTTCCACCCCCAAAAGCAACCCCCAGAATGTCCTTGTGAAGGCTTTGTAACCCATAAAAGGTATTTTTTGTCACACAAAAAATCTAACTCCCTTTATTTAAATCTATCTCTCATGGTTTCATGAATATAAATGAAATCGCATTCATATTTTTTTCATCATATCGGCAAGTAGTCTCTTCCTCCCACCACACCCCAGACCCCTTACATTCTAAAAAATGATTTTCATAAAGAACAATTAGAATGAGAGGCCTCAAGGATCACCTCAGTATCAATATAAGAGTTGTCTAAGGGAATTGAGGAATTATCACTACTAGTAGAGCATTGGACATATTTTTCA
Source organism: Zizania palustris (assembly GCA_019279435.1). Taxonomy (NCBI): domain Eukaryota; kingdom Viridiplantae; phylum Streptophyta; class Magnoliopsida; order Poales; family Poaceae; genus Zizania; species Zizania palustris. Next base: position 16,523,967 of record JAAALK010000288.1, read on the forward strand.
ATTTTATCATTAGTTTTTGCTTAGACAATTTTATGTTTTGCAGCACAAAATAAAGTCTGAGCAAGTTCTTTAGCTTTTAAAACATAAATGTTTTTATAAATTCCACAATCAGTGCTGCCTAAGTCAATGCTAGAATCTTTAGCAATTTGAGATAACTTTTTAGAGTTAGTGTTTAAAAAAGAAGTAAAGCCAGGATGTACCTAAAATGTCATTAATCTGTCACACTCTTTGTTGAGCCTTCACTGAGATAGGAACACCATCCCACTTAATCCGGTGACTAAGACGTTATGCCACTACTATCTCTTTCTTCTTCTGGGTTCTTTTCTTCGTGGGAATATCTTCAACATTAGGTAATTTGCAGTCAAGTAGGCCAATTGTAGGAGAATTAGCAAGAGTTACTGTGTCAGGAGGAATCTATAAGAAGGAAGTTGAAGGAATCACATCCCATTAATTGTCCTCTTAAGAGTAGGGGTGGCAACGGGGTGGGCTGGGTTCAGGTTGGTCAATACCAGCCCTGGACCTAGACCTGTTTAGACCCAAACCTGACTTCCCCACGGGTTAAAATCTCACCCTGTACCCACACCCATCGGGTTTGTGGGGGATCCAACGGGTCCCCGCAAACCCGATAGCAAGAGTCGACCTGAGTAGATGGGGCGGTGGGTGGTGTCCTAGGGCTGCCCTAGGGACCGTAGGAGGCGCCAGCTAGCCCAGCCAAGGGCGGCGACCGATGTGAGATGGCCTAGGGCAGCGCTGGCTGGAGGTGATGAGAGATGCCCGTGGCGGCACTGGCTAGAGAGTGTGGGAGATGCTCAGGGCGGTGCTGGTCGGAGACGGTAGGAGATGGCCGGGTGCAGTGTTGGTCCATCCATGTGCGGCGGTCAGCGGGAGATTGTCTAGGACACCATTGAGTGGAGGCGACTGGAGATGCCTGGGGGTGTTGTCCAAAGGTAGGGACGTGGACTGAGTGGGCTAGCTAATAGCTAAGGTTTTATTTATTAATAGGGCATTTTCTGTTAGTAGGCCATGGTGGGTCGAGGACCCGCAGATTAAATAATGGACCCAAACCCTTCACCGATTTCATTCGGGGCCCCAACCCGACAGACCCATAGGTCAAAAAATTGACCCAAACCCGGCCCTGTAGGGGTGGGTCCCCAACCCCATTGGGTGGGCTACTGTAGGACCTAGAGTAGCGATGAGAGGGGGGTGAATTGGCGCCTCGACAAATTTTTTCGAATCGGTGGCCTTCTCCCAAACACCCAACGCTCCTCAAGAAATAACCAAAAAACTTAGACTTAAATTACAAATGAAAGCCTAGTGCTATCACTCTCCTGTCGGATATGATATGAAGTGACAGTCTAAGAGATCATAAGCACAAAAATAATCTAGCCTAAAAATGACCTGGTGTCCTAAACAAAAAGACACCACCAAAGTACTTAAAGGTAGATTAACAAAGCATTTAACTCACAAGCATTTCAATCAACCCAAGTAAAAAACATCAATAGTGCACAATCATTTCAAAATAAATGCAGATGATAAACTATGCTCATGGATGATTCAAAAATGCACTAAGGATACAGAGATATATCACTAAACAATCATAGTGCAGTCGAAATATAAAGTACTAAAAGCAAAATGAATCAATCACAGAATATTCAGGGATAAAAACTATAAGTGCACGAGAATCAAGAAAATGAATTATTGTGCTTGCTTGATCCTGCACATGTCCCTATGCTTCTGTCGTCCGAAGCCGTACGGACCAGCTCAGCACTCGCACGTGCCCTGGTTTCCCTTCTCGCGTCGTACACCGACTCCTAGCTCCCGCTCGCGTTGAACACCAATAGGCCTCCCACATCAAAACCATGCGCCAACGTCGACCGAAGAAAACCAGTGGAAGCCCCCACACGATGCATAGTAGCGATGGGAAAAACAGCCGAAGGTCTAGGAATCAGGCAGCGGCTATATAGAATTAGGCGACGCTAGTTGCTACAGGAAAGTAGCGGAAAAACAGAGGAGGAAGAAAAGTGAAAAGTTTCAACTCAGATTTTTTACTTGGAATGAGTTGGTGAAACCCTAGGGTATACATGGCTTTTTATAGCTAGTTCAAAAAAATGGAAAAGACCCATTTACCCTTAGGGTAAAATACACATAGACACAAAATTAAAACTACGGGACCAACAGGAAAAATAGTAAAATCCTATTGTTGACGTCAAAATTTGGTAAAGCTCAAGCCTATTAAAGATGTCGCACGGTCAACATAAGTCAAAGAGGTCTGGTCAAGGAAAGTCAAGGAAGCTCGTCCAAGCTATTACAAAATGATCGGATGCAGAAGAAGTCGATGGAGATAAGGCGCGAAAAAAGAAGATGAAGATTATCTGAAATCAGTTAAGATAGAGTGCTTGGACAACAAGTCTTAGGACTATAAATATGTACCCCTAGTTAGCTTAGAAAAACACATCTTTGTCAATCACCTACTCAGCACATCGCCACCCTTAGCTTCCAAGGTTTATCCAACGGGGTTCAGCACTCGGAGCTATGCTGCATCATTTCTGTTCGGGGAAATAGCTTTTCTCTAACAAGGGTCAAATGATGGCGAACTCCGAACCCTCCGAAGATTTTGAATGTCGAAGCCTGTTGGGCTAGCGGAGCCTGTAATCAGGTCACGGCCCCCTACGAAGCAAAGACCGCAACAAAGGCCAAGGGACCGCGAGGCTCGAAGGCAGACATCAAGGTCCCATGTGAGGCCTCCTTAAGGTCCCTCTCTGAGGACCATTCCGAAGCCCTTTCAAAGGTCTCCTTTTGAAGACTACTCTGAAGCCCTTTTGGAGGCCCCCCTTCGAAGGGCCCTCTATGGCCTTCCCTAAGGCCCTCAAACGAAGACCCTCCGGCTCAGGAGTTGTAAATACCACTATAAAACAAGTAGCAATACCAGGTGATAGGGGATTGGTCCCTGATCTTCCGCTAGGTAAAGGATAACTTGGGTTGGTGGAGAATCTCGACGTTGGCGATCCAAGGCTCCGGTCCGGCGGATCAAAACCTTGCAATCGTTACACCACTGTCTCCGTTGGTTATCAACCACGCAGAACGCGATTGACCTCGCCACGAAGGCTAATTCCTGCAAGCGAACTCAAGAACACAAGCAAGAACGGGAAGGATACAAATCGAATGCCAAATCACAGACAAACGATGAAAAGGTGAGGTTTCACAAATGCCAATGCAGCAGCCAATCGGTCCGGTGCAAGAGGCGGGATCTAAACACACAAGTGTAGATGCAAACAAAGCAAAACCTGACCCTAAAGGCGGCTGGAGTGAGTTATATAGGGCGTGGGCAGCCTGTGGAAGGTGAACAGACTCAGTAGAAGGCGAATAGACTCAGACTATGGCCCAACACGGTCCTAGTTCTGTCATGCAGAACTGTTTTAAACACACAGGGTATACTCGGGACTCCAAATGAGACGAAACAAACGGCAAACGATCCATCTTTTCCTTAGCTTTCCAAAAAGTCCAAGAACGCGCCAATCGGACTTCGTATGAGGAAGTTATGCCCATTTTGGTGCAAGGTGGTCGATGTAGTCCGAACCAGCGAATTCTTGACTTCAAGTCATCCGTGCGACTCCGTCTTCAACTCCAACTCTTCTATTCCATCTACCATGTTCCTAAGCAACAAAATATCACTAGTATTCAGTAGCATCTCGTCCAAACAAATATTAACATAGTTGCTAAGGAAAGAATTAACCTCATGGTTCAAGCGACGGGCACGGGCGCGTGTGATTCGTCCTAGTAATTGAATTGTAGGTGGAGGCTCCATGTGTGTATCATGTGAAGTGATGTCCTCATCACCAGGGGCCCCTACCCATGATATTGACACATAACCACCACATCTGTAAAGCTATAAAGCTACGCATGTACTCAAATAGTTCTTACCATTTTACCCCTACAAAGCCCAAATAGTAGGGCACTATAAGTAGACGGTACAATCGACTTTTCATTTACTTTCTTGCCAATATAAGCAGAGCACCACCCTTGTAATAGGGGGACAACCCCATAGTGAGAATTACTATAAACTGGACGTAAGGTTATTATCCTCAAAGGAGGCATGAACCAGTATAAAAATCCTCTCTCTCTAAGAACCCTTGAGGTTCATGTCTACACCCTTATTATAGAAACCTATTTGTAGCTAACACAATTGCTACAATAGTTTCGATCTTCGGCGAAGAGGTGAGTCCCACCACCCCCAACATCCGTATCGATTAGATCAGTATCCTCACGACTGCATCAGTTTGATGTCTTAAGGTGAACATTGAAACAGAACAATCACCAGTTGTTCTTGGTGTATTAGTTAGGTCTAAGGCTGCATCAGTTCAGTTTGATCTCTTAGATTGATGTGATCTAGGTGTAATAGTTTGAGGCTTCATCGGTTAAGTCCGACATCTCTTGCAATTGTATCTCTTTCATGATGTATACCAATCATCTAAATAAAGCATGCCCGATTCTTTGATATATTATTAAGATCATTGTAACTAATTATTGTCTTGGTTAGGTCCTATCTAGTTATTGTGATGATTTTCATGATATAGACATGTTATTTGGCACATTTTATTTATTTTTGTCGAAGTACAAGCTGACGGGTTATCTTCGATTCCACGCTACATCTTATAAGTTATCGAAAAAGCACCCATCGGCCTATGCGGTTAAATGTTCATCTTATCGGCCGATGGCACACTCGTCCGATTGCTTCATTCTAGGTCATCGGCCTTATGGCCGATTGGCATGATATTCCACGAATATCCCATCCTCGTTGCGCTCATCAGCTCGATAATCGATAGGTCATGCTACTAATGCCATATTTTTTTGTTACCTTATCAGTTGCAGGGTCAAACTGATTGGTATGCCTTGAACCCTTTTTCTAAGAACATAGGACCTGCACTAGAGTGAAGCATATCTCCAAGGCCATGTGTGTGTCAAAGTGTGACCAAAAAATGCACCAACACCTATCTAAAGATAAATTGTCCTAACTGCGGAGCTTTCTTAGCAGCTACGGCTACGTTTCAGGATCATTGAATCTTCAGTTAACGTTCTAGATTGGGGCGCCGGTTTTGCATCAAAACCGACAAAGCGTTTGCTATCTTCGTACCGAGTACCCATATTGGGTCGACCCGATTCCATGGCTCACCTAGCCCAACAATCGCTCGCCGCCCGTTTACCTAAGTCAAACCCGGTCAACAGACCAGCAGATCCCCTACCATTCTTGGCCCATGTACCCGGATTGGGCTGGTTCGACTCCGTGGCCCCTCTACCCGACAGTCGCTCGCCGCCCGTGTACCTAAGTCACACGCGGTCAAGACACGGCAGGTATTCTCTTCTCTTCATCTCTTCTCTTTGACTTTCATTGGCAATCATTGATCACTTCTAGGAGCCATGATGCCTATGATCTTTAATATGGCTCCTCAGCTGCCACCCCTACTTAAGAGACTTGTTTGCCTTTAATAGCTCTAGACAACATGCATGTTTTCCATTTTAGTTTCACATCCCTCACCCTTGGAGTATCATTCATCACCATGTTCAACATATCAGCCATGCCCTCAAAGGCAACATCATCGTCCCCTCAGCAATATCATCCACGAACTCTGGAATATCTACTTTTTCATCGGTATCAAACCCCCTTTCACTGTCATCTGGAGCAGAAGAATGTTTAGAGTTCTTTGTATCTTCATTCTTACCATCTCCTGTGCCATATTGGTTTGACTCAAATGATTATTGGTGCCTTTTCTCTTCCATTGGTTTATCTTCATATTGTATAGAAATCTTTCCAGGTCCAGTACCACCCCTAATCTTATTTAGGTCTACCTTGTGAGAAAAGGATGTGACAGAGTCTAGTTTTGGAATCCAAGTAATATTATATCCCATATAATTGATATAGACCTCATACATCCCCCAATTTTGGTTGGATCCTTGCAACCTTGATCCTAATAGGGCCTGAATTAAGCAAACTAGAAGTATCAATATCAACTAGTTTTCCTACTAATACTGTCAGCTTATTCATATTAGGAACTATTCTAGCCATAGTCGAAACTCATAGGACTTTAACCCACACTTTATTTAACTCCCCAAAGGCATCAAGGACTCTCTCAGTTTATTTTAGGTTAGCTTTGATCTTAAATTGTTGGGAGTTGAAGAACTCAAATTTAGTGAGGACTCTTCTCATCTCCTTAGACAAAAATTCCACAAGGTACTGCACTTCATAAATTTGTTTTACTTTCCAGATCCAATCACTTTCAAAGAAATTATGCAATTCAACTTTAATTTTCTCTTCGGAACATTCACCTTCCTCAATAGTCAGTAATCCCATCGCAAGTTCATAGCCTTTAGGGGCCACAATTTTCTCATTTTTGCAAAAAGTAGAACCCATGGTGATGGAATCCAAAGCCACAAAGTTCAATAGCCAGAGGTACTAGTGATCTCTCCCCCCTTGAACTTCAAGCAACATGCATTTTGTAGAGATGTGTCCAGATTGTTTACATGTGTAACATAGAGTTGGGTTATGGCATTGAACTTGATGGTGGCCAGAGAGAACACGGTTATACAAAATCAGTTCATCAACTTTCGGATCCTTGAAAGCATGTGGATCCCTTCACTAAAAACCTTGATCAGCATGTTCACCCATGAAACCCTCGGTCGGGTGAAAATTTCTCCTAGGGTTCACCCACCTTCTTCCATTTCCATCACAATGGAAACTTAGGCATCACCTTTGTCAAATGGACATCTCTTGCCACGAAATCTATCCATCCCAGATGAAGCAACAACCTCCATGAAAGAACTAGCACCAACTAACCTGGGAGCAACCGGTGTCACATTCCGCGTTGAACCCCCAAGCCATCGAACTTCAAAATGATTTGTCAGAAACCCAAGGTGCAAAGTGGAAGTAAAGAAGTGGACTAACTTCGGAAACCACAGCCACTGACTTCTACCCACTCTCTAGGAATACGTAAACAGGTCCTCAATCAATGACCCAAAAGGCCGAGATAGACAAGGCTGCTGAACCAAATCTCCCTCGCCCAACAGACCTTCGTGTGTCAATTAATGGACCACATGTCAGTGACTCAGGTGACCCCACATGTCACTGACTCAGAGTGGCAATTTTGTTGTCACTCACATGTTAAGAGTGACAAATAATTAAATCCCCCACTAACTCCCTGACTAGTGGGACTCGAAGGCACTAGAGGTGAGGGCGAAGGGTTCCTACCTAGTGGCAATGCCGAGGATTACCCACCGATGAGGGGGAGGTTGTTGGCGACCACTGCCCGAGCGCTTGGAGTCACCTAGTGTGATGCCATCTCCCCTCTCATCCTTTTGCATGCTATATGGTCTTGTTCCATTTATCATTGTCTGCAGTATTCTCTTTATATATGTTCTTATTAAATTTTACAATGATCCAAACAACTCAAAAGTTTCACTAGTCCATTTTAATCGCTTAGTTCTTCACTTTAGGCCTTCTTTTGTTTGAGTAATCTTAGGATTTTAATTCCTAATGTTTTGGGCACTGTTCATGTCATTGGAACACATAAAAATAGCTTTTTGCTAGCTTCAAATTCTGAGAAACAACAATTAAATATCTATATGATAATAATTTGGAGAAACTTGTGTTTTTAGCTTCTGAATACTAGTTCATTTTCAAGTTTTATAGATATGGAGTTTCATGTTCTAAATTTAAAATTTTGAAAAGTTTAAGAAATCTTCAAATTTTAAAAGTAATTATAGTTTCCAAACAGACCTTTAAAAGAGAGGAAACACACTCACTATTTTGCTCGAAAAATACAAGAAAAATACATTCCACTTGGATCCTTTTTTATCTTCCCATCACGTAAGACCGAGACAAATGTTAGTACTGCTGAAACTAAGAGCATCCATTGTACTTATTATTTTTGACTTGCTATTTATAGCAATAGCAAGTCTCTCTATTCAAATTGACATGCTATTTTGCTATTTACTCCAATGTACTTGCTAAATGTAACTTCCTATTTGAATGTAGATATATTTTATTAAATTATATATATGCAAAGAAAATAAAAAAATTAAACAAGCTCAATATTCAATGGAATAATAAGTTTGGTTGGCTTCTCGTGTATCTTCTAATACTTAATATTATGTCATTAACAACATCACTTGCATCAAATAGGTCCCTCCACAGTGGTGTGCCGCTCATCTTGAGTGTTGGGCCAAATTGTTGATAGGTGGTGTTCTGCCGAGTGGCAGAACAGTCACGATGCATGCCGCCAGAGACGCCTACTCATGCCGGGGGCAGCACACCATCAAGGCTCGCTGAACCTCGACCAGTTCAGGGCGAGATGGGTATGTAGTTACATTTTCTTTTTTTCGCTTAATTGCACAATATAACTCTAACTATCTTCTTGTTTCAGTCAACGGCCAATGCGGGTCAGGAATGCTCCCAAGTCATGGCATATGCTCTGGCTCACAAAAGGAGGGCGGTTGAAGGCAATACTTATAATCCAAATGACCCCGCTGAGTCGTACACTAATCGGAACGCATATCAACGCCTTCAAGACTATTCAGAGATGGCAAGGGAAGTGCATGGCGCCAATTATGACCCAATCGCACATGACATTGATGGCGAGGTGGTCATGAGGGCTGGAGGAGGCAAGAGACATGGGCGATATTTGATGGGCGATGGCGCCATTGATACCCGTAGTACCCCCTCTCTATCTGAGGTGAGAGCTCGGAGCTCGACCTTCGGTCCGGGTATACGCCCTCGCCGAGACACATCTATGGGTCTGATTGCTGATCTACAGGTTAGTTCATTTTCATCAATCATCGAACACTTCAATTTGTTTGTTTGAGAACGTTAATGACTGTGAATTAATGTTTTGTAGGCCCAACTAAATGAAGAAAGATCAGAAAGGACCGAGTGGCAGACCCAGATGGAGGCTCAGATGCAAGCCGAGATGCAGACCTAGATGCAGCAGTGGTTTGCGTAGATGGGTGGATCTTTCTCAAGTCATATAGGCCTGCCTAGACTTCCTCCTCAACCTCAACAATCTCCACGGACTCCACAGAGTGGCAATGTGAGTTTTTAATATTGTTTTTGTCGTTTTTGTTATATACAATTGTTCTAACTATTTTTCTTTTTTTTTTAGTTTCATTCATCGGCAGCAGGATCAAACACGCAGCCATCTCCACACACTGGTCATAGCGGTAATGCTAACTTGTGAGGCATGGTGTGAGTTGCTGTTATGAAATTGTTAATTAACTTGAACTTGTCACCATGAACGCGAACTTGAACTTGTGATGTCAATTTAAACTTGTATTTGTGACATGAACGTGAATTTGTGATGTGATCGTGAATTTTGTGATGTGAATGTGATTTTTGTGATGTGTATGTGATTTCTGTGATGTGAGTGAAATTGTGATTCATATAGTGATTGAATGTGAATATCTGTGATTCAATGTGAATTTTGGGGCAAATTTTGTGACTAAATGTGAATTTGTGATGAATTTTGTGATTGCATGTGTTTTTGGATGAAATATGCATTAAATAAATGAAAAAAAAATAAAAAAAATTGCCGAGTGTTACACTCGGCAAGCCACCTAAAATGCACAGAAATGTGCCACGTGGCACGTTTCTGTGCGTTCTGGGGAGGCTTTGCCCAGTGCCTCCACGTGGGCACTCGGCAAACACCCTTCACCGAGTGCCACGTGGGCACTCGGCAAAGCCTCCACGTGCCCCCCCGACCCCCCTTCGCCGAGTGCTCCACGTGGGCACTCGGCAAACACCCTTCGCCGAGTGCCACGTGGGCACTCGGCAAAGCCTCCACGTGCCCCCCGACCCCCCTTCGCCGAGTGCCACGTGGGGCACTCAGCAAACCCCCGTTAACGGCCCCCCGACCGTTAGCCGGCCATGTTTGCCGAGTGCTACGCGTGGCACTCGGCGAAGTCTATATTGCACTCGGCAAAGACTTCGCCGAGTGCCCGATAAAAAGCACTTGGCGAACCCTCACGTCGTCGATAAGGCTGGTCCGAGTGGGGTTCACCGAGTTTGGCACTCGACGAAGCCTTTACCGAGTGCAAAAGAGGCTTCGCCGAGTGCCCTAGACACTCGGCAAACCCCCACAGTCCCGTGGTGGCATCTACCGAACTCACCTTCACAATGGCCGAGGCCTCCGACCTGGTGGGTACACGGAGAACCGGATGTTCGAGGATACAATTGATGCTTTTCGAGAAATGTGGCTCATTGGTGGTGTTCTGCCAAACAGGATTGCACTGATTAGTGTGCTCTCAGCTATTGAGGCCTTGATACATTTGAAAGTGGGGAAGAAGGTGCATGGTTTCGCGGTCAGGATGCCGCTGTCTGAGAAAGTGTCCCTGAGCAATGCTTTGATTGATATGTATGCGAAATGTGGGGCCTTGTGGTATGCACGACAGATCTTTGATGATGGTAAGTGGTGCAAAGATGTGATCTCATGGTGTTCGATGATTCAGGGTTATGGTCTTCATGGCAAGGGTGCATAAGAAGTTGCCTTGTTTGATCAGATGCATGCTTCTCGGGTTAAGCCAGATAGCACTGCGAGCTTGGGTGTACTCTCAGCCTGTTCCAAGGCAGGCTTGGTATTCAAGGGCCTTGATATATATGTGAAGGATCATGGAGTTCATCCAACTGAGGATATGGCTGCTTGCATAGTTGTTTTACCTTGTCGATCTCGGATGATTGAGCAAGCCTTGGACTTTATACTGTGCATACTAGACTATCCAGGAGGGTATGCCTTCATGCTGTAGAAAATGCTAAATCTAATTTAATTTCTTAATTTTGTTACTATGAATTAATAGTCTTGTAGATGTAGCGTTAAACATCGACAATTTCATCTTTTTTTAATTTTGAATAATCATTTCTTGACATAACGTTCTACAGAATTTTTATGTAAGTTCCATTTATGGTGCACCTTATTTTACTTTGTTTTGCGGTTTTGCCTATATGTTAGAATATTGAGCTTTGCAGCCATTCTCTTAAACATGCTTGTTCAGGTCTAGATCGCCGAGAGCCGACTTATTACAAAACATTAAAAGACATCCAAACTATCAATACTCGACTGGATTGCTTGGTAAGTAGAGTTTACTTTTTAGCTTTTATGTCATTCTCAATTCAGAAGAAGAATGCCTATCTGATCAATGATTGGAGTGTTGGATATCATAGGATAAAGTATATTTTGTACATTATTAAGTTCATACTTGTTTGAACTGATTACTCAGCATTAGATCTTGGTTGGTCTTATATTTAGTAAAGTTAACTCATGTTATGATTCTGAGATTTGAGAGTGACTCAAAAAGTGACCCTGAGGAATAATTATTGTAAAAAAGCATCGTGTTTCTTTTAGCTGAGTAATTCAATCTGAATCTTTTTTTCTTCAAAATATTTTACATGTTCTATTAAGAATATCTATTGAACAGGACACACTTTTTGAATCATCGTCGATCTTTTTTTTGGTGTGAATCTTAATTTGTTTTTTATTTATTTCAAGTTCAAAATATTTATTGTCTTTTGATTTTTATTATAACGTTAGCATGGTACACTACTAGTTTATTATACATATAAAACCATACAAATGCTATTCTACACCACGTGTGTAGAATAACTATTCTACCGAGAAATTTACTACCGAGAAAAAAATAATACTCAATTACTATTCTACTGAGAAAATCGACTACTGAAATTAGTCGGTGTAGAATAGTTATTCTACACACGTGATGTAGAATAGCGTTCCCGTATAAAACCATTTACAATGGCTACACGGAAAACATCGTTAGATTTGTTATTGAGAATTCTTTGATGATATTATAATTCTAAAATTCGTTGGACTGGGTTGAAAAAAAAGGTAAGACATTGATGTCTATTATAGAATGCGTAAATCCTACATAAATACGTAAGTAATCTGGTTGGAGGGGGATACTTGCGTGTCGAATCAAACCCGACATTTTTTTACGATTAGCACCGGATATTTGAATTTTTTATATGGAAGCTACCGATTTGTCTTTTTTGTGATCACCAAATATTTGGATTATTTTATATGGAAGCTATCGATTCGCCCTAATTACTTTACCTTAAAGCCTCCTCATTCTGCTCTTCCCCCAAGGAGCCATGTCATCGTTTTGTAAAAAAACTCACCTTTTCGTAATTCGTTAGGCATCCTGGGTTTTTTTTGCCGGCGCGGAGGCCTCCGCTGCCAAGTCACCCGCAATGCGGAGCCGGCTTTTTTGTGAAAATGCCCTCTGTTTTGTTGCTATTTGCGTGAAGCCCCGATACCCTATATTCACTGAGTTGCGATTTTTTTTTGCGTCTAAGTTCTCGTTTCTTGAGGTTTTATACTCGAATGTGAGAAAAGTCAGAACATCAGAGCGTGCTCTGAACATAAAAAATGCAGGGAGTTTTCGCAAAAAGGGCTCGCCCACTGGGGACTCCTGTGCCCGTGTGCTCCATTCCCTATTCGGCACCCTAGCCCCCAACCCTCCAACACCGCCACCACCGACGAGAGGTCCCTTGCCTCCACCCCCAACCCCCGACCACCGACACCGCCTCCGCCAGGGGACCCTAGCCCCCAACCCCCCCCGATCACCTAATCCAGTTCGATCTCACCCTCGCTGTCTCTCCCTCCGCGCCGCCCACATTTGCCTTCCAGTTCAACCTCTCCGATTCGATCCGCGCGTCCACCGCCACGCACCCGACTCCGTCTAGCTTCTCGCCTCCCACGGCCTCGACTTCGCCACACACCGCCAGTATGACGTCGACGCACGGACTCTGTCGCCGCTGCTCATGTCGTCGGGCCTCGTATGATGTAAAATTGGTAGGCGAATTGAAAAATTGTAATAACATGACAAATTTTTTCTTAAGGGTTTGTTTGGTAGCAAGAGAAAAAACCACAGAGAAAATAATCCCAATAGGGATTTTTTACATGCACATGACACCCTCTTCCACCTAGGGTTATAAATCCCTAAGGCCCTATTCGTTTTGGTAGGGAACAATTGGGATTGGGCCACAATCCACAGGAAACACTCCGGTCTGAAAAAGATCCCGGTCCATCAAATATATTGCATTCGGTTAGATCTAGAGAGGGTTGTAACCCGGCCCACCTATCCCATTTTCCCCCACTCCAGCCCTAGGATTTCACCCGGTAGGGTTGGGGAGTAGAAGCAATCCCGCTAGGCGGCGGCATGCGGCTTGGAGGCACCCTCGCGTGAGTTGCGCCTAGTTCGATTCGGCAGCGGCGACGGCATGCGGCTTGGAGGCGCCCTCGTGCGAGTCACGCCTAGTTCGATTCGGCAGCGGCGGCAGAAGTGGCAAGGAAACTACGGCAGCCGCAGCAAGGCTAGGACAACGACCATGAAGATGACGACAGGCTATTTTGACAATTGGGGATTCATCAAATTCGTGGAGAAATCGAAGCTCCAGGCCTCGTCGTTCCTCCACAACGACTGCTTGACGATCAAGTGCTTGTTGACTGTCGTCAAAGAATCTCACACACAAGATGTCGATGTGAAGTATGTCGTAGTCCCACCGTCAAATAATCTCAACACTGGAGAAATGTCAGATGTGACATTAACCGTGGGCGGCCAGTTGTTCCATGCTCACAAATGTGTCATGGCTTTTCGGCCGTCGGTGTTCAAGGCAGAGCTTTTCGGTCCAATGAGGGAAGACGCCACACAATGCATCAAGATTGACGACATGGAGCACGAAGTTTTTGAGTCCCTTCTTCACTTCATCTATACAGATAAGCTGCTAGATAGCTGCAGAGATGGCAAAGCTGTAGCAATGCATCACTTGCTAGTTGCTGCAGAACGATATAGAGTGGATAGGCAATGGCTAATCTGCGAGAGAGAGCCCAGTGAAGCCATTGATGTGGAAACAGTGGCAACCACCCTCGTTTTAGCATAGCAACACCGCTACTCGCAGCTACGATAGGCTTGCATTGGTTTTGTGGCATCTCCAAACATTTGGACGGATAAATCTAGCTGATAATTCATGGTCAGTTCCTCAGTTATCTACATTGTCCTCGTAACTCTGATATTTTTTAGTTATGCATGTGAACCTGCTAGTGTTTGTTGTATTCATGTATGAGAAGATAATCTTTTGCATGATAGAATGACTCGTTGGCACCATGGTGTAGCTTCTAATAAAACTTGAGTAGTTTTGAGTCTACTTACCTTTTTATCTTTTTCTTAACATTGAATCTACTATATACTTACTTGCTTTGCTGAATATACACTGACTAGGTTTTTTAGTGAAAATATATGTTGAGCCACTAACTAGTCATTAGTGTCTTACTGAAACTATATGTTATACACCATTACAAAAAACTATATGTTATTCACATCATACATGCTGACATCAAAGCAGTTCAAATAAGCAGTCAGAAAATTCCCTGTCCAACCGAACATGATTTTAGAGTGCAAGGGATTAAGGAAATATCAGGATTAAAACCTCATAGAGATTAAGTGACAGGAGGGAATCAACTTAATCCTTGTCTGAAATTATTCCCTTTTGGGAATTATTCCCACCCAACCGAATAGGCGCCGAAGGAGATACTGTTTGGGAGGCAGGGACGGGAATCCCGACCATTCAAAAAGACAAAAAAATCAGCATAAAAATTCAAGTTTAGAAAAAATCAGCATTGTGCATTCAAGCCCCACCATTGATGCACAGTAACGCCTCAATCACACAACTGGCGTCCAGCTCTAGGCACTACCAGTAGGGGCGTGCTTCGTTGCTCTCGTCGGCGGCAGCATCACAGTCTAGGAAGAGCTCATCGCGGTCCCTCGGGTAGTGCTTCTTGAACTATGACACCGCGTCAGCGCTCGAGGGCATCACGTCGATGAACATCTGTTGGCGGTATTCTTCCAGCGAGTCGTCGGTCAGCTCAGGTAGGAACCTCGACCGCAGCTGCTATATGATTCACCGGTGCTGCTTCTACGGCGGCTCGAGAAGTACTGTCTCAAGACCGGCCAACGCGTCCTTCTTGCTCTTCGACACGACCAGGGCAGAGCTTTCGGTGATGGTGAGGCCCCCACAGGCACAATCATGGCGGCGCTCGTAGATGCGCTTGTCTTCTCCACGGCGAATGCGACGACCTCAGACCTGTGCGTGACCACCACCCACAGCTACGCCGTATTCACGGCTGCCACGACTGCCCCCACCCTCTCCAGTGTTGGCTTCTCCCTCGCCTCCTCCCCATAGTCGTCGGCTATGGAAAACCCGGTGGTAGGAGGAGTTTTTTCTGTCCCGGTGGAACGACGGGATAGGGAACGATTGGGCATGTGGAAATTTCAGCCCTTTGACATCCAAAAGGTTGTGCGGGATCCACAAGACATTAGATCCTTGGGTCAAAATATTGCCTGGGAATGGACCGAAATTCACGTGGGCATTGAGCTTCCCAAACAAGGCCCAAACAAGGCCTAAAGGTTAATTTTTTCCTGTGTGAAAAAGGCAAATCAGCCCATTCCAAATAAAACAATCTAAATAGTTCGATTTGAAACGCGTGGCTACTTCTGGAAGATTTACACATTCCATAATAGACATCAATTATGTGTTAATCCTCTAGAATCACACGCGAGCATGAGATTAGACTCTTAACATTTGCACTCTGCGGCAGCATCATTTGCTTCGACTAATAGTACGTGATTACGAAATTAACTAAGCTGCTTCTCGATCTACTCAGCGCCTAGGTAAGGTTCCTACTTCCTAGGCATCTAGCTATAGGCTAGCTAGCGCCTACCGGCGGCGCGTCCGAGCTAGCCGCGAGTCCGGCCGCGCCTCTCTCTCTCCCCCTATATATTTCACCGGCGGCGGCAACGGAGCTAGAAGCTTGCACGCCAAGAAGGAGAGTTGCAGCAATTAACCGCCATGGCGCGCCAGCGCCGCAAGATCCTCATAAGCCTCATCGCCGACAGGAGGGTGAGAGACAAGACGTTCGCGAAGAGGAAGGAGGGGGTGAGGAAGAAGGCGTGGGAACTCGCCACACTCTGCGGCGTCCCGGTCGCGCTCGTCTTCGCGAGCCCCGTCGGGAGCGCGATGGCGACGGAGTTGTGGGAGTCGGAGGAGGGCGTCCTCGACAGGTACTGCGCCCTCCTGCCGGAAGCGCGCTCGCAGCACACGCACCGCAGGTACCTCGAGGGGGAACTCGGCAAGGAGAGGGCCAAGATCGCGAAGATACGGCAGGACGGCGCGCTCGAGCCATGGGACAACGCGCTGAACGACATCACGCCGAGGGAGGCGCAGTCGCTGCTGAAGTCCATCGACGCGGCGCTGCGGGCGACAAGCGCGAGGATGAGGGCTCTGGGTCTGCTCGACGGCGAGGACGGCCGCCTCGTGCTGCATGTCCCTTCTTTGGTCGCTTCCAACGCCGTCGTGCCGTTCGGCAATAGCTCCCAATACATCGGCATCGGCGGCAGCGGCAGCGGCAGCAACCAGCTGCAGATGATTATTCCGGCCGGATATGGCGGCAACCGCGACCACTGCGGCCTCCTCTCGTGGGAGGATGATACCTTCCAGCCGTGCAACGCCGACGCCGTGCAGCCCGGGTACGGCTTCCAATGCCCTGGCGGCGGTTACCTGCACATGGACGGCGGCTACCAGGTGCAAGCCCTGTGCGGTGCCAGCGTCCACGATGGCATGTCCGATCATTCCATGTGGTGCGCCGACGAGTTGGGCAACTTCGCCGTCATGCCAGCTAGGTATCCCCCCACCCAATACACCGGCCACGACGGCAGCTTCATTGCCGCACAGGCTGAACACATCGCCCTCAGCACCGGCGCCGACTTCATCAACGCACCAAACGACTACCTCAGCATGGCCATCGGTGGCAACAGCATCAATATCGGCGACTACTCGACGCAATGCCCGGTAGCCTATGGTTTCCAGCGCGGCGACGCCAACCAGCTGGATCAGCCGCAATACCTCGATGATCTGGCAGATGGTATGGGCGCTGAATCCGGCCACGCCGACACGCAGTTGCAGAATTTGGGGAACGGATCTCACCACCAGGTACGGCATGATCTACAGTCTAGTTATATCTGCAAGACATGAGCCCGGCAATTTTGGGTAAAGGCAAGCCGCCGGATTCAACTGATGCCTCCCCCGCCGCCGCCGCCGCCACTGCGTGATTTCCGAGCAGTTTTCCCGGCCAACGAGCAGGGGACATGGGTAGTTTTTAGGCAGCAATATTAGGAAATTTTTCAGCCTGTCACTCCTTAGCATCCACAAGTAGATTTGTAGGTGTGAGGTGTCAGCCAGGAGAAACCGGGCAATTTTGTACATCTGCTTGGAGAATTTCCTGGCAATCTTGTAAACTATAGTACATACACAGGCACATCTTTCAATAATAAAAGAATGCATGTTAGTGGAAGTTGTACATACGAAATTGCAAACAAGTTAATCCCTTTTTTGCATATCATTACATCAAGATTTAAGACTTGGGTCATGTTTTCATAGCCTGAAAAAACGGATGAACTCAGATGACCTCTAGCATGTGGAAGTACAATACTGCAAAAATTGAATGGTTCAGTTTACTTGAAATAAGTTGTCGTTTTGTGTTGCTACTAACTTCTATGTAGTTCTGACCAAAGCCAACGGTGCTATCAGCCACCAAAAAATAGGGGTAGTTCCAATCTGAGATATTGAAGGTGATCTAAGTCTACTTAGATGCTACCCTGCACGAAAGGTTATTCTAGCTTAACTGCTCAAGACTTGTGTTAGAAGTTGCTAAATTAACATGGTACCAACTTCATATCACCTATGCTCATCAGCATTGACACAGCTTACCAGAGAGCATTTTCATGGTCAAACTTGGCATCGGTCATACCATATTCTGATGAGTGTTCCTCAGCAAAATCCACAGCATGATCTGGATGTTCGGAACAGGTTTTAAGGCTTTGGAACTTGGCTTTGTCCTGTATCAATTCTGTGCACGACAAAGAGACACTCTCCACTTCTATGCCACTTGCATGTTTGAGCCCATGTTCAACAATGTGAGAGTGCTCATGATCACATTCCTGTTCTTGTTCATGTCCGCTGCTAAATGACAACTCGTATGCATTGGGCCCTTGCACTCTCATTTGCACTGATCTCAGAAGCGCAGTTCGCCTCAGGTCCCCACCATGAGACATGTCGTTTGGTGATGATGGGAACCGGCCTTCAGATTCGGTGCCACGCCGAGCATTAGAACATACTGCTG
Source organism: Zizania palustris (assembly GCA_019279435.1). Lineage (NCBI taxonomy): Eukaryota > Viridiplantae > Streptophyta > Magnoliopsida > Poales > Poaceae > Zizania > Zizania palustris. The sequence continues at coordinate 16,542,194 of JAAALK010000288.1, forward strand.
TTGAGAGGGAGCAGTTTGTGAGAGTGTATGGATTTGCAGAAGAGAACCCTGTGTTTGGCTTGTAAACTCGATGGGGAGATGAGATTGGGCTAGTCGATGAACTGACCATCAACTCTGTTTGGCTGCCATTGCCGTTTACTTGTGTGTCATAGTATCGATAATCATCTGAATCTTCTGACATAGGAGAGTACTGTGAGATTATTTCATCCCTGAAAAGAGGCAAATAAAAAAGTCATGACACAATGTAATCCTGAAAAAACATGAAACAACACAATTCATAAATAATGAAAGCCATATAACAAGTATGAATAGTTTGTTCTTTGTTGCATGTATGCAATGCATGAAAAACATAATTCATAAGAAATCAGAGTAATATGTGCTCAACATACCAAGTTATGGACTTATGTTTTTTTTAAAAAAATTCAATACTCATTGAAAGAAAGAGACTTGAAGGTCCAAGACATCAATGTTTCATTGAACACACACACACACCCACGTCCACGCGCACGCGCGCACACACGCACACACATATACTCCATATAAATTAGACCACTATTCCTCGATCAAACATGTGTGTGGGTGGAGGGGAGGGGGGAGAACACCCTTGCTCCCATCACCAAGCCACTGGCATGCTTGTTTTCTAAAGAAAAAAAATGTCTTATAGCTTGCCAGATATATTCAACTTGTACAAAATTGAAGTTCAGACCTGAAGGAAGAGGCACTCTCCAGCCCCACCGGGGACATCATGATATTCTTAGAAACTGAATCTCCAACGGATAATCCATTCAAGCTGGACGCCATTATCTGCAAAAGTCAAAAGACCATCCAGTACCTACCTCTTGATGAGAAACAAAAGGTGAGAATAGAGGGCACCCAAATCCATGTAAATTACAGCTTAGTACATGGCGTAGGGAGAAAGCAAGAAGTATAATACACATTTGCAGCAATGACATCCTCAAAAGCTTAAGGTTTTCAAAATGGTAAGAATTCAAAGAATCTCAGCCCGAAAATTGCATACACAACAACTCGAAATGAAATAATGAGAACACAAATCTATCTTTTTATACCATCAAAGTTTCACCACTCTTCCCCCGCTGGCCCAGGACTGGTAGAAAGCAAAGAGGCATATTTCACGCAGGCCGCAGCTCTGCCGATTCCAACCAAATGCATATGTAGCCCAATAATTGCAAGTTAACAATCGGCACTAAGTTGAAGAAAAAAACAATGATGTGCAGTCGTGCACAAACGCGGCGAAGTATGCATCTCTGATCAACCCAATTGGGACCAAACTGTGACAGATCGGCGTAGGCACTAGGCAGGGATGAAGAAACGAACAATCCAGCTGGCTCTGGGACCGAGGAGTCTCAAGATCATCCAGACCAGGAGCCACCATAACAATATTTCGGATTAGAACTTAGAAGAGCTCAACTCAGTAAAAGGTAGAGGCATAATTACCCTTATTTACGCACCAGATTCCATCCCCAATACGAACAAACAATAGTGTCACACCTACCCGTCCATTCCCCGTCGCATAAGTAATATTTGATGATTTATCACTCTTAAAAATGAGCCCATTTTTGCCTCCCACTGTATACTCATACAGTGAGCAGCAATGAATGGCAAGAGAATCAACAAGACCGAGAGAGAGGGAGAGACCTCGCTCAGGTAGCGCTTGTGGGAGTGGAGGTTGTCGACGTAGACGTCTTCCTCGGCGCCCCTCCCCCTCTTCCCGCCGCCGGCGGCCGGGGACATTATTCCCGCCTCGGCGCCGCCGCCGCTGCCGCCGCCGCCGACCATTCGCCGCACTGCCGCAGTGCAGGAGCTCTCCCGACTCCCGGGACGGAGTAAAAGCGGGAGCTGGGGAAAGTGATGGGGCTAGGCCGCCGCTGCCTATCAAGAAGTCGTACTGCCACCAGTTCGATTCAGCTGCTGCTCCATGCTGTTGTCGTATTCAATTTTCTGGACGTGTCGCGTGCCGTGGGGACTGAAAGTCTGAAACGCGAGTACGGACGGGGGAGAAGAGGGATCCTCCGCAGGGAAGGGCTTGCTTTTGCTCGTGCCGTCGTGTTTAATTCTCGTGCAGTCGTGTCCTCGTGTCGTGTGTGCGGAAAGAGAGAGAGAGTTAACGAAACCGTCGGACCGGCAAGGCGGCAGCCCCGGTTTCCCATGGCCGAGCATTTCGTCCGGGCGAGGCCATTTGTGCTGACGAAGCGGATTGGCCCTAGAGTGAGATCCAACTAAGGTGATACCGTCCTCTATGTCATCTCGACCATTATTTTTGGAAACGTTATCAACACCTCGAGTTTGGTTCTATGGTGGTTGTTTTTTTTCTATTACCTTGAAGACAGGCACACTCCCATCCACACATGTTGTTCCTATGAAAGTAGAGATCTTTTGATCTTTTATGAATAAAGATTTAGCAATTAGTAATAGAATCAAATAAATAAAATCATATGTGAGGGGTCAGTCCATCAACAAAGTTAATATGCTAATCTTATTATATTGATATTTAACAATGAACAAAAGAAAGTTAAACTATAACAAAACTCATGATTCATAAACAATGTATAATAATAGTCTGAGAAGAAATTAGAAATGAAAAGAAAAATGTTCAGAAAACACACCATATAGAAGATTTCTAGAGAATATGTTGTAAATTGAAGAAATTAAAACCAAATTTCTTTGGTGTCCAATAAATTGAGCTCTTTCTCTATATTACTCGTGTCCATAGTGTCGACACTTAGGATTATGGGAAGGGAGAATGTGAAGATGCCAAAATAGAAATAGAAGGTAAGAGACGAAATAGACAGAACCAACTACGATTACTATGTATATTCCTTAGATGTCTCTTCCTTACAACATCTGCAAGAGAGCTATTAAATTTTATTCCCTATATCTCAAACTCTATTTTTTCCTAAAAATTAATCAATCTACATCAGTGTTCCTATAACCATGATCACTATTTTTTAAATACTACAAATTCCTATAATCTATAATAATTTTATGTAAACCTATAGTACTTTTAAATATGTGTGGCATCCAATATATAATAACACACGGGGAAGAAAGTAATACACTCGCAAGAGAAAAAATAAGCATGGATGAAAATAGGGAATGACTAAAGTAATCCTATATTTGAGAGAGATGAGAGGTGATTTAATGAATGAAATATGTAAGAGACTCATTTAGGAGACTCTTGGAGCTTTATTTTTTTACTAAAATACCTAAATTCAAATTTAGATAACCATATAAGTAATCTCTTGTATATGCTCTTAGATGTGTCATCGTTGATTGGTGAGACTAGTATGATTATTGTCCAAATTGCTTTTTGCAAGTATTAAGTTTCATGCATTAACCATTTCAACCCAAAAGTTTGATTATTGTCCAAATTGTTTTTTGCAAGTATTAAGTTTCATGCATTAACCATTTCAACTCAAAAACTTAAGCTGATGAGGAAAAGTGAGCAATTCACTTTATATTCTAACACCCCTCACGCGAAAACCCTACTAAATCTCAAGTGTGAAATGGAAGTGGGCTACATTTTTTATTTAATTGTGTACCAACCAGGATTCGAATTAGAGACCTCTCGCTCCGATACCATATTAAGTTTCATGCATTAACCAGTTCAACCCAAAAGCTTAAGCTAAGGTGTTGTTTGGTTCTTTAGTCCAAAAGTTTAGTCTCATCACATCGGATGTTTGGATTCTATTTTAGAGTATTAAATGCAGACTATTTATAAAACTCATTCATAATTGATAGATTATTCATGAGTTGATGCCAAGATTTGGTAAAACCCAGAGCCCACCAAGGATGTCGTACGGTCAACAGAAGTCAAGAAGAGTCCGGTCAAAGATAGTGAAATAAGCCCGTCCGTTATGATGCTGGCCGGATATGGAGGAGCTGATGAAGAGAGGATAAAGATAAATCTAGAATCGGTTAAGATAGAGTGCTTAGACGACAAGTATCCGGACTATAAATATGTACCCTTAGTTATATTAGAAACACGCATCTCTGTCAAACAAATACTCGGCGCATCGCCACCCTTGGTCCACAAGGTTTATCCCGGTGGGGTTCGGCACTCGGAGCTGGGCTGCATCGTTTTGATCTCTAGCGAAGAGGTGAATCCTATCACCCCCGATGACCATATCGACTAGGTCAGTATCCTCACGGCTACATCATATTATCTATTGAGGTGAATGTCGAAATAGTACGGTTGCCGATTCTCGGTGTATCAGCTAGGTCTAAGGTTGCATCAGATTGATCTCTTAGATTGACGTGATCTAGGTGTGGTAGTTTGAGGCTTAATCGGTTAAGTCCGACATCTCTTTCTATTGTATCAGTTTCATGTTGTATACCATTCATATAAATAAAGCATTCCCGATACTTTGATATATTATTAAGATCATCGTGATTAGCTACTGTCTTGGTTAGGTCCGATCTAATTATTGTGATGATTTTCATGATATAGATATGTTATATCACACGTTTTATTTATTTTTTTCAGAGTACAAGCCGATAGGTTATCTTTGTTCAATTCAACGCCACATCTTATGCGCAATCAGAAAAGCACTCATTGGCCTATGTGGTAAAACTGCCCATCCTGTCAGCCCATAGCATGCTCGCCCGATTGCTTTACTCCTGTTCATCAGTCCCATGGCCGATCAGTGTGATATTCCATGAATATCCTATCTCCACCGCGGTCATTAGCTCGATAGCCGATAGGCTATGCTATTAACCATATTTTTCCTGTTTCCTTATCTGTTGTAGGGTCAAACTGATAGACTTGCCTTGAACCCTTTTTCTAAGAATGTAGGACTAGCACTAGAGTTAAGAAGATCTCTTAGGCCATGCGTGTGTCAAAGTGTGACCAAAAAATGTAACAACACGCTTTTTGGCACGCCCGATGGGGCCTAACTAAGACTTCGCCCGTCGGTCAGATAAGACTCAAAACAGTAACACCATTGGAGTAATAGATGATGGGGTTGGACCAATCCATAGTGAACAACCCAAGTTCACTCTATGAAGACGACGTCGACGAAATGAAGGGTAAACTCGACCAGGGTTTTGCCATGGCCGATGAACTTCAAGAAGTAGACATTGGATCCGGTGACAGGTTGATGCCAACCTTCGTAAGTGCTCAACTTCCCAATGAGATAAAGAGTGTACTAATCACGTTGCTATGGGAATATTGGGATTTCTTTGCATGGGAGTATCATGAGATGCCAGGCTTAAGCCGATCGATCGTGGAACATCAGTTGCCTATAAAACAGGGGTATCGCCCGTTCAAGCAATCTCCTCGGCAATTTAAATCAGAAATATATCTAGATATCAAGGATGAGGTAACAAGGCTCCACGACACAGGATTCATAATATCGTGTTGATATGCATAATGGGTATCGAATATAGTACTAGTGTGTAAGAAAAGTGGGAAGCTCATAATTTGTGTTGATTTCAGAGATCTGAATAAGGCGACCTCAAAAGATGAGTACCCAATGCCAATTGTAGATTTTTTGGTAGATGTCGCATCAGGTCACAAGATCATCAGCTTCATGGATGGAAATGCGGGCTATAATAAGATTTTCATGGTTGACAAAGATATTCATAAAACGGATTTCTGGTGCCTAGGAGCTATCGGGTTATATGAGTGGGTAGTGATGACCTTCGACTTGAAGAATGCTGGAGCGACTTATCAGAGAGCCATAAATTATATTTTTCATGACCTAATTGGCATGTTGGTAGAGATATACATTGATGACATTGTGGTAAAATCAAGCAGCGTTCAAGACCACGTGGCCTACCTACAACAAGTTCTAGAGAGGGCTCAGTAATATGGATTGAAGATGAATCCAGAAAAATGTGCCTTCGGTGTATCAGTGGGGAAGTTCCTGGGCTTTATTGTGCACGAAAGAGGGATCGAGATCAGCCAGCGTAGTATCGAGGCCATAAAGAACACTTAAACCCCCGCCGATAAAACTGAATTGTAGTCATTGATCGCGAAGATAAATTTCCTCAGAAGGTTCATAGCGAACATCTCGAAGAAAATAGAGTCGTTCACTCTGTTGCTAAAGTTGAAGCCTGGTCCAGAATTCATATAGGGAGACAAGCAGCAAAAAGCTTTTAATGAAATCAAAGAATACCTAAGTTCACCACTAGTATTGATGTCGCCACAGAAAGGGGTCCCATTCAAGTTATATTTATCGACCAATGACGAAGTCATCGGTGAAGTTCTGTTTCAGGAAGTCGACAAGAAGGAGAGGGTAATTTTCTATCTCAGCAGGAGGCTTTTAGACGTCGAGACCCAATACCTAGCAGTGGAAAAGCTCTATCTATGCTTGTATTTCGCATGCACTAAGTTGAGACATTATCTGCTTTTGACGAAATGCACCATAGTATGCAAGGCCGATGTCATCAAATATATACTATCGGCCTCAATATTGAAGGACGTATCATAAAATGGGTCCTCGCTCTAACTGAATTTGATCTCATATATGAATCAACTAAAGTAATAAAAGGTCAAGCGATAGCTGATTTCATAGTTCAGCATAGAGACAAGGCGATAACCTATGTGGAGCCGGCACCATGGATGTTTTATTAACATACAGGCCCCACCTGTCAGCCTCTCCCTCTCACGTGCGCCCGCACCCTCCCTCTCTCTTTCCTCGCTGACCCCGTGGCCCCACCTGTCGGCGCCAAGCCCCACGCCTGCGCTCGCCCCTCCCTCTGCCCCGTGGGCTCCAACAATTCGGTGCCATACCCCTCACTCGCACCAACTGACCACCCGACCCCATGCGTCAGATTCATCTTCTCCGCGAGGACCGCCCCCAATCCATGCCCCCCGATGCCTAGCCGAACCCTAGCCGCCGGATTCCGCCACCGCCGAACGCCATCAATGAAATTGATGCCATAACTCGGCTCCCCAATCTCTGGTGATCAATTCCCCTATTTACCCGTACCCAATCGCGTCTCGATTCGGCGTACCCGCGCATTGAGAGCTTGCCGACGTTAATGGGGAATTACTCCCGGTTTCCCCCAATTGCGCCCCCCCTTTGATCCCGCCGGCGATCCCTATAAAGCCCCCCTTCGCCACCACTCCCAGACACCCGAAAATCACACAGAGATCGCCACTAGAACACCCTCCAACACTCTTTTCGCCGCCTCCTCTAACACCGCTCTAGCCGCCGCTTGCCGCCGCCAGAGACCGCCGTCTGCCTCGCCACCAACCCCTCCGTGATCCCCGACGAGTACCCAACCTCGGCCACCCCTTCGATCCAGCTGAAGACCACCAGAACACCGCTGTCGCCGTCGACCCAAATGCCCTCCACCGCCTCACCCATCACCGTCCTCGACCACACGCCGTCGACCGCCAATTTCGGTACCATCTTGCTCCTTACCGTATTCTCTTTCCATATTTCATCCTCAGATCAGGCCCTAGACCTTCGTCGTCACTGTTGTGCTCACCGTCGTGCTCTACCGTCACCGAAGATGAAGGCCCCGTGCCGGATGCGATCTCCACCACCGGATCCCGAGCCAACGGCTGAGATTAGAACTTAAAACAGAGGCCCCTGATTGCTTTGACCACCGCTGACCAGTATCGGGTGATCTCGGTCGTCTGCTTTCACTCAACACCCCCGCACTGACCGCACGCGTCCGATCGCGATCCAATGGCTGCGATGGATCCGGTCCACGCACATAGTACTCAGGTTCACCGTGAGCTCGGTTCACCGTCGACCGGACTCTAATTAAAAATTTAAAATAAATTCAGAAATTGTTTTAAACTTTAAAAATTCATATCTTCTTCAAATTAACCCCAAATTTGACCATTCAAATTTTAGGAAGTTTATCTTTTTATTCTCTTCTTATTCAACCAATAAAATTTATATGTTTATAATAAACTTTTATATTGTTTTAATTGGGATTCAAATATAATTTGAGAAATCACTTCAAACTTCAAAAATTCATAACTCCTTGGAATTAACTCTAAAATTTACCATTCAAATTTCAGGAAGTTCATCTTTTTATTCTCCATATTTTTAACCAATTTAATTGATATTTTTGTACTCTTTATTATTCAAAATAAAACCACAAAAATTATTCTTAAACTTTCAAAATTCTTATCTTCTCCATTTTTACTCCAAAATTCACCATTTCAAATCCAAGAAAATCCCTCTTTCCATTCCCTACAACTTTAACCAATTTAATTAAAGTGCTTGCAGTGTTTTCTTTATTGTTTCTTTTAATTGTTTATTATTCTCATTTTGCGTCCTTAGAAGATTACGACACTGTCAAGGAGTCGTACTATTTTCCTGAGGTTCCTCTATCTCCATTCACTAATCAAGGCAAGTCACCAACCCATTTTTGAGCATATTGAACCCCGTTTTATTTAAAGTATCGCTAAAATCTATAGGTTATAAATGGATTAGTCAGATTAAATGACTTACAATACAATTATTAGATCCTGACCTTGATGTGCAAACCCTAAGCCATGCTATTGAGCCTAAACTCCTTGTCACCATTATATCTAGAATTATTGGATAGTGTTCAATGTATCGACACAACTTGCTATAGGCTAAAATGAGTCGTAGATACTTGGAATTCTCTTATATGATCCCCGTTATTTCTCTCATCTCTGGTATTCAGTTGGTCTTGAAGTTTGGTTAAGAATGTTTGCATAGCGGGATCCGTTTCAAAGCACTTATGTACTAACCACAAGTCTAGTGGTTAAGTCCTAACTGGAGGTATGAGACATTCCAACTCGGAGCACCAGTTGGTGGGGTCAAGTAGCACCTGCAGGTGACTTGTACCGAGGAGGCATAAAAGGGGGCTGCAACGTTGGTCTAGTGCGCTGGCACGCCGGCGAAACCTACAGTGGGTTTTATCGAATTGGAGCGTTTCATGCTAAAGGTTTTGTCATGAGTTCGTGTGAATTGGGTCATATAAACACACTATGGTGTGCAAGGATGAGTGCCTTGTGGGTATAGTAGTACACCTCTGATGAGAGTTTAAATCTTTTTGAAAAGCTGAGCCCACTGGTCAAGGGTGGGTTGCGTGACATCTCGCAGTTAGCTTACAATTATGACATGTAAGGACTGTTTAGCGAGGAGGGATTTTACTCCTCGAGTTAGAAGATGATGCATTATTCATGATTTAATTTATGTACGAATAACCTAATCACATTAAATGCTTAACATTGAAAATGTACTTTTCTGCACTTTAAGCCATCACCTTCCTTTGATATTACCCTCGATTATTATTGCATTCTGGATTGATCGAGGAGGGGGTGCCCTATCTTTCTGCCAGGTAGGGGATAAACAACGATTTGTGGAGAACTCGACGTTGATGATCCGACTTTCGATCCACGAGATCGACCCTTGCAATCGCTATACCACTTCTCCGTTGGTTATCAACCAAGCACAACCTGATTGACCTCGCCAAGAAGGCTAATCCTTGCCTGCGAATCGAAGAACACAAGCAAGAACGCAGAAAACACAATCGAACTGAAATTCTATTGGAATCTGCGAATTGGGGTTCACTTACAAATCCGGCGAAGCGGCGGCTATCAAAGCAACGTGTAAACTAAACCCAAAAACCCTAGATGGCTGTAGAAACACCTTATATAGTAGTTTGGAACGCACCCCTAATGAGCTCAACTGGATACATGGCCCAAAGGCCCAGTAACGCAGAAAACAGCATGCTGACAGATTCTGGACTCTATCTTGTTTTGACGATTCCCGTTGATATATAATGAATTTTGAGATGAAACCTGGCATTGGAAAGGTTATGAAGTTATCTTTCCGTGGCTGGGTGGAATGTCAAAAACAGAGTCTGTATGCGGCCTGGGCGATGATTTTAGTGCACTCTGCTCCTGGAATCTGAGTTGGACACGAATTGTAGTTGGATTGGACTCTCAAATTGGCTTGGACGTCCTTCCTGGTTCTTCTCCAACTCTTTGTTTATCTCTAAGTGATTTTCATCATCTCCATGGTTCCTAACAATAATAATAATACTAGGTAGTAATTTATTCCCAAGATAATATACTAAGATACTTAGAAACGAGTTGACTTGGAGATTTAATCGTCGTGCTCGAACTCGAATAATTGGATCTTGGTATTCATGTATGGTTGTATCATTGGTAGGGATGTCCTCATCAGGGTGGCTTGTTGAGTACTTTTGTACTCACCCCCATTGATTAAAAATTTTAGACGACGAGTTCTATGAAGACGGAGGTCTGGAGTAGCTGTCCCAGTCAAGGATGCGAGTCTTGGAGCAAGATGTTCATCGCTAAGATTTTTCTCTTTATTATTAATTCAGTGTAATAAATAGCCTGTGAGCTATACTTTCGTTTGTCGTATGTACGAGGTCGTGTGATGAACATCTTGTATTTATTGTTTTTCTATGGAAATTCAATAAAGTCCCGATTTTATCGAAACTGGGGCGTTACAAGATGGTATCATAGAAGATTTGACTACAGGAAGCCAAACAGACCTGCCCGATACCTAGCTTTATAAAAATTTATTTTGTAAAACTATACTTCATGTTTTTCTCCTCTCCCTTACTCTTTAAACTTTGTCTTATTTATAGATGCCGACCCACGTTCGTAGTTTCTACCGAGAGGCCATTGGGTTTGTCCAACAGCTCTGTATGCTGGCAACGTTTTTGCTATACACCCACGAGTCGGAGTACCACGGAATCTTCCAGAACGTGGAAAGTGGGCCATGTCAGGTTACCCTAACGCTCATTGCCTCAGACCAAGAGCTGACTTCCTTCGCCACCTCGACCAGAGCTCCGAGTTTTGAGATTGGTTGCCAGGAAACAGCACTGCAGGTACTCGGAGAGCTTTCGTCAGATCTACGATGACCACCTCGACGGCACCACCTTTCACTATCTGCCATCCCGGGAGCCATCATCAAACCGCAACACCTACATCAGCTGTCTCGACGACTACTGATCCTCTCGTAGCTCGCTAGACTCGTCTCCTATCGCCCATGGATAACCTTCACACCGAGGCCCTCCTACACACCGACTGAGACACAAGCTTGGGTCGACTACTATCGTCAGGAGGCCGATGAACTTCGACAAGGGAATACCCAGCTCATTATCTAGAACTAGGAGCTCAAGGAAGATATTGTCGAGCTAACACCCATAGCTCCCCCTTGGAGGAGGACCCGTTGGAAGATCCTTCACCAACTGAAGAAGTTGACCAGGCGAAGTTCGATCCTACCTAGCCCAGGTGAAGCCAAAGTATCATAGGAACTGATGGCCGACGATGAAGATGAACCTAGCACCACAATGGACTCTACCCGAAGATCCAAGAATGCCTCCAGCGATACCCCCGACAACCACTAGATGGTTATAGTATGCGCTAGCTTCCGGATGATTGTTTTCTTTGTTTGTGGTCTTGCTCCATAGCGACTTGTGCTATGGACAAGTTGAAAATAAGAACTGTAATAGACAAACATATTTTTTACCACAGTAATAAAAAGGACTATCATTATTTGGCAAAATCATTCTAAGTCCCCTCATCTTCTCTTGGGGTGTTACATCCTTCAGAAGAATGGCCGACAGTAAGAGCAACAGTGCCAATGGCAACAGTGAAGCAGAAGGCAACCCTGCTAGCAGCCTTCCTAGAAGCGTTGTGCCTAACTAGAGTGCAACAGGTCAATGTCAGTCCGGCATTCCATCTACTAACCACCCCACCCTAGCCGAGATGATGGCAAGCTAGAACCAACTGATCACAACCCTGCTGGCTCAGATGCAGCAACAACAGACACAAATGCAAGAGCTGACAGAATCAACTGCAACAACTCCAATGACAAGCAAGCTCAGGAACAGTACCCCTGCAACCCCACACCAGTACCAGCCCAAGCATCGCAGCTATCGGAGTTCTTGCGAGTGAGACCACCCACCTTCTCCAGCACCACCAATCCTATGGATACAGGAGATTGGCTTCGTGCCATAAGAAGCTAGACCTTTTTCCCTGCACCGACCGGGAGCGTGTGGCATTCGCCGCACATCAACTTCTCGGACCAACAACCGACTGGTGGGACAACTACCTTGAGTCTTAGCCCGAGGACTATGCAGTCACTTGGGAAGAGTTCTCAACCACCTTCAGAGCCGCCCACATACCAGTCGGGATTGTCGCCCTCAAGAAGCAAGATTTCCATGATCTACAACAAGGCAACAAGACCGTCATGGAATATTTGCATGAGTTTAATCATTTGGCTCGGTATGTACCGGAAGAAGTGCGTACAGATGCAGATAGGCAAGGCAAGTTCTTGAGAGGCTTAAAGGATGAGCTATCGATTCAACTCGTTGCATCAGATTATGTCGACTTTTAGAAGTTGGTATACAAAGCCATTATCCAAGAATCTGAGCAGAACAAGATAGACCTGAAGAAGAGAAATATGATTGCCTTCCATTAACAGCAAAGGAACAGTTAGAGGCCCCGCACCACGGTTACCCCTCAAGCGTCAGTCGTTTATGAGCCACAGAATGCCACTTGGGGCACAAGTTTATGAATCTCCCATCCAACACCACCTGCAAGAGCAATGCTCCAATGCAGACCACCGGAGTCATGAAGGACAGAAATGACAAGGTCGTGGGTTGTTTCAACTGTCGTCAGGAAGGGCACTTCTCCAACAGATGTCCCTACCCTAAGCAACCTCAAGGACCTACCCTAAACCCGATGGTTCGTGCTCAAGTGCACCACATCTCTGCCACGAAAGATGAAGGTATGTTAGAGGATGTTTTTAGTGTGCCACGTACCAACACAGCACCAACATAAGTTCAGCTCGATTCTGAAGCAGTACATTCATCCATTCCGGAGTACCTATGAAGGCCTCGCCTCTTGAGGTTCCCAAAGTTTGCTTTGAATCTCGCGACGAGATTCTTTGTAAAGGGGATAGGATTGTAACACCCTGAATTTTCTAAATTAAATAAATCAGAGAAAATAAAAATTTTAAATAGATAAATTAAATTTGGATAATAAAATGGTTGAAGGAATTAGAAAACCTTAAGGAAGAGTAAAAATAAAGTAAAACAAAAAATTTACTTGGTTAAAGTCAATCAATTAGGTTTGAACCAAAAGAGGCAACTAAATAAAAATTTTGAGAAAATTTATTTTTCCAGGAAAGTGATCATTCTTGATTTATGAATAAGCTGAAAATGTCCAAATAAGTAAGAACAGGAAGAAATAATTTAAATCTTGGGCTAAGAAAATTATGTTAGGTTCGTAAGACCAAAATATATTTGTGAGAATTTTTATAAATTTTTAGAACTTTTGCTGATAGCTCTTATTTTATAAATGAATTTTGCAATTATTTTTATCTGAAAAATAGTTTTAAATCCTATTGGGCCGCCTCCCCCTTTTCTCTCTCCAGCCCGGCCCAACACAACCAACACATGAGCTCACTGACATGCGGGCCCCACCTATCAGCCTCTCCCTCTCACACGCGCCCGCACCCTCCCTCTCTCTTCCCTCACTGACCCCGTTGCCCCACCTGTCAGCGCCAAGCCCCACGCCTGCACTCGCCCCCTCCCTCTGCCCTGTGGCCCTCTCCTATCGGTGCCATACCCCTCACTCGAACCCACTGACCGCCCGACCCCACGCGTCAGATTCATCTTCTCCGTGAGGAACGCCCCCAATCCAACCCCCCCGATGCTGGCCGAACCCTAGCCGTCGGATTCCGCCACCGCCGAACGCCATCAATGAAATTGGCGCCATAACTCGGCTCCCCAATCTCCGGTGATCAATTCCCCTTTGTATTCGTACCCAATCGCATCTCGATTTGACATACCCACGCGTTGAGAGGTCAACGGCGTTAATGGGGAATTACTTCTGGTTTCCCCCAATTGCGCCCGCCTTTGATCCCACCGGCGATCCCTATAAATCCCCCTTCGCCACCGCTCCCAAATGCCCGAATATCACCCAGAGATTGCCACCAGAACACCCTCTAACACTTTTTCACCGCCACCGCTCGCCGCTACCAGAGACCGTCGTCTGCCTTGCCGCCTACCCCTCCGTGATCCCCGACACCTACCCAACCTCAACCACCCCTCTGATCCAGCTGAATACCACCGGAACGCCGCTGTCACCATCGACCTAAATGCCCTTTGCCACCTCGCCCATCGTCGGCCTCAACCACACGACGTTGACCCCCAATTTCGGCACCATCTTGGTCCTTACCGTATTCTCTTTCCATTTTCGTCCTCAAATCAGGCCCTAGACCTTCGTCGTCGCTGTTGTGCTCGCCATCGTGCTCTACCATCATCGGATGCGATCTCCATCGCCGGATCCTGAGCCAACGGCTGAGATTAGAACTTAAAATGGAGGCTCTAGATTGCTTTGACCACCGCTGACCGATATCAGGTGATCTCGGCCGTCCGTTTTCACTTAATGCCCCCGCATCGACCGCGCCCGTCTGACCATGATCCAACGGCTGGGATGGATCTGGTCCACGCGCACAGTACTCAGGTTCACCGTGAGCTTGGTTCACCGTGGACCAGAGTCTGATTAAAAATTTAAAATAAATCAGAAATTGTTTTAAACTTCAAAAATTCATATCTTCTTCAAATTAACCCCAAATTTGACCATTCAAATTTTAGGAAGTTTATCTTTTTATTATATTCTTATTCATCCAATAAAATTTATATGTTTATAATAAACTTTTATATTGTTTTAATTGGGATTCAAATATAATTTGAGAAATCACTTCAAACTTCAAAAATTCATAACTCCTTGGAATTAACTCTAAAATTTACCATTCAAATTTCAGGAAGTTCATCTTTTTATTCTCCACATTTTTAACCAATTTAATTGATATGTTTGTACTCTTTATTATTCAAAATAAAACCACGAGTAGCTGTCCCAGTCAAGGATGCAAGTCTTGGAGCAAGATGTTCATCGCTAAGATTTTTCTCTTTATTATTAATTCAGTGTAATAAAATAGCCTGCAAGCTATACTTTGTTTGTCGTATATACGAGGTCATGTGATGAACATCTTGTATTTATTGTTTTTCTCTGGAAATTCAATAAAGTCCCGATTTTATCGAAACCGGGGCGTTACAGTCTATAGGAAGCAAGCAAGGAGAAATTGCGTCTAAGAATATACAAAGGGAATCTTCATCCCGGGATACATCAAGAAATATTAGCCAATGAGGGCATTCATACTCTGAGTAATACCTGAAGGGGAACCAGATAGTCTGATCAGAGAATCCAAGATAGGAGTGCTTGAAGAAAACTACTAGAGTCATGGAAGACAAGGACAAAGTTGGGACAGATGCTGCCGCCTCGCCCAAGGAAGAGCATCGGTGATAGGTGGGGATGGCTGATTCCGAAAAATCGGCCGGAAAGTGCAACTGGGCAAGAGGAATCCATCCAACAACGTCAGCCATGTAAACATTAAGCCAAAGTTAGAGGAACCACCAATGGCCTTTGGGTCGGTCAGTGATGTTACCAGTCGATAGGTCAGCCACTACGATGTGATGGAGACGGTAGGTCACTCCAAGGAGATAGCGACCAAGAGGGATCCACACATGGGCGGCAAGCTGTTCGGCTAAATATCAAAATTGGAAAGTTGGGCCAGGGCCGGTATGCAGAAGATAAATTCTTCCAACCAGAGGTTCAGAAAAGCAATATGTTCAATGGTATTGTTGATAGCAAAAAATGGCATTAATGGTCAAGGTGGTCAAAATATTAATTTTGGTAATTTGAGCTAAAAATACACATGTCCTGGATCAGGCCGAAGCCTTACAGGGTCGAAGGCCCATCGAGCCCTAGGCTTTAGAAGCCCTCCAGCAGGCATGCTACCTTCAGCCTGAAGGCCATCGGAGGCCTGCCTCACTGAAGGTTCGGCCCGAGGAGTAGGCTTCGGCAGGCCTTGCCGAAGGCCCACTTCGAGCTGATTTCCAGATATAGAGTTTGAGTCTAATTCTGGCTAATTTTATCCCTAAGTTTTATTAGGCCGAATCCTACCAGATTAATCTAAGAGATAAGAAGACTAGCCCCTATAAATATAGGGGTGAGGCCGGTTCATTAAGCCCCCCAACACAAATCAATCACAAAGCCCTAGCTTTGAACCATACCTTTACTTTTATTTACCTTTCTGCAACCTTCGTGGGTTTGCCTAAAGCCCTCCGCCGACCACTTTGGAATAGTGGTAATCCTTGTTACTTCACTTGTGAAGTACCAATTAATATACGTAATAGATTGCTATCACCTTGTTACTTCGCCTGTGAAGTACCCGTTAATCTACGTAACAGATTGCTACCTTCATTTTCCTACTTCAACACTTAGCAGATTTGGTCCCCAGACCGAATTGGCACTTGATATATGTTATGTTGTAGGATTTTATGCTAGGAGCCCCTTCGCCAGAGGTATACGAAGCCAGGAAGCTGTTTCGGAGGTTGCTAGAACACCCATCGGCGGAATCCTTGCTTCGACCACCCGTGCCAGACCGTCACGCTATTGTCGGTTTGACCAACTTTCGCACGCCAGCACGCTCCACAGCAGGCTTCATCACGTCAGGCTTTGCCATGCCCATACTTCGCTCTGGACGAAGTCGCGTCAGCACGTTGTGTTGGGATATTTGTCGTGTTAGAGACTTCGCGCCGAACCCTGCCGTTTGGAGGTGATTTCACGTCTAGATCTATTTGGAGCTCGCCTTCGGCCAAATCAATCCGAACGCCGAAGACTACCTTCGGTGATACCCTTCACACCAAACACCAAAGGTACCCTTCGGTGAAACCCTTCGCTCAGTACCCTTCAAATTAGTTAGGCTCCGGTCAACCTACTGGTTTATTTTATTTAATATATTTCTTTTCGGCTAATTGGATTATTTGCTTGTGATCTAATTACCTGGCGACTCCAACCCCCTTGCCACTGTTAAGGGTAGTCGGAATGTGACATCAGTGTTGTGTTACTGTTAGGCTTGTCCCTAAGTATCCATACACTTTTGGATCGTCGAACTGACCCAAGTGCGGGGTCACATTTTCATGTCAACATGTATCTATAGGACCGGTCTTCCTATTGTGCCTCACAATATATCGACCCTAGCTATTAACCAGCGTGACTCTAAGGCGATGGGATGGTTGAAAATGAAAAGATAAGGGGTTGGCTGGTGAGTCAATATCAAGACAGGTCAAAAAGAAGACATCGAGCAAAGTGGGACTCATCGGCCCATGACCAAAAAGGCGTTCAAGGCATCAGACTAGAAGTAACATGACATGGCTAGCATCGACTCATTCAGATACGACTCTGCCAGAGAAAGGCCGATGCAAATGACTGATGTCGATGTCATCCTAGAGGGGGCGGTAGGCGGCCGATATTCTAAGATACCAGTCACGACAGCTAGGGCGAGGAGAAGGAAAAAAGTTGGGACCACAGCCCCAATCAGGAGGTCGCATGGGGGAACATTTGAAAAGGATTCTATGAGTTTTAGCATTTATGAAATCAACAGTGTCTGGATTGCCCAAAGGACCCAGGAAGAAACCAGAAGGATCAGTAGCTATGGGGATTAGAATATGATCCTATAGATTCTACAAAAGGGGGAAAGAAGATACATGATAAGAAGCTACGAAAGGAAAAGAAAAGATTGTGGGAAATAAGACTTACCTCAGGGATCGCATTGAGAGTAGCCATTCTGGTGTCGCCGAAGTATAGATTTAACTAAACGAGAGAAGGAAGCAAACTATACTCGTGGCAAGCAAGGGGGTGAAAAGCATGAAAGGGAAAATTAAGAAAATTCGAATATTTATAGACCATAGTAATTCTTTGATTGACGAGCCAGGTTAATCCCAAAGGAGTTGAAGGGACCATTCATGGCGTCCGATGGAAAAAAACCTATACAATGCCATCATGAGTAAATGCGTCAAGCGATGTGAATGGCCAAAGATGAAGAGGCAGGAAAATAAGGGAAGTTGTAAGGTCAAAACCCTTGGTGAAGATACGAAGGTGATAGAAGGTGAAGAATTTGGCTGACAATTAAAGAGAAAATATCATGCAAAAAGACGTGGTGGTAGGGGATAATGATGGCTGATAATTTGGAAGCATCAGAAGCCACTTAATGCTCCCAAACTAGGGGGCCTGTGTTGACGCCAAGATTTGGTAAAGCCTAGAGCCCATCAAGGATATGTACGGTCAATAGAAGTCAAGAAGAGTCTAGTCAAAGATCGTCAAAGAAGCCCGTCCATTATGATGCTGGCTGGATATGGAGGAGCCAATGAAGAGAAGATAAAGATAAATCCAGAATCAGTTAAGATAGAGTGCTTGGACGACATATCTCCAAACTATAAATATGTACCCTTAGTTAGCTTAGAAACACACATCTTTATCAAACAAATACTCAGCACATCACCACCCTTGGTCCCCAAGGTTTATCCCAGTGGAGTTTGGCACTCGGAGCTAGGATGCATCATTTTCATCTCCGGTGAAAAGTTGAGTCCCGCCACTCCCGATGACCATTTCGACTAGGTCAATATCCTCATGACTGCATCAAATTGATCTCTTGAGGTGAACATCAAAACAGTACGGTCACTGGCTCTCGGTATATCGGCTAGGTCTAAGGCTGAATCAGATTGATCTCTTAGATTGATGTGATCTAGGTGTGGTAGTTTGAGGCTTCATCGGTTAAGTCCGACATCTCTTGCTATTGTATCTTTTTCATGTTGTATACCGTTCATCTAAATAAAGCATGCCCGATATTTTTATATATTATTAAGATCATCGTGATTAGCTACTATCTTGGTTAGGTCTGATCTAGTTATGGTGGTGATTTTCATGATATAGATATGTTATCTGACGCGTTTTATTTATTTCTGTCAGAGTACAAGTCAATGGGTTATCTTCAATTCAATGCCACATCTTATGCGCCATCGAAAAAGCACTCATCGTATGTGGTAAAACTTCCCATCCTATCGGCTGATGGCATGCTTGCCCGATTGCTTTACCCCTGTTCAGCTGCCCCATGGCCGATTGACGTGATATTCCACGAATATCCTATCTCCACCACGGTCATCGACTCGATAGCCTATAGGCCATGCTATTGACCACATTTTTCCTGTTTCCTTATCAGTTGTAAGGTCAAAATGATTAGTACGCCTTAAACCATTTTTCTAAGAACATTGGACCTGCACTGAAGTTAAGCATATCTCTTAGGCCACACGTGTGTAAAAGTGTGATAAAAAACGCACCAACATCACGAGATGAATCTAATAAGCCTAATTACGTCATGATTTGACAATGTGATGCTACAGTAAAGATTTGCTAATCATGGATTAATTAGTCTTAATAAATTCATCTCGTGAATAATCCTCCAATTTTGTATTTATTTTTATAATTAGTTCACATTTAATCCTTCAAATTGATGTCCAAATATCTGATGTGACGCAAACTAAACTTTAGTCCATGGAACCAAACACCCCCTAACGAGGAAAAATGGGCAATTCACTTTATATTCCAACAGCAAGTACACTAGAGGCAATGCAGATACTGAGGAACGAGTTGAAGCTTCTTCCAATCAACTTTTCCATGGCATCATCCTTTATCATAGTATATATGTATTATATAATAACACCACAGGCCTGGCCCTAGGGGGGCAGAGTGTGCGATGGCCTAGGGCCCATGAAGAGTAGGGGCCTAAGCCCATATACAATGACAATATATATATAGTGAATTTTTGGCTTTGGCCTTTGTGTTGTATTGATGTGCGATGGTTCATTGATCGTTAGGTGACCAGGTCTTCACTCTTTGGGAATCGGGAGTTCGTCTGTTCGGGATGCAGCGTACAGGCCGCCGCTCATGCGTCACGGCTGCAGGAAACCACGACGCATCAAGTTCGTCGACGCGGGGATGCCGTGAGCCCACGACGGAGATGACGCCGCACTGAAGCCGGCAAGCCGCTGAGCGCATGAGCCGACTGAGTGATCGACTGATTGCAGGAAGCCAGGGATCCGCCTTCATAACGCATCGGTGCCAAACAGATTCAGTTCGTCTCCAGCGCCAGTACTAGGTATTGATGTTTTATGACGTATTGTTTTGCTTGTTCATTTTTTATTCAAATTAATTATTAATATAGTATTGAAGACTTCTAGTACTTACTTTGTACTCGTATAATTATGTTTTTATTCTAATTTAGGTGTTCGAAATTTAGAATGTTACCCAAGAAACATTTGTCGGGGGCTGAAAAAAGAAAACGAAAAAGACAAGAATAACGGTTTATTCAATCACAACAAGGTGCTTTAGACAAGTTTTTTTCAGCTTCAAGTAGTGGTGTGCCTGATAATAACCCAGTAGAAGTAGAAACACCTATTGTTGAAGAAGAGCAACAACATGTTCATGAAAATTTAATTGAACAAGATGATGCTATAGAGAATGAAAATCTACAACCTTCCTCTCAATCTGAAAATTCAATTGATGATCTGCAACAAGTTTCTTTTCATGATGTCTTTGATCCTATAACTTGGGAGAATCTTGGTAACAAGGATAGAGATATTTAGATTGACAAAGGGCCAGTGAGAGAATTGAATCTTAAGTTTCCTGCGGATGCTCTCAATAGACATTTCTCATATGCTTACTACTCTAGAAAGTTAAGAAATGGTGAGGTGGTTGATAGAAAATGGTTGGATTACTCTAAACATGTGGACAAAGTTTTTTGTTTTTGCTGCAAATTGTTTAAATCAGATCAGAAAAAAGTTTGCTAGCAAATGATGGATTTAGGGATTGGAAACATCTAACTTTTAGACTTAAGCAACATGAGAATAGTGTTGAGCATATAACAAACATGAATATGTGGAATGAACTTAAGCTGAGGTTGAGCAAAAATAAAACAATTGATGATGATTGACAACGAGAAATTGCAAAGGAGAAAGCGCGTTGGAGACAAGTTTTAGTAAGAATCGTTGATGCTGTCAAGTTTCTTGCTAAGCACAATTTGGCTTTTCGAGGGACAAATGAGAAGTTATATCAACCTAACAATGGTAACTTTCTCGGTACATTTGAAATGATTGGTGAATTTGATCCTGTGATGCTAGATCATATTAGGAGGATTCAAAATAGTGAGATTCATCATCATTATCGTGGACATAAAATTCAGAATGAGATGATTTCCATTCTTGCAGATTGTGTGAAAGAAACTATATTAAAGATCATCAAGGATGCTAAGTATTTTTCTGTGATTTTAGATTGTACTCCAGATGTGAGCCATGAAGAACAAATGACTCTAATCATTCGATGTATCAGTATGTCGAGGAATGTTCCAAGGGTAGAGGAGTTCTTCCTAATTCTTGAAGGTAGATGACACATCAGGATTGGGTTTTTTAATGAATTAAAGAGTGCATTGGTCTCTTTTCATTTGAAAATTGATGATGTGAGGGGCAAGGCTTTGATAATGGTTCAAATATGAAGGGGAAACACCAAGGTGTTCAGACTCGCTTGCTTGAAATTAATCCAAGAGCACTATATATGCCTTATGCATGTCATAGTCTAAATCTTACTCTTTGTGATATGGAAAAATCTTGCAGGTAAACTATTATTTCTTCTATATGTTATAATTTTTTATGATATAACATGTCATGATTTGGATCTTACTATTTGTGCTATTTGAAATCTTGCAGGCAAGCTATAATTTTTTTGGTATTATCCAACGTATATACACACTGTTTGCAAAATCTACCAAAAGGTGGAAGATTTTTGTTGACAATGTTCTAGGATTGACAGTTAAGTCATGGTCTAATACACGCTGGGAAAGTCAGATAAAAAGTGTTCAAGCTATCAGATTCCAAAATCCTCATATAAGATCAGCTTTAATAGCGCTAGAGAAGGCTTCAACTGATGATCCAATGGCAGTTAGTGAATGTCAATTGTTGGTTAGTGCACTTGCGAATTTTGAATTTTTAGTTGGTTTGGTTATTTGGCATGATATTTTATTCTCTCTAAATATGGTTAGCAAGAGGTTGCAATCCAAAATTATGAGTATAGATGCTACTATTAAACACATTGAAGGTGTCATATCATATTTTAAGAAGTATAGAGATGAAGGTTTCATTTCTAGTATGGATACACCAAAAAACATTGCATCTGAATTGGATATAGAGCCAATATTTCCTACAAAACGTCAACGAACGAGAAAGAGACATTTTGATGAACAAGATGAAGACGAGGAAATACAACAATCTGCTGTGGTCTCCTTTAAAAGAGAGTACTTCCTAGTTATGATTGATAATGCAATTGCTTCATTGACTACTAGATTTGAGCAGATGACGACATTTGATAATGTCTTTGGGTTCTTGTTCAATTCAGAAAATTTGAAATCCTTGGATGAAGTTGATCTTTGGCACACTGCAAGATTTTTGTGGATAAATTTTCTCATGATAACTCATCTGATGTTGAGATCAATGATTTTTTTTCAGAATTAAAGGTGTTGCAAGTGACCTTGCCAGATTCTTTGATGTCAGCGCCTGAGATTCTCAAGTTTATTATGGATGCAGATTGCTATCCAAATGTTTTAGTTACCTATCGAATTCTCTTAACTGTACTTGTGACTGCAGCTTCTGCCGAAAGAAGTTTCTCAAAATTGAAATTGTAGAAGAACTATTTGAGATCAACTATGTCACAAGAAAGGTTAAATGGCTTGGCTATGTGCACCATCGAGAAGGATATCTTGGACACTATTGATCTCAACACAGTCCTTGATGATTTTGCATCAAGAAATGCTCGAAGAAATATATTTTTATAAGCAAGGAATATGATGGAGTTCTATTCTTATTTAAGGTAATCATATTAGTTACATAAGTACAAATGTAATGTTTTTTAGTCTACATTATTTCTCGTTGTTGATAATTATCAGACATGTTAAATTAAAAATATATTATTGAATTTGCTACTCTTTTATTCAAATAAAATTAACCCATATATTATAAGCTTTATGGTCTAGAGGGCCCGTTGGCACGAATTCGCTAGAGGGCCCTCAAAATCCTAGGACCGACGCTGTAACACCATGTCAAGTATCATATTTTTAGGCTTCAATTTAATTTTCTATAATTAAAAAACCATTAAGCTCCATGTTGTATCCCAAGTGTCACAGCTTAGATTTTTTAATATTTAGTTATATTTAGTGGTATAAGATTAAAAATGGACTCATTAACATAAATATGATTTTTATACGATTTTTTAGTCATTATTTCATGCACATGTTGTTCAAATTTAGACCTACTTCGAATTAAATCATAGAGACACACTTAATTAATTAAAAATAGCAGACTCACTAAGAAAAATATGAACATTTTCCATGGATTAATATATGTTGCATTATGTGTGTAAAAAAATTTCAAGTTTAAAACATGTTTAAAATGTGACATGGGCTCAAAATATGATTTCACATGAAATAATGGGTATTTCAATTTTTCCCAGTGTTTTTTAGATAACACTCGGCAAAACCGACACCTTTGCCGAGTACCAAATGTGGCACTCGGCAAATGCCAGGGTTTGTCGAGTGTCCGTCAGTGGCACTTGGCAAACCTTACTTTTTCCCAAGGTGTTATAACACCGACAAGAATTTTGGGATAGCTATTTTTTAAAAGGTTTCTCGAGTGTCTTTGACTTGACACTCAACAAACATTGAACGTTGCCGAGAGTTAAACATTTGCCGAGTGTATTTTAGTATACACTCGGCAAACTTGGTTTGTCGAGTGCCCAAAGGAATGCACTCGACAAACCCTCAGGCACTTGGCAAACTAGCTGTTTCCGGTAGTGCAACCAAACTATTCCAGCAGGTTGAGCTACACATAATGTCTGGCACACTGGGAAATTTTAGGAAGGAAAGGGTGCTTTTTGATGGTGCCGATCGAGTGTTCGAAACTACCAACGAGGCAATATTGAAGAGATCCATGGTGTAATGTGAATGTCCGCATATCCCAAGTATGTATCCTCAAGTGGAAGAGATCCAAGGCATAATATGAAGCATATGCTACCAAAGTACCTAAAGAGAAGAAACATTTGTAGGGTGATTTATTGCAACATAATGCAACCACTCAAAATATAATGCACCTAAAATCTCTCCCTCCCTTATAGATGACACACTGTCACTGGCCATGAACTCTAGAGCTAAAAATAACCTACACAAACTACACCCTCAACTGCCTCTACATGCATGATGTCTAATTGCCTATAAAGCTTCCATTTTTATGCAATTATCTTCACTTTGGAGGAAAATCTTAGCCTCGAAGGCCTTGTGCCTTCACCTACCTAGTTTATCTCCTCTCATGCAGGTAGAACAAGGGTTACTTATCACCTCCAAGGTGGCCAGCACCAATGGCGGCAATGTGATTATCCCTAGCTTAAGCATGGTGGAGAAGGAGCATGTCCATAATGGAACTACAGAGACAAATGACGACGCCGACATGATCACCATTGTCATCAACAAAGAAATAGTGATGACAAGACGGAGGAGCTGATTGGGATTGCCATCTCCAGGAGCTCCTCCTCCCATGAATGCCGGCAGTATAAGCCAAGAAGCACGACACGTTCGGCCTCTTCTGTTTGGTGTTCATGTCCTTCATAAGCGGCAGCGATAACATGAAGAAGATAGATGACATGGATGACCAAAAGGAGGCCTACGTGGTCAGTCATGGTGACACGATGGTGCTGGCGTTCATGCCAAGGTCGTCCAACGACGTCACATCATGGAAGAACCTCATCGACGCCATACGCTCGCTTTGACTCTATGGCTAGCTAGAGTACTACTCGCTGCCTCATCCACCACTGTCGCTGGGGCATGGCATGTAACACTACTGTTATAAAATAGCTCAAGTGTTGTGGTGAGAAACACATTCACTTAGGAGCTTGTGGTGATGAACACTCTTTTTCTTATTCACTTTTGTGGACCACTTGACACACGAGGTTTACAGAGAAGGTGAACTGGCTGAAACACAGAACAATAGGCAACAACTAATATAGTAACCTAGCAACAAACACCTCCTATTATTCACGAGCTCGTATGCGCTACCTGCGACCACTACTCATCCGCATAGCAAACCAACACAACGATCTCCAAGCATGCACGCCGCAGCCAGCCTGTATCCCACAATTTGCATGCAGCTACTCACAACACACATTTATCTACATGAAGTACCTCACAAGTGTGCACACACACTGTAGTACATGCGGCAACAAAAGAAAATAGACTATGCGATCACACACACACCCACACAACTAAATGTGGTTTATTTACTAACAATCTCCTCCTAAACCACGACTTGCCACATGCTCCATCCTACCAAATCTTTGGTTCTTCATTGACATTGCTTGACTTGCCTCTGAGCCCATGCTGTTATCGTCATCCTCTTCAACGTTGTCATCGTTTTGACCACCATGCTTGATGATGTCGCCATTCTTGGTGTCATCCTTGCATGCACACTCCTTGCTATGACATTGACGCTAGCATGCCTCCCATTGTTCCTCGGTGAGCAATAACTGTCTAACGTCATCCACCACCTCCTTGATGTCATACTTTTCCTCCACCACACGGAGGTGACCGACGGGCTCCTCGATCAATATGGTGTTTAGATCAAGCAACATCTCAATCGCTACTGCTACCTGATTGTATTTCTTCGGCATGACATGAAGCATCTTCTTGACAACTCACACCTCCTCAAAAAACTCATCGATCTCATGCAAATTCATGGTGAGACCAGAAATTCGCATAGAAAAATCATTGACGGTCTCACTCTCCTTGAACATGATCTTCTTAAACTCCTTGAGAAGCTTTTGTGCATTGAATTCTTAGACACAGGCCACACCCATGCACATTGTTCTACATTCTTGTCATGCCTCCTTGGCAGTCTTCTTCATGACAAGGCTAGAACACAACTTGACCATACGTCGTGAAGAAGCATCGTCAATGCCAGTAGATCTTCACGTTGCTCCACCTTGGCAGTGCAGATAGAGCCCTTGTACCTTGAGGTTAACCTCCATCACGAGTGCCCACTCCTTGTAGTTTATATGCATCAATTTGGGGTAGAAAATTTATGCCATGGTGGGTAAAACCACTTCATCATGATCCACCATGACCGCACGTGGCATGTTACCACTTCCACCATCACCATATTTTGATTTGTTTGGTGAGAGAGCATGATGGAGTGCAGTCATTGGCCACTAGCTTTCTGTTGACCTTCATCGGCTCTAATACCAAATGTTAGAAAATAGCTCAAGAGTTGCAGTGATAAACACACTCACACATGAGCTTTTAGCGATGAACACTCTTTTTCTTATTCACTTTCACTACATGAAAATAGGTAACTTTCGTCGGCAAGCCAAATCCGATGGAAGTTAGCATCTTCCGTCGGCAAAACGCTAACTTCCATTGGTTTCTGGCCGATGGAAGCTACCAAATGAAAGATACCTATCTTCCGCTAGCCATAGATGAAATATAAGTATCTTTCGTTGGCTAAATAAGGATGACGGAAGTTCATGGATCAACGGAACAAAACTTAACTTCCATCGGCCAAAATCAACCGATCGTGGGCTGATTTTGGTCGACAGAAGTTAAGCTGCTGGCAACTTCCGTCGGCTAACCATAGCCAACAGAAGTTATTTTTTTTGCATTTTTCTATCGCATTACATTCACATTCATATTCAAAATCATTCACAACCTAGTCACATTCACATTCAAAGTCACAAGGCACATTCAAAATCACAAGTCATATTCAAAGTCACAAGTCATATCCATAAGAAAACATAACATTCAAAGTCATTCACAACCCTCACTTGGCTGGTTAGAATTATGGGCGCTGCCTCTGGGAGTAGTGGCATGCCACTTATAAAGATTTGAAACTGAGGCTCCATCCTGACCGAGAGTACGGAGAATCTGAAGAAATATATAAATGTGGGGAAACATTATCAACTAATAAGCTAACTCAAGTAACTCTCCAAGTTCTCATTAATGTAAAACAGACATTAAAACAAAGTAACATGCCAGGAGGTATGCAAGATATGTTCAAAGTAACCCTCCAAGTTCACATTTTACTTCCCTCATCCCTATCCAGGAGGTATGCAAGCTATTAGCTATGTTCAAATTAATTTAAAAATATGTTACTTTTCTCTGTTTCATACTATATTGCATCTTACAAACTTAGCTACTTATATAGAATAAGCCAAATGAAATACAAACATATAAGAGATAGAATATACGTGAGTTGTAGGAGGATAAACAAATGGATATGGTGGTGGGGGAGGTCAGAACTACGACATGTCAAGTCCTTGCTGATGTGCTAATTTCTATACATATTGTAATACAATCAATTAGTTTTAAAACTACTGCTAAGTGCTATATAGTTTTAATGCAATCACTCAACTTACTTGAAGCATCGCCTGTTGCTGTGCTAAGTAAGAACTGTAGTACTTGTCTCACTGCCTTAATGCCTCATTCAGCCTAATGATCTCAAACTCCTCTTCTAAGCGGCGACGACTACAACTAACCCCTGATCTCTATGATGACTGAGTTTACTTCTGAGCTCTCACCTTCCTTGAGTCAATTATTCCATTGAACATGGAATACCTGCAACATACATAGTAGCATGACCATTGGATAGACAATTTACTAGTATAGTAGCATACACGGCCATTGAGAAGCATCATCTCACCGTCCATGTCTCTTTCCACCTCTACTAGAGTACACAACCATTGGGTCGATGGGTTCCTTTCACCATTCATATTCCTCTCCATGGAGTTTCACCATTTCTTGACCATATTGCATCTGGAAAAAAACTAGCAATGTCGATTAGATAGAGAAAAATGGTGCAAACTCTTAGAAAATGTTAACACCTCACTAAATGATCTATGGTCGTCTAATTGCACAATTGATCTGAGTTTGAAGGATCTAGTCCTTTATGACCATCAACATATACCTCGATGTCACTTGGCACAACACCAATTCCAGCTTCCTATAGATATGAGTTAGTCGCATTACAACGTATATAGCATTCAACACAACACCAGTTCTTAACATGCATTTAGCCTTGAAGATATGCCCATCACCCCCATATTTGTGTTTTGGATCGGTTCCATGATAAAGTATTTTCTTCTCAGGAACCAGCTTGAAAGCACTTGACCAAATCTTGTAGAATTCAAAGTAATCCGCATCATGGTTTCTAAACCACAGAATCCTCACCTGAACAAAGGTGGAGCTTCTGCATTAGATTGTGAAACCA
The DNA here is from genome assembly GCA_019279435.1 of Zizania palustris. Lineage (NCBI taxonomy): Eukaryota > Viridiplantae > Streptophyta > Magnoliopsida > Poales > Poaceae > Zizania > Zizania palustris. Next base: position 16,570,391 of record JAAALK010000288.1, read on the forward strand.
AGTGAGGTCGCACTGTGGTTTTAGTCTGTATGATGAGTGATTGACAAGGTTGAGTGATCTGGAGTGGAGGGAGTGATTGCATCGATGGGATCGATGTGTGGATATGGTTTATGCTGAGGGGATCAGTGTGCATTGCGTCTCTTGTTTTGGCTTGTCTCATGTGTGTAGGGTGGAGGTGAACTTTGAGCTGTCATTTTGTGGGAATTGAGCTGAATATTTGTATTTTTTAGAATCTTCAATTTTCCTTTGCTTTTCTCTTCCTCAGCCGTGAGGCTTTTATCCGTTCTTTGTCTCGGCCGAAGAAGAGCCTCGTGCAAGAATGCCAGCAGCGCCGTCCCGGATGCGGTACAGGATAGAAGCGTCACCATTTTGGAAGGGTAAGATTCTCAGTCTTCTCCTGTAGACTTATGTTCTTTGCATTTTATTTGGTTTTTCTTGGGATTTACTGTGTACTAGTTTTATATCTAGCTTTCTTGGTTCAGTACTGTTCTCGCCATAGCCGTCGTGTGCCAGATCAGCTATAGATTAGCAACAATGACGCTGATCACATGGCCAGGTTTATCTCTGAATATTCACTGGTTCTTGTTGTGGTTCTGCCTAGTCTATTTGATTCTGCTCGTTCTTTTCATCTAGGCTGCTTCCGATAGAATTTTTTGTGGTATATTTGCTTGCCGTAATCTTTGTTGCCTTAATCAACTTCATCACCGAAGTGCTGCAAAACTGAGATTGGTAATTTGAAGTTTGACTAAAGTGAATCGGTGTTTCAAAGTCCGGTTGAACAGATAGTCGATATTTCATTAACCGATTAAAGAGAAAAATTCATCTGAAAATTTTATTGGTCATCAATTTGAATTTGCATTTTTAGAGGAGCGTTGGGTGAATTGAAAAGGCCATCATATTTGCAAGAATTTGTCGAGGCGCCTATTCACCCCCCTCTAGTCGACATTACGATCCCACAATGATGAAAATAAATCTCAAAAGTTGAAGATTAAAAGTCTTAAAATTCTTTACCGAATGGTATTTCTCCTCGGCCAAGTATATAGCTGAAGAACTCAACTCCTTGTTCATTAGTTGTCCTAGTTTATCCTTGTAATACTGATTGTTCGCCTCAATCCTAGCATAGGAAATTGCGTCCTTGACAATCTCATTTGCATCGTTGTTAAATACCACAAGTGCGTGATTCTGGTAATTACCCATTTCTGGCAAGCAAAATTGTAACTGCAAAAGAAAATATGCAATAAGAAATGCATTAATATTAGCAAACTAGTGTAACTCCAAAAGTCATGTGTGAAGAAAAACCATGCATGAAGAAAAATCTTACCCAGAAGGAAGTCATGCGACACTGCTCCGTGTGTAGTTTTGTAGTCTACATCAAGAGAAAACCGGTAGTGGCCCCAAGTAGTGGTGAGTTGGCGTTCACTAGTTGGCAGTGTCACCACCCTTGGGTAGTGAAGATGGCACGAGTTACCCAAGATCTGGCTAACCTACCTGACCTTTGTAGTGTCGTCAAAACTAGAGTCATTCCAAGACCTACAAACACATAATAAAGTCAATAAATTCAAATAAAATTTATAATTAAAACACAACACCAAAGTACGAGAGACTTACCCATCACTTACATGCATGATCTCAATCTTGTTTCTAGCCTGAGGTGATAAAGGTGGGGCGACCAGGTGGCTCCTCCTGAATCAACGTGAGGATGATGCAGAGCTTGTAGTAGCCACATCACCCCACCTCGTTGTCTGTAAAGCCACCATCCTACCCCTAAGCCCCTAAGTCGTCCTCCCCGCACTGTTCAAGTCATCCTATCTTGCATTCAAGTCATCCTCTTGCCCGGAACCCTCCAAGTCATCCCTCCTCGCACCCTTAGTGTCCTCCCACCCTAAACTCTCCTCATCCTACAAAATGGTATGAAAAGAAATTAGTAATTTCATATTAAAGTTTATAACTAGCATAAAATTCAATTTCAAGGTTACCTCATCTCTTTGAAATATGATCGTTCGACTCCGTAACTCCGGGTGTACGTATCTAAAGAACTCATGACGCCTGCTTGACGTTGAAACACTACTACCGTAGAACAAGGTTTCCTCCTTACTCGCCTTACTATCTTTGGTGAAAATCTTCTTTGTGATACTCTTGATCTTATGCGACATCCTATTGAAAACAAGAACAAGTGAGTATTCAATAGTATGAAAAGTTAGAAATTATGAAAAAGAACGTAATATTAAATATATATGATATGCACAATGTAGAAATAATTACTTGTCAATTATCATCAAAATCAGGATCAATTTGTCTCCTTCTCCCCAAAGGACATCATGTCACTTTTTTCTTCACGTGTTGTTGTTTCCTTTTATAATTGCTTCACTATTTGTTGACGGCTAGTCATCAAGTACATATTGTTATTGTAAACAAATAAGCTATGAACCACCAATAGTAAAATAGGTAACTAAAAGCACGCACTTACGCAAAATATTGTTCCATCTCATCCATATTTGAGTACATGTAGAGCAAAGCAGATGTCCGCTCTTCCTGAGTTAGATAGTATGTAGTGGAGGCACCAACAGTCATGCCATTCCACTAAAAAATTTGAAGGTCACTACAAAAATTGTCTTCATCCACATGGTACAGCATAGTAGGTGCGTTGACTTTGTGATGCTCAACGAAGTATACACTAGTGAAGTATGCTATCTCTTTTAATTTAAATTCTTCTACGATGCAACCTTCAATTCTTGCCTTATTGCCAACCATCACTCTAAGCTTCTTTAGGGCTCTTTCAACGTGATACATCCACCTATATTGCACAGGGCCACCTACCTTAGCTTCATATATAAGATGAACAAGTAAATGTTACATTGGATTGAAGAATCCTAGAGAGAATATTTTTTCCAATTTACATAAAAGCACCGATATCTCTTTCTCCAACTTCTCCATAATATCTTTCTTAATTTCTTTAGTATAAAGCTATCTGTAAAATGGCTCAACTCAACTAACGCTTCCCACACATCATCATTAAAGTACATGTGAAACATTACAGGAATGAGTCTTTCCATTATTATGTGGTAATCATGGCTTTTCAATCCATTTAACTTCCATGTCTTTAAATTCACAGCTCTTCTAAAGCCCGCAGCATAACCATTTGGCAATTTTAAAATTTTCAACCACCTCACTACATGTTTCTTTTCTCTAGGTTTTCAAACAAAATGGTGCATGTTGCTTGCCACCAATGTTTGTCAACTCAAGGGTTAGTCGATTACAAATCTTAACTAAATTCCTCCTCGCCTTTAGATTATCTTTTGTCATGTCCATGAAATTCATGCATGTGCTTATCATGCTTTCACCAACATTATGTTCTTGATGCATGACATCAATGTTGTGCATCAGAATCAACGATTTGACATATAACAGTTCCCATAATCCACATATGTGGGTCTAGTTATGCTTGGCTCCAAATCCTACAAACTCATCCACATTTTTATTAAGAACCAATTCATTTATCATATTAGCAATCTCTAGACCACTTAAACGCCTTGGTGGTCCCTTTAGGACAACATTTCCCTTCTTGAAAGTGTTCCTCTACAACCTAAATGTGTGATCCTTGGGCAAAAAACATCTATGACAATCAAAGTAACAAACCCCCCTAAAGTTAAGGCAGAAAGTGTCCTTACCACATATCGGACATGTTAGCTTTTTATGACAACTCCAATCAGAAAAAATATTGTAGGCCATAAAATTGTGGACCGACCACAAATATGTAACTCGAATGTTGAATTTTTGCTTCTGGTCATAGTCATATGCTTCGACTCCTTTCTATAGCTATTTCAACTATTCAATTAAGGGCTTCAGAATCATATTGAGGTGTGTTTCAAGATGCTCTGGACTATGTATGATGAGACACATGAATATAAATTAATATTTCATGCAAAGAGAAGGTGAAAGGTTGTACGGAATAGCAAAGATGAGCCAACAAGAGTATGATGATGCAGTTACATTGAAAGGTGTGAATCCATCCGTTACCAACCTGATGCGAACATTCCTTGCATCCCTAGCGAAGTCTGTGAAAAAGTCATCTAGAGCCTTCCATGCATCACCATCAGATAGGTGCACCAACATTTGGTCATTCTCACGTACACCTTCCTTATGCCATCTCATATGTCTAGTGATTTTTCTAGAGAAACAATGGTTTCACCCGAGCTGTGAGAGGCATGTAATGAAGTTGCTTATGAGCAACCTCCGTCGTCACCTTTTCACTGTCTTCATTTATGACCTCTACGAACCTCAATTTACCACATTTTAAGCACTTCGTCTCATTCTTATGCTCTTTCGAGAAAAGCATGCAGCTATCTTCGTGCACATCAATATTCTCATACTCCATACTTAGAGCAAAAAGCATTTTTGACGGGTACATGTCTTTTGGCATCTTATGATTCATAGGAAGGACATCGTTGATCAGGCTAACGGGGTCCATGTAAACATTGTTTGAGAACACAAACTTCTACTTAATGGCCATAAATGGGTCACGAAAGCGAGGACACTTACTATCGTGTGTTCATGCAATAGCTCTTCTGAAGATCTAAGGATGTCGAAAAACTTTTGAACCTTTGATGTAGGAGGATCCTTAGGGTTTTTTTAAAAATTCGGTCGTATAGCATTAAGCATATCATCCATCCTATCATCACTTGTGCTATCATCCTATTCCACTACTCATGTAGTTTAATGAATTGACTCACCGTGGTGCACCCACACCTCATAGCCTAGCAAGAAACCAAACTTGAAAAGGTCTAGTGTCAACATTCTCTTATCTTGCCAAACAAAATTTCTACACTTGTTGCATGGGCACCTCATGCCACCAGTATTTGGCAAAGAGAATGCATAGTCGATAATTTCCTAAGTCTTGATCATCCACTGCTTCGAGTGAGCACCACTTTTATTCTAACCACCATACATCCACTGACGGTCACCGTCCATTCTAGAGTCAAAGCATTCATTTAATCAAGATGGATCATAAGTACCACACCATATATCTATAGGAAAATATATATCCTAAACCCACCCAAGAGTGGCCTATAGAGCATAGATTTATGACAAGCCTACAAAGTTCGGATGAAATTTCAGCAGCATAACCCCGTTGTTCTCCAATTACATGCTTGACAATGGTGCAATAGAGAACAACAAGGTTATGACACCAAAATCTCTTTTGGACTCATGGATCATCACAAATACCACACTTTGTCGCCCACTCCGTGTTGATAGAAAAATTTGGCACTAATGTCTAAAATTGTCAAAATCCAAAAATGTGTGTCATCCCTAGCAAGGGCTAATCAGACTGGCACTGGACCTTCGGTTGACTAATGGCGTCACTTTGGTTTGACCAGCCATGCCCGGTCTGACCAGCTAGATAGGCCCGGTTTGACTGAAGGTGTCTGAATCCGACCCCAAAACAAGTAATTCCGGAGTATTTTATCTCTAATTAATTTTTAACGACTTGGACTCGTATCCTAATCAATGTATGGTGTAATTAATGTCTAGGGACAGCAAGACCAACCCCTATATAAAAGGCTAAGGCTGATTCAAAGTGGGAGACTCCAATCCAATCCAATCTACCCACATAAAATCGTTCTTTTTTCAATCTACTATCCTTTTTCCCTGCGTTTAGCCATAGCTCGTCCATCTTTACTGATTTGCACCGCAAACTTGTTGTACATTGCGTCGTAATCGCGATAATCCTTGTCAATTCACTTGTGAATCGAACGTCTCGCCCCCGTAGTGGGTTTTTATTGGTTTCCCCTAGTAATTTGGTCTCCGGACTGAGTTGCTATAGTTTCTACGCATTTTGCAGTGGCCAAGGCATCCATCTTCATCACCAAGAAGCCCCTGCACCGAGCCATCATCGACAACGTGATCGCTGGTAGTCTGGGGTTATTTTTGCCCTAACTACCGGTCTGACCACTGGTGTCCTCTGGTTTGACCGGCCCGCCTTGGATGACCTGACTACCCCATCTCTCGGCTAACTAAATCTCCCCTCACGGTGTGGTTTGGTTGCCTGGTGGCTCCACGCCATGTGGAATCAACACTGTGTGGCGTTTGGAGGACTGCTTCAAGAGTCTACGTGCTTTTGGATCACCAGATCGACGTCAGTGTTGATTGGAGCTTTATCGGGAGATTTTAGTGTCAACACTCTTTTTTGCGACTCCGCTGGGGACACACACGCAAGCCCAACAACGTCGGCGACGGGTGCAACTTCCACGGCTACATCGAGACCCCTACGCTAACGAACATGGTGGGGAGTACAAAAATTGACGACGACAACATCATCCTCCCCACCCTAAAGGACATCTCCAGGGAGGACAGGGCCGAGATCGAGGCTAAGATGAGGGAGCCACATACCTTCATGCCCGGGCGCTACACCAAGACCCGTGTGGGCTTCATCATCGCAACCCCGATCTCCCCAATATCTCCATGAGCAAGGTAACATCTCCTCTCCCCTTCTTGCTACCCTAGACATCAAACAAAAATAGCCGCATCTGTAGAGAAAGAAGTTAGCACTACATTTGCAAATTGGCTAGGGCCCGAGGTCGATTCTAGGATGGAGGTGATGCTTAGGAGACTCATCTTTTATGAGGCCACTTCTCCTTCCCCGAATGCTATCTTACCCCCTATGCATCACATACACTATAGGACGGATGGAAATATCAGAAAAATTATCACGTCTACGACCTTGGCATCCATGGATGAGACCTCACACACCCTTATCGGTCAGACCGACCAGACCAGTGTGTGCCAACCAGCGCTAGTGGATTTTTACCCTAGCGTTACCACGTCACTAGCAACAGCCGGTCCGACCAACCTCTAGATCGGTCTGACCGGTGCATGTCCACCAACGGCCATCAACCACCAGGTCAGTGTGACCGTGCCACACCGCTACATCGGTCTGACCAGGCCACCAGGCCGATCTGACCGCCCCCATCACTATTTTTGCTCCTCCTCCTTCGGTGCCTGTATTGCCTTTGCCTGCACCAGCTGCACACCCTACCGCTACATATGCACATAGGCCTAGTCCCACGGCTTACCACAAGCCCAACCTGAGAGGAGGATAATCTAGAAGATTTTATGGCTGACACGCCGAAACACCACCACATGTCACGCCGCCACATGCTAGGTGTCCCTAGGATAGAGGCATAGATGATATAGACAAAAACATATGCACGGTATCTAGGGAGTGTGTAGGCTATGCATCCCATGATCACACTAGGGTTTACCACAAGCCGTACCTGGACTATTTTGACACCATTCCATATCCCCGCGGTTTTAGGGTTCCTAAGTTCACTAAATTCAATGGCAAGGATAATAAGACTACATGGGAGCACATAGTCTAGTTCTTAGCGTAGTGTGGTGAGGTAAGTAGGTTAGATGCATTCAAACTCAGATTGTTCTCTCTATCTCTATCTGACACTACTTTTACTTGGTTTTCATCACTACCACCTAACTCTGCGCAGAATTGGGCACAATTAGAACAAAAATTCCATGATCATTTTTATATTGGAGAGACTAAGCTTAGACTGTCGCACTTGACATTGGTTAAACAAAAATTCAATGAAGGTGTCTCCGAGTACATCAGGAGATTTAGAGACATGAGAAACCGATGTTTTAATTTGAATATTTATGAAACAGACCTAGCTGATTTAGCTTTTAATGGCTTGCATTCCAAACTTAAGGAGAAGCTAGACGACTAGGACTTTCTAGAATTTAACCAAGTCTTGCAGAAGGCTCTAGCCCATGAAGGCTGAGTCAAAAATAAAAAACTCACTAAGACATTTAGGAAGCCCAAGGCTGAGGTACACATCATGGAGCACTCCGATGAGGAATCATCAGAAAGCGAGGATGACTCAGCCGACATGTATACAGCTGAGTAGACTTGGTCAAACAAGTCTAAACCATGCACTTGCTTAGAATTGTGGCCGTCTCCTAGTAAGAGTCAGCCCAATGAAGTTAAGTACACTTATGACATGACTAAATGTGATAAAATATATGACTTCTTGTTGAAACATAAGTTGCTCAGTGTTGTAGCAATTTTGTTAGCTACAACACAGGTTTTGTATGTGTGTATACAAGTGTAAAATGAACCTCGAAGGGTTCTCTCAGAAGGAGAAAGGGTTTATACTGGTTCGGGCCTCCCCTAGGGGATAATATCCCTACGTCCAGTTTGTGGTGGATTTGGCATGGTATGCCTCGGTATGGAGTAGTGAACTCGAGGGTCTCATAGTCCCTGGACAAAAGTCCTCTGCTACAAGGGCTTGGCCCTGCTTTTATAGGCACGCGGGCCTTAAGGAAAAGACCAAAATGCCCTCTATAAGCCCTAGGCTCATAGGGGTAAAAGGGGAAAAAGGAGCTAGCTACTATACAAAAGTGCTTTACAGCTTTACAGACGTGTCAGACAACGTCACACTTTGACCAGCTAAACTACATACCAGGGGCGGAAGGGCCCCCGGTATGGCTTCTACACTGTAGCGAGGCGTAGATATTTCTTGGGTTCGGAGTAGGGACCGGAGCTCTTCTAGCGGAGGCTGCGAGGGAGGCTTCGAAGTACACTCTGAAGGGGGTTTCGAAGCATACTCCGAACTGGGCTCCGAACTGAGGTCTCGGAGACTTGGCTTTGATCTTCCCGGACAGGGTCCGGAGCCTGGCTTTGGGGAGCTCCGAAGGGAACTCGACGGTTGACTCCGAACAGGCTCGAAGGCTAACCCCGAAGGCTAGCTTCGAAATTAGCCTGAGCTTCTGGCAATCTTCAAGGAATCTTGAGGGCTTCGCTCCGGAGGGCTCCGAGAGACCTCGCTCCAGAGGGCTTCAATGGGGCTCGCGGGCTTCGCCCTAACAGGCTCCGCGGTGAACCTTGAGGCTTGGAAACAACTTCTTTGGGAAGATACAGGCTTCGACAGTGTTGGGATCCGGGCCGAAGGCTATCGGAGGCTGACGTCATTTGGCCCCTGTTCAAGGGAAAACTATTCCCCCAACAGTAGCCCCTCGCGTGCAGGCCTTCGGAACGAAGGGGTGTGCGCGCCCTTGGGACAAATGACCGAAAAATACTTCAGGGAAAATAGGTCTTCGGAGCTTTGACCGAAGGCGCCTTCGAAACGCGCAGATGATAACCGCCTGCGCCAGCTGTTAGAATGAATTTGGGGAGATCAACTGGCTCCGCAACGGCTAGAAAATTGACCGTTACCCCGTGCTGGGCCGCTTCGCCTTCGCCGGAGGCCCACTTGCCAGTGGGTTCGGCCCACGAACCGTTGGACTTCTTACCGCCTATAAATAGGGGTTTACCGCATGCAGCTTCGGTACGCTCTCATTTGCTTTCTTCTCAGCGCCTTAAATCCTTCGCTCTCTTCTCCTCCTTGGCTTCGCGCGAAGCACCCCTCGCTAGCTTTAGCCCCTCGCACCGAAGTCCCACAAAAATGCCGAAGAAGGCAGCTTCGAAGGCCTTGGCCTTGGGCCCGAGCTCTAGCTCCGCCCAACTGCAGGCAGCGGCGGCTGCGGCAGCGAAGCCTGCACCGAGGCGGCTGGGGCCGAGGGACCTTCGGACGCCATCCGACAAATTTGAGCAAATGCTGGAGATGAGGGCTTCGATCTCTACAGAGGAGTCCGTCCGGAGGGCCTGCGAGGGGAGGATTGCAGCGAAGATCCAACTCAGAGTTCCGGATAAGTCGGAGGCCATACCGAGGCCTCGGGCCGATGAAGTGGTAGTGTTCAAAGCCTTCTTTGAAGCTGGCCTCGGGCTGCCAGCAGTGGGGATGCTAAGCGAAGTCCTCAAGGCCTACAACCTCAAGCTCCCTCAGCGTTCGCCCAACGCCGTGGTGAGGCTTGCTGTCTTCAAATGGGCCATGAGGGCCAAGGGTTGCGAGGGCCGCGCAGATGTCTTCATCACCCTTCACGACGCCAACTATCAGCCGAAGCCGAGGGAGGGCTCAGACCGTGTCAAGAGGGCTTTGGCCTTCGGCAGCGCAAACTTCTAGCTCCGGAGGGAGTTCCAAGATGCCTTCCCGGCGAGGGCTGTTAACAGCAAATGGTACTCGAAGTGGGATCAAGAGTGGTTCTATGCCTCCATCGGCGCGAACTCTCCCCTTCGGAGTACCAACGCCCTTATCTCATATCGGCGCGAAGGGGTGGTGAAGACTAGCCTGGACACCCTTCGCTCGAGGATCTCGCTCCTTCGGAGGGTTGCCGCGAAGATGAGCATGCGGGACCTCGCGGAGGAGTTCATCACCCTCCGGCTCAGCCCCCTAGCGCGCTCTTGGCTAGAGGGGCTCTTCCAAGCTTTGGGCCAAGGGGGCCTAAACGAGTTGGCCTTCGAACGCCTCTGTAAGACTTCGAAATCTTTCCACTTTCATACTTCGCAAAAACTTCATTATGACTTGAATCTTTATGAAGCTCATCTTGAAGTGAGGACTCCGGAGGAAGCCATTGCGGCGGCGGAGCGTGTTGTTGGGACTCTGACACCAGAGGAGCAAGCCCAGCGGCTAGCTTCGGTGGGGTCCTGGGAGCACTGGAACAGGGTGTGGACCCTGCTCGGCTACGAAGAGGTCCCTGCCCTACCGGACTTCTCCCACCTCACAGCTTCGACGACCGGAGCCAAGAGGAAGAGAGGAGATGACGATGAGCCCGAAACTTCGAGGGCTAGGCCAGAGGAGCCCGCGACCGAAGCTCCTGCTCCAGAGGAGGCAGCGGCGGAGCCAACAAGTGCTTCGGCTACCAAGAAGGTAGTGAAGGGGGCTTCGACAGCGACGACTTCGAGCGCGAAGGCCGCCATGCCTTCTCCAGCTATTGAGAAGGATTGGGGGGCACACATTGACCCCTCCACCTTCGAAGAAATCTTTGACAAAGGTAAACACTTCAAACATACTTCTCTTCAATACGCGGATTTTGACTTATACTTTTTTGCAGAGGATGCCGGTGCGAGGCCCATCGCGGTAAAGCCAGCAGTGGACGACGTCGGTGCGAGGTCTACCACGCCGAAGCCAGCGGAAGCCTCCGATAGCAACAGCAGCAGCTTGGAGTCCGACAGCTCCTCGTCTGAAGAAGACGGAGGCAACGACTGTGGCGAAGGGGACCCTCAAAGCGACGAGGACGTTGATGTGGTGGACCTAAGCCCGGCCATGCCGAAGCCTGCGTAGGCGGTTGCGGCGGAGGAGATTGTCCAGCCTCTTCGGCCGAAAGGGGCTTTGACTGAGGCGACCATCAACAGCTTCCGCGAGGTCTGCGCAGCTGTGGAGGCAGGGGACTTGGTGGCTCAACTCAGCCGCTCGAACCGCATGAAACTCTTCATCAACACGAACGAAGCCCTTATACAGGTGAGCGAAGTCCTACACAGCCTTCGAGTTAAACTTTAGTCTTCGATCAACGCTTATGATCTCTTGAATTCTTTCAGGCCTTCTCATTGAACGCAGCAGCTTCGATTTCTGCGGACTGGCGGATGACGCACCTGGCAGAGGAGAAGGAGGCCCTATGACGGGAAGTCTCGGTGGAAGCCGAGAAGCGAAGGCGGGCCGAGTCTTCAGCCGATGCGGCGAGGGGCAAGGCCGAGACGGCGAGGGCTGAGGCAGAGGCGGCGAAGGCCGAGGCTGGCAAGGCTAAGGAAGCCTTGGCCTCTGAGATGGATAGGCTCCGCGCGGAGCTTAAAGCCGCGAAGGATGCCGAAGCCCGGTAGGCGAAGGAGAACTCCGAACTCCGCCAACGGGCTCAGTCACTTGAGACCTTCGTTGTTGACAACCTCAACGAAGCCACTCTGAGCCTCACCGAGGTCCTACAACAATAGGGACCGAATGTCGGGCTCCGGACTTCAGTGATCTGGATCCAATTGGGGACCGCGCCGCATTCTTGAAGGTGGTGGCTTCGTCGGTGAAGCAGTCTCTGAAGGGCTTCGCCCTGATGGCCGGCCGAGTGTCGGGCCAAGGGGTGTTGCAAATGCTTCACGACGTGGGGTGCAACCATCTTGAAGCAGCAACCTCCGCGACCTCGGTGGCCTTCGGGGGCCAACACTTGGTGACGCCTCCGACAGATGTCCGCGGAGCCTGTCGACGGCTTCAGGAGCCTTGGAAGGCCCAAGGCTGCGAAGCAGTCCTCGAGCTTCAGAAGGCCCTTCTCCTTCGCCGAGCCAAAGCACTTGCTTCGCCAAATCGGCCTTCGACATCGACACCTCCGCCTCCGAAGGTGTAGATCTCCTTAGGCTCCTTGTAATTCTTAGCTATAGGCTTTGTAAAAACTTTATCAGTTTATTAATATGAATGTGGGGGTGGTTTATACCTACCCAGGCTCTGTCTCCGAATGTTGACTTCGAAGTACTTGAGGACTCTGAAGAACTCCGCCAGTTATGGGCGGTCCTTGAAGTAGCTAGGTCCGAAGGCCCCCTCGGTTTAAACTTCCGAGGGGCCTAACGGCGAAGCCATCCCCGAAGTAGCTCAGGATCTGCTAGCCATTGTGAAGACGGAGTCCCTTCGGAGTTCTTCATTTTTGCCTTCGCAACCGGTCTTAGCAGGCGACGAAGCTTTAGACTTCTCTGCCTTCGACACGGCACCACCTGCCATGAAGAACCGTTCGATTATAGCCGTTACGGCACAAGTAACCGTTACACACTGTAAAAGGTAACGGTCAATTTTTACGGCGGTTGCTCGCCGTTCCATTTACTGGACCCATTTGCCAGTGACAGAAGCCGATCCTGTAGAGTGAAAGCAATCGAAGAGTAGCACCCGACGAGTGGTTATAAAAGGGAAAGACAAGGATTAACTGAGGCTTTTTACCGCTTCCAGTACTCGCGATTTACTTTCCCCAATCCTCCAATCTTTTGAGCATCCGAGCGAATGGCGAAAACTAGCCACACCGCTCCAGCGGCAGCCAACACTCTTGCGCAGAGGCAGGCGTGGGCTGCCTCGACGGCAGCGGTAATGGCGGGGACCTCGGGCAGCGCTTGGCCCAAGAATCCTCGGGAGCTCCGTCCGCCTTCCAAGAAGAAAATCGCCCAAAGCTTCCTCAATTGTCAATCCGTGAGCACCGCCGAGTCCATCGAAGAGGCCGTGGACGGGAAGCTGGGCGCTGGATTGAGGACTCGGGTCCCTAGACCGGAATCAACTCCAAGGCAATGAAGCGGAGAGGTGGTGGTCTTCGAAGCATTTTTCGAAGCAGGCCTAGGGCTTCCCGCCGTAGACTTCTTGGCGGAGGTGCTAGACCTGTTCCACATAACCTTACCTCAGCTGTCTCCCAACGCCATCGCACGCCTAGCCGTCTTCGAATGGGCGCTCCGGGCGGAAGGATGCGAGGGGCGCTCCGAAGTCTTCGCTGCGACCCACGAGGCCATATGTCAGCCAAAGCCACAGGACGGGCCCGGGGATTCTAAGGTGACCATATCTTTCGACAGCGTCAATTTCCAACTGCGGAGGGAGCACGCCCTTCATTTTCCTGCAAAGGCCATTAACGACAGATGGTACACCAATTGGATACTTCGGTGGTTTTACGCCGAAGTCGGAGAGGACTCCCCCTTGTAGGTCCTCTCCAGGAGATTTGGTTCCGGAAGGAGGCGGAGATCTCCTCGAACCCTAGCCTGCTCTCGACGAGGCTAGGGCTGCTCACTTCGGTGGCTCACCGCATAAGTATGCGGGATCTAGCCGAAGAGTTTATCGCCCTTCGGATCCCTCCCCTCGGAGATAACTGGCCGATCGTGTTTCAAGAGGCCTCGGAGGGAGGTCCTCGAACCCTAGGTAAGGCTTCACTCCCTGCAATGTTGTATTAGACGAAGGAAACAATTATACTTATGACACCATACCTTTCTCTTTCAGCGGCTCCTTTGGCGTTGGCTCCGGAGGACATAACCCGGGCCGTCGAACGAGTTCTCGGAGCCCCTTCGGTGGCTGAAAAGCAACGGAGGATAGAGCTAGTAGGAAGCTGGGAGCATTCCAATAGAGTGTGGGAAGCTCTCGGCGCGGAGCCCCCTCTTCTTCCTGATTTCAACTCGATCGGAGCTGTTGTCCGAAAGCGGAAGGTTGCTGCTGAGGCGTCCAAGAAAGCCGGCAAGCAGCCATCCAAGAAGAAGAAAACCGCGAAGCTCCCTCCGCAGCTGGCTCCGACTTCGTCAGCATCGCCGTCGGACGCTCGGAGCTCGGCCTCCGAGGATCTGGAGGACTCGGACGCCCAAACTATGGCGGCCTTTGAGAACTACCTCCTCGCTGATGACGAAGACCTAGGGGAGGTCCCCCCTGGAACTTCTATTGGGGAGGAAGTAGAAGTCCTGTCGGTTCTTCTTGCGCCCGTTGTTGTACACGTGGAATCAGGCTCCGAGACTCCCAACTCACCCACACCGGGGGTGGTTATGGCAGAAGTCATGGTTCCGGTGGGAAATGCGGAGGAGAGTGCTTCTGGAGATGACTTCGCTGACATCCTTCAGGAGTACGAAGTCCTGGAGGATCCGGAGATCCTGCCTCACGAGGCCCCCGAAGGTACTCCTCGAAGCTCCTGCCCTGGCTAGTACCTGCAACTTTTTCCTTGTAAATATGCTCATTAATTTTGTTGACCAAGCAGGTACCTCTACGGGTGTCGATGCCCCGGTAGCGCCCGAAGCCCCTTCATCTTCAGGGGTCGTGGCCCGGGTGGACCCCCCTGCTCCTTCGGATGCTCCATGCTTGGTAGCGGAGGATGTACCCGTTGTAGCGAATTTGGCGACGGAGGTTGTCCCTGCGGTGTCGGCTCCGGCAGTTGAGGTTGCCTCTGTTGCCATGCCTCTGGCCGGAGGGGTAGCCGCCGGCGACCGGGGTACTCCGGCTTCGCCCACCGCGTCTGCCTTTGTGCCGGGGAGGGGCGAGAGCTTATCTAGCCTCGGCCTTCTTCCTGGCCTTGCTACAACCTCCGTCGGCAATTCGGAGGATGAGGCCACGGCAGACGACCGCCAAGCCCTGTCTTGGCTGCCTCTGCTGGCTCTGTTCTGGGAGCAGCGGGAGGGCCTCCGAAGGCTCATGGAGCCCCTGGTGGACAAGAGCCAAGATATCGCCAACTCGGACTTGGTCTCCATTTTGAGCGAGGCAGTGGCTCCGACGCTCAACATAGCCCTCGAAAGGGCTGCCCTTCAGGTATGAAAAAACACCATAGCTACTTCGAATTAGTGAACATAAATACTTCGGTACTTACTTGTTCTTTTCTGTAGCAATTTGTCCTTGCTAGAGCGGCAGCAACTTCCAATGAGGTCGAGATCAACCGACTCAAAAGGAAGGTTACTACCCTCCAGACCACTCTTAACAACTCTAACGAGAGATCCATCAGGTTGGAGGAGGAAGCCCTGGTGGAACGGAGGGCTAGGGCAGCGGCCGACGAAGCTCTTCGGACGGCGAGACAAGACAATGACGCGCTCCGCTCCTCAGCCCAAGAGGCCGAAGCTGAGCGCGTTGTTCTTCGGGCAGAGGTCGAAAGGCTCCGTCGAGAAGCGGCTACTTCGAGCGCTCGATTGGTGGAGCTCCAAGGAGCTCTTAACCAGGCCATGGCCCAAAAAAGCTCCTTAATACTCCAGGTGGCCGAGGTATCTGCAACTGCTGCAGGGCTAGAAGCGGTAGAGAAGAGGAACGCTAGTATGGCAGACCATACCTTGGAAGCCCTTCAGGGTACCTTGGAGTACTTCGGTACTATGTGCCCCTCGTCTTCTGCTGCGGTCCACGAACCCCTCGATCGGAAGCTGAGAACGATCTAGGTGGCTTCGTCGCTGATGATGAACTCCGGCATTCGGTACGGAGAAATCTCCGGGCAGTGTGCTGGCATCGGGGTTCTCAGCCACCTCGAGTCCCTTCAGATCCCCCTCGGCTCAGTCGGAGGTTCGAGCCCTGGAAGATTTGCCTCCGACGACTTGCTGCACCCATCCTCGGATGTGGCCTTGGCCTGGGAAGCCTTCCGATCAATTTGGAAGACGGACCACAAGGCTGCGGCCAAGGCTTGGATTGACGAAGCTCGCCGGCAGAAGCAGGCGCAAACAAGGCCACCACTTCCTGCTTCGCCAGCCCCTGTCGTTCCTGCTCCGCCAACCGACCCACAGGTCTAGCTTTTTAGGGTTATTATGTATGCAAAGTCTTGTAAAGCCCTTTTTATTAATGGAAAAGCTATAAACGAGAAACTTGTCTTGGGTGTTCTGTTCTTTTTTAGGTTTTGTCATGTCCTTCGAGCCCTGACCTCGAATTATTGGAAATTACTGACGAGCTCCGAAAGGAGTGGGCAAACCTTGAAGGCTTAAGGCCTTACCGCCGCTCTCGCTTCTCTGTTCCTCATGGAGATGGAGGGGAGGTAACCTTTGAAGTTTGCCAAGATGTCTTAGCTTATATTAAAGAGGAAGATAAGGCGAAGGTATCCTCGCCTTCCGAACCTACGGACTGATCTGACTCGGAGTACCGGGCCGAAGACCCTGCGGAGGCTGACTCCGAAAGGCTCTTGACGTGGGCGGAGCTTCAAGAAGAGCAAAAGAAACTACGAGCCTCCAAGAAAAAGAGAAGCATTCGAACGAAGAGGGCCAAGCCGACAGCTTCGAGCTCCGAAGGGCAGAGTAGTCGGAGAGGTAGCTCTAGATGCCGACAGGGTCTTCGATTTTTCCTAGGCTTGGACCAAAACTTTTCTTGATGTAAAAGTATAATGATTTAATGTGAAATTCAAGTACGTCGTGCGGTTCCTATCCTCCGACCCCCCCTTGTGGGTGGTGGAGCCTTTACTGTAGAAAAGGGTTCGCCAGGCACAATGATGCTCCGAACAACCGGACGCTTCAAATTACACTTATCATTTGTACTTTGGTATTACTACCTCGCGAATCCCTCTCTTTTTTATGTGTTTTTAAAGTCCTTAGACTCTTCTACGAATCCTAACAAGCCGGAGCCTGGAATCCGTAGGGTGGTGTCGCGCCCCGATTTAATAAATCAGGACCTTTATTGAAATTCCATAGAAAATCAATAAACCAAGACGTTCATCATGCGACCACGTACAAATACGAGCAATCATTCACGGTTCGTAGACCGTATTAATACAAAAGTGAATAAAGGTGAAGAGAAACTAATAAAATAAAGGGTCCTAGATGAACGCCTCCTTCCAGTCTCGCCTTGACTGGGTTGCTACTCCAGACCTTCACCCTCCTCGTAGTAGACAGGCTCTGATGGTGTAAGTCAACGGGGTGAGTACAGATGTACTCAGCAAGCCACCGAATGCAAATATAATGCAAGGGAATAACAAGGGAGATAGTGGCTGGTTTTGCGGAAGCAACATAATTGTAAAGCATTAAATGTGAGCAATTATTAGTACGGAAAAAGTAAACATGTGTATGCATCATCATCTTCTAACTCGAGGAGTACGTTTCACCTCCTCGCACAACAGTCCTTACATGCCATGAATAACTCAACCATTCAACCAATTGTAAACTAACTGCGAGTAGTCACACAACCCGCCCTTGACCGTGGGCTCGGCTTTTCGAAAAGATTAAATTACTCTGATCAGAGATGTACCACTGTACCCACAAGGCACGCACTCATCACCTACACCAAAGTGTAACGAGATGACCCATTTCACGGGAACTCGTGCCAAAACCTTCCATATGGTCCTCTCCGACTGAACAGCACCCTCTTATAGGTTTCATATGGTGTCCCGACGCGTCGGTGCCCCACCATACCCCCCCCTTGAGCCTCCTTTGGTACAAGTCGCCCGCAGGCTTGCCCCTTGCCCCCTCCACTATGGTGCCGAGAGACGGAGTGTTCCACACTTCCAGTTAGGACTTACCCATTAGACTTGTGGTTGGTACGGAAGTGCTTTGCAACAGATCCCGCAGACCGGTCCTTATAGTGCCCCGGGTGCGACATACCAAAACCCGAGCTTGCACCCGGAACCCACCATACTTATAACATACCTAACTCCAACAGAGTCCAGAGACAAGAATAACGGGGTATTTCATATACCAGAATCCATCTATCTACGACTCATTATTTTTATCCTATAGCAGTTGTGTCGGTACATTGGGCACTAGCTAATATAATATTTGTAGAGTGACAAGGAGTTAAGGCTCAATAAGCATGGCTTGGGTTTGCACACAAGGACGGGGATCTAATAATTATAAGTGTAAGGCTTGATATTTGACTAATGCAATATTAACCTATGAGTTATAGCGATAGTTTATTAAAACATGGGCTCAAATATGATCAACTGTTTCCACAGAGGTGGTCGATGACTTGCCTTGATTCGTGAATGGTGAAGGTGGAACCTCGGGGTAAGACTCGGGATCTTCGATGACGTTGTAGTCTTCTCGATACGGAAAAGTAAATAAAGCATTCAATAAACAATCCAAAACAAATCAATCATACTAACATACATGTTTTTGTTGGATTAAGTAAGGGAGATAGAGTCTAAACTTTTAGGGATTGTTACTTAAACATTTATGATTAATTCTTAATGAGATTCCTTAACTTGATATAATTATTTTCCCTAAGGGGGGTTTTTATTCTTCCCTTTTTGAAGTAAAAAGGTATTGAATAACCTTATTGTTATTTTAATTGTAGTAAAAATACTGAACTTAAGTTATTAGGTTTCATGAGGTAGTTATATAAATTTTTAGGATATTTCCATAAAGGGTTGACTTTTTCCTAAATGCATTAATTAAATGTCCTAAAAGGGCCTTTGCAATATCATTTAATAGAATAAAGTGGACAAAATGGTCATTCCATTTTTATTGTATTAATAACAGTGAAATGGAGCCATTATATCTTCTGGAATTAGTTTATAAATTTTTAAGGGTTTATCTGAATTATTTAATTGAAATATTAATTAATTCCTAAAGAGGACTTTTATTTATTATTTAATAAGATTATTATGTGCCAAATAAACATATTGTTTTTATTGCATAAAGTGTAGAGGATAATAAGACAAATTTTCCAGAATTAAAATGGTGAAATTTGGAGTTAATTTGAGCAAGATATGAATTTTGGAAGTTTAAACTATTTTTCTGAATTTTATTTAAACCAGAAAACAGGCTTAGGTCCACGGTGAGCCAGGTCCACCATGGACCCGCGCACTGTGCGCTGCACCGGTTGGATCTGGACCGTTGGATCCAGATCCAACGATCACTGGTGAGGCGGGGCGTTTAAGTGAATCTGGACGGCCCAGATCACCTCATACCCCTTCGCCGGAACGGGTGGCTGAGATCTAATCACTTAAGTGATTTTATCTCGGCCGTCCATCCGCGATCGCACGACAGAACGCGCGTCCGGCACGCTCGCGGCACGGGGGAGCCAGGAGGCTTCGTCCCCAGTGCCGGCCAAACGACGGCGAGCGCCCACCGGCGATGGCGATGGCCTAAGGCCTCAGGTGACTGCAAAAATGGGCAGAGGGGAGTGAGGGGAGTGCATCCGTACCGGAGGTGGCGGCGGCGGGGGTCTGATGGCGACCGGCGGTGAGGAGAGGCGACGGGGAAGCTTCGAGTTGATGGCGACGGTGAGCTCTGGCGGCGATCCGGCCCAAGAGAGGTGGGCCGGGGTGGAGGAGGTGGAGGGGATCCCGGAGGTGGCTATCACGAGGGCGGAGGTGGTCCGGAGCGCCGGTGAGAGGCTGCCGGAGGGGAAACAGGGGAAAACCCTAGAAAAGGGGGTGGCGGTCGTCGGGATTGCGATGACTAGGCTCTAGCGGTGTGGTTGGGTTGCGGCGAGGGTGGGAGGCCTTTTATAGGGCTCGCCGGCGTGGGTTTTTGGCAGGGTAACAGGAGGAAACCCGAAGGTTTCCATCCCGGCGCCGGTGATCTTCCAAACCGCGCGAGTACTTGCTATATGGGGCGAAAACGCGTGGCAATAGCCGGAATGGGATCGCCGGGGCTTGGATTTGAGAATCCGGGCGGCAATTTGGCGCGGGGCCGACCGGCGGCAAAGATGGCAAGGAGGGAGTCGTCGGGATGGAAGGGGGAGATCCCCTTCCATTGTTGAAGACAGAACTGACAGGTGGCCCCCACCTGTCAACGGCGAGCGCGAGGAGAAGAGGGGATGACAGGCGGGTCAGGGATGGCAACGACAGATGAGAGGCGCTCGGTGGCTGACGGGTGGGACCGGCGGGGCGTGCGCGGAGGAGAGAGGGAGGGGATTGGCACCGACAGGCTGGCCCCACCTGTCAGCGAGAGGGGCGGGACTTGGCTGGGCCGAAAGGCCTTTGGAGGAGAATTCAGGGTTTCGGCCCATTAAGATTTAAAATTCATTTTTCAATTAAAATAATTCCAGAATATCAATTATTTGATTAAGGCTTGAAGCACTGTTGCTAAAATTTTGTAAAAATTCTCAAAAATATTTATTGGCCTCTAGTTTATCCCATAAAATTTTCAAGTCCAAATTTTGAATATTTACCTCTGTTTGGCTTTAATAGGGCTCTTTTAGGATTTTCTTCAATAACAATATTCAGAAATTTATTTAATATTATTTTTCCTTTATTTTATTCCTTTTTAATTTTGGGGCTGTTACAGGTGGCCACCTTCGGCTCTTTTGCAGACACTTCGTACCTGGAGGCCGAAAGTCTGTTTCTTTTTAAAGTCCTTAAACTCTTCTACGGATCCTAACAAGCCGGAACCTGGAATTCGTAGGGTGGCCACCTTCGGCTCTTTTGCAGACACTTCGTACCCGGAGGCCGAAAGTCTGTTTCTTTTTAAAGTCCTTAGACTCTTCTACGGATCCTAACAAGCCGGAACCTGGAATCCGTAGGGTGGCCACCTTCGGCTCTTTTGCAGACACTTCGTACCCGGAGGCCGAAAGTCTGTTTCTTTTTAAAGTCCTTAGACTCTTCTACGGATCCTAACAAGTCGGAACCTGGAATCCGTAGGGTGGCCACCTTCGGCTCTTTTGCAGACACTTCATACCCTGAGGCCGAAAGTCTGTTTCTTTTTAAAGTCCTTAGACTCTTCTATGGATCCTAACAAGCCGGAGCTTGGAATCCGTACGGTGGCAGTGGAGCCTCTGAACCGATGGTTCGCAGGAGTCCGCCTGGGTCTTGGGAAAAATGCTTGACTCTGCAAGCATCTCCGTCCTCCCGATGCATCCATCAGGAGTAAGGGATATTCGAAGAGCAAACAAAATTCGACCCTTATATTTATTCATAGAAAGGAAAATTTTACAAGTGCTTACAAAGAGCCCCTAAGCGTAATAACGCTTAAGGTGCTCTGCATGCCATGCATGCTTCAACTCTTCCCCTTCTAAATTTGCTAATTTGAACGACCCGAGGCGCCCTGAGCGTAAGATAACATATGGTCCTTCCCATTTGCTTCCTAGCTTCCCCGGAGCTATTACACTTCACAACACTAGATGACCAGGTTTTAGCTCATTTAGCTTTATCTTCGGGTCATACCATGTCTTTGTGTGGTCCTGGTACTTAGCTAGATTGGCGACAGCTCGAAGCCTTGTTTCTTCTGACAAATCCGGTGAAGTGTTCCTATCACCTTCGTCTCCAGGTTGAACTACTCGAAGGGATCCACCTCTGAGCTCCGTCGGAGTCATGGCCTCATCTCCGAATAGTAATCTAAATGGGGTGAAACCTGTGGACCTGGTTTGAGTGGTTCGAATGGACCACAAGATTTTAGGGAGCTCTTCGACCCACAGCCCTTTGGCCAAACCAACGATTCGGCGATTCAGCCCGGAGAGGATGTTCCCATTGGCTCAGCTCAACGGCTCCATTGGATTGTGGATGGCGCACTGCGGCGAAGCATAACTTAATGCCCAAATCTTCACAAAATGCTTGGAAGGTGTCAGCTTCGAATTGGGTTCCATTATCCACCGTCAACTCCCTTGGCACTCCGAACCTGCATATAATGTTCTGCCAGAAAAATTTTTGCACATTCCTCGAGGTGATAGCTATCAATGGCTCTGCTTCACTCCACTTTGAGAAATACTCGATTGCTACTACCGCAAACTTCAAGCCAGCCTTTTGCCATTGGGATCGTGCCTATGAGGTCCATGCCCCATCTAGCCATTGGCCATACTAGGGCAATAACTTGAAGCTGGGCTGGCGGGCGATGGCTTCGTCTGCCCATCCATTGGCAGCCTTGGCATGTTCGAACCAGGCCCTCCGCATCTCTTACTATCGTCGGCCAATAAAACCCTTGCCGAAGCGTCTTGCCAGCTAGCGCACGAGGGGCTAAATGACTTCTGCACAAGCCTTCGTGGATGTCTCGAAGTATGTCCTGACCTTCGGGTTGGGAGATGCATCGGAGTAAAGGTGAACACACTCCAGCTTTGTATAATACTCCATCGATAAGCTTATAATTTCGAGCTCTTGCTTGCATCCTTCGGGCTTCTGGACCTTCGAGAGGGTGTATGCCACTTTGCAACATGTTCACTATCGGAGCCCGCCAATCTGCAATCGGGATGCACAGTACTTCCGAAGAGGCTAACTGAACAGCTGCTGGTTGTGCTAGTTCTTCGTAGAAAGCACCCTCCGGAAGGTCCACCGCCCCTGCTGCGGCCTTCACAACAATATCTGCGAGTTGATTCTCTGCACGAGGGATACTCCAAATTGTAAATCCTCTGAATGCTGCTTCGGCCTTGCGGATTTCTTCAAGGTATTGTGCTAGATGTGGATTTTTTTGCTTGAAAGCTTTTATCAACATGCCCTGCGACGACTTGGGAATCTGTCTTAATCATTATCCTTGCGGCTCCGAGCGCTTTAGCCTTTCGGAGGCCTAGCAGGATTCCTTCGTACTCGGCGATGTTATTAGTGGTTCTGAAGTTGAGCTTCGCGGAATACATGGCTTTCTGCCCTGATGGTTATATGATGATGGCCCCTGCTCCGGCACCGATGCTTGATATGCTCCGTTTGAAAATATAGTCCACAAACCTTCGGAGGGTTCTTCCGGGGCCCAAATAGCGGATGGAGTCCACTCTGCTACGAAATCGGCTATGATTTGGGACTTAATAGTTGTTCTTGCTATGAAGGAGATTCCGAACGGGGCTAGCTCAACTGCCCACTTTCCAATCCTGCACGTAGAATCTTTGTTTCGGAGCATGTCTCCAAGAGGATACGATGTAGGGACGATCAGGTTATGCGCTAAGAAATAATGCCTTAGTTTTCGTGAGGCCATTACTAGGGCATAAGCAAACTTCTCGAGCTCGGAGTATCTGACTTTAGCTCCGGACAATGCCTCCGACATAAAGTAAACTGGGTTCTGCACCAGCTTTCCTTTAAGGTCAACTTCTCGGACCAATACTGCACTTACTGCTGAACCTGTTGCTGCAAGATATAGGAGCAGTGTTTCTTCTGGAAGGGGAACGGTCAAAGTTGATAATCTTCCGAGGTATGCTTTTATATTGTCGAAGCTCTTCTGACACTCTGGTGTCCAACTAAAGCTTTCGGACCCCTTTAATGCTTTGAAAATTGGGAGGCTTCGCTCTGTTGACCTGGCCAGGAACCTGCTAAGTGTTGCGAGCCTTCCTGCTAGCTTCTGCACTTGCTTCAAATTCTCTGGTGGAGCCATCCTTTGTAGTGCGCTTATCTGTGTTGGGCTAGCTTCGATTCCCCTGCTCGAAATTAAGTATCCTAGTAGCTTTCCTGCTTGTGCCCCGAATATACATTTTTCCGGGTTGAGGCGTACTCCACATGCTCGGAGGCTCTCAAATGTTTCAGCTAGGTCTAAGCTATGCTGGTGCTTTTGAACACTTTTTATTACAATATCATCCATATAGGCCTCGACATTCCGGCCTATCTGATGACCTAGAGCTTTAGCTATTAATCGTGAAAAGGTGGCTCCGGCATTCCGCAAACCAAAAGGCATCCTTACATAACAGAATACTCCGGAAAGGAGTTATAAAGCTTGTCTTGGCTTCGTCTTCGCGTTTCAGCCATACTTGATGATATCCGGAATAAGCGTCAAGGAAACTTAGCAACTCGGAGCCGGCTGTGGAATCTACCAGCTGATCTATTCGGGGCATTGGGTAGGGGTCTCGCGGGCATGCTTTATTTAATGAAGTAAAGTCAATACACAAGCGCCACTTGTTTGAGTCCTTCTTCCTTACAAAAACAGGGTTAGCCAACCACTCGGTATGGGCTACCTCCCTGATGATGCCAGCTCTTAACAATTTTTCTACTTCGGCTTTGGTGAGGCTTGCTCTTTCTGCTGACAGCTTGCCGAGCCCCTGGAGCACTGGCTGGCCTTCGGGTTGACGAGCAGACTATGCTCGATGATGCTTCTATCGACCCCGGTGATGTCTTCGTCAGTCCAAGCAAAGACGTCCAGATTTTTCCTGACGACTTCTTCTAACGAGGAAGCTATTTCCGGGGATAGCCCCTTGCCGAACTGTACTGGGTACTCTTTGCCATCTTTCGAAATCATTCTTGTCTCAACATCACCCTCCGGGCTTGGCTTGAGAGAGGGCCCTTTGAAGGGTTCGAGGCCTCCGGCACTTCTTCGATGCTTTTCGCCACATTGTGCACTTGCCGGGGGTCCAATGGCTGCCCGTGGCCATACTCCGTCCTTCGGGCTACAACTTGGTCTCCTGAAATGGTAAGCACTCCACCTTGCGTGGGCATTTTGAGACAAAGGTAATTATGATGCGCTATAGCCCCGAACTGGTTTAGCATCCCTCGGCCGAAGATTGCGTTGTAAGCATATGGGGCGTCGACCACATCGAAGATCTCCTCTTCTACTCGGGCCAAAGGCCCCTCTCCGAAGGCAACCTCGAGGCCTATCTGGCCGAGGGCATCGAGAGGCGGTCCTGAAGAACCCTTGAAGTGGCCGGGCTGCCGGAAGTAGATGCTTCCGAGGTATGCACATCTGATCGAAAGCCTGGACGAAGAGTATGTCTGCGGAGCTTCCGCCATCTACTAGGATCCTTCGGACCTCCACTCCTGCTATATCAGCAGAAATGACCAAGGGGTCAGCGTGGGGGAACTTCACCCCTACGGCATCGCTGGCGGTAAACGAAGATGGGCGCGTGGGACCACTCTGGCATTGCTTCGGCGGAACTCGAGGTCCCAATGTGCCCGACCTCTCGGACGTACTCGTGCCACTGCCTCTTGGACATGCTCCCGAGGGCCCCCCCTCCGGAGATGGGCAGGACCACTCGCTTGCCGCGGTCTTGCGGGTCCTCCTGCTTTGGTGGTGGCATAATATTGGCCACCTGGTAACCGCATGGGGGCTTCAAGGGCACCGGCTCGGGCCACAGTTTGCACAGGCTCCGACCGTGTTGAAGATGGGGCTTGGTCTGAAGCACCCCGCCCGGTACTTCACTCAAGGTAGTCGCCCCGAAGGGCCAATACTGCCTTGCAATCCTTCGTGTCATGGCTCCTATTGTCACCATGCACGCAACAGAAAAAACTCTGACGCCTGCCAGGCATCCTTTCTTGAGGCTTTGGCGCCCCGGCCTTGAAATTATTCGCCTGCTGGAAATTGGCAGGTGCCCTCGGAGCAGAAGGCGCAATGTTTAGTACCTCCGAACGAAAATGCTTCTTTCCCCGCTTGTGCTCATTGAAGCGGTTGTCTAGAGGAGGCTGTAAGGGAGCGGAAGATTCGGGCTCCTTCTTGACTTCCCGGAGGGTGGACGATGGTGCTTCAGCGCGTTGAAGACAGCCTTCTTCCGCCTTGGCATACTGTTCGAAGTATGCCATCAGCTGCGCCACAGACGTCACTGGCTTCCGATGGAGTTTGCTGAGGAGGTCGGGGTTCAGCACTCCTTCGCGGGCGGCATCGACTACCGAAGAGGTAGACAGGCCCTTAATCTGCGATTTGGTGTGGGCGAAGCGCATGAAGTACTCCCGGAGTGTTTCTCCCGTCCACTGTTTCACCTGGAACAAACTTCCTGTGGACATTGGGGCCACGAAGGTGCCTTGGAAGTTGCTCACAAATTTCTTCTTTAGCTGCTCCCAAGAGCTGATTGATCCTGGCTTCAGAGACTAGAACCATCGGAGCGCCACGCCTTCAAGAGCGAGGGGGAAGCATTTTTCCATAGTGCTTCGCACCCCCCCGCTTGCTTCTATTGCCAGGGCATATGAGCGGGCGAACTCTCCGGGGTCCGACCCCCCGGAGTACTTGTGTAACTTCGAAGCCTTGAACCTGGGATCAAAGGGGACTCTTTGCAAGTCCAGGTGCAATGGGGACTCTTCATCGAAAGATGCGTTTTCGGCTTCCTCCGGGATTTGGACAACTTCTGGGGGGTTGTGAGCACCACAGTCTTGATGCCCTTCGGGAGTCTCGGTGGAGGCTTGGGTGCGGAGGCGATCGGCAGCCTCCTGCCTCCACCTAGCTACTTCCTCCTGAAGCCTGGCTAATTGAGTAGCCTCGGTTCCAGGAAGGTCTTCGTCTTCTTCTGAAGGTAGCTCCGGGTCTTGGAGTTGATGTAATCAGTCTGAAGCACCGTAGGAGGAGCTCGAGGACCCCTAGGTACTCGACGCCCAGCGGCCTCGGTGGGAATCACCGGAGTAGTTGAGGGTCCGGCTCCTGCGGTTCGAGGGGACCTTCGGAGAGGACCCGAAGTTTGACTCCGCTTCGGAGGCATAGCTAGCCACGAAGAGGTCTTGGAGACGGAGGACTTCGAACGACTCGGGAAGTCGAGTAAGGCCTTCGGGCTGCACTAAGAAGCCCTTAACTGAAGGGTGCGCGGAATCCTGAAACTCTGAGGCTCCCTCCGTAAGTGGTCTTCGAAGTGCAGTCAGCAGCAGAGAACAAGCTTCTAGAAGTGGTTCCCCACGGACGGCGCCAACTGTTGGTGCAAAAGTTACACCAACAGGTTCTCGGAGATCAAGAACGTACAAACAACGAGTTTGTGATTTAGGACTGACTCGAACCTCCGAGTAGGATAATAGCTCGAGTAGTCCGAACGTGTGTATTGAATAACTTGTACCGGGGAGCCCTCCTTTACAGGGTATAGAGGGGGTATTTATAGGTAAAAATGCATAAGGAAAGGACCTAATTGTCCCTAGATTACAACCGACATAGTGGAAACTATTCGGTGTCAGGAACAAGGTTATAAAAGGTAAAATACTACAAGGCAGATGGATAGGCCAAACATCTCGTCAATCTTGACCTTCAGCTTCGGGACCTTTATCTCTTATTCGGAGGGTTCACCGGGGCCTCGTATCGCTGCACCCTTCGGCTTGACGCCTCTACCTCCGAACGAAGGCTCGCCAGCTTCGGAGCCTTTCTTAGCCCTTGAAGTATTAATCTTTAAGTCCTGAAAATGGAGTAATTTCCCCCAACATATATTGCACTAGAATAATGTGATGTCAAAGCATAATAACATATGCATACATATTAATATTGTTTAGATTTAAGCAAGCATGTATACAACATCTTAGCATACAACCGAAACATTGTCCAACATTATTGCAAAAATTTTAGAGCTAGAAAGAAGTAGGCAATGACTCATCCTTACCTGGCGGAAGATGGCATCAGAACTAAGCGGGCTCTCCCTGATGTGGCGGTGGGCTGGCCCCTAGCCAACTACTACTGCTACTACTTCTCTCCCTCCAGTCACCAATGGTGGCATAGGAGTTAGGGATAGTGCGGCTCTAGAGGCAGAGAGTTGTGGGGGCCATTGTGGAGGTGGTGGCGTGGTGGCATCTGGTGGGGTGGTGGCGGGGTGGCTGCCATCAATGTGAAGGTTGTGGCGGGGAGGCGGCGTGTTGGTGGCTAGGGGGTGGTGGTAGTCGACGCGGAGGTGGCAGTGATGGGGGTGCGGTAGGGAGGTGGCGGCCAGGAGGCACGGGGGTGGCAGTGGGGAGGTGGCGGCCATCGCCACGGAGGTGGCGGCGGGAGGTGGTGGCGGCGAGGCATAGGGGTGGCAGTGGGGAGGCGTGGAGATCACTACCATGCAAATGACCTTTAGTGACGTAGCTTTATTGATAGATAAATGACACGCGTCACTAATTTACCATTAGTGATGGGTATGTTTATAACCATCAGTAAACACCTTCCTTTAGTGACGGGTCTCAATGATATGCGTCACTAATGAGTTGCCAAATTCTAAACTGATCTTTAGTGACGGGTAACGTTGAGACCTGTCACTAAAGACCTACCTTTAGTGACACGTGAATATTTAGACCCGTCACTAAAGACTGACGTATAGGAAAAATTTTGAAAATTTTGGCGGGTAGAAGAACACTAGCCCGAAAATATACTGACACTATTATAAAAGCCATGTCTCCTGTCTTCAATCTTTACTCTCAACTATTTTATAACTTCCCTCCCTTGCTCTTTCTACTTGATCTTTACCATTCTCGTCTCGATCGAGCTCTATCAATGGTGGACAGACTACAAGATCTACTCGACGGCGACTGGCGTTACTTCATGCTCCATCTAACCATGAGCTCATCGGTATTGGACTGCTTTAACAAAGGGTACAGATTTATTACAATTGCTTCACTAAATCCTATTGCTTGCTCTCCTCTATTGTTATCGCCTCTTTATATCCTTCTTTACCATTATCTCTCTTCCTCTATTGTGTCTCAAGGTAGAGGTCTCACCGACGATGACCACATAGAAAGCATATCGAGACAACGACAAAAATAATGGAAAGAACGCCTTCATCACCACCTCATATCTATTCTTCTTCTTCATCATAATCATCGCCTCTCCTCCTCTATTATGGATTAGGGTAGATGCCTCACTGATGATGACCACATAGAAATCACATCATAACGATGATAAAAATAATGAAAAGAGTCCCTCCATGATCATTTCGGATCTAATCATTAATTCATTTGAACTGAAAGAAACTAAACGAAACTGTATAGAATAGATCTGAAATGAAAAAAATCTACCTTTAGTGGCACATGAATATATATATACCCATCACTAATAGTCCACCTTTAGTGATATGTGAATATCTATACCCATCACTAATGATAGGTCATTAGTGATGTGATAAAGGTGACGAGTACGATGTTTGTTACTAATGACTGTTATGACCCATCACTAATGATATTTTTAGGTAGTGGCTATTGCTATTGGGTGGCAACGGGGGGCTGGATTATTTGGGTTAAGTTAGAGCAAACTTAACTTTTGTTGACCAGGTGGCGAGCTGATGGAAGTTATTAAAAAAGCCATCGTTCGACATCCTGAGAAAATTAACTTCCATCGGTTGGGGTCGTGGGCCAACAAACGTTAAGTAAAAAACCTAGTTGGGTGCTTAACTTCTGTTAGCCAGAGGTAAACTGATGAAAAATTTAAGTATTACTTTTGTCGGCTCGACCTAGCCGACGAACGTTAGTTTTCTTTCATCGGGTTTAAAAAAAACCGATAAAAATTAAATAAACATCGGAAGTCTTCAATTTTCATGTCTTCAATTTTCATGTGTTGTTGTGGACTGCTCGAGGTTTACATAGAAAGTCTACTATTCATAAGCACGTTTGCGCTACCTGCGACCGCTACTCATCGACACGGCAAACCAGCACCGCGATGCCATGCAGCCTACATCCCATGATCTGCGTGTAGCTACTCACAACACACATTTATATCTACATGCAATTACCTCACAAGTGTGAGCACACAGTGCACTGCATGCAGCAACAAAAGAAAATAGACTATGCAATCGCACACTCACACGTACAACTAAATGTTGTTTATTTGTTAACAATCTCTCCCAAAACCATAACTTGCCGCATACTCTGTCCTACCGAAACTTCGGTTCTTCGTTGACTCCCCACTGTTCCTTCTCTCGCCGCCATCGCCGGACCAGATCGAGGTCCTAAGGCACGACCAGCCGCTACTCGTCAGCACAGGACCTACAGGAGCCAGGAGCTCGCCAATGGGCATGAGAAAGAAAACGAGGAGAGTGCTCCGACGACGGAGGCCGACGGTGGTGATGGCAGCTCACCGAGAATGCGATCGACATGCAGGCCAATGAGTTCATCGCAAGGTTTTACCGAGCAGTTCAGGCTGCAACAGTCGGTGTCATTCAACAGCTAGCCATGCCGACTAATTCGATTCATCCGTACTGTCTTGGTCTCAAAATTATTTACACTCGTTATTTGCCTCGTGATGAACATGCATTACACCGCGTTCGGGCCTTCGGGGAGAAGAGAATTTCATTCCAGTGGAATCATGAAAGATATTTGCTCCAAAGAATCGTTGTCAATGCTACTTATTCTCCGTGTAATGTTTTTCTCTTCAAAAAAAGCATGATATAGTTTAGGAGAAAAGGGCTCGGATTACATATAAATTACTTGATTATTTAGGATTTGATGATGAACATCTTTGTCCACTCGACTCAGGAGGTGTCTACCTCACGCCCATTTAGGCAACTTCGGCCGAATTGCGGGCCTACTTAGCGCAGTCCACGGGGAGGTTTTAGCATATTAAACGAAGATCGTATGCTGATTTCCCCGTCAAAAAGGTTGTGGGCTAATTTAGAACAATTTTAAACCGGCATCGATCCAAGTTCAGGTCTTTTAGAGATCAATCCCTTCAGTTGAGTTCGACCTTTAATTTTTGGGTTGCATTGTGGCCATTTAGACGTACGGGCCCATTTGGGTTCGTTCAGATTTGACCCGTAGTGCGGCCTATTTTAGCATTCTTCATTTAACGACATTTTTTAATAAATTACAATTTTTATTCAAAATTACAATTTTTATCTATTTTAAAATTATTGAATAATCAGATAAATATTCCTGCCAATCAAACATTGGTCAATAGAGATTAAGATTAGTTGGCTAATCATTAGACCCATGTCGACCAATTCTGAAATTAAAAAAAAACAAATCTAAAACCTTAATTTTAAATATATTTTTTAAAAAAAATCCTTTTAATTTCTATGTTAATATCCTACAAGCATGGTATGTGCCATTTGCGCTGACAGATTTGTTTTTAAACAATTATAGTATCTAATGATATTAACTCCGCGTACCATCTCACTTTTTTCAATCCCAAACAGGCAAACACAATACTAGTCATTCAGTTTCCCTTAATTGTTGTTTATCTCAATGTCTCCTTAGTATTTTATTTCTTTACAACCGTACTTAAATATCTTATTACCCTTCCCTCTTTCTTTGAGTTATTTGTTGATAATTTTGCATATCTATTTTCTGTTCACATAAACGTAGACAACATTTTCTCTGGTGTTATTACTGCGCCTCTAATTCTTGTCACTCCTTTTCCTATAATTAAGTAAACTTAGGCCATGAATGCAAATTCTAACATGGCTAGAAGTTAGAGTTAGATTGTAACCCTAAATTAACTCTGAACTAACTCTAGCCCTCGAGGTATATAGATGCAAGGGTTAGAGGTTAGAGTTAGTTACTTTTTCAATTATTTGACTACTTTTTAGCTTCATTTATTATGGTCATACTAGTCCCGCTGTGTGGCTGTGTGGCTGTGTGGGGATCCGCTGTGTGGCTGGAAATCCCTTTTTTGGGTGGGCCTCATACAAACTAGCCCCAATTAGCATCCCTTGGAGGTGCTAATTTTTTTGATGGGTTAGATTGAAATAGCCTAACTCTAATCCTCTTGTATGGGTATTTTGGGGTTATTTGGGGTAAATCTAACCTAAACTAACTCTAACCCGTGGATCCATACAGGACCTTAGACTTCATGGTTAAGCTTTTCTGACCAGCTTCTTAGTCAAGGAGCTGAAAGTCAAGGAGCTGGAAGGTGAACCAAATAGGTCCTCAACCAATTAGCTTTTTCGTAGTATAAATTGAAAGCTCAGACTCTAACTTTCATAACTTCTTAGTTCAATCTAAAATGAAAATTATTATCGTGCTATTATAACATACCAGTTCATGTAAAATTTAAAATGATAAAATTTTAGTAAATTATTTCATTTTAGTGTAATTCAAAAATATATAATTTTAATATAAACATTACAAAATTTCATGATTATAATAATTTATATTTAAAATTACATATTAATAATGTAATCAAATATTATGAGCTACCAAAACATAAATTCATAGTTGTTTCAACTAAATAGCTTTTTATATTTTTCACAGCCACAATAGTTTTTCGATAACTTATAACTTGTATTAGTTTTTTTAGAATCAAACATACCTTTAATATTTTTCGTTTACACACCCAAGATGGGAACCACTCAGGCTCTCACTATCACTACCAACGTTATTTTCTTTATTAAAAGATGACTCATATTACTTATAAGTTATTGTCTAGGGCTTGTTTTTCAAATAAAAAGCATCTTATTTTTCAATAGCATGGTTCTTCCTTTAAAACTAGATATCTTACCTTATGTTTTATGTTTAACATGGATTTTATTTAATATTTCCAGTTTATA
This sequence comes from Zizania palustris, assembly GCA_019279435.1. Classification (NCBI taxonomy): domain Eukaryota; kingdom Viridiplantae; phylum Streptophyta; class Magnoliopsida; order Poales; family Poaceae; genus Zizania; species Zizania palustris. The sequence continues at coordinate 16,602,613 of JAAALK010000288.1, forward strand.
TTCCAAATCACAACAATATGATATTTCTACTTTAAATTTGCATAGCATCTGTAATTTCTGATTTTTACTAAAATTTAATATTTCTTTGTTTCTGACATTGATACTTGTATGGTGCAGAACAACCAAGCGAAACTAAACCAAAGGCGTAACCAAGCAGCCGTTAAATACAAGATGCTAATATTATCTTAATTCTCAATAAAAAACCTGTAACCAATGGCGATCATCTTCAACGATGATGAAATTAAAAAAAAAACCTTGTCCCCTGCTCCAGCTGTTCATCCTGGAATGAAGAACAAGTAAATGTCAAAATCAGAGAATATTTGCGCGGCATGCTTGGCAAAGTTGGCATCTCGCGGCAACTTCCTTTGCAATGTCCACCCGAAAATCATAAAGAAAACCAAGAAAGAGAAGTCGAGAAAGGAACCACACCACTTTTTGATCGAGATTTAATAAGAGTACTCCGATAATACTTCTATCTAATTTTTGAATGTTAAATTTAGATGTTTAAAAAGTTCCAATAGTATTCCTATATGATCGTCGCGTCTCTTCTATCTCAAATTAAGAACTCCGTTTCTATATATTATATAACATTGTTGAAAATATATGAATTAAGATTATAAATATATTATTGTAGATCGACTAATTTTTATAAAATATTCCATATTAAAATTAAAATAGTTTCCTATATAATCAATAAATTATTTCTAATATACCACTAACAATTTATCTAATTATATATATATATATATTACTGACTAAGAGTCAACAATAAATATGGAATAAACTGCAAATATGGAACTTTCTAACATTCCAACCAATTATTACTGAAACTAAACCGGTCGGCCGACCTGCAGCAAAGTATGAATTGCTCTCTTTTGCAGTCGACCAAAGTCTCTGTAACGACTTAGCGGAAAGACATGGCAGTTTAGTAGGCATCTAGTGCTAGTGCTAGGATTTGTCTCTCATGATTTGTTATCTTTATAAATGATTTTTATTGTTTGCTATTTTGATCAACTTAGTTAAGTTATATAGACTCATGTGATTTTATATGTCATCTACATAAATGATAAATAATAAATCAGTATATTTTTTTAGTAATAAATTATCAAATCGCCTTAATTCAAAAAAAAACTCCATAAGTAGTAGCTAGCTTGTAGTACCAGAGTATTAAACGGGCACGTTCTCCAAATGACAATTTCTATAAATTTTTTCTTCGATGACATTATTTAGATTACCATTGATAATCTATTTGTTATTTAATTAATCTATGAATTATTCACAACCGACTAATGCATTGGATAAACCGGAGCCATCGTCTTTTTCGTGTCCTATTCTGATGGAACTTCTAGCAAGTGGGTCGTTTTCGATTGGGATATATGCACTCCTCGACAATCATCGACGACTTGTAGTTTGTCGAGCATTAGACTTTTGCTCGCATTTTGTTTTACGGGTGTTGAATTCGTACCCTTATAATTTCGGTTTGTTCTACTATGTAAATAAATTGTGAATATGCTCCTATACATCAAGATTTGATAAGTTTTAATTAGTTCTTAATAACGATGTGTGATCATCGTGACTAAATGTGTTTGTTAAGTGTATAAAAAAGTTAAGTTCTCGGTGTTTGGTTGCGCTCAAATTATTTATCCAATGGAAAGGGTGTGTGGTCTTTTAGGAAAAATCAAATTTAAGGACACTTATTATTACTAGTTTACCGTAGGATCGAGTTGAGATTGATATGCAAATTGTATGGATATTCGTGTGGTATAAAATGCCTTTCTACCCTTGAAGAGCTAGGTTGCTATCCTAGAATGAAAAAGAGGAATTGAGCCACGAATCTAAATGGCATTTATATTCATATTCAAAAGGAAAAAGTACAAATTATTATCGTGAACTATTGCGAAAGTTATCCCTAAACTATAAAGTTGTTTAGACAGTCATTGAAAATTTCAAAATCAGTTCACTATTTAACTTTTGAGTGGTTTCACTGATGTGGACGATGTTTTAGCAGTTTTCGTTGACGTGGATGACATGTCATGTGCTAAACTATCTTATTTGCAAATGTTCGATGAAATGTTGGAGTGGTCGCCTGCTCTCTTTTGCAGCACACACACAGCGATAGCAGCCAAGGCACGCACGGCAGGGGCAGCGCGATGGCACCTAGGCGGCCAGCAGCAGACTAGGCGCATGATGGTCATTGTGGCGGGTAGCGGCCTAGGCACACGACGACCAGCACGATGGGTAGTGGCACGTGAGGGCGGGCGCACGAGCGCGCGGACGGTCACACGGGCAGTGGTACGGGAGGACAGAATATGGGCGGTGCGCACGTGCTTGCGGGCGTGCGGTCGACGAGTGCATGAGCGACATAAGCGTTGGTGCGCGGCGGGGGCAGGCGCATGTATGAGGCCACCGGAGTGCGGGCAGGGTATTCAAGGGAGCTATCTTTACCCTATTTGCCACATTAGCATGCCACGTGTGTTCCAGTCAGCGAAACCACTGTTCTCATCAACAAAACCACGCCAAAAGTTCCACAGTAATTGATTTTAAATTTTCAATGGCTAATTAAACAGTTTTATAGTTTAGAGCTTATTTAAAATTTTGTGATAGTTCGTGATAGTAATTTATATGTTTTCTTATCCAAAATAACAAATTCACATCCTCATCCATATATATATTTATACAAATGCTATCCTACACCACAGGCGTAGAATAGCTATTCTACCGAGAAAATCTACTACTGAAAAAATAGTACTCAATTCCTATTCTACTGAGAAAATTTACTACTGAAATTAGTTAGTGTAGAATAGATATTGTACACACGTGGTATAGAATAGCGCTCCCGTATATATACACACACACATATACATATACACACACATATATATATGTGTGTGTATATATATATACTAGTAAGGTGCACGTGCGTTGCAACGGATTTATAATTTTAATGGTAATATATATTTAGAGCATGATATATTTATTGAACACATGTTTAGTAAGATTGCGATAATAAGAAACAAAGTTATATATTATCGTTCAAAACAATAATAGAGACATCCTTTCTATATAAAGTGTCATTGCATAATTACAATTACAGATCCGACATGAAATTATAAAAGATACTATACAGTGATCACATCTTCTTTTATCTACTTAGTGAGCACTTCCTTATAGACGATATTCTTCGTTAGCGTACTTGTTGAATTGATAGCTCTATTTTTTCTGGAGCGGCAAGTATTTTAATATTGCTACGAGAAGTCGCCCGTGATAGGGCTACATATAATTATCCATGAGAAAACACCGGGTTCGGGAGGTATATTTCAACATGTGGTATTTTTTGACCTTGTGCTTTATTAATTGTCATTGTAAAACTCAACCTAACAGGAAATTGATTCCTCTTAAACTTGAAGGGGAACATTTCATCATCGGAGGGGCACAAGGGTATGCGTGGAAAGAAGACTCTCTCACCAGGATGCTGTCCCAATACAATTTCCGCATGAATAGTATTCCTTTGAAATGCTCGGACTATCAACCTAGTCCCATTACACAGACCATTGGTTGGGTCAAGATTTCTGAGCAAAATCACAGGACAACTAACCTTGAGTTTTAATATATGTGGAGGTAACCCATTTGGCGTTAATGAATTCAAGAACTCGAGCGGATAATGGTTGCATGGATCATCGACTGCTCGATCATGACTGTGATAAATCATCTCGTTACCAGGAAAATATTCGATCAGCTTCATGTTTATTGCATCAACGTACTCATTCCTCATTGACAAAATAGCTTGAGATGTGATTTAGTCTACATCAGTCATGTTTGTACCTAACATTGGAAATATCATGTCAATAAGACTATCAATGTCTGATTCCGCACCAGTATAGGGTACACATATTTCATCGGGTAAATTTACATAGTCATCATCGATGGTCTCTTCAATGCCATTACTAATTCATAGCAGGTAGTCTGAAAACCATATATCTGATCGAGCTCTCATATTATGAACAAGTCTCAACTGATGCATGTTATCCCATAGGTAAGATATGCGCAAGGTTGCGCTTACAATTTGAGCCCTATTCCCCTTTCGTATAACTAGAAGAAATTGTCTGAAATCACCTCCAAAACATTGTATTTCCTCCAAATGGTATATTGGGCTTTTCCATTATGTCCCTCTTGCTCTTGTCCAACGCCTCTATTGCCTGTCTTTTTTTCATGGAGACTTCATCCCATAATATAAGCGAAGCTTTTTGAAGAAGCTTCGCAGTACTACTTTGTTTGGTGAAGTTACACACCGCATTATCTTGTATGCTTAGTGGTATCTTGAATCTTGAATGAGCAGTCCTACCTCTAGGAATGATGGAAGCCACATCACCAGATGTTGCAGTAGCAATAGCTATCTTCCTCTCGCTACGAAATTTTGCTAATAAAGCTCTGTACAGAAAGGTCTTTCCTATTCCTCCTGGGCCATCAACAAAAAACACACCTCCACTATTGTTGTTAACAGATGATAGTATAACATCATAAGCATATATCTATTCTTGATTAAGAGAGGATGTGCTCGCTAGTAGTTCATTATCCACCTCTATAAAGGACTCTTCACAAATCTCCCTCACCTCACCCGCCATGGTGTCATATGATTCATCAATTTCTGGAAGAGGAAATGATGTTATCTCCTTACCCATTGACTGAAAAAAATTCTGATATCCAATAACACCATCTGTTCAACTACATATGAATTCATCTAGGATCGTCAGATATCATCAGACATTGCTTCGAAGTGTATGTTCCAGATTCCACGCACATCGCTAGATTCACAATAAACCAATATTGTAGCAAACAACCTTCAGAAGAATGATGGCATATGGAAAACTTCAGCTTTAGAGAGGCACTCATCAATGCTGTTATCTGACTCAATAAGACCTCTTTTCTCAGCGCTTTCTCGAAATGTAGAGTATACAATACCGTCATATGTCCTCAACTCCTCAAATGAAGTAGCACCAACCATGTGGTTTAATAGCACCCTCAAGTAGTATCTCTCTCCCTCCGCTGGATGTGTTGAGATGATCGTCCCAATCTGCGTGCTTCTTTCTCTTATTTTCCAAAGCTTACGTCCATGCAACCATACTGCATATTATGGGAAATCCCTATAAAGTAATGTGCGTTCCCATGTAAATTCTTGATTTGCCTTGAAATACTCAGTCAACATGGTTCTTGAGGCACCCTGTTGATCGAGAACTTCACGTACATCAGCATTCTCTCTATAGGACACAAGATGCATTCCTAGGAGGTGGAGCTGTAACTGTAGCACTGGTGGTGAAATCACATTAAGATCAAATCCAAATATTCTCCACAATGCCTCCTGTGGTGTTACCCACATAGCATCCCTATATTCATTGATCTCATTAATCTCGCGGTTTTCATCGGCTTCATTGACAGACACAGATGCCCTATCATGCCCCTTATAAATATACTTGTAAAGGTACTTAACATCTTTAATCCTCGAACAAACCTATGCATTGATGTGACAGTCATACCTTCTTAGAAGCATAGGATTATATGAAACAACCCATTTATTATCTAAGTCATGACCTCTCACTCTTACCCTCTGTCTGTCATCCCTTCTCCTGTAGATAGGGTAAGAATCTTCGCCTTGGATAGTTATGTCACTAAATTGGCGTGGATAATAGCACTTGTAACTACCATTTTTCATGCATAGAATCTTCCTATTTAGTGGGCCACATGGGCCATGCATCATATGTTTAACTACCATTTCATGTAGCTCTGGGTATATATCCTTATTTGTAAGTTCTACTGAGATAATATTATTCTTGTTTGAGTTTTTGATTTATTTTTCTTGGTACCAAAGAGTGATTTAGAATACTTGTTTTGGGTGAAAGGGTTATTTTGAGGGTTAGGATTACAAATTTGTTATTTTAAATAGGGCCTTTAACTATGAATAATTATATTGAGGATTGAATAATTATTAATTAAGATTGGATCTGGAGATTGTGTTAGAGGAAAGAAAATATTCTTTAAGGTTAGGAATGAGAGTATTACAGTGAATAATGTTTTCAGTTTGTAAATAACGTATTTAAATTTGAGACATGTACTCCAATACAAATATTACATTCAAATAACTTCAAAGGGAATACACAATAGATTCAACGAATGATCACAAAACCAAATACCACATTCAAATAACATCAAAAGAGTACATAATAGATTCAACGAAATGAACACAAAAACCAAATATTACATTCAAATAACTTCAAAGGGAGTACACAATAGAAATAAACACAAAAACCCAAATATGGGGAAGTAAATAAACAACCGCACATCACGACACGTACACACAAGACTGTAACACTATGGACAGTTAGAACAAAAAATCGTTGCCAAGTATCTCCATCTAGCTTCCATGAACCTATTGACAAATTTTAGATCCATAGTTCCTGAACTCACACGTTGCCACAAGTCTGCATTTATATTTCGAAGAAAAATAATTAACAATATCTATAATATTATGTGATGTATTACATATAATTAGATTGTGTTTGTATTGTTGGAACTACTTACTTTGCAAAGGTAGTGTTGCTGGATGAATCGGATTAAACTTTACCGCAGTGTGTTCTGAAGTCTCTAAACATCCTATCGTCAAGTAGAACAAATATTAGTGTAATTCAATACATCACTATATCTTTATGAATGATAAAGTGGGTTATGACTGAATTACTGTGCTTCTTGTGAAGTTGAAGCATGGTTACTAAAACAATGGTTGTTACGATGAGCTTCTGTCCAGTCAGACGTGTGATTAGTGAGGCAGTCACCCCAAATTCTAACAACTATCATGTTTAAGCTAAAAAAATATCAAATTTTCATTAGCTTCCGATTTGCAACAATAATGTGGTTGTATCTAACTTATGAAACACTAATGTCCATTAGTGTTACCTCCCTATATAGGCCTCCAATACGTTCCAATTTTCCCCAATAGACGACCACTCCAGCTATTCTGTGCAAATAATCATACTATAAGTAAGACAACTATCTTTTTTAGAAACTATCCATCGCTAATTTAATTTACGAACGTACCCACGACGTCTTATTCAGACGAATCCACGCGTCATGAAATATCAATAGATATTTTGGATAGGGAGGGAATTGGATTGGAAGAATGTAAGGCTCAACTATTGTATTTCCATGAAGACAACCTTAAAGGCATGGGCAATACTCCGATAATGCAATGCCTCTTCAAGATTGAGTTGGCAATATAGACGATGAATAGTGTAACATTATCCTTCATTTAGGAGAATATTAAACCTGTGAACATTCTCCTGCTCCTGATGCAATGACTTCTATTTTAGCACCCTACGTACATTGTTAGGGTTTAGAATATGTCATATGTTCATTACCGTGTAAGATTTAGGCCAATGTGTGTGCAACTTATAGTAATATCCATTAAAATAAATCGTTGTGTTTCTCCATGTTCATCAGGGCGAAACTTAACTACTCTGACGACGACACTCCATGGATGACCTATGTGCTGGAACTCTATCTCATCAAATTTCATAAACCTTAACAAAAGAATAAAATTTAGAGCATTTTTCATCGTTGCAGCTAAGTTGGTTTTAGTAATGTAGGCTCACCTAGGGACCACCTCATTATGAGTTGGACGGGCGGCGTAAGTCCTCTTTCGCATGCCAGACATTAATATATCTAAGAAATTCAACTATATTATAATGTTTTATTTTGCGGAATTATTTGACAAACAGAATATAGACACATTATTTGACAAACAGAATATAAACACACATAAGAAGACAAGGAATTAATGAAGTACTTCTAAAAAATAGGGGAAAATCTTTAAATAATAAAAGGGGAAAATATTAAAGAAATAAACAGGGTAATTCATCGAAAAAATGCCAAAAATTCAAAAAAGAAATAGAAAATGCAATTATGAAATTCTAGAAATTAGAAAATAATCATGAAAATGCTCAAAAAATTAAGAATAGTGGTACTGAACATGATGAATTATACAAAAATTTTCCAACATCTAAATTTGATTTATCTTAATTATGGGAATTTTTCTTATTTTTTAGGCAATAATAAAATAGGAAATACTATTATGAAATTCTGGAAATTAGAGAATACTCATGGAAATTCTCAAAAATTTCAGAGTAGTGGAAATTAACATGATTAATTATAAAAAAATTCCAACATCTAAATTTGCTTTATCTTAATTATGGGAATTTTTCTTATTTTTGAGACAATAATAAAATAGGAAATGCTATTACAAAATTCTGGAAATTAGATAATACTCATGGAAATGCTCAAAACATTCAGAGTAGTGGTAATGAACATGATTAATCATACAAAATTTTCCCACATCCAAATTTGCTTTATCATAATTTTGGAAATTTTTCATATTTTATAGGGAATAATAAAATAGAAAATGTAATTATTAAATTCTGAAAATTAGAAAATACTCATAGAAATTCTCAAAAAATTAAGAGTAATTTTACTGAACATGATGAATCATAAAAAAATTTTCACCATATCTAAATTTGTTTTATCTTAATTTTGAGAAATTTTCTAATTTTCCAGAGAATAATAAAATAGAAAAGGCAATTATAAAAATCTAGAAATTAGAAAAAATAAATCAGCCCGAACAGTGAAATGGCCCAGCCCACATGCGCGCGCCGCATGCCAAAATAACTTGGGCCTAGGCCAGGATTTGCGCGCGACCCCGCACGTGAAACCTGGGCCTATGCCGGGAATCCGCGTTCCCGCTTGGGCCAAATCACAGCTGGATCAACGCTGATCCGACGGCCGCACTGTTGATCTCGGTAGTATAAATACCACGCGGGTGCCGGGAACCCTAACCCTAGGCATTCCACGCGCACGCGCGATCAGCAGCGGGGTGAGCTGTGGAGCGAGTGAAGCGAGCGGGAGCAAGAGCGGCAGCAGCGAGCCCTACCCACCGGAGTCCTCCGCTCACCCGAGGGTGAGCGAGGGTCCGTCGAAGTAGCCCGCAGTGATGCGGTCTTCCTGGCCTAGCGGCGGCGAGCGGCGGTCAGCGATGGTAGCCCAATGCTCTAGCGAGGCTAGATCTAGTGGCGAGGCACTAAGGTAAGTACTATGGTCCCCTTTTAGGCTTAGTTACGGTTAGGGTTAGGGTTTAACCCTAATCCTAATTCTCTGCTTTGTTTTTTTCTTTCTGATGTTGAGCTTTGACGTGGGGTTCCAGGTTCTTAGGGGTTTGTAGGGTGAGTGAAGAGAGCTAAAAGGGTGCGTAGGGAACATACCAAACCCTAGGGCGTGTCTGAGCAGAGGGTTGTCCGAGCAATGGTTTTTCCGAGTGGAGGGGATAGAGCAGAGGAACTAGATAATGTTGAGAGAGCAGAGGGATGTTTGAACGGAGGGGAGGGTTCAAATTTATTAAGAGGGGCGCACGTGACGTGGTCGACGGTCTTAGATCGATCTCGGTCAAAACGACGGTTGCGCTGGTGGCAGAGGGTTGGTGACGGCACTGGTAAGGTTCGGTCTGGTAGGGTTCGGGCTGGTAGGCTTAGGGTGGACTGAGCTGGACCGAGCGCTACGCGTGGGAGAGGGATTCCTGAGCGCACACCGCGTGGGCCTCCCTAGCGCGCATGCGGACGACGTGGTCCAGGCGGTTGCGCTGTGCACGGACGCGGATGGAATCCGCGGACGAAGTAGCCTTATTATATTAGTTAAGATATATACGTTCAGATGCACATCCCCCATCATAAATATTTAATATCTATAATAATTATTATACACATTTCATATATATTTAAGTCTCACACTCATATTTTTATTTAAAACCACCCACACACTCGTAAACATCTTATATTTACATTCATATTCATATATGTTGGACCGAAAACGGCGACCAGAGGGGGGTGAATGGGAGCTTTTAAAATTTCAGGCTAAAAATAGCCTTCTATTTTAATACAGTCTACTGCGGAACAGGCTTCGAACACAACCTTCGAAGATCTGGTTCGGAGGTGTTTGACGGCTCCGAACACAGGCTTCGCAAGGAGCAAAAGTTCGAAGCCAAGAAGACTTCGCTCCACTCACAACCCTGGAAAATCTACTCTGCTAAGTCAGTGCAGGCTCCGCACACAAGGTGCTTCGAGCAGGCTTCAGCACTTCACCCTTCGCACGAGTGGACTGACCTCTGAGGACTTCGACCAAGTACTTAGCGACAGCAACCGGTGCTGGGCTTCATACACCGAAGGTCTAAATGCACACTACAGACACCGCTAGGGGCTTCGACACGATAAAAACACGGGCTTCGATCAGGGCTTCGCTAGTAAGCAGCGAGGTCTACCCTCCTGATACACAGAGCGAAGGCACACTGAAAATACACACTTCGCACAAAACACCCTTCGCCTAGACAGGCTTCGGTGCACTACAACTAGCGAGGTATGCAAGACAAGCTCAAGCAGAAAGACAACACAGAAGCAGGGCTTCGCCGCTTGAACAAGGAACACAGTAAAAGAACTCACTGGATGAATACAACGTATGTGGGGCTAGTACAGGAGCTCAACAGTAAATGCTCAAAGTGTTAAATGTTACCTACCCAGACCCCATATTTATAGCCACTATTCACCCTAAGTGAAATGACTACTTTACCCCTAGGGTTTACACCAGTTTTGTCTCTACAGAACAGAGGGGTACAAAAGGTAGTCAAATTTATTCTGGAGGCTTCTCTGTCAGCTTTGCAGAGGGGACAGCGTCAGCTTTTTGCAGAGCAGACAATGTCAGCCTTTGCAGTCTTTGACCTTTCCGGAGCCCCCCTTCGCACGCGAGGGGTGCGGTAGCTTCAGTGAGAAGCCTTGAGCCTGATGGCCTTCGCTTCACCGAGTGTTTGGTTCTGGAGTGCTGAACCGAGTTGTTTGCAATACAAATAGCATTGGTGTTATCACAGAAAAGTGGAACACCCTTATAATCTAACCCGAAATCCCGCAAAGTGGAAGGCATCCACAAAAACTGAGAGCAACAGCTAGCTGCATCAACATATTCGGCCTCAGCCGTCGATTGTGCAACACTAGACTGTTTGTGGGAAGACCAGCAAACCAGTGAAGTACCCAGAAAATGACAAGTACCAGAGGTACTCTTCCTATCAATTCTACACCCAGCAAAATCCGCATCGGAATAACTTCGAAGACATAAAGATGAAGATGCTGAATACCATATGCCAAATTCGAGGGTATGTTTGAGATACCTTAGGATGCGCTTTACCGCTTGGCGGTGCGAAGCTCGTGGTGAAGCCTGAAAACGAGCGCACAGACACACATCGAAGTGTATGTCCGGCCTCATAGCAGTCAAGTAGAGGAGGGAGCCGATCATGCTTCGGAACTCCTTCTGATCTACGGCTTCTCCATCTTCGTCAGGATCCAATGCTACAGATGTAGCCATTGGAGTGGCGAGGGGCTTCGCATCAGCCATGTCAAACTTCTTAAGCAGGTCCTTGGTGTACTTCGTCTGGTGGACGAAGGTACCTTGTTTGCTTTGCTTGATTTGCAACCCAAGGAAAAATGTAAGTTCGCCCATCATGGACATCTCGAACTCCCTGCTCATGGTATCTGCAAACTCGGCAACCAAAGCATGAGAAGAGCCACCAAAGATGATATCATCCACATAAATATGAACCAGGAGGAAATCTTTGCCATGCTTGAGAGTAAACAAGGTTTTATCAACAGAGCCCATCAAATACCCCCCGCTCAAGCAGAAAAGACTTAAGTCTATCATACCAAGCCCGAGGGGCCTACTTGAGTCCATAAAGAGCCTTATGAAGTTTAAGGACTTTATGTGGGTACTTGGGGTTTTCAAAACCAGGGGGTTGTTTTACATAAACATCTTCACCTATGAAGCCATTAAGAAAAGCACTTTTGACATCCATTTGCTAGAGTTTGAATCCCCGGGATGTCGCAAAGGCAAGCAGAATCCTAATGGCCTCAAGGCGAGCAACAGGTGCAAAAGTTTCAGTAAAATCAATCCCTTCTAGTTGAGAATAACCCTGAGCTACAAGTCTAGCCTTGTTTCTAACTATAGTCTCATCCTCCCCTTGTTTATTTTGAAAATCCATTTTGTTCCAATGAAATGAACATTTGGTGGAGGATCAACTAATGACCAGACTTGGTTTCTCTCAAAATTTTCAAGTTCCTCATGCATGGCATTGATCCAACTGGAATCAGAAAGTGCATGACAAACATCTAAGGGCTCAAAAGAAGCAACAAAAGCGGAATCAATGAAATGAGCATGGGAACGTGTTACTCTTTGATCAAGCTCACCAATGATCTGCTCAGGAGGATGCATCCTTTGAACATGGTGTGGAGCCTCGCGGCGGGATGCAGTATCCCCCTCAACTTGTGCGTGGGAGTGGTCCAAGATGACCGATGTTGAGGTAGTTGCTTCGGGACCTCGTGCCGAAGTGGTTGAAGTGGGGTCAGCTTCGGGGGTTGATGTCGAGGGTAGTAGGGGTTCATCCTCGAAATCTCTGGGATCTTCGTCTTCGAAGATGGTCTGTTCCATGTCATGTTCATTTGCCTGTTCAAGAGCAGAACTAACAGAGGGGGTTGATTCATCAAAAGTCACATCACATGACTCGATGACAGTGTTAGTTTCCAAGTTATAAACACGATAAGAATGAACATGTGTAGTGTAACCCAAAAAGATCCCGTTAGAAGAACGCGACTCAAATTTATCCAAATTACCACGTTTTAGGATAAAGCAACGACAACCAAAAACTCGAAGATGAGTAACCTTGGGCTGTCTCCCAAAACGCAGCTCATAAGATGTCAAGTTTAAAATTGAGCGCAAGAATATTCGGTTTGAGATGTAGCAAGCAGTGTTCATGGCCTCAGCCCAGAATTTTCTAGGAGTCCTATGCTCATCAAGCATCGTCCTAGCCATCTCAACCAAAGTGTGATTCTTCCTCTCAACAACACCGTTTTGTTGAGGAACCCGCGGAGCAGAGAATTGATGTTCTATGCCATGCTCCATGCAAAAGTCAACAAAGAGACTGTTTTTGAACTCGGTGCCATTATCACTTCGAATGAATTTCAATGCACCTGGGAGTTTAGTGAAAAGTCTCAAAGCCAAGCTTCGAAAGTGTGAAAACACTTCATCCTTGCTGGCAAGAAAGAAGACCCAAGAGTAGCGAGAGAAATCGTCGACAATGACTAAAACATACCACTTGCCGCCTAAAGATCTAACCCAAGAAGGACCTACAGTGTCCATGTGGAGAAGTTCTCCGGGTTGTTCAGTCATCACTATCGTGACTGGCGAATGCGAAGCGGCAATCATTTTTCCATGTCGACAAGGAGCGCAAACTAAATTCTTCTCAAACTTGAGCTTGGGCAATCCTCGGATCAGACCTAGGGCACTCAGTCGAGCGAGCAACTCAAAGCTCATATGCCCTAGTCTCCTATGCCACTTCCAAAGCTCAGAAGTAGAATGTGCAACAAGACAATGAGAAGAGCCAGATGACTTTGAAAAATCAGCTCCAAAAACTCTCCCAACTCTAAAGATCTTACATACCACAACGCCATCAGAATTGAGCACTTGCGAAGTATCGCGATGGAATCGCACTTCGAAGCCCTCATCAAGCAACTGAGATACAGACAGCAAATTGTATCCCAGGTTTTCAACCAAAGCAACATCTTTGAGAGTGAAATTCAAATTAATTCTTACCATACCTTTACCTTTCACTCTACTCCTTCTATTGCTTCCGAAGGTGATATGTTCCCTTTGCTTGGTTGTGGTGAGGCTGGAGAACCATGCTGCATCTCCGGTCATGTGGCGCGAACAACCGGAGTCCATGATCCACGTGCCCTCCAAGCCTCGATCTATCGCCTACACATGATAAGAATATCTCGATCGCTTAGTGCTGGGGTGAGTGAAAAAATGACGAGGCATCCAGCACTGAGTGATACGAGTAGTAGGCACAGTAAAAGTAGACGGTCTACTCACATGATAATCTGAATGATGCAAAGTGCGAGGTCTACCTACATGCTGTGATCGAACAACATGTCGAGGTCTCCTACTCTAACGAGGTACAAAGCTACTCGCCCGGGGTCTACCATGATCTGGAACATGGTGAACACCTCGAGGAGCAAAACCTCTCCGAGAAGTACGAGGAGCCTCAAAAGCAGGACGATAGTAAAACTCAGACTCATGCATATCTAAAGATGGGTAATGCATGTCCTGGTAACTCATCGCCTGAGAGCGTCGCTCATCCTTGATGCGACGAAAACAGAACCCAACCAAATGACCCGCCCACTGACAGTATGAACAATGAAAAATTCTCCTAGGGGCACTCTCATGGGTCTTAGGAGCAACTCTCACAGGCTCCTTGGGCTTCTGCTGAGTGGTTTTCTTGGGAAGATTTTTCTTGGCAAGAGGAGTGGTTTTCTTTGGTGGTCGGGTAGGCTTTTTGGCTGATGAGGTGTCTAATAGAGCTCTCTCTTTCTTTAGGGTAGTGGGAGAGGTAAAAACAATTTTGTTTTCAGTTTCTGAAGGAATCCTCTCAAAACCCAAACCTAGAGCTAACCCTGCTCTGTCAGCACACATCTTGGTCTTGGCCAAGAGCAAATCCATCCTACCCTTTCCCTCAGTGCATTTGTTAACCATGGAAAGAAGGTATTCATTTTCTGACATGAGGTTCTCAGCTTTCTACCTAACAGTGCCTAGCTGGTCCTTAAGGGTTATGCAAGTGTCGCAAACAGGTTGCACATCCTTAGAACTACCGGCCCTCTCCAATCTAGCCTCTAAATCATGAACATGTTTATCACGTAAATTAATGCTCTCGCGCAATAAAGAACAGTTCATGCAATCAATATTATCATGAGGTCTAGAATCCACCACCAAAAGCTGCTTTTGTGTAGTCTCAAGCTCAGATAGAGTTTGAGCATGTACAGAACGCAACTAAGCAAGCTCACCTATGACTACAGTACAAGATTCACATTCAGCATCATTAACTTTAGACTTAAGCATGGCATACTCAGTAGAAACAGATTCTAGCCTAAGTTTAAGGTCTTTTCTTTCTCTAGCGGCTTGCACAAGTAATCTATCCTGACCAAGAACTACTTCATTCAGTTCATCTAATTTAATTAAAAGCTGGTCAGAAGATAGTGGTACCACAGATGAGTCAAGCTCATTGCTGCTGTGATCGCTGTCGGCCATGAAGCAAAGGCCGGTGAAGTCTCGTCCCTTCTTGTCCTTCTTGTCCTCCTTCCTTGGGGACTCCTCCTCCTCAGAGCTCGACTCCTCAGTTGAGGAAGTGTCGATGTCGCTGAGAGCAGCAACAAATGCTCTGGAAGCGGCTTTGGCTACTCTTTTAGCCACCTTGTCGCGCTTGCTCTTCACAAAGGGTTTCCTCTCCTTTTTGTGGTATTTGGGGCGCTCACTCTCATCTCTCTTCTTGAGCTTAGGGCAATTAGCCTTGATGTGAGAAGTGTCGCCACATTCGAAGCAACCACTAAAACCACTTCTCCTCTGATCCTGTCTCTCATGATAAAAACGGGTGAACCTTCTGGCAATGAGAGCAAGCTCATCATCATCCAGAGTGTCCACCTGCTCCTTTGTGACAGAGACTAGGGAGGACAAAGCAAAACCATCTACAAGAACACAAGTACCAGATGTGCTTGGTTCTACAGCGGTGCCACGGCTAGTGCTAGAAACCAATGCCAATGGCTGTGGCAAGGAGTTTCTGTGCACTGCAAGAGATGCCTTGGCAATCTCTGTGGACTTCAGCTTGCTAAAGAGCTCATCACAGGTCAGTGTGTCATAACCTGTGGACTCCTCAATGCTGGATATCTTTACTTCCCATATGCTACGGTCAAGAGCATAGAGAAGCTTGATAGCTCTATCATGATCATTGTAAGCAAGCGTCCCGTTGGACCGCAAGTTACTCACTATCGCATCAAAGCGAGAAAACATGGCATCTATTGATTCACCAGGTGCCTACACAAACATCTGATACTGTTGATTGTATGTGTTTTGGCGCCTGGCCTTGATCTGTGTAGAGCCCTCATGAAAAATAGTGAGAGTGGTCCAAATTTCCCTAGCAGTCCTAAGGTGCTGCACCCTATCAAACTCACTTCTACTCAAACCAATGAACAGTATATTTCTTGCCTTGGAGTTGGCATTATACTGATCCTTCTCTGTTTGAGAGGTGCGAGTCTCAAGGATGGAGTATTGTGAGTCCACAATCTCCCGAATTGCATTTCCTTGGCTTAGCAAGTAAGCCTCCATGCGCACCTTCCAGTATGCAAAGTCAGTCCCATCGAACAGAGGAATTTTACTAGCTCTGTCCATGTCGCCAACAGATCACAAAACTGGTTAAGGTCAACTGGTGATCTTAACCTGCTCTGATACCAATTGTTGGACCGAAAACGACGACCAGAGGGGGGTGAATGGGAGCTTTTAAAATTTCAGGCTAAAAATAGCCTTCTGTTTTAATACAGTCTACTGCGGAACAGGCTTCGAACATAACCTTCGAAGATCTGGTTCGAAGGTGTTTGACGGCTCCGAACACAGGCTTCGCAAGGAGCAAAAGTTCGAAGCCAAGAAGACTTCACTCCACTCACAACCCTGGAAAATCTACTCTGCTAAGTCAGTGAAGGCTCCACACACAAGGTGCTTCGAGCAGGCTTCGCACTTCACCCTTCGCACGAGTGGACTGACCTCTGAGGACTTCGACCAAGTACTTAGCGACAGCAACCGGTGCTGGGCTTCGTACACCGAAGGTCTAAACGCACACTACAGACACCGCTAGGGGCTTCGACACGATAAAAACACGGGCTTCGATCAGGGCTTCGCTAGTAAGCAGCGAGGTCTACCCTCCTGATACACAGAGCGAACGCACACTGAAATACACACTTCGCGCAAAACACCCTTCGCCTAGACAGGCTTCGGTGCACTACAGCTAGCGAGGTATGCAAGACAAGCTCAAGCAGAAAGACAACACAGAAGCAGGGCTTCGCCGCTTGAACAAGGAACACAGTAAAAGAACTCACTGGATGAATACAACGTATGTGGGGCTAGTACAGGAGCTCAACAGTAAATGCTCAAAGTGTTAAATGTTACCTACCCAGCCCCCATATTTATAGCCACTATTCACCCTAAGTGAAATGACTACTTTACCCCTAGGGTTTACACCAGTTTTGTCTCTACAGAACAGAGGGGTACAAAAGGTAGTCAAATTTATTCTGGAGGCTTCTCTGTCAGCTTTGCAGAGGGGACATCGTCAGCTTTTTGCAGAGCAGACAATGTCAGCCTTTGCAGTCTTTGACCTTTCCGGAGCCCCCCTTCGCACGCGAGGGGTGCGGTAGCTTCGGTGAGAAGCCTTGAGCCTGATGGCCTTCGCTTCACCGAAGTTAGTCTCCGATACAGTGACGGTTTTGAGCCGAAGCCGTCAAAGCCCTTGGGCCTTCGCACCAACACCCTCGGAGTGGACCACCACGGCTTCGCAGCTACTCCCAGCTCGAACTCCGTCAGTCCGTGTACCAAAGCCATGCATGGCCGAAGCACCACAAGTCAACCTCGCTCTGGAGCTAGCCTCGCTCCGAAGCCTTCCTCACTCTGAAGCCCCACCTTCGGAGTACCACCCTTCGAAGTCCCTCCTTCGTCCAAGGCCTCCGCATGAAGCATTCCATGAGCACTTCGTCGCAGTGTCTCTCCCCGAGCACACTCCTTGACGAGCCTCACCCGGACCATGCCTTCGACGCGCCTCGACTTCTGAGACCTTCGTTGGGTACCTTCGAATGTCTCCCTCCGGAGCACACTTCAAACGCCTTGCCTCCGCAGAGGACTTGTTCCACCATACTCCGAAGTCACTCCATCCGGAGTACCCTTCGAAGTGCCTCGCCTCCGAGGACTTTGTCTCGGAGTACCTTCACCCGGAGCCACGCTCCGCATTTACTGCCTTCACCTGGTGCACCTCGACCCGAGGACCGACCTCGAACCCTTCGCAGCCTCCGTGACGGAGCTCCCTGCTCCACTGGCAACAAGCCTCCCGCTTGACCCAGGTTCACCTGCCATGAACCGTCCGTCGCCTCCGCGGTCCCCTGCGCACCACAGATAAGCAGACAAGTGTATCCAGTGCTCCGGAGACCTCTCCGGGTTAGCAACCTTCGGCACACACTCCGATGTACCGCCCAAAGTACAGAGACCTTCGGTACAACCTAGTCATCGTGTACTGTCGGACCCCTCCGACAGGCACACTCCGCTGCAACAGCTGCAGCAACCAAACCACCGAACCCTTCGGTGAAACCACCTCCGAACACCTTCGGAGTTCCAACCTCCGAACTAGAGGTTAAACTCTGTCAATCACTCATCACACTATGAAACCAACCCTTGGTTTCTCAATATATGTTAAAGTATTACATTCATCTACAATTAACTTCAAGATCTAGTTAGATTTAGCTAGCAAATATATATTCAATATGTAAGATAGAAATAGAATATGTAAGATAGAAATGTAATATGGAAGATGAAGCTTGTGATGCTCGAATATTTCTAACTAGGGTTGAAGGAAGTGCACACGGTCGTGGGCATGGTCCGAATATGGTGACAAAGCTTGAAAGGAGAACCAGTGACAACCGAGCGAAGTTGTAGAACGCATAAAAATGGTGGAGATGAGAAACATCAGAAAGGACAAGCAAGCTTACTTAGGCTTTGTTTGGGAAACCCAATCGCCATGGGGATTTCGGCCCATTCCCTGTGGAAATTCTAGCCTGGGAATATAAACACTGTTGGGCCTCGCTGTCCATTTGGATACACGTGGGCTGAAATTTCCACGGGCCACAGTGACCCTTTCCCTGCCTATCCACGGGGAGAGAAAAAATCTCCTATCCACTCCTGGCTCAATCTCCCTGGCATCTTGCACTGCCCCTGCCCGCCTCCCGCTCGGCGTCGACATTTCCTCCCACACGCCGGACCACCTCGGTGTCGGCAGCCGAAAGGTACATCACCTTCCTGCTTGTGTCTAGATATTTTGATTACAGAGTTGCATATTATTAAGTAAAAGAGATGATTGCTTCGATTCTAGAACGAATTGCAGCGCGCTGGTTGAACTTTTGTAGTCAATGGTAGCCTGCAGTACAGTGGTGTTAGGAGGCCTGGGAGTGCTCATGGTGCCCGGTGGTTTGATGGTGTGAGTACTGGATAGTCTCTTGTGTGAGGTGTCAACTTTTGAATGTGTTAAGACTTGGAATAATGAGTACTTATGCATGTGTTATTTTCAATGAATTATGGTACTTATGCAGAATTCTAGTTAGCCATGCCACATATCTAGCTTGAAAGAACACTCACATAAATTGTTCTTATATATTCTACAGTGTTGACATCAATGCAAGTTGTTTTTATTCTCATTTGAATAACCGCTCATTACTAATTGTGTCCTTTCTGTAAATGTTAGATGATGGGTTCTAGAAATGACATTATGGAATATAGGAAGGAAAAAATTAAAAAGTTCATGCAAATGGAAGAAGAAGAAGATGAATTCTTTTTCGTAATTATTCCTAGCATACTTGAATGGATTAATGATGAAAAAAGGATAGTCCATACTTTAGCATATACTAGTGCTAAAAAGATGAAGGAAATTCTTGAGGGGCATGAGAGTTGGTGTAGGAGTGAGTTTCGTATGGAGCCGGAGATATTTAAGACAATATCAAATTATCTTAGACGAGAGGGTTTCTTACGTGACACACACAGGGTTACTATTAAGGAGCAATTGGGAATGTTTTTGTTTATGATCTGACATAATGCTAGCAATGGAAGATTACAAAAAGCTTTTCAGTATAGTGGTGAAACAATCCATAGGCACATAAAGGCTATTTTCTTTGTCTTAGATCTCTCTTGTCTATGTGCAGAATTGCATTGGTGCCATTGATGGAACATATATCCCCATCACAATTTCTAAAGAAAAAGCTCCTCCATATAGGAATAGGAAAGGCACACTATCCCAGAATGTAATGGTAGTTCATGATCACATGCATGAGAAGTTCAGGGGCCAAAATGGTTGGACAACCGAGGGATGAAAAAGCATTGTTAAGTCATTCAATGAAAAATTTCCATTAGCGGGGTTTACAAAAATGCAGATTCAAGAGAAGGAGAAAGAGCTCAAAGGAAACTATAGAGCAATTCGTGATGCAAGGAAGAAAAGTGGTACATGATGGCATGATTCTTTATGTATGATCATTGCTGAACCATAAATATGGGATAAACTTTGTAAGGTAATACTATTTACTCTATCACTAATAGTAGTATTCTTTGTTGTTATCTTATTTGCATTTGCATAGTCAGAAACCATATTGGTATGATATACTGTAGTATTTAGGATGCAATGATAAGCAAAGAGAAATAATATGGACTACAGTTTAGTTATATCCATTGCCATAGAATGAGCGGAGTATGCTTAGTTGCATAATGACTTAACTGCTATGATATCTGGATTAACAACATGTTGGCGGAATTAAATGCCAAACAGAAGTCCATATTCAAAATTTTGAATTTGAGTAGGAAATTTTAGTTGTGATAGACATAACAGTGTGTTGAGTGCATGGTTCTCAATAATGTGTTTAATGCATGATGGCCTGCCATTTATCTTGCTTAGGCACCGCTCTGTACCATCATTTATATTAGGAAACAGTGGGTTTATCTTGTATGTATGACCCTTTTCTGTATCTTGTGCAGATGCGATAAAGCATTCTGCAGCAGTGATGAGTGCCGATACCAGAAGAGGGTTTTTGACGAAGCAGTGGACAATTTGCGCTAATTGAGATGGCATTTGTTTTTCAATTTTGTTATTTCTTTTGTTTCCTAGACTTCATAAGATTGGATGTTGTTTTTGGCCACAAGAATCAGGAATGGTTTAGTCTTTTGTGGATTAAAGACCTTTGTCCACTTTTGTTCAATATTTTGATGATTGGCTGCTTGGGGCATCTTGTTCTATATGATGTGTTATATGATCTCGTTATGATGATAATTGTATTTCTTCTAGTTGAGATAGAGTGAGTGAT
Organism: Zizania palustris; assembly: GCA_019279435.1. Classification (NCBI taxonomy): domain Eukaryota; kingdom Viridiplantae; phylum Streptophyta; class Magnoliopsida; order Poales; family Poaceae; genus Zizania; species Zizania palustris. The sequence goes on from JAAALK010000288.1 coordinate 16,623,660, forward strand.
TTGTGAGCTTTGTTCTACATGCAATGTAATTGAGCTTTGTATTTTACCCTTGTCGAGAGAGAGTGAGTGATCTTTTGTTCTACACGCAATTGAATTCATAAAAATTAGAGCTTTTTTACACTTGATATTGAGTAGGAGGATTTTTATCCTCTTCGGTTCCCAAGTAGTGGCTGTGAATATTTTCCCAAAGGGAAATTTCTTCCTAGGGAGTTGGAGGGGGAGAAATATGTCACTCAAAATCTCCCTCTTCCCAAACAAAGCCTTATAGGGAGGGGGTTTCTATATGCAGTCCGCTGTATATGACACTGCTTTTAGAAATAGATTTCCATAACAGAACCACGTGTGAAAATAACGATTTCTTAAAGATGGAAATTGGCTTTCATATGCTGGCCATGACCCCTTTCTCTACTGTTCATTTGGTTTCCTTGCCTGTCTATAAACATATTTTTTATAACCACCGATGTAGGTTATAGAACTGGTACTACAAAAATGACACCAGTAACATGCACTACCGGAAAATGTTAAATTACCGAGTGTTAAAATCTTTGCTGAGTGCATTATTTCGGGTACTCAGCAAAGACTTGTGAGAAACCAAGGGTTGGTTTCGGAGTCTGTGATGAGTGATTGATAGATTTTACCCTCTGATTCGAAGGGGTCCCTCCGAAGGGGTTCAGAGGTTGTTTCACCGAAGGGTTCGGTGGGCTCTGGTTGCTGCAGCTATTGCAGTAGAGTGTGCCTGTCGGAGGGGTCCGACAATACACGATGATTGGGTTGTACCGAAGGTCTCGGTACTTTGGGCGGTACACTGGAGTGTGTGCCGAAGGTTGTTTACTCGGAGAGGTCTCCGGGGTACTGGATACACTTATCTGTTTGTCTGTTGTGCGCAGGTGACTTCGGAGGCGACGGACGGTTCGTAGCAAGTGAACCTGGGTCAAGTGGGAGGCGTGATGCCAGGCGAGTGGGGAGCTCGGTCACAAAGGGTGCGAAGGGGTCGAGGTCAGACCTCGGGTCGAGGTGCGCTAGGAGAAGGCAGTAAGTGCGGAGCATGGCTCCAGGTGAAGGTACCCCGAGACGAAGTCCTCGAAGGTGAGGCACTTCGAAGGGTACTCCGAATGGAGTGACTTCGAAGTATGGTGGACTAAGTCCTCAGCAATAAGGCAAGGCGTTCGAAGTGTGCTCCGGAGGGAGGCACTCGAAGGTATACCCGACGAAGGTCTCAGAAGTTGAGGTGCATCGAAGGCATGGTCCGGGTGAGGATCGTCGAGGAGTGTGCTCGGGGAGAGACACTGCGATGAAGTGCTCATGGAATGCTTCATGCGGAGGCCTTGGACGCAGGAGGGACTTCGAAGGGTGGTACTCCGAAGGTGGGCCTTCGGAGTGAGGCTGGCTTCGGAGTGAAGCTAACTTCAGAGTGAGGCTGGCTCCAGAGTGAGGCTGACTCCAAAGTGAGGCTGGCTCCAGAGTGAGGCTGATTTGAGGTACTTCGACCATGCATGGCTTCGGTACACGGACTGATGGAGTTCGAGCTGGGAGAAGCTACGAAGTCATGGTGGTCCACTCCGAAGGTGTTGGTGCGAAGGCCCAAGGGCTTTGACGGCTTCGGCTCAAAACCGTCACTGTATCGAAGGCTGACTTCGGTGAAGCGAAGGCCGTCAGGCTGAAGGCTTCTCACCGAAGCTACCGCACCCCTCGCGTGCGAAGGAGGGCTTCAGAAGAATCCAAGACTGCAAAGGCTGACAATAGAAGCCTCCAAATAAAGTAGACTACCAACTGTACCCCCCTGTTCTGATGAGACAAAACTAGTGTAAACCCTAGGGGTAAAGTAGTCTATTCACAGGGCTGAATAGTGCCTATAAATAGTGGAGGCTGGCGGAGCTGGGTGTTGATTATGGCGCCTTGGCCTAGAAGCTCGTTCTGACGCCTCAACTCCTCTACCTCGAGAGTCAGCTGGGGGTTCTGCTGGATTTGTCGACGGAGCTCAGCATTCTCGCGGGCTAGGTTCTCCGACGAGTGGCGGTAGAAGTCGATGGTGTCGTGCTGGCTGTCTGCGTCAAGAACGGCCTCGGTGTGGAGGTTGTCCATGGCCTCCAGAAGTCTCATGGTGCGGGCGATGGCGGAATTGCTCTACGTGAGGGAGCTGATGTAGATGCTGCGATGACTCCCTGGTGTGCGAATGGGCATGAAGCGGTAGACGGTGTCGCGGAGGTGGCAGTTGTAGACCAGTCGAAGCTCGGCGAGGGCCTGAAGAGCGGCGCACTGGCTGGCCACCACGAAGGAAGGTCCTCCGACTCCATGGGTGTAGAAGGGTGGCTGCGTGGAGGAGGGGCGGATAACAACCGTGACCTCGCAGTAGCTCTCGCTCACATCGAGAAAGATCCTGTGGAACGCGGGCTCATGTGGAAACCCCAAGAAGTCGACGAGTACGCGAAGCTTGCGGATGAATCCGGCCTCATCACGAAGAGTCCCACTCATGGTATGGACCGACATCTACAAAAGAGAGAAAGTTTTTGTGTAAATCTCAGAAGATGAGAGGATAAGTAATTTTGTAAGAAAGTAGGGTTAATATAAGTCGTAGGGTCAGGTCTATTTGGCTTCCTACAGTCAAGTCGGCTCTGATACCATCTTGTCACGCCCCGATTTAATAAATCAGGACTTTATTAAAATTCCATAGAAAATCAATAAAACAAGACGTTCATCATGCGACCACGTACAATACGGGCAATCATTCACGGTTCGTAGACCGCATTAATACAAAAGTGAATAAAGGTGAAGAGAAACTAATAAAATAAGGGTCCTAGATGAACGCCTCCTTCCAGTCTCGCCTTGACTGGGTCGCTACTCCAGACCTGCAACCTCCTCGTAGTAGACGGGCTCTGATGGTGTAAGTCAACGGGATGAGTACAGATGTACTCAGCAAGCCACCGAATGCAAATATAATGCAAGATAATAACAAGGAAGATAGTGGCTAATTTTATGGAAGAAGCATAATTGTAAAGCATTAAATGTGTTCAATTTATTAGTACTGAAATGTAAACATGTGTATGCATCATAATCTTCTAACTCGAGTAGTACGTTTTACCTCCTCGCACAACAGTCCTTACATGCCATGAATAACTCAACCATTCAAACAATTGTAAACTAACTGCGAGTAGTCACACAACCCGCCCTTGACCGTGGGCTCGGCTTTTCGAAAGGACTAAATTACTCTGATCAGAGATGTACCACTGTACACAAAAGGCACGCACTCATCACCTACACCAAAGTGTAACGAGATGACCCATCCCATGGGAACTCGTGCCAAAACCTTCCATATGGTTCGCCTCGACTCAACAGCACCCTCTTATAGGTTTTGTATCGTGTCTCGACGTGTCGAGTTTCCACCATACCCCCCCTTGAGCCATCGTCGGTACAAGGCGCCCTGAGGGCTAGCCCCTTGCCCCCTCCACTATGGTGCCGAGAGTCGGAGTGTCCCACACTTCCAGTTAGGACTTACCCATTAGACTTGTGGTTGGTACGGAAGTGCTTTGCAACAGATCCCGCAGACCGGTCCTTATAGTGCCCCGGGTGCGACCAACCAGTTTTCGAGCTTGCACCCGGAACCCACCATACTTAACTTAGCCAACTCCATCAGAGTCCAGAGACGAGAATAACGGGGAATTTCATATATCAGAATCCATCTATCTACGACTCATTCTTTATTTCCTATAGCAGTTGTGCCGGTACATTGGGCACTAGCTAATATAATATTTGTAGAGTGACAAGGAGTTAAGGCTCAATAATCATGGCTTGGGTTTGCACACAAGGACGGGGATCTAATAAATATAAGTGTGAGGCTTGACATTTGACTAATGCAATATTAACCTATGAGTTATAGCGATAGTTTATTAAAACATGGGCTCAATGATGATCAACTGTTTTCACAAAAGGGTTGATGACTTGCCTTGCTCAGCAAAGGGTGAAGGAGGAACCTCGGGATAGAACTCCAGATCTTCGACGACGTCGTAGTCTTCTCGATATGGAAAAGTAAATAAAGCATTCAATAAACAATCCAAAACAAATCAATCATAGTAACATGCATGTTTTTGTTGGATTAAGTAAGGGAGATAGAGTCTTAAAGTTTAGGGAGTTGTTACTTAAATATTTAGGATTGATTTCTAATGAGAGTTCTGAATTTTACGACTTGATGTAATTATTTTTCCTAGGGGGTTTTATTTTCCCTTTTTAGAGATGAACTAAAAAGGTATATAATAACATCATTATTGTAGTAAAAATAGTGAACTCAAGTTGTTAGGCTTTCTGAAGTTATTATATAAGTTGTCATGACATTTTTATAAAGTGTTTAACTTAATTATCCTACAAGGGCTTCTGTATTATTAATTAATAGATTAAAGTGGGCAAAGTGATCATGCTATTTTGTTGCATTAAAACAGTGGAATACAGTCATTAAGTCCTCTGAATTTATATGATATTTTGTAAAGTGTTGCATTTTTATTATATGGGTTAATTATTTATCTTAAAGGGCCTTGGAACTGTTATTTAATAAAATGAAATGGGCAAAATGAATCATTATATTTTTATTGGCTTAGAAACAGTGTAATGGAGTCAATATGTCATCTGAAATTAATATATAAATTTTTAAGAGTTTTTCTGAATTATCTAAATGAAATAATAATTAAATCCTAAAGGGGTCTTTTCTTGATTATTTAATAAAAATAGTTTGTGCCAACTAAACATATTGTTTTTATTGCATAAAAGTGTAGAGGATGAAAAGACAAATTTTCCAGAATTAAAATGGTGAAATTTGGAGTTAATTTGAGCAAGATATGAATTTTTGAAGTTTAAACTAATTTTTGAATTTTATTTAAACTAGAAAATGGTCCCAGGTCCACGGTGAACTAGGTCCATCATGGACCCGCGCACTGTGCGCTGCACCGGCCAGATCTGGTCCGTTGGATCTGGATCCAACGGTTGGATGCGATGCGGGGCGGTTAAGTGAGATCGGAGGGCTCGGATTGACCGATACCGGTCAACCCAGGTCAAGGCCATCTGGGCCCTCGATCTCAGGTCTTAATCGCAGCCGTCCGCGTGGCATCCGACGGCCACAAATCGATCCGGCATGGTGGCGGCACGGGGTAGCCAGGAGGCTTCGTCCCCAACTTTGGCCGAGCGGCGGCGAGCCGCGCGCGGTGGCTGTGATGGCCCATGGCCCCGGGCGACTACAAAAATGGATAGAGGGAGTGAGGGGAGTGCATCCGTACCGGAGGTGGCGACGGTGGGACAGAGGCGGCGGTCGGCGACGAGAAGAGGCGGAGGAGGCCTTCGGGTCCGACGACGGCGAGGCGCTCTGACGGTGGTCAGGCCGAACGGAGGTGGGGCCGGGGACGGGGAGATGACGGGGGTCACGGTGGTGCCGTCGGTGCGGGCGGCAGAGGCAGGTGGCGCCGGCGAGAGGCTGCCGAGGGGAAACAGGGGAAATAGGGGAAAACTGAAGAAAACGGGCGGCAGCCTTGGGCTTGCGCCAAATAGGGCTCGGGTGGTGTGGCGAGACGCGGCGGGTACAGGGGTTCTTATAGGGTCTATCCGGCGTCGATTTGGTAGGTCAATTGGGGGAAACCCGAGGGCTTCCAAATCCATTCCGGTGAGCTTTCCATTCTTGCGATGTCGTCGATTTGGGGCGCCAGCTTGTCGGGAAATGGAGGGAAAAGATCCCCGGAGCATGGTAAGCGAAGATCGGGCGCCAATTTGGCAGCCGGCGGCCGGTGGCGGCAAAACAGGCAAGGGGGGCGCCGGTATGGAAGGGGAGATCCCCTTCCAACGAAGAAGAAGGGCCTAACAGGTGGGGGCCACCTGTCAGCCGGCGGGCGCGAGAGAGGAGGGGCCGACAAGCGGGCCCGGCGTGTCAGCAGCAGAGGGGGCGCGGGCAGAGACTGCCAGGTGGGGCCGGCTGGCGCGAGCGGGCAGGAAGCGAAGGGGGCGCACCGACAGGTGGGTCCCGCCTGTCGGTGGGCGCGGCCGGACTGGGCTGGGCCGAAAGGCTTTGGGCGAGGAATTGGGGGTTGCGGCCCAACAGCATTTAAAATGTATTTTTCAATTAAAACAATTCCAGAAATTGGTTTATTTGTTTAAGGCTTGAAGCAATGTATCTAAAATTTTGTAAAAATTCTCAAAAATATTTCTTGGCCTCTAATTTATCCCATAAAATTTTCAAGTCCAAATTTTGAATATTTGTCTCTGTTTGGCTTTAATAGGGCTCTTTTAGGAGTTTTTCTTTAATAATAAAAATCCAGAAATTCCTTTATTATTATATTTATTTTATTTTATTTTATTTTAAATTTTGGGGTGTTACAATCCTATCCCCCTTACAAAGAATCTCGTCCTCGAGATTCGAAGCGAACCTCGGGGAAACTAGGGGATGGGGTTCTGCTGGTGCTCCGGATTAGGAGAAGGTGTTACATCAGAAATAGGCAAAGTGACCTCCGGATCTGGGTTGGTTGAGATCAAATTGGGAGTGTCTCCGGTTGTATCTGGGTTCTCTTTGTGGTGAACTAGGGTATGTCCCTCTGGGTTTGGAATGGAGGATGGCGCCCGCTTGGGGTAGGAGCACTTGTTGGCGTAGTGGCCTTCTTGGCGACAGTTGAAGCACACTATTGGGTTTTCGATCCTGTCCCTCTTGTATCCGGTAGCTTGTGCTGGTGTCCCTCCGGCTGGCGGTGTTTGGGGTGGGATGCCTGTGCTTGGTCCTCCCAGGGTGGTTCGTGGCTTGGCAGGGGTTGGGGCTTGAGGTGGAATCACTCTGGTTTCCGGCATACTTGCTTTGTTCACCAATCTCTGAAAGTTGGTGAAGTCCCTACAGATTAGCTGAAGGGAGAGCTCGTGTTGGTGTTGTTGGAGACGAAACAACTGTGCCTGCTGCTCTTGCATCAGCTTCTGTTGTTGTTGCATCTAGGTAAGTAGCGTGGCGATCAGTTGGTTTTGTTTTGCCATCATCTCTGCTAGTGTGGGATGATAGGCAACGGGGGTCTGCTGTTGTCCAGCTGCACCCCACTGAGGCAGATTGCCTGAGGTGTTTCCGTCGCGTGGGGCTTCTGATCCTTGGTCGTTGGCCATCCTGAAGTTGAAGGGTGCCAATAGTTAAGGGGGAAATTGTTACTGATTTTATTGCCTATGATGAATAATTTGACCTAGATGCTTACATTTTTATTTTAGTCCCTTATTAACTTTCACACTTATGCCTTGTATTATTTTTAACATAAGTGATTTATCATTTATTTTATTTACACAACATTCATGTTGTAATACATTTTATTAATTAGTGTTAGAGGTTTAAGATGAAATGATGTTGATTATATCTTATTGAATTCCTTGGTACCAAAAATTCCGGAAAAATTTTGGAACGCAATTTAATGCTTAGGAGAATTTTTAGGAAAATACTTTAACTAATTGTTATTTTTAAATGAAATTTCTAGGCTTGTATTTTAGCTTTCCTCTTTCTTGATTTATACTGAATCCTTTTCTTGAAATTATTTATTAATTATTTTATTTTTTTTTGACGCCTTACGAAAATCAAGGTGTTACAATCTTAACTTCCTTAACAAGAATCTTGTCCCGAGATTCGGAAAGGCTATAAATAGAAAGCCATGGATATGTTTTAGCTATAAATCACTTCTTTACACTAGAGGCTTTAAGTCTACATCTTCATAGATTGGGCTTGGCTAAGTTAGGGCTTTCTTGACAACTTTTCTTGACTTTATGAATGGAGTTGATCTTGCAGAATGGCGACGAACGAATTATGTTGAGTTGAAACTAGTGGTAGATTCTCTCCTTTAGATTGGGATTATGACCTAATAGGTATAGGAGGAAGAGGGGAATGATATTAAGCTTTATTTCAAAATGTATCGTTCTTGCGATTACATTTATGTTTTTTTTATTATTTAATCTTCACTCATGTCTTATATTTGACATGAGTGGCAATACAAACAAGTAAAAGAAAACAATCAACCGCAAAAACTACGTCTACGGTACCTCAGGGGATGACCCGACCACAGGCTCGATGGAAACGGTCGGGGTCATGGAACTGGATGGTCCGGCGGGTGGAGCACTGCGGGAAATCCTCTTGGGCTTCACTGTGGGAAACCGAAGTGATTTCCGCTTGCGAGGCGGAAGAGGGGCGATCTCCTCGAGATCCTTCTTTAGTTCCTTGAGCTGTTGGCGGAGCTGGGTGTTGATTATGGCGCCTTGGCGTAGAAGCTCGTTCTGACGCCTCAAATCCTCTACCTCGAGAGTCAGCTGGGGGTTCTGCTGGACTTGTCGACGGAGCTCAGCATTCTCGCGGGCTATGTTCTCCGACGAGTGGCGGTAGAAGTCGATGGTGTCGTGCTGGCTGTCTACGTCAAGAATGGCCTCGGTGTGGAGGTTGTCCATGGCCTCCAGAAGTCTCATGGTGCGGGCGATGGCGGAATTGCTTTTCGTGAGGGAGCTGATGTAGATGCTGCGATGACTCCCTGGTGTGCGAATGGGCATGAAGCGGTAGACGGTGTCGCGGAGGTGGCAGTCGTAGACCAGTCGAAGCTCGACGAGGGCCTGAAGAGCGGCGCGCTGGCTGGCCACCACGAAGGAAGGTCCTCCGACTCCATGGGTGTAGAAGGGTGGCTGCGTGGAGAAGGGGCGGATAACAACCGTGACCTCGCAGTAGCTCTCGCTCGCATCGAGAAAGATCCTGTGGAACGCGGGCTCATGGGGAAACCCCAAGAAGTCGACGAGTACGCGAAGCTCGCGGATGAATCCGGCCTCATCACGAAGAGTCCCACTCATGGTATGGACCGACATCTACAAAAGAGAGAAAGTTTTTGTGTAAATCTCAGAAGATGAGAGGATAAGTAATTTTGTAAGAAAGTAGGGTTAATATAAGTCCTAGGGTCAGGTCTGTTTGGCTTCCTACAGTCAAGTCGGCTCTGATACCATCTTGTCACGCCCCGATTTAATAAATCAGGACTTTATTAAAATTCCATAGGCTCTGATGGTGTAAGTCAACGGGGTGAGTACAGATGTACTCAGCAAGCCACCGAATGTAAATATAATGCAAGATAATAACAAGGAAGATAGTGGCTAATTTTGTGGAAGAAGCATAATTGTAAAGCATTAAATGTGTTCAATTTATTAGTACTGAAATGTAAACATGTGTATACATCATAATCTTCTAACTCGAGGAGTACGTTTTACCTCCTCGCACAACAGTCCTTACATGCCATGAATAACTCAACCATTCAAACAATTGTAAACTAACTGCGAGTAGTCACACAACCCGCCCTTGACCGTAGGCTCGGCTTTTCGAAAGGACTAAATTACTCTGATCAGAGATGTACCACTGTACACACAAGGCACGCACTCATCACCTACACCAAAGTGTAACGAGATGACCCATCCCACGGGAACTCGTGCCAAAACCTTCCATATGGTTCGCCTCGACTCAACAGCACCCTCTTATAGGTTTTGTATCGTGTCTCTACGTGTCGAGTTTCCACCATACCCCCCCTTGAGCCATCGTCGGTACAAGGCGCCCTGAGGGCTAGCCCCTTGCCCCCTCCACTATGGTGCGAGAGTCGGAGTGTCCCACACTTCCAGTTAGGACTTACCCATTAGACTTGTGGTTGGTACGGAAGTGCTTTGCAACAGATTCCGCAGACCGGTCCTTATAGTGCCCCGGGTGCGACCAACCAGTTTCCGAGCTTGCACCCGGAACCCACCATACTTAACTTAGCCAACTCCATCAGAGTCCAGAGACGAGAATAACGGGGAATTTCATATATCAGAATCCATCTATCTACGACTCATTCTTTATTCCTATAGCAGTTGTGCCGGTACATTGGTCACTAGCTAATATAATATTTGTAGAGTGACAAGGAGTTAAGGCTCAATAAGCATGGCTTGGGTTTGCACACAAGGACGGGGATCTAATAAATATAAGTGTAAGGCTTGACATTTGACTAATGCAATATTAACCTATGAGTTATAGCGATAGTTTATTAAAACATGGGCTCAATGATGATCAACTGTTTTCACAGAAGGGTTGATGACTTGCCTTTCTCAGCAAAGGGTGAAGGAGGAACCTCGGGATAGAACTCTGGATCTTCGACGACGTCGTAGTCTTCTCGATACGGAAAAGTAAATAAAGCATTCAATAAACAATCCAAAACAAATCAATCATACTAACATGCATGTTTTTGTTGGATTAAGTAAGGGAGATAGAGTCTTAAAGTTTAGGGAGTTGTTACTTAAATATTTAGGATTGATTTCTAATGAGAGTTCTGAATTTTACGACTTGATGTAATTATTTTTCCTAGGGGGTTTTATTTTCCCTTTTAGAGATGAACTAAAAAGGTATATAATAACATCATTATTGTAGTAAAAATAGTGAACTCAAGTTGTTAGGTTTTCTGAAGTTATTATATAAGTTGTCATGACATTTTTATAAAGTGTTTAACTTAATTATCCTACAAGGGCTTCTGCATTATTAATTAATAGATTAAAGTGGGCAAAGTGATCATGCTATTTTGTTGCATTAAAACAGTGGAATACAGTCATTAAGTCCTCTGAATTTATATGATATTCTTGTAAAGTGTTGCATTTTTATTATATGGGTTAATTATTTATCTTAAAGGGCCTTGGAACTGTTATTTAATAAAATGAAATGGGCAAAATGAATCATTATATTTTTATTGGCTTAGAAACAGTGTAATGGAGTCAATATGTCATCTGAAATTAATATATAAATTTTTAAGAGTTTTTCTGAATTATCTAAATGAAATAATAATTAAATCCTAAAGGGGTCTTTTCTTGATTATTTAATAAAAATAGTTTGTGCCAACTAAACATATTGTTTTTATTGCATAAAAGTGTAGAGGATGAAAAGACAAATTTTCCAGAATTAAAATGGTGAAATTTGGAGTTAATTTGAGCAAGATATGAATTTTTGAAGTTTAAACTAATTTCTGAATTTTATTTAAACTAGAAAATGGTCCCAGGTCCACGGTGAACTAGGTCCACCATGGACCCGCGCACTGTGCGCTGGACTGGCCAGATCTGGTCCGTTGGATCTGGATCCAACGGTTTGGATGCGATGCGGGGCGGTTAAGTGAGATCGGAGGGCTCGGATTGACCGATACCGGTCAACCCAGGTCAAGGCCATCTGGGCCCTCGATCTCAGGTCTTAATCGCAGCCGTCCGCGTGGCATCCGACGGCCACAAATCGATCCGACATGGTGGCGGCACGGGGGAGCCAGGAGGCTTCGTCCCCAACTTTGGCCGAGCGGCGGCGAGCCGCGTGCGGTGGCTGTGATGGCCCATGGCCCCGGGCGACTACAAAAATGGATAGAGGGGAGTGAGGGGAGTGCATCCGTACCGGAGGTGGCGACGGTGGGACAGAGGCGGCGGTCGGCGGCGAGAAGAGGCGGAGGAGGCCTTCGGGTCCGACGACGGCGAGGCGCTCTGACGGTGGTTAGGCCGAACAGAGGTGGGGCCGGGGACGGGGAGATGACGGGGGGTCACGGTGGTGCCGTCGGTGCGGGCGGCAGAGGCAGGTGGCGCCGGCGAGAGGCTGCCGGAGGGGAAACAGGGGAAAACTGAAGAAAACGGGCGGCAACCTTTGGGCTTGGGCCAAATAGGGCTCGGGTGGTGTGGCGAGACGCGGCGGGTACAGGGTTCTTATAGGGTCTATCCGGCGTCGATTTGGTAGGTCAATTGGGGGAAACCCGAGGGCTTCCAAATCCATTCCGGTGAGCTTTCCATTCTTACGATGCCGTCGATTTGGGGCGCCATCTTGTCGGGAAATGGAGGGGAAAAGATCCCCGGAGCATGGTAAGCGAAGATCGGGCGCCAATTTGGCAGCCGGCGGCGGTGGCGGCGAAACAGGCAAGGGGGGGCACCGGTATGGAAGGGGGAGATCCCCTTCCAACGAAGAAGAAGGGCCTAACAGGTGGGGGCCACCTGTCAGCCGGCGGGCGCGAGAGAGAGAGGAGGGGCCGACAAGCGGGCCCGGCGTGTCAGCAGCAGAGGGGGCGTGGGCAGAGACTGCCAAGTGGGGCCGGCTGGCGCGAGCGGGCAGGAAGCGAAGGGGGCGCGCCGACAGGTGGGTCCCGCCTGTCGGTGGGCGCGGCCGGACTGGGCTGGGCCGAAAGGCTTTGGGCGAGGAATTGGGGGTTGCGGCCCAACAACATTTAAAATGTATTTTTCAATTAAAACAATTCCAGAAATTGGTTTATTTGTTTAAGGCTTGAAGCAATGTTTCTAAAATTTTGTAAAAATTCTCAAAATATTTCTTGGCCTCTAATTTATCCCATAAAATTTTCAAGTCCAAATTTTGAATATTTGTCTCTGTTTGGCTTTAATAGGGCTCTTTTAGGAGTTTTTCTTTAATAATAAAAATCCAGAAATTCCTTTATTATTATATTATTTTATTTTATTTTATTTTAAATTTTGGGGTGTTACAATCCTATCCCCCTTACAAAGAATCTTGTCCTCGAGATTCGAAGCGAACCTCGGGGAAACTAGGGGATGGGGTTCTGCTGGTGCTCCGGATTAGGAGAAGGTGTTACATCAGAAATAGGCAAAGTGACCTCCGGATCTAGGTTGGTTGAGATCAAATTGGGAGTGTCTCCGGTTGTATCTGGGTTCTCTTTGTGGTGAACTAGGGTATGTCCCTCTGGGTTTGGAATGGAGGATGGCGCCCGCTTGGGGTAGGAGCACTTGTTGGCGTAGTGGCCTTCTTGGCGACAGTTGAAGCACACTATTGGGTTTCCGATCCTGTCCCTCTTGTATCCGGTAGCTTGTGCTGGTGTCCCTCCGGCTGGCGGTGTTTGGGGTGGGATGCCTGTGCTTGGTCCTCCCAGGGTGGTTCGTGGCTTGGCAGGGGTTGGGGCTTGAGGTGGAATCACTCTGGTTTCCGGCATACTTGCTTTGTTCACCAATCTCTGAAAGTTGGTGAAGTCCCTACAGATTAGCTGAAGGGAGAGCTCGTGTTGGTGTTGTTGGAGACGAAACAACTATGCCTGCTGCTCTTGCATCTGCTTCTGTTGTTGTTGCATCTGGGTAAGTAGCGTGGCGATCAGTTGGTTTTGTTTTGCCATCATCTCTGCTAGTGTGGGATGATAGGCAACGGGGGTCTGCTGTTGTCCAGCTGCACCCCACTGAGGCAGATTGCCTGAGGTGTTTCCGTCGCGTGGGGCTTCTGATCCTTGGTCGTTGGCCATCCTGAAGTTGAAGGGTGCCAATAGTTAAGGGGGAAATTGTTACTGATTTTATTGCCTATGATGAATAATTTGACCTAGATGCTTACATTTTTTATTTTAGTCCCTTATTAACTTTCACACTTATGCCTTGTATTATTTTTAACATAAGTGATTTATCATGTATTTTATTTACACAACATTCATGTTGTAATACATTTTATTAATTAGTGTTAGAGGTTTAAGATGAAATGATGTTGATTATATCTTATTGAATTCCTTGGTACCAAAAATTCCGGAAAAAATTTTGGAACACAATTTAATGCTTAGGAGAATTTTTAGGAAAATACTTTAACTAATTGTTATTTTTAAATGAAATTTCTAGGCTTGTATTTTAGCTTTCCTCTTTCTTGATTTATACTGAATCCTTTTCTTGAAATTTATTTATTAATTATTTTATTTTTTTTTTTGACGCCTTACGAAAATCAAGGTGTTACAATCTTAACTTCCTTAACAAGAATCTTGTCCCGAGATTCGGAAAGGCTATAAATAGAAAGCCATGGATATGTTTTAGCTATAAATCACTTCTTTACACTAGAGGCTTTAAGTCTACATCTTCATAGATTGGGCTTGGCTAAGTTAGGGCTTTCTTGACAACTTTTCTTGACTTTATGAATGGAGTTGATCTTGCAGAATGGCGACGAACGAATTATGTTGAGTTGAAACTAGTGGTAGATTCTCTCCTTTAGATTGGGATTATGACCTAATAGGTATAGGAGGAAGAGGGGAATGATATTAAGCTTTATTTCAAAATGTATCGTTCTTGCGATTACATTTATGTTTTTTTTATTATTTAATCTTCACTCATGTCTTATATTTAACATGAGTGGCAATACAAACAAGTAAAAGAAAACAATCAACCGCAAAAACTACGTCTACGGTACCTCAGGGGATGACCCGACCACAGGCTCGATGGAAACGGTCGGGGTCATGGAACTGGATGGTCCGGCGGGTGGAGCACTGCGGGAAATCCTCTTGGGCTTCACTGTGGGAAACCGAAGCGATTTCCGCTTGCGAGGCGGAAGAGGGGCGATCTCCTCGAGATCCTTCTTTAGTTCCTTGAGCTGTTGGCGGAGCTGGGTGTTGATTATGGCGCCTTGGCGTAGAAGCTCGTTCTGACGCCTCAAATCCTCTACCTCGAGAGTCAGCTGGGGGTTCTGCTGGACTTGTCGACGGAGCTCAGCATTCTCGCGGGCTATGTTCTCCGACGAGTGGCGGTAGAAGTCGATGGTGTCGTGCTGGCTGTCTACGTCAAGAATGGCCTCGGTGTGGAGGTTGTCCATGGCCTCCAGAAGTCTCATGGTGCGGGCGATGGCGGAATTGCTCTACGTGAGGGAGCTGATGTAGATGCTGCGATGACTCCCTGGTGTGCGAATGGGCATGAAGCGGTAGACGGTGTCGCGGAGGTGGCAGTCGTAGACCAGTCGAAGCTCGACGAGGGCCTGAAGAGCGGCGCGCTGGCTGGCCACCACGAAGGAAGGTCCTCCGACTCCATGGGTGTAGAAGGGTGGCTACGTGGAGGAGGGGCGGATAACAACCATGACCTCGCAGTAGCTCTCGCTCGCATCGAGAAAGATCCTGTGGAACGCGGGCTCATGGGGAAACCCCAAGAAGTCGACGAGTACGCGAAGCTCGCGGATGAATCCGGCCTCATCACGAAGAGTCCCACTCATGGTATGGACCGACATCTACAAAAGAGAGAAAGTTTTTGTGTAAATCTCAGAAGATGAGAGGATAAGAAATTTTGTAAGAAAGTAGGGTTAATATAAGTCGTAGGGTCAGGTCTGTTTGGCTTCCTACAGTCAAGTCGGCTCTGATACCATCTTGTCACGCCCCGATTTAATAAATCAGGACTTTATTAAAATTCCATAGAAAATCAATAAAACAAGACGTTCATCATGCGACCACGTACAATACGGGCAATCATTCACGGTTCGTAGACCGCATTAATACAAAAGTGAATAAAGGTGAAGAGAAACTAATAAAATAAGGGTCCTAGATGAACGCCTCCTTCCAGTCTCGCCTTGACTGGGTCGCTACTCCAGACCTGCAACCTCCTCGTAGTAGACGGGCTCTGATGGTGTAAGTCAACGGGGTGAGTGCAGATGTACTCAGCAAGCCACCGAATGCAAATATAATGCAAGATAATAACAAGGAAGATAGTGGCTAATTTTGTGGAAGAAGCATAATTGTAAAGCATTAAATGTGTTCAATTTATTAGTACTGAAATGTAAACATGTGTATGCATCATAATCTTCTAACTCGAGGAGTACGTTTTACCTCCTCGCACAACAGTCCTTACATGCCATGAATAACTCAACCATTCAAACAATTGTAAACTAACTGTGAGTAGTCACACAACCCACCCTTGACCGTGGGCTCGGCTTTTCGAAAGGACTAAATTACTCTGATCAGAGATGTACCACTGTACACACAAGGCACGCACTCATCACCTACACCAAAGTGTAACGAGATGACCCATCCCACGGGAACTCGTGCCAAAACCTTCCATATGGTTCGCCTCGACTCAACAGCATCCTCTTATAGGTTTTGTATCGTGTCTCGACGTGTCGAGTTTCCACCATACCCCCCCTTGAGCCATCGTCGGTACAAGGCGCCCTGAGGGCTAGCCCCTTGCCCCCTCCACTATGGTGCCGAGAGTCGGAGTGTCCCACACTTCTAGTTAGGACTTACCCATTAGACTTGTGGTTGGTACGGAAGTGCTTTGCAACAGATCCCGCAGACCGGTCCTTATAGTGCCCCGGGTGCGACCAACCAGTTTCCGAGCTTGCACCTGGAACCCACCATACTTAACTTAGCCAACTCCATCAGAGTCCAGAGACGAGAATAACGGGGAATTTCATATATCAGAATCCATCTATCTACGACTCATTCTTTATTTCCTATAGCAGTTGTGCCGGTATATTGGGCACTAGCTAATATAATATTTGTAGAGTGACAAGGAGTTAAGGCTCAATAAGCATGGCTTGGATTTGCACACAAGGACGGGGATCTAATAAATATAAGTGTAAGGCTTGACATTTGACTAATGCAATATTAACCTATGAGTTATAGCGATAGTTTATTAAAACATGGGCTCAATGATGATCAACTGTTTTCACAGAAGGGTTGATGACTTGCCTTTCTCAGCAAAGGGTGAAGGAGGAACCTCGGGATAGAACTCCGGATCTTCGACGATGTCGTAGTCTTCTCGATACGGAAAAGTAAATAAAGCATTCAATAAACAATCCAAAACAAATCAATCATACTAACATGCATGTTTTTGTTGGATTAAGTAAGGGAGATAGAGTCTTAAAGTTTAGGGAGTTGTTACTTAAATATTTAGGATTGATTTCTAATGAGAGTTCTGAATTTTACGACTTGATGTAATTATTTTTCCTAGGGGGTTTTATTTTCCCTTTTTAGAGATGAACTAAAAAGGTATATAATAACATCATTATTGTAGTAAAAATAGTGAACTCAAGTTGTTAGGTTTTCTGAAGTTATTATATAAGTTGTCATGACATTTTTATAAAGTGTTTAACTTAATTATCCTACAAGGGCTTCTGCATTATTAATTAATAGATTAAAGTGGGCAAAGTGATCATGCTATTTTGTTGCATTAAAACAGTGGAATACAGTCATTAAGTCCTCTGAATTTATATGATATTTTTGTAAAGTGTTGCATTTTATTATATGGGTTAATTATTTATCTTAAAGGGCCTTGGAACTGTTATTTAATAAAATGAAATGGGCAAAATGAATCATTATATTTTTATTGGCTTAGAAACAGTGTAATGGAGTCAATATGTCATCTGAAATTAATATATAAATTTTTAAGAGTTTTTCTGAATTATCTAAATGAAATAATAATTAAATCCTAAAGGGGTCTTTTCTTGATTATTTAATAAAAATAGTTTGTGCCAACTAAACATATTGTTTTTATTGCATAAAAGTGTAGAGGATGAAAAGACAAATTTTCCAGAATTAAAATGGTGAAATTTGGAGTTAATTTGAGCAAGATATGAATTTTTGAAGTTTAAACTAATTTCTGAATTTTATTTAAACTAGAAAATGGTCCCAGGT
The DNA here is from genome assembly GCA_019279435.1 of Zizania palustris. Taxonomy (NCBI): domain Eukaryota; kingdom Viridiplantae; phylum Streptophyta; class Magnoliopsida; order Poales; family Poaceae; genus Zizania; species Zizania palustris. Next base: position 16,641,026 of record JAAALK010000288.1, read on the forward strand.
CCACGGTGAACTAGGTCCACCTTGGACCCGCGCACTGTGCGCTGGACCGGCCAGATCTGGTCCGTTGGATCCGGATCCAACGGTTGGATGCGATGCGGGGCGGTTAAGTGAGATCGGAGGGCTCGGATTGACCGATACCGGTCAACCCAGGTCAAGGCCATCTGGGCCCTCGATCTCAGGTCTTAATCGCAGCCGTCCGCGTGGCATCCGACGGCCACAAATCGATCCGGCACGGTGGCGGCACGGGGGAGCCAGGAGGCTTCGTCCCCAACTCTAGCCGAGCGGCGGCGAGCCGCGCGCGGTGGATGTGATGGCCCATGGCCCCGAGCGACTGCAAAAATGGACAGAGGGGAGTGAGGGGAGTGCATCCGTATCGGAGGTGGCGACGGCGGGACAGAGGCAGCGGTCGGCGGCGAGAAGAGGCGGAGGAGGCCTTCGGGTCCGACGACGGCGAGGCGCTCTGACGGTGGTCAGGCCGAACGGAGGTGGGGCGGGGACGGGGAGATGACGGGGGTCACGGTGGTGCCGTCGGTGCGGGCGGCTGAGGCAGGTGGCGCCGGCGAGAGGCTGCCGGAGGGGAAACACGGGAAAACCGAAGAAAAGGGGCGGCGGCCTTCGGGATTGCGCCAACTAGGGCTCGGGTGGTGTGGCGAGACGCGGGGGTACAGGGGTTCTTATAGGGTCTATCCGGCGTCGATTTGGTAGGTCAATTGAGGGAAACCCGAGGGCTTCCAAATCCATTCCGGTGAGCATTCCATTCTTGCGATGCCGTCGATTTGGGGCGCCAGCTTGTCGGGAAATGGAGGGGAAAAGATCCCCGGAGCATGGTAAGCGAAGATCGGGCGGCAATTTGGCAGTCGGTGGCAGCGAAACAGGCAAGGGGGGTGCCGGTATGGAAGGGGGAGATCCCCTTCCAACGAAGAAGAAGGGCCTGACAGGTGGGGGCCACCTGTCAGCCGGCGGGCGTGAGAGAGGAGGGGCCGACAAGTGGGCCCGGCGTGTCAGCAGCAGAGGGGGCGCGGGCAGAGACTGCAAGGTGGGGCCGGCTTGCGCGAGCGGGCGGGAAGCGAAGGGGGCGCGCTGATAGGTGGGTCCCGCCTGTCGGTGGGCGCGGCCAGACTGGGCTGGGCCAAAAGGCTTTGGGCGAGGAATTGGGGGTTGCGGCCCAACAGCATTTAAAATGTATTTTTCAATTAAAACAATTCCAGAAATTGGTTTATTTGCTTAAGGCTTGAAGCAATGTTTCTAAAATTTTGTAAAAATTCTCAAAAATATTTCTTGGCCTCTAATTTATCCCATAAAATTTTCAAGTCCAAATTTTGAATATTTGTCTCTGTTTGGCTTAATAGGGCTCTTTTAGGAGTTTTCTTTAATAATAAAAATCCAGAAATTCCTTTATTATTATATTTCTTTTATTTTATTTTATTTTAAATTTTGGGGCGTTACATGGGTGGAGCGAAGTCTTCTTGGCTTCGAACTTTTGCTCCTTGCGAAGCCTGTGTTTGGAGCTGTAAAATACCTCCAAACCAGAACTTCGAAGGGTGTGTTCGAAGCCTGTTCCGCAGAAGATAGAATTAAAACAGAACGCTATTTTTAGTCTAAAATTTTAAAAGCTCTCATTCACCCCCCTCTAGTCGTCGTTTCCGGTCCAACAACTTGTTTGCTGAATGTTTTTTAAAAATACTCGGCAAACAGAAACACTCGGCGAAAAGGGGTTCGCCGAGTGCTTAAGCAAAAAAATACTCGGCAAATCCTACAACACTCGGCAAAAAACCAAAAAAATACTGCTAACGACCGTCGCGACGGAGTGTGTGAGAGGGCGAAAAAAAAGTGGGGTTTGCCGAGTGTTTTTTGAAAAAACACTCGGCGAAGCCCCCAAAAATATTTTTTGTGTGAACATTGTTTCGAGCCTATTTGATATTTCCAATTTAGTTTTATCTTGAATTTTTTTACACTCAAAATGCATAATATATTATCCTTAGTAAAAATTTCAATTTTTTTTAATTATGTTTTCTATTTTTAATTCATTAAGTACATTTCTAGGATTTAAATATAAATAAGTGAAATTTGAGCTACAGGTTCCTAAAATAATAAACCAAAAATCATATTCAAATTTCTTAGTCTATTTTTAATTTTATGCACTAAATTGAAAGAAATTTTGAAAAATCTAAGTTACGACACTCGATCGGCAATATGGAGCTTAATAGTTTTTTAATTATAAAAAATCAAATGAAATCTTAAAAATATGAGACTTGTCATGATGTTATTATATTATACGTATATACTATGATAAAAATTTAAAAAAGTTTCGAGAAAGTTATCATTTAAGATGTTAAGAAACCGGAAATTCTGCGAGGAGTAATTAGGGATTAGAGAAGAAATGTTATAGGTTTGAAAGAAAATCAATGGTTAAATTTTTGTTTGAACTTGAAACTTTTTTTACAATAAAAAAACAATATACCTTATCTAATATAAAAATTTAGTATTTTTCTGGGCCAGTTTACTATTTTTAATTCATTAAATGTGTTTCTAAGATATAAATTGAAATAGATCAAATTTGAACTCCAAGTACACGAAATAATTAACTAAATTGTCCAAAAAAATATTCATGTTATTGAATCTATTTTTAGTCATTGGCCATTAAATTTGAAAATATTTCACAAAAACTATCAAGAAAATAATGAAAAGATTTTTAGCACAAATAAAAAATGTTTGCCGAGTGTCATATTTGAGACACTCGACAAACTACATACATTGCGTGGGCGCCCAAATTTTTTTTGCCTGCGGCGCTTGACCAAAATTTAGATGAATCTCGCCTAAACCGGAATGAGTGCGCACAATTTTTTCGCTTGTTTTAAAACCACCTCTCCTCTCAGCTTATCCTCCATCCTCCCTCTTCCATACTCCACTGTCATCCCTCCCTACATCACCGGTCCCTTCGTCACCGCCGCCTCATCATCGTCTGTGCCTCGTCGGCGTACATGCATCGATGCCCGTCCGTGCCACATCGTCATCCACGCCTCGTTGCGGCACCGCCCTCATCGTCGTCCACGTCTTGTCTCGGTGCCGCCTCGCCATGCCATGTGGCCGTCACCGCGCCGTGCACGCCGTGTGGCCCTCCTCTCCATGTGGTCGTCACCGCGCCGTGCACGCCACGCGGCCCTCCTCGTCGCGCCCTGTACTGCACATTTTGTTTTTTTTTATTTTCAGTTTTCTTGTTTGCTGAGTGTCAAACCTTGGGCACTCGCCAAATGGCCTGTCATGTCTATTTTCCCACACTTTGCAGAGTGCCTAAGGCACTCGGTGAAACTCCGTTCTCCCGTAGTGATGGGATTATTAGTGTCAGTTCTATAACTAACACCTAAAAGGCTCGTATATGTCGGTTTTCAAAGCATCGCTAAGTGTTTGCAAATTGACAAAGCTGGTGTGATTGAGCATGGTATGACTAGGCGGTCATTATTATATTTGTGTTGGTTTATAAGAATATCAAGCACAAATAATAGACTCATGTATGTCAGTTGCTGACAAGAACTGACATATATGAGTCCTTTGCAGACAATAAAGCGGCACACATGTTATCTCAATTATCAGTGCTTGTTTATGTTAACAACTATGTACATAAATGCTACTTTATAGTTGGACTAGGTAGAAAATTCCTATCACATAGAGCAATTCTACGTTTGAGACTGTGTAGTTAGAAGATAAGTGATATAAGATAGATAATATTCTCCTTAGATTTCACATAGGCTTGACCTAAAAAAACGAGTAGACGGTATTGTCCCACTCTTGAGGTAGGAGCACTCGGCGGTGTGACGAGCTTGCATGGTGGTAGGCGGGTTGAAGCGGTGGGGTGACCGATAGTGATGACTGATGAGCTTAGCGGTGAGAAGACTAATGGCGAGCTCAACGACGGAATGAGTAGAAGAGAGACTCACTAAATGTTTGACAAAATGATTATGCAAAAATAACTCATCCTATGTTTTCAATGAAATAAAAAATAAGATTCATCTCATTCCATCCATCAAACTAAGAATAAAGTCACCCCATCCTATAAAATAGGATAAGTCCATCTTGTCCCATCCTACTATATATGGTGTGTTTGGTTGAGCCGTGGCTGTGGAAAAAAAAGTTGTTGTGAGATGTGGAAAAGTTGCTATGGGATGTCAGTTGTGAGAAAGCTGAAAATTATTTGGCTGAAACGATTGTGGAGAAGCTGTTTTGAGCTGTGAGCTATGTAAAAAGTCAATTTATAAAATTTTGTATGGTTGTATGAAATTTGAAATGTCAATTTATGAAATTTTGTATGGTTGTATAATTTATGAAATTTTATAAGGTTGTATGAAATTTGAAATGTCAATTTATGAAATTCTGTATGGTTACATGAAACTTGAAATACCAATATGTGAATATTAGCATTATCAAAGATTCAAAAACATAAACCAGAAACCAAAAAGCAGGTCTCACAGTTTCAATACACAAAAAGTTACTTTTACTAAAAGTCGTTAGCTTGGAATAAGCCCTTTGATTGGTTTTTGGCTTATAGGAAGCAAAAGCTGTTCCTAAAAGCTAAACCAAAGAGACCCATAATCTTATTAAATTTTCTTATCATTGTCGGTTTAAACCACATTTTGTTCTATTTTATAGTTCGTGAAAGCCAAACGACCATCAAACAAACATAATTTTCGTAAGATCGCTGAATTCAAATATTTTATATTCCGGTCGGGAATTGGTCGGGAATTGCCCCGAGAAAACTTAAGGGCATGTTTGTTTTTTCCGGTTTAAATTTTAGTCTCGTCACGTCGAATGTTTAGATACTATTTTAAGTATTAAATGTAGACTATTTACAAAACCCATTCATAATCGATAGATTATTCACGAGATGAATCTAATAAACATAATTATGTTATTATTTGATAATGTGATGTTAGAGTAAACATTTAACTAAACATCGTGGCTAGCTCGGAAAGCTCAGTCAAATCCAAGGTGCTATTCCTATATTGATGCCGCATGTCACTCGCGAGTGGGCTTGTATGATCAGTTCAACTCTATCAATAATCATATTCAGTCATACTCCCTCTTTTTTAAAATAACACAAACAGTTTTTATCATAATATTTGATTATTTATTTTATTTAAAAATCTTATGTACATATATAAAAATATAAGTTATGTTTGAAATACCTGCAATAATAAAATAAACGATATTTAAAAAATTTAAATAAAATAAATCAACAAATATCATGATAAAAATCAACGTTGTCAACTAAAAAAAAGGAGATAGTAGAATAGAAAAAAAAAGTCAGACAGATCGTTATCATGGAATTAATTAATCGAACAAAAATATCATAATCACGTCATTTCGTCCCGGTGCTTGGCAGTGGCTGCAAGCACATCGTCGCAGCAATTTCCCGTGCTGCCCACGGATGCCCTTGTGGTTGTTTATTTGAACCTGTCAGTCCTAGTCTCTCTTGTGAGTTGTGACATTTTGGAAAGACAAGGCGATTTAACACACTCCCTTTCATGGAAAATATAAATGTCCGTATGTATTTAGTAAAGTAAATAAATATAATCCTGAACTATAGTTAGATTAACAACATACTCCGTACATGTTTCACGCAATGCTAATGGAATCGTTAGATTCGTGATGGAAAGTATTTTATACGTGTGATGATACTGATTTAATTTGGAGCGGTCGATGATATATTCAAAAATATATTATTTGTCAAAATTCAAGCGTACGTTGGAGAGGGTACATATATATATATATATATATATATATATATATCAAATACACGTATATATCTTATATTTCTGAATTGACGGAATATATAGTTGTGTTTGAAATGTAACTATTTACAAATTTACCAAACATCTATTTTGGAGTATTAAATGTGACTATTTATAAAACTCATTCATAATCGGTGGATTATTCACGAGATAAATTTAATTAGCGTAATTACGCTATAATTTAACAATGTAATGTTACGGTAAACATTTGTTAATCATGGAATAATTAGGTTTAATAAATTCGTTTTATGAATTATCCTCTGATTCTGTAATTATTTTATAATTAGTTTATATTTAGTCCTTTAAATTAATGTCTAAACATCCAATGTGATACGGACTAAAATTTAATTCACGAAACCAAACACACCTTTAATAGCCTACGAGAACTTTAATAGCCTACGAGAACGATGCGTAGGCGCGTTGTAGCCGTGTTGGAGCTCTTTCCATGGTCGTACTCTCACAGCCTCACGCGTTTTGAGAAATCCTATTCATCTTTCACTACCTCGAGCCACCAGTCGCTCGTGCTCCACGACACAGGATTCCACATTTTGGAGATGGATTTCTAAAATTTCGAGAATGTTGGGATTATCTCAGTCGCCCCGGTAGGAAACAAATGCGGGTGAATTTTGCAAAATTTATTCAAATTCATTCAAAATTTAAAAAATGCTACCATTTTTTCTTAAATATTCTGAATCTCAGCAATTTTGCATCTATCACTATCAGTAGTACCCTCAAGATTTTCTTCTGAGCTAAGCAACTTAGAACCCAATGCGATCAGTAAATCATGCGAGTCCAAGCTAGCTATATATGGATGGTTGACATCGACGACGGCCATCTAGGGGAAAGGGGTTATCTGGTACACTGCTACGGAAATTATTTTTACGTACGGGTATTTTCGTGTTTTTATAGATAGATGCAAAACCTTCGCCGACAAAAATTATTGGATTAATCCCTTGATTATATGTCACTAATAATTCACGTATTTCTTTAATTATCACTTGTTCTATCACTCATTACAAATAAAAAATCGTGTGAATTTTTAGTGACAAGTAACAAAATTTTCTAATTTTTCACAACTAAATTGCATTGCTTTGGAATGGATTTCTATAAGCGGTCCACATAAACTACCCTATCGTGGAAATATAATTCATAGACAATTGTATTACACCATTTGCCTGTGAAAATAGATTTTCATAAGCAATTGTATTACACCAACCATCTATAGAAATCTATTTTAATAGGTGGGTGGTTCATGTGAACCTTACATGAAAATCTATTTTTATAGACGACTGGTTTTTATCGATCATCTGTCGAAATCTATTTCCACAGTCGACCCACAAAATCCGACATTCATTCCCACTACGGTCCACATAAAACAATAGCCTGTGAAATATATTTTCATAGGTGTCTGTTGGGGAATATATTTCCCTTGAACAGGGGTCAAATGACGTCAGCCTCCGACAGCCTTCGGCCAAGAGCCCAGCACTGTCGGAGCCTGTTTTTTCTAAGTGTTGTTTTCAGGTCCCAAGGTGCCTTTCGGGGCCTGCAGCTTCGGAGCCCTCAGATCGGGGGGCCCGGCTCGGAGCCCCCAGTCCGGAGGCCACCCTCCGGGAGCCAAGTCCGGAGGCCGCCCTCCGGGAGCCAAGTCCAGAGGCCGCCCTCCGGAGTCCAGTTCGGAGGCCGCCCTCCGGGAGCCAAGTCCGGAGGCCGCCCTCCGGGAGCCAAGTTCGGAGGCCGCCCTCCGGAGTCCAGTTCGGAGGCCGCCCTCCGGGAGCCAAGTCCGGAGGCCGCCCTCCGAAGTCCAGTTCGGAGGCCGCCCTCCGAGAGCCAAGTCCGGAGGCCGCCCTCCGGAATCCAGTTCGGAGGCCGCCCTCCGGAGCCCAGTCCGGAGGCCGCCTTCCGGAGCATGCTTCGAAGCCCCCCTCCGGGGTACACTTCGAAGCCTTCTCCCCAGCCTCCACCTTTGGTGTGTCTTTTAGCTGGTCAAAGCCTGGCATAGCCTGACACGTCTGCAAAGCTGTAAAGTCGTCTGGCACTTTGTACAGTAGCTAGCTCCCTTTCCCTGTCTACCCCTATAAGCCTAGGGGCTTGTAGAGGGTATCTTGGTCTTTTCCTTAAGGCCTGCGTGCCTATAAAAGCAGGGCCAAGCCCTTGTAGCAGGACACACGCTCCAGGGGCCAAGAGACCCCGGAATTATTGCTCCATACTAGGGCATACCATGCCAAATCCACCACAACTGGACGTAGGGTTATTATCTCCCAGGAGAGGCCCGAACCAGTATAAACCTTCTTCTCCCTCTGATAGAACCCTTCGAGGTTCATCCTCCACATCACACTCCACCACATAAAAACCTGCTGGAACTAACGCAATTGTTCCAACAGTGTCCTACTTTAAATAAAAGAGAAAATTCTCTACGTGCCACTGAAAATTCACTGGTTCCTATATATACCATTGAAAACTTACCATTTCCATATATGTCATTGCTTCAATTTTTCTGTGTTTATATATGTCATTATTATTAATTTCAACAATTAGTTAATATTAGTTTTTTAAATTGTCAAAACTGCCCTAAGCTTACAAAGCTAGATAGCTAGCTTTGCTTCTAATCGGTCTCAGTGATTGGTATGCTTGTACCGGCTAGAGAAAATGATACCTGATCACGGAGGTTAAACCATCCTTGATTTTAGTGAGCCGAGGAGCAATTTTGGCATTTTGAAAAAAAAACTAATGTTGACTAACAGTTGAAACTAACAACAATGGTATATACGAACACAGAAAATTAAAGAAGTGACATATATAGAAACAGTAAGTTTTTAGTGGTATATATGGGAACCGGTGAATTTTCGGTGACATATACAGAATTTTCTCTTAAATAAACCACATGTAAAAAACATATTGCTAGGATCATATTAGCATCATGTGTGAAATTGTTCTCAGAAAAATATGGATTTGTTTCAATTTTTTGCTTGATTTGAATAATAATTTTTCAATTAATATCTGCACCATTATTTTATATAATATTTGACATACATGCGTATAATTAATTACAATGGTAAATGATGGGTAGTATTATCTATTTATGTTTTAAATACAATAACCAAATGAACTATTAGTAATTAATGACATACAAATGTTAAAATATGCATACACAATATATATATATATAAAGTCATGCTTCTCCCACTCATGGTGGAATCAACAACTATATTTTATCGACAATTCTCTATCATCATCAAAGAATTGGTCTATCACATGATAAACCTCATGATATATAAACTACACTGATCGAAACATCGTTGGACCCAAAATAGGAAAGCGAGCTCATCAGCTTCCTCCACACCAACACCGATATCTTTACCTAGCAGCCTTCGGACACGCCTGGCTTCCCAAGAGAGCTGATCTAGTATGAAATCCACATTTATTCGACCACTAAGCCGATCAAGCAGAAGCTACGCCGATTATCCCAGGAGCATAAGGAGAAATAAAAGAAGAAGTTACCCAACTACTAATGACCAAGTTTATTAAAGAAACATATCATCTTGACTGGGTAGCAAACCTGATCCTTGTAATAAAGAAAAATGGGAAATAAAGGATGTGCATTGACTACACCGATCTCAACAAGTGATGCCCAAAAGACCACTTCCCTCTGCCGCACATTGACCAGGTGGTCGACTCTACAGTCGGCAGTTCTCTCCTATGTTTCCCGGATTGCTATTCGAGATATCATCAAATCAGTCTGAAGAAGGAAGATCAAGAGAAGGCATCATTCATTACTCCATATGGAGCCGATTTCTATATGGCAATGCCATTCAGAATCAAGAACATTGGGGCTACTTATCAATGTGCCATACAACGATGTCTCACCAACCAAATTGGACATAATGTGGAGGCATATGTGGATGATGTCCTAATCAAGACCAAAAAAACAAGAGATTTGATCACCGACATTCATGTAACTCTTCACAACATCTAAAAGTTTACATGGAGACTCCACCTAAAGAAGAGCATGTCCAGAGTGCCGACCGGGAAGCTACTCGGCTTTGTTATTAGTAGCCATGGAATCGAGGCCAATCTCGAGAAGATATCGCTGATCATAAACATGACAAAGCAGACTTGTGTCAAGAGCATCCAATGACTCATGGGTTACATGATGGCACTCGAATGCTTCATCTCTCGACTCGGCGAATGGGGGATGCCATTTTTCAAGATAATTAAGGAGGATAATTTCATATGGACGTTGGAGGCAGATCAAGCATTTGCAAATCTCAAGAGATTTCTCAATGACTATTTTAGTTGTGCCAATATCTTTAGAGACGTCTCTTCTCTACATATCCGCCATGACCCTTGTGGTCACCACCACCATTGTCACCAAATATCCATAAGAAGCCCACTCTTACCTAGTGCAATGCCAAACATACTTCATATCGAAAGTACTTGGACCATCAAAAGTTAGATATCCTCAAATCCAGAAGTTGCTCTACGCTACTCATCATCACCAGGAAGCTCAAGCATTATTTCTAGGCCCACATGGTGGATGTTATTACAGAATACCCACTCGATGACATTCTTCATAATCGAGATGCCACAAGTTGGGTTGTCAAATGGGCTATTGAATTGGGTGAGTACACCCACAACTTCAAGCCTCGAACGACCATAAAATCTCAAACTCTCGCTGACTTGATTGTCGACTGGACAGAAACACAACTCTCGCCGATGGCCAAGACCTCAAAGCATTGGGTGATGTATTTCGACGATTCCCTCAACATTGATGGAGCAAACCTAGGATTCCTCCTAATCTCCCCCAAGTACGAACACTTGAAATACGTCATGCAACTCCTATTTAAAGGGAGGATAGAAAAACGTTTGGGAACTATGAAGGGCGACCTCATCGGCGGCATCGTAGGCGATGTCATGGTCGTGGCGGGCAGGGTGGACTGGTCCCCTCGCCTTTCTCTTTCCTCTCTCTCCCCTCGATGTATCTCTCCTCGACAACCTCCTATTGATAGTAAAGAAAGACATTAATGGTCGAAATTGTCAAAATATCAATTTTTGGTAATTTGGGCCAAAGATATGCGATTCCTGGCACAACCCGAAGCCCTGAAGTGTCGAAGGCCCATCCGCATGGGTCCTTGGTTGCCTTTCAGTGGCCTGCTTCACCGAGAAGGTTTGGCCCAAAGGGCCTACTTTGGCAGGCCCACCGAAGGCCCACCTCGGGTAGGCTTGATGGGGTGAATCTGTTAAGGATTCAGGTTGTTTTGATCCTTAATAAAATCTTATCTTATTTAGACTGAATCCTAATCAGGTTAGAGATAGAGTTGTAGCCAGGTGCATCAAGACTAGCCCCTATAAATATAGGGGTGAGGCTGATTCAAAGGAACCAACACAGATCAATCACAAAGCCTTCGCTTTGAATCGTACCCTTATTTTCTACTTTTCTGCCTTAGATCAATCCATCTTCGTGGGTTTGTACTAAAAGCCCTCCGTCGGCCACGCCGTAATTGTGGTAAGTCCTTGTTGATTCGCTTGTGAATCATCTGTTAATCTACGTAACAGATTGCTATCGCCTTGTTGGCTGGCTTGTGAACCATCCGTTAATCTACGTAACATATTGTTACCTTTTGTCCTATCTATTTTTCCTACTGCTATACTTGGTAATTCGGTCTCTAGGCCGAATTGGCACTTAATCTTTGTGTTTTGCAGAGTTTACGCTCGAAGTTCCTTTGCCAAGGATTTTCACTTCAATCTAACCCCGGGACGGTGATTTTCGGAGCGAGGAAGCTAGTTTTAGAGGCTGCCAGAGCACCATTCGGTGGGTCTTTGCTTCGTCCGATCGTGCAGGATCTGTCATGTCGTTGTCGGTTTAGTCAGATTCCGTGTGCCGGAGCCACTTCGCATTGGAGTTACTTCGCGCCGGAGTCATGCCAGAACACCCCGCATCAGACCTCGTCACGCCAGAGGCTTCGCGTCGAACCCTGTCATTCGAAGGCGAGTTAGCGTCGCGATCTGTTCGGAGCCTGTCTTCGGTCAGATCGATCTGAATGCCGAAGGTTGCCTTCGGTGCATACTTCGCACCAGACACTGATGGCCTCCCTTCGGTGACCCTTCACACGATATACTTCGAACCAATTAGGCTTCGTTCGACCGATTGGGTTATTTTATCCATACATTTTGGCTAATTGGATTATTTCTGTACAATCTGATTACCTGGCGACTCCACTCCCCTTGCTATTGTTAAGGGTAGTTGGAACGCGATGTCTGTTTTGTGTTACGCTTAGGCTTATCCCTAACTGTCCACACACTTTTGGATCGTCGAACCGGCCCAAGTGCAGGGACACGTTTTCGTGTCAACACACTTTTTGGCGACTCCACTGGGGAAAAACACCAACATGACGAGTACATCTACATCGGCTACAAGTACCTCTACAACGACTACTATGTCTACAACGCCAATGGATCCCATGGGGGGCGCAGAGATCGACAACCGCAACATCATGACCCTACCCTTACAGATATCCCCGAGGAGGGATGGGCGGAGATCAAGGCGAAGATGAAAGAACTCCAAAATCTCATGCTTGGGAGTTACATAAAGACACGCGCGGGCTACATCAAGCGCAACATCAACATCCTCGACCTTGCCCAGACTCAGGTAACACAATTGTCGCCTCATTTATCTTCCTTAGAGATTGAGCAAAAATAGTCGCATCTGTAGATCAAGCCGTTAGCGATTCGCTAGCCAACCGTCTAGAGTCGGTAGTTAGCTCTCATGTAGAGGCAACGTTCAGAAGGTTCGGCTTTTCCGAGGTTGTTCCTCCAACTCCAATCGCTAGTGTACCCTCGGTAAATCACATTTATAGCAGACTGATGGTAGTACTGGCAAAGTTATCACGTCTCCAGCCTCGACATCTACGGCTGAGACAAGTCACTACACTTATGGCCAAGCTAGCCCTGCTTATTATGTACCGCCTCCACCTATTCCTGCGCTAGCTTTTCCCGCGTTGCCTGCTCCACACGCTCCTACGCACCGCATAGACCCGAGCATGATATATACCCTGAGCCAACGTGAGAGGAGGATCTCTATGGCCAACACGCCGACATACCACCACATGTCGCGCTCCCGCATGAGTGACGCGCATAGGAAGGAGGCTAGGACGACATTGAGAGGTGGATTCGCGCGCTGTTTAGAGAGTGTACCGGCTTCGCACCTCGGGATCCAGTTAGGATTTACCGAAAGCCGTGCCCCGATCACTTCGATACCATACCCTACCCTCGCGGCTATAGAGTCCCTAAATTAACCAAATTCGATGGCGAGGGTAACAAGACCACACTAGAGCATGTCAGCCAATTCTTAGCACAATGTGGATAAGCTAGTGGGTCAGACGCATTAAAACTTATATTGTTTTCTCTTTCGCTATCCGACACCACTCTCACTTGGTTTTCGGCGCTGCCATCAAACTCCGTCCAAACATGGGCTCAATTAGAACAGAAGTTCCATGACTGTTTTTATACAGGTGAGACAGAACTTAGGCTTTCACACTTGACATCGGTCAAACAGAAATCTAGTGAGATTGTCTCTGAGTACGTCAAACGCTTTAGAGACACCAGGAATCGATGTTTTAGTCTCAATATTTCAGAAAGTGATTTGGCGGATCTAGCTTTTAACGGATTGCGTTCTGAAATTAAAGAGAGGCTAGACAACCAAAACTTTTATAGGTCAGCCAAGTCCTGTTGCAGGCTCTGGTCCAAGAAGGCCGAGACAAGGATAAAAAATTCATTAAAACATTTAACAAACCTAGAGCTAAAGTTCACATCATAGAGCACTCCAATGAGGAAGAGTTGGAGGAGGATGATTCGACTGATATGTATGCGACCGAATAGGCCTGGAACGCTAAGACCAAACCTATCACCTATTCCGAGCTACGGCCGTCTCCCACTAAGAGTTGACCCAATGAGGTTAAATACTCGTTTTATGTGACTAAATACAACAAAATATTTGATTTCCTCTTGAAGATATAGCTTCTCAGGTTGCCCAAGGGTCAGGTCATCCCGACCACCGATGAACTAAAGAAGCGCCCCTACTGTAAGTAGCATGATTCACATTCTCATTATACTAACGATTGCAATATTTTCTATCGGCGGGTTCAATCGGCTATAGAAGGACAATTGAAGCTAGGCAAAGACCCCTTTCCTGTGAACACTGTCAACCTCGATGAGAAGAAGGTGTTGATTCGGCCAGAATAGGCCGAGTCATCCAAAGGGAAAGCGGTCATTATTGGAGAACCCCGCATACGCACACTCGTACCAAAGAACCCTAAAGAAGGATTGTCGAAAAGGAACATAGACACGTCATCTTCGGCTAGGGATCGTAAGAAGCAGAAGGTAACATACCAGATGCTGTTAAATAAACACTAGAAGAAAGCCGAGAAAACAGACACCTGACCAAAAGAGCCAAAACAGCCGAAGGGGCCACGGCAGCCAAACCCCCCGAGGGGTGAGTTCGGACCCCAAAAGCCGAACCCTCTGAATGGTGAGTTCGGACCCCAATGGCCGAACCCACCTCCGCTCTAGGTAAACCCCTCGGAGGGAGAGCTCAGCCTGCAGTGGCCGAACCCACCTCCGCTCTGGGCGAGCCCCCTAGAGGCTGTGGTCGGCCCACAATGGCCGAACATACCTTCGGCCTGGTGGGACCCTTCGCTGATATGGTCCGTAGTACCTTCAACATGGACAAACCCCCCTCCAAGCAATGGGTTCGGCTCTCAGTGGGTGAAGCCGCTAGAACCTCTGATGCCTCCACCATACTACTAGACGGGGTCCCCATGGGCTCCGAACTACATTTCACCGCCGAAGTACTCTTCGCAGTATAGTGTTGCCCCCTTTGTTCCTTCGGAGTACTATCTTTGGTAGGGGCAGATGGATGCGGTGAAGGTGGATGTTTTCCACAGGCTATCCGTGGTACCGCTGAGCCGACTCACGCAAAATGAAGCAAAAGATGGGCGTGAAGAGGCGATGGAGAGGGAGTCCAAAGCTATCACCATCAAGGTAGGGTCTCAGGAGGTCCCAATCCTGAAGGCCCCCTCGCCGAAGCACGACGAAGGTAAGTCCCTGGGTCTGGCCAAAGCCATCCCCAAGGCCTGGTCCGACCGGCCTACTATGGTCAGTCCGACCGACTTGTCCCGGGAGCTCGACATAGTATGGTTCGACCGGCCCAGCGAGGCCGGTTCGATCGATAGGATACAGGAAAGAATTCTTGCCAAGCGCGAAGATTACAAGGCCGACTCGGGTAATTCCTGTCCGGCCAAAAATCATAGGAGTAAGTTGGTGGCGCCTAGTACTAAGACACAACCATCTTGGGCACCTTCGGGTATGTCCAAATCACAGAAGACGCGCCTGCAACATTTTCGATCATAGGAGATGCGCGAGAAGAAGGCCGAGGATGAGCGAGACACCATCTTTGAGGAAATCTGGCCTTGGCTAGTCATGAAGCAAGTATGGAAGCCCAAGCCGCTTAAGGCAAACAACCTGGCTCCCGTTCCGAGCGACGACGATGATGACATGCTCGACAATGACTACACGCCCATCTCCGAGGGACCCACACCTCAAGCAATGGACATAAACGCCGTCATACTTCCCGCCGAGTTCGTGCTACCATGAGACGAGGTCGAGGTCGCCCAGTTGAGCCTCGGCCCACAAGATGCTGTTTTCGAGAAGCCCGAGGATACGGTTTGTCACTTGATGCCTCTCTACGTCAAGGGGCACATTGATGGAAGGCCAATCTCTAGGATGCTTGTTGATGGTGGTGCCACTGTCAACTTGATGTTGCACTCTCTTTTGAAGAAGCTCGACAAGGTCAAAGAAGATTTAAAGAAGACCAACCTAATGCTCAATGACTTCAACGACGAGAGCTCTAAGGCCAAGGGCATACTTTCTCTAGAGCTGATGGTGGGAAAAAAGACATTGCCGATGATGTTCTTCATCGTTGATGTGCAAGGTAACTACAGTGTATTACTTGGACGTGATTGGATTCACGCAAACTATCGTGTTCCGTCTACTTTGCACTAGTACCTAATATAGTGGGACGACGATGATGTGGTGGTTGTACCAGCTGATACTTCGGTCCAGGTTGCGTTGGCCGATGTATCTATTGACGCCGTCCATGATAAGGTAGAGTGTCTATTAGGTAGAGATCTTTCGGATTATGACTTTGTTAGCGTGTCCGAGGAACGTTTTGTACCCATGTATGTGAAGCCGGCTAGTGTAGCACAACTATTTTTAAACTAGTAAGTCATGACTAGTAAGAGTAATCTTGATTGGCTAAAGTCTCATGTGGAGCAATATCGGTCTTCTAAAGATAGTATTGCTGAAGCCATTGAAGATTTTAGCGAGGTAGAAAAGTTAGGTCAAGGTTTCGCGTCGGCTGATCCTCTAGAAGAGGTCGATATAGGCGATGGTATCATTCCTAGGCCGACTTTTGTAAACAAAAATTTACAGGCTGATGAAAAGACCAAAGTAATAAAGTTGCTTCGGTTGTATGTCGATTGCTTCACATGGGAGTATAGCGAAATGCCTGGACTAAGCCGTGAGCTCGTGGAGCATTGGCTGCCTATCAAACCTAGGTTTAGGCCTCATAAACAACCCCCTCGTCGCTTTAATACGGCCGTATATGACCGAGTTAAAGAGGAGATAGAACGATTGCTCAAGGTTGAGTTTATTAGGCCATGCAAGTATGCTGAATGTGTTGCTAACATTGTGCTTGTAGAGAAGAAGGGGAGCGGCAAAATACGGGTTTGTATTGATTTCAGGGATCTGAACAAGGCCATTCCAAAGGACGAGTATCCCATGTCGATAGTCGACATGTTGATCAACAATGATTCAGGACACAAGGTAATAAGTTTTCTTGATGTCAACGCTAGTTATAATCAAATATTTATGGCCGAAGAGGACGTCTACAAGACAATCTTTCAATGCCCTAGTTTTGTTGGCTTGTTTGAGTGGGTCGTTATGACTTTTGGTTTAAACAATGCTGGCGCTACATATCAACATGCTATGAACTTGATCTTTCATGACTTGCTAGGAGTTATGCTATGGGGAACCATTTAGCCGATTTGAGAGTTGATTTTGATAGAATGCGTCAGTATGGCTTAAAGATGAACCCACTCAAGTGTGCTTTTGGCGTGTCGGCAGGGCAAGTTCTTAGGATTCATGATCCATGAAAGAGGTATTGAGATTGATCCTAAGAGGCTTGAGAAGATTAAGAACTTTGAAGCGCCGACATGCAAGAGAGATGTGCGAAAGTTACCAGGCAAGATGAATTATTTGTGTCGCTTTATATCTAACTTGTCTAGCAAAATCGATGTTTTTGTCCTCATACTCTGGCTAAAGAACGAGGCCGAGTTCATTTGGGGGCAAGTCAGCAACGCGCTTTTGAGAAGATCAAAAATTGCTTGTCATCACCGCTTGTGGTAAGAGCACCAAAAGTCAAGATTCCGTTTCGGCTATACATTGCTGAGAAACCATGTTGAAGAATATGGTTTTGATACTCCAGATGTGATGAGTGATTGTCAATGGAAGTCAAAGGAAGAGAGATATGAAGACTTGCCGAGTCTGAGGCGCATGTGACTGAGGTACACGGGCAGCGAGCGACAGCCGGGCAGAGGAGCCGCGGAGTCGGGCTGGCCCAATCCGGGTACATGGCTAGGAGCGACAGATGATCCACTAGTCTGTTGACTGGGTTTGACTCAGGTACACGGGCCGCGAGCGATTACCGGGCTGAGGAAGCTGCGGGGTCGGGTCGGCCCAATCCGAGTACCCGGTGCGAAGACGGTGGACGCTTTGTCAGTTTCGGCGCAAAACTGACAACCTATGATTAATTCATTTTTAGGATATTAATATTTAGTTTTTAAGTTTAGAATATTTTTATTTGAGTCATCTGATTTTTCTAAGAATATTTTAATAATTTTCGGAATTTATTTTAGAGTCAGTTTAATTTACTCTAGGGGTAAATTAGTCTTTTCATGTTTTAGGAGTCACCTATAAATAGGCCCCTATCCCCTTGGGGATAGAGGACGGCTTCTAATAGATCAATCTATAGTCCATTTTCTTCAACCGAATTTTTTTCCGAAAACGTTTAGCCGTCGTATTGTTTTCTTCTTCGTGTTGCACGAAATCCCACGGGAGTTCTTGGAGGATTTCATCTGACCTGTGGCGTGAGGGAGCAAAAGCAGGGAATGCTTTTTCCTTTTTCTCGTCGGCGTCAGGCGCAGTGCCGCGCAATACAGCTTTTCTAGCGCAGGCAACATGATCTACAGGACTTTGGCTGGCCCCACGCGTGCGGCAACAGGCTTCAAGCGGCTAGCGGGCGCACGCATCGCCAGCGGCGGCTGGCACATGCCTGCAGGGCTAGCCGTCTAGCTTGTGTGCAGGAGTGTCAGTGGGCCCCACTGCGGGATTCTGACGGCAAAGACTCCCAGGTGCAAATTTTCTTTTGTTTCTTTCCTGGCGCATGGCAAAAAGCTGCCACCAGCTTTTTCCAGCAGCAACGTAGGTCACCAGGCGGAGAGCTTCAGCTTGCGGCGACGGGCTTGGCAGCGCGTGAAGTTTCTGTTGGCAACGCATGTAATTGTTCTGTTCCATCGGCGGATGATTCACGGCGAAGTTGGTAGATGCAGGTATTTGATCAAATCTCTTAATTTGTAGTTAGATTAATTAAATAAATAATTATCTATCTTTAATTAAAATACAAATATGTTAGTTAATTCATTTTTATATTATCTCTTTTATCTGCTAGATCGTATTAGTACTATTATTTATTTAAACAATTTTAATTGCTAGTATAAATAAAAAAGGGGAAAATTAATTAAAATATTATTAGTCGAAATAATAATTTTATTTACGCGTAATGTATTAGTTTTATTTCTGAATTAATTTTTGAACAACCCATGTTTTATTCCTTTGATTAGTATTCTATTTTTAGACTGCAATCCTAATTATTATTGATTTATTTAGTAATTTTTCCGAGGCCATTAAATATTTCTAGTACCCAATTTTATTTACTGCAGTATTTTTTATTTAGTTTATCTTTAATATCAGTTAAATTAAGATTTTTAGGCGCCCATTCACCCCCCCTCTGGTCGCTACTTTCGGTCCTACAAGTGGTATCAGAGCAAGGTTAGGGTTTTCTAATATCTTAACCGATTCTAAACCTAGGTAGTGACCATGACGTTTCCTGGAAAAATCCCGTCCCTAGAGGCTTTTGGCTACACTTATTGGAAGACTCGCATGCGAGCATACCTTATGAGCCAGATCTCGGACATATGGGAGATTTGTGTTCATCCTACTTTCACCATAAGGACTATTGCTGCGGATACTGCTGCAGATGTAGTTGCACAACATCAAAATAATAGTAAAGCGGTGAACATTTTATTTTCTGGTCTAGGTCCTAGTGAGTTTGAGCGTGTTAGCCATCTCACCACTGCTCGAGAGATCTGGGCTACCCTCTAGGCACACCATGAGGGGACAGCTCAGGTCAAGGCTAGGCTCTACCAGACCTACCGGCGTGAGTATGAAAATTTCTCATAGAAGCCGGGTGAGACTGTTGAGGCTTTGTTTGGTCGTTTTCAATCGATCATTAACAAGATTTGCGTTAACAAGGCCGAGCGTGATCAGCTGGTCTCGGATCATGAGCAGGCGCTTAAGGTACTCCATACCTTGGACCCTAAGATTTGGGAGATCAAAGTCTCTTCTATTGTTGAGAGCGCATCTTATGATACCTTGACTGTCGTAGAGCTTTTTAGTAAGCTCAAGGCCTCAGAGGTCGATATCCAGTTGAGATCAAATCTCACTGGTTCTGGATCAAAGACTCTAGCGCTTGCGACACCATCTGCTGATCCAAATGCCTTGAGTTGTACTGCATTTCCTTGATGTCTATTTCCGAGGAACAACTTGATACTCTAGGAGATGATGATTTGTGCTTGTTTAACAACCGGGTGCGGCATGTCTATGATAAGCGGATGTTTAAGAGACACGGCACAAAATCCGGATGCTTTGAGTGTGGTGATACAGGTCATTTCATTGCCGACTGCCCCAATCAGAAAAATTACAAGAAGGGAACCGGTGACAACTCCTACGACTTCGACAAGTACAACAACTCTACGAAGGGCAAACCCAAGACGAGATACTTTTGGAAGGCTTTTAAGGACTACAGGCGTGAGAACAAGAAACGAGACAAGGCTTTCTTCGCCGAGATGGAGAAAAGCTACTCCAAGAGATCCTCATCTTCCTCCTCATCTTCGAGCTCAAGTGATGAAGAGATCGTGATCAGGAAGGGAAAGGACAGGGATGATCCGGCAGGCTTCTGTTTCATGGCCTTCGGGGACAAGCCAAAGATACACTCACGTGACAGCCAAAGACCCCACAAGAGCTTCTGCAAAATGGCTCTTGGGGAGAAGAAAGAAAAGGACTCCTCCGATGACTCCGACGATGACGACGATGAGAAGGTATCATCCTATGAACAAGAAGTTGTTAATTTATTAGAACAGAACCATCAGGAGTTGAAGTATAGGGAGAAACTGCTTAGAGGGGCTAAGAAGAGGATAGATGAGCTTGAGAGTGAGCTTGCCACGGTGAATGGCAAGATTGAGAGTCTATCTTCTTCCCCTTGCTTGGGTGATAGTGGTGAGTGCCCTAACTGTGAGGTGTTGTTGTGTGACCTGACGACTCTTAAGTCCAGGTACACAGAGAGAGTAGATGAGAGAGACGCATTGGCCACTGAGCTTGAGAGCGCTCAGCAGGAGCTGAAAGATGCTCATGCCACTATCGTCGCACCTTGTGTAGACTGTCCATCTCATTTAGCTAGTATAGCTAAGCTGAGAGCCAAGAGTGATGAGCAGTTGAGCGAGTTAGATGGAGTGAGAGCTGAGTTGGAGCAGACTAAGCTAGAGCTTGAGACCTTGTCAGTTCCACCCACTGTTTGTGAGAACTGTTTGTCCATTAGAATGGAGTTGATCAAGCTAAAAGCTGAGAAGTCTGTCGAAGTTGATAAAGAGTGTGAGATCTGCTTGTCTCAGGTGGAGGTGTTAGCTTCTTTGAGAGAGGAGCTAGCTGATGTTCAGAACGAGAATTTTTACCTCCGTCAGATCCTAAGTTTGATTAGTGCCAGAGAGCCACAGCTCGGCATGATGATCCAGCAGTTCAAAAGACAAGATGGGTTTGGGGTAGGTTACACCTATACCAAGGCTAATTTTGAGAGTGCCATTAACCGTGCAGTGGAGTGGAGTAAGATGACTCCCGAACAGAGATATCCCAAGACTCACTCCACTGAGTCCTTTAAGGATAGTCAGCCTAAGGATGGAGTGATCCAAGAACAACCTAAAGCTCCACCTAAGAAGCAGATCTGGGTTCCAAAGCCTAAAACTCTCCACACTTCTCTTGATTCTTTACCTGGACCCTCTCACACCAAAGATGATACACCCAACACCACCAAGCCTAACAACATCCCAAGAAGCCTACCTATCACTGTGAGTTTTGTCAGAGAGACGGGCATCTTGAGAAGTTTTGCTTCAGGAGGAAGCGGGTTGGGTGAGCAGAGAGAGCTCAAGGTGGGTAGGAGCAGTTCTACCAGCAGGGTGGTAGACAGAGAGTTCCTCGACGTAGAGAGAGGCTAGAGGCCAGGCCACATCGTGTAGGTGGTGGTAGAGGAGACGGCTTTCATGAACGTGCTCCGGAGGGTGGTTTCCGTTCCGGCAGAGTTCCAGATCGTTATGGATACGGTTTTGGACCTCGTGACTGTGATTTTAGGTAGAACAGAGGACCGCGCTTTGAGCCATGTTTTGGTCCCGACTCATATGATTCCTTCTGCTTTCCTACTTACGAGCAGATGGCTCGACATTAGTTTAGTACTTTTGCTAGACCTAGTGGTCGACCATTTGCTCCCACTCATGACCATTGATCTTGCAGGATCGAGGACTAGAGGACGTATGGATCATGGATTCAGGATGTTCTCGCCATATGACGAGACACCGCAGATGGTTCTACAGCCTCACTCCCCCGAGCTCCAAGGAATACATCACTTTCGAGAACAGTGGTCAAGGGAAGGTACAAGGTATTGGGTCGATTCGTATTTCTGATCATTTCTCCTTGAAGAATGTTGCTTTAGTTGGAAATCTGAACTTTAACCTAATTTCTGTTTCGCAACTTCTTGAGGATGGTTTAGAAGTACGCTTTAAGAAGGGCATGTCTTCTGTTGTTGATTCTAGAGGATCTTTAGTTTGTTGGATCTTACCTTTTGGTAAGGTTTTTCGTATTGATTTCTCTAGTACTTCTGGCCCTTCTCGCTGTCTGATGGCCGGATCTTCCTCTGAGTTATGGAAGTGGCATAGAAGGTTAGGCCATTTGAGCTTTGATTTACTTGTTAGATTGAGTTCTATGGATCTTATCCCAGGATTGCCTAAGCTTAAGATGGAGAAGGATCTAGTGTGTCATCCATGTCGTCATGGGAAAATGGTTGCCGCTTCTCATGCACCTGTGACTCAGGTGATGACTTCATACCCGGGAGAGCTGTTGCACATGGACACAGTAGGTCCAGCTCGAGTACGCTCAGTCGGTGGGAAGTGGTACGCCCTTGTGATAGTTGACGATTTTTCTCGATTTTCGTGGGTTTACTTTCTAGAGTCTAAGGATGAGACTTTTCAGTATGTTCATGACCTGATTTTAAAGCTGAAGAACGAGAACAATGGTCTAATGCGAGCAATTCATTCGGACAATGGATCTGAGTTTAAGAACTCCCAGTTCGTCAGTTTTTGTAGTGATCAGGGTCTTGATCATCAGTTCTCTGCTCCTTACACTCCCCCAAGAACAGCGTTGTGGAGCGAAAGAACCGCACGCTTGTCGAGATGGCCAGGACGATGCTTGATGAGCATAGGACTCCTAGGCATTTTTGGGCTGAAGCAATAAACACAGCTTGCTATCTTGCCAATCACATTTTTCTTAGAGCTTACTTAGGTAAGACATCATATAAGTTGCATTTTGGTAGACAACCCAAGGTGAGTCACTTGCGGGCTTTTGGATGCAAGTGCTTTGTGCTTAAGAAGGGAGGGCATTTGGACAAGTTTGAGTCTTGTTGCTGGGATGGAGTCTTTC
This sequence comes from Zizania palustris, assembly GCA_019279435.1. Classification (NCBI taxonomy): domain Eukaryota; kingdom Viridiplantae; phylum Streptophyta; class Magnoliopsida; order Poales; family Poaceae; genus Zizania; species Zizania palustris. The sequence goes on from JAAALK010000288.1 coordinate 16,663,942, forward strand.
TAGGTTATGCTTTGCATTCACGAGGCTTTCGTGTTTGGAACCTAGACTCCCAGATGCTTGTCGAGACTTGTGAGGTTTCCTTTGATGAGTCTTTGCCCTCGCCGACTCCTTCTTTTAAGCTTTCTGGAGATGATGAGCTTGGAGAGTCCATCTTCGAGGAAGATGATGACACTCTTACTGATGATGAGGGTGGGCCCTCTACACCACCTGCAGACCCCACACCTTCTGAGACTTCGACTAAGGATGAGGACGGACCTCTAATTACTCCTTCTACGTCGATCGAGCCTCCTCAGCCGAGTCCAGAGGTGCCAGGTGTTGACTCCGATGAGATGACTTCTCAGCCGAGTCTAGAGGAGCCAGTTGCTGACTCTGGTGAGGTTACTTCAGATCACCTAGGATCCCGAGCAGTTCAGCGTGATCACCCTTCAGAGCTCATCATAGGTGACCTTACGGAGAGATCCTTATGTTCCTCAGCTGGTTCACTTGCTATGTTTGCTAAGTCTACTTTTGTTGCTAGTTTTGAGCCCCGAGACGTTACTCATGCTCTTTTCGATTCAAATTGGATAAACTCCATGCAAGAAGAGCTTGAAAACTTTGTTCGCAATCGGGTTTGGACACTAGTTGAGCTGCCACCTGGATGTAACACCATTGGCACCAAGTGGGTGTTCAAGAATAAACAAGGAGAAGATGGTGTTGTGGTGCATAACAAAGCTCGATTAGTGGCACAAGGTTTCTGCCAAAAAGAAGGTATTGACTTTGAAGAGACCTTCGCCCCTATTGCTCGCCTTGAGTCCATTCGTATTCTTTTGGCATTTGCTGCTTCTAAAGGTTTTAAGCTTCATCAAATGGATGTCAAGAGTGCTTTTCTAAACGGGTATATAGAGGAGGAGGTCTATGTTAAGCAACCCCCCGGTTTCGAGAACCCTAAATTTCCACGACATGTTTACAAGTTGCAGAAGGCTTTATACGGTCTAAAGTAGGCCCCCAGGGCTTGATATGATCGCCTGAAGCAGTTTTTGTTGCCGAAAGGTTTTGTGATGGGTTCTGTGGACAAGACTCTTTTCTTGCTTAGAGATAGCACAGACTTGTTGGTTGCTCAGATTTATGTTGACGATATTATCTTTGGTGGTTATACTAATGAGCTTTTATCCAAGTTTTCTGAGCAGATGCATAGCGAGTTTGAGATGAGTCTCATGGGAGAACTCAAGTACTTTTTAGGGCTCCAGATCAAGCAGACCAAGGACGACATCTTCATCCACCAGGGTAAGTATACACGGGACATGCTAAAGAAATTTGACTTTGGTGGAGAGCTAAAGCCACAGATGACCCCAATGGGCACATCTGGAGGTCTGGACAAGGACGAGGATGGCGTCAAGGTAAATGAGAGAGAGTATCGAGGGATGATCGGATCACTGCTATACTTGACTGCGACTAGACCGGATATTTAGTTTGTCGTAGGTGTGTGTGTGCGTTTTTAGTCTTCGCCACGCGCAACTCACCGGCAGGCAGTGAAGCGTATTTTCAGGTATCTTACTTATGCTCCTGATTTAGGTCTCTATTATTCTGCATCATCGTCTCTTGATTTAGCTGGTTTTTGGATGCTGATTTTGGTGGGTGCCGGCTGGATCACAAGTCGACTTCCGGTACTTGCCAACTTCTTGGTTCTTCACTTGTTTCATGGTCTTCTCGAAAACAATCTGGAGTTGCGCTTTCTACTACTGAGGATGAGTATGTAGCTGCTGCTAGCTGCTGTTCTCAGTTGGTTTGGATGATTTCTACTTTGCGGGATTTTGGGTTGTTCTTCCCTTCGAGAGTTTCTTTGTTTTGTGATAGCACCAGTGCAATTAGTGTAGGGAAAAACCCATGTCTTCATTCTAAAACCAAACATATTGATGTGCGCTTTCACTTTCTGAGGGATCAATATGAGAAAGGGGTCATTGATCTTATACATGTTGATACCCATCAGCAGTTGGCTGATATTTTTACTAAACCCCTAGATCAGTCTACGTTTGAGTGTTTACGAGGGGATTTGGGAGTTGTGTATCCTTTTTAGGATACTTTGAGTCAGTTTTTCTTTTTTTCTTTATTTTTTATTGAGTCTTTTTGTGTGCGTTCATATTATGCATAATTATCAATCACATTTTGAGCTTGCTTCTGTTATATGATTAATCTGCTTTATTTTCTCTAACTAGTGTATGTTCTTGATTACTTGTCGATGATCATGTTCTGTTTCAGTTCACATGATATATCTGATATTTGTCATATGCATGGCTTTTGTGCTTTAAAATTGAAAAATGATCACCATTGCTTCTGGTAACTAGCATGTGTAGGCTGAATGCTTTCACTATCTTTTACATGCCTTGTAGCTAGAGCCTTACTTAGATGCAGATATGCAACTTGGACATTTATATGATTTAAATATGAAAAATGTGCTATAAAAATGATAAAAATTCAGGAAAATGAAAAATTTATGCATTTTTATGATTATCAGAAAAGATCCAGGTGGGTTTGCTTTGTCGCATTGCATTGTTCTGGACTGCTTACCATAGCACTTTGGTATGAACTAGGACGGTGTAATGTATGCCAAGACCAATGTCTTAAGCTTCTAATGGTCCAGTTCTGGCCTAGGCTTGACTTGGTCGGTTAGCATAAGGTTTGACATGCAAATAACCCCTGGCAGAAATGAAAAATAAAAATAAAGAAAAAGTCTGAAAAATTTAAAAAGATGACAAGTTTGCTGAAGCACTTTGATTTGGACAATGCTTATCTTGGAAGATATCAGTTAGCTTTTGTATATCATGTTTTACCTTGCTTATCAACTAGAAAATGTGGTGATGCTTTTGTTTCCAAAAACCGAAAAATGTGTGCTAATGACTCTCTTTAGATATCATCTATTGCACTGATCATGTCATGTATCTTAGACAGTATATCTTTTGCTATACCTGTTAGATGTTGTAATTGTAGTTAATCATATCTAAGAAGCGTGCTTTTCACACTCCACCTGTACTCCATCTGCATTCATGGCATATTTTGAGGGGGAGCTGCATTTCAAGGGGAGTTTGTGTCTTTGTCTCTTTAGAGTGCATTTAGTCTCACTTGATGAGTCCATTTGTCAACAAGGGTGAGAAATTTTAGAGTTTAGAGAACATTTTTTAGCTTTCTCTGGGATTTATTTCAGGGGGAGTTCCTTGTTGGTAATTCTGAGATTGCACTTGTTTTTGAGTCTTTATTTTTTGGTTAACCATAATGACCGTTTTTTCTTCTTTCTTCTGTTTGGCTTTTGGTCATTAGGGTTAAACTTTTATTTTCTTCCTTCTATTTTCTTTTGTCTTTGTTTTCCTGTTTCCATATGTTTTTGCAGGTTCTAAGATGAGCTGAAGAGGGTGTTGATAATGCACTCATCAAGGGGGAGATTGAGAAACCATGTTGAAGAATATGGTTTTGATACTCCAGATGTGATGAGTGATTGTCAACGGAAGTCAAAGGAAGAGAGATATGAAGACCTACTGAGTCTGAGGTGCATGTGACTCAGGTACACGAGCAGCGAGCGACAACCGGGCAGAGGAGCCGCGGAGTTAGGCTGGCCCAATCCGGGTACATGGCTAGGAGCGGCAGATGATCCACTAGTCTGTTGACTGGGTTTGACTCAGGTACATGGGCGGCGAGCGATTGCCGGGCTGAGGAAGCTGCGGGGTCGGGTCGACCCAATCCAGGTACCCGGTGCGAAGATGGTGGACGCTTTGTCAGTTTCGGCGCAAAACTGACAACCTATGATTAATTCGTTTTTAGGATATTAATATTTAGTTTTTAAGTTTAGAATATTTTTATTTGAGTCAGGTGATTTTTCTAAGAATATTTTAATAATTTTCGGAATTTATTTTAGAGTCAGTTTTATTTACCCTAGGGATAAATTAGTCTTTTCATGTTTTAGGAGTCGCCTATAAATAGGTGCCTATCCCCCTCGGGATAAAGGATGGCTTCTAATAGATCAATCTACAGTCCATTTTCTTCCACCGAATTTTTTTCCGAAAACGTTTCGTCGTCGTATTGTTTTCTTCTTCGTGTTGCACGAAATCCCACGGGAGTTCTTGGAGGATTTCATCTGACCCGTGGCGTGAGGGACCAAAAGCAGGGAATGCTTTTTCCTTTTTCTCGCCGGCGTCAGGCGCAGTGCCGCGCAGTACAACTTTTGTAGCGCATACAACGTGATCTACAGGACTTTGGCTAGCCCCACGCGTGCGGCAACAGGCTTCCAGCGGCGAGCGGGCGCACGCATCACCAGCGGTGGCTGGCACATGCCTGTAGGGCTAGCCGGCTAGCTTGTGTGCATGAGTGTCAGCGGGCCCCAGGTGCACATTTTCTTTTGTTTCTTTCCTGGTGCATGGCAAAAAGCTGCCACCAGCTTTTTCCAGCAGCAACGCAGGTCACCAGGCGGAGAGCTTCAGCTTGCGGCGACGGGCTTGGCAGCGCGTGAAGTTTCTGCCGACAACGCATGCAATTGTTCTGTTCCATCGACGGACGATTCGCGGTGAAGTTGGTAGATGCGGGTATTTGATCAAATCTCTTAATTTGCAGTTAGATTAATTAAATAAATAATTATCTATCTTTAATTAAAATACAAATCTGTTAGTTAATTCATTGTTATATTATCTCTTTTATCTGCTAGATCGTATTAGTACTATTATTTATTTAAACAATTTTAATCTGCTAGTATAAATAAAAAAGGGGAAAATTAATTAAAATATTATTAGTCGAAATAATAATTTTCTTTACGCGCAATGTATTAGGTTTATTTCTGAATTAATTTTTGAACAACCCATGTTTTATTCCTTTGATTAGTATTCTATTTTTAGACTGCAATCCGAATTATTATTGATTTATTTAGGTATTTTTCCGAGGCCATTAAATATTTCTAGTACCCAATTTTATTTACTGCAATATTTTTTATTTAGTTTATCTTTAATATCAGTTAAATTAAGATTTTTAGGCGCTCATTCACCCCCCCTTTGGTCGCTACTTTCGGTCCTACAGTTGCTGCGGAAGATTGCGTGATAGGAGCCGTGCTAACTCAAGAGGTGGAGGGAAAAGAATACATCATCACATTCTTAAGCCGCCACTTGTTGGACGCCGAAACAAGGTATGTGTTTGTGGATCGTTTGTGTTTGTCACTTTATTATGCATGCACCAAATTACGTCACTATCTTCTCCCTAACACGTGTATTGTTGCTTGTCAAACCGATGTCATAAAATACATGCTACAGAACCCAATTCTAAGTGGTAGAATCAGAAAATGAGCTTATGCTTTGATTGAATATGATTTGTCATATGAACCTTTGAGAGCTATGAAAAACCAAATCGTCGCTAACTTTATAGTTGATCATTATATAAACATCAATTGGGATAGCGATGTTGCTCTAATTGAGGTAGTGCCATGGAAACTTTATTTTGATGGTTCGACTTGCAAAAGTGGCCAAGGTATTGGAGTGGTTCTCATATCACCTAATGGTATGCGCTTTGAAACCTAGGCCCGTTTAGAATTTCCTTCTACTAATAATTAGGCCGAATATGAAGCTTTATTGCTAGGACTTGAATTGCTAGGTTCCATGTGTGTTAAACACGTTCATGCATATGGTGATTCTCTATTAGTTGTGCAACAAGTAGATAAAATTTCTCAATGTCTTAATGGTTTACTGAATAACTACTTGGATAAATGTCTGGACATAATGGCTACTTTTGATGACTTCAAAATTTCTCACGTATCTAGAGAGGCTAATTCAATTGCAAATGATTTGGCTCAGCAAGCATCTGGCTATCAAGTTAGGAAAGACAGATTTTTTGTACAAGGGAGGCTGATGCTTGAAGTCTCTATGTCAGTAGAAGCCAGGAGCTTGGAACTGATGTGCTGCACACCAGACCCTCCAGGCCGGAAACCCTCGCCCGTCGGAGGGTGTTGCGAGCTGGACCCCCTGTGCCGGATCCCCCCATCCATCAACGGATGTTGTGCATCAGGCTCCTCGCACCGAAGCCTTCCAAGCATCGGGGGTCTTCGCGCGCTGGACCCCTCCGTTGTAGAGCTTCAGTCTGATCGGCTCCATACGGCTGATCTGACCGACCCTCGGTAGAAGAAGGAAGGGCTCAGGGGACACTTTGAGATTTACAAATTAGATGCCACTTCTAGAAAAGAATTTGTGAACCCTCCAAGAATCCATAAGGATGATTGGAGAATCTCAATCGTCTAGTATTTGAAAGATCCCAGTCAAAGGGTTGATCGGAAAGTCTCGGCGACAAGCATTTAAATTTGTGTTGCTTGATGACATGTTGTATCGCCGAACTATTGATGGAGTACTCCTAAAGTGCTTGAATGCCGATCAATCTAGAGTGGCTATAGGAGAATTTCAGGAGGGACTTTGTGGTACTCATCAGTCGGCCCATAAAATGAGTTTGATGCTCAAAAGAGCGGGTTTTATTGGTCGACTATGACTGATGATTGTTTTAATTATTATAGAGGGTGTGAAGCATGTTAAAAGTTTGGTAATATTCAGTTGGCTCCTGCGTCGCTACTTAACCCTATTATCAAACCATGGTCAGTCCGAGGTTGGGGCTTGGACTTCATCAGCGAGATTCATCCTCCCTCTTCAAAAGGGCATCAGTTCATGTTGATGGCAACGAATTACTTCACCAAGTGGACCGAGGCCGTGCCTCTCAAGAACATGACTCATAACGAGGTAACTGATTTCATCTTGAAGCACCTCATACATAGATTCGGTATTCCCCAAACTCTTACTACAGATCAAGATACTTCATTTATTGCTAAAGAAGTGAGAGACTTTGCCGAATTTTATGGTATTAAGTTGATAAACTCTTCACCATACTATGCTTAGGCCAATGGTCAGGCCGAGTCTAGTAATAAAACTATAATTAAGCTCATTAAGAAGAAAATTGAAGAGTTCCCTAAAAGGTGGCATGAAGTGATTTTTGAGGCATTATGGGCTTGTAGAGTTGCAAAGCATGGTGCTACCAAAGTCAGTCCATATGAGTTAGTGTATGGACAAGAAGTCATCCTACCAGTGGAGGTAGATTTGGGCTCATTGAGATTTCTTAAGCAAGATGGCTTATCGGTCGATGAATATGAAACTCATTTGAAGGATAATTTGGAAAAAGTGACCGATAAGAGATTAAGGGCTCTAGAGGCTATAGAAAGCGACAAGAGGAGAGTAGCTAGATCCTACAACAAAAAAGTCAATGCAAAATCATTTCAAGTTGGTGACTTGGTTTGAAAGATGATTTTGCCCTTAGGCACTAAAAGCCCAAAATTTGGTAAATGGTCACTAGTTGGGAAGGTCCTTGTAAGGTAGCTGAAATCGCTCAAGGAAATGCATACTTGTTAGAGTCTCTACAAGGAGAGCGATTTCGAAGAGCTATGAATGGCATGTATTTGAAAAGTTACTTCCCAAATGTGTGGCAAAGCTGCTTAAAGTGTCAAAAGGCCGATATGGGGTATATCGTCCTTAGCCCATTGTGCTTTTAGCTCACTAAGTTTGCTAAAAGGCAGGGACATGTGTTGATAGCAAAAAATGGCATTAATGGTCGAAATTATCAAAATATCAATTTTTAGTAATTTGGGCCGAAGATATGCAATTCCTGGCACAGGCCGAAGCCCTAAAGTGCCGAAGGCCCATCCGCATGGGGCCTCGGTTGCCTTTCAGCGGCCTTCTTCGCAGGTTAGCTTCGGCTCGAAGGGCCCCTTCGGCGGCCTGCTTCACCGAGAAGCTTCGGCCCGAATGGCCTACCGAAGGCCCACCTCGGGTAGGCTTGAGGGGGTGAATCTGTTAAGGATTTGGGTTGTTTTGATCATTAATAAAATCTTATCTTATTTAGGTCAAATCCTAATCAGGTTAGAGATAGAGTTGTAGCCAGGTGCGTCAAGACTAGCCCCTATAAATATAGGGGTGAGGCCGATTCAAAGGAACCAACATAGATCAATCACAAAGCCTTCGCTTCGAATCTGTTGAGACGAAAATGCACCCCCACACTTGGGTCAGTTCGACGATCCAAAAGCGCACGGATACTTAGGGATAAACCTAAGCGTGATGCGATGCCGACGTCATGTTCCGACAAATCCTTAACGGTTGTAAGGGTAACGGAGTCGCCAGGTAATCAAACAGATATTAACAAACAAAGTTCGATTAGCCGATGTATGAGAAAATAACTAAAAATAATAAAACCTGAACAAACCGGCCAGAACAGGGCCGATTCTGATCTATAATAAAATGACAGTCGAACCGAAGGTATACTCCCTGGTCGGACCGATGATGCGAAGTATCGCCGAAGGGGGGCCTCGGTGCTCTGTTGCAAAGTACCGCCGAAGGGGGGCCTCGGCGCTCTGCTGCGAAGTATCACCGAAGAGGGGGGGCTCGGCGCTCTGTCGCAAAGTATTGCCGAAGAGGGGCCTCGGTATCGTCAAAGGTGGCTTCAGCGTTCTAGTGCGAAGTGGTCTCCGGGTGGTCAAACCGACAGAGGATACCCAATCAGAGCGACAGCGGGGGTTTGGTCAGATCGGGGCTTCGGCACCGTGGAGTCTGGTGCGGAGCAGTTTACTATGGAGGGTTCTCGCCGAAGAGGGCTTTGGCGTGATGGCGAAGGGTGTTGAATATCGTGCCGACAATAGCCTGACGGCTCGGCGAAGCCCTGTCGGTCGGACCGACGGGCTTCGATCTGATCACCTAAGGGCTCCAGCGGCTTTGTAGATGAATTGCAATCACCCCAAAACTCTTTGGTGATGACTTTGAAGGTAATTCCCCTGCAAAATAGTAAAAGATCAAGTGCAATCTGGCCTAGAGGCCAAACTCCCAAGAGTAGTAGAAGAAAACCGATAAAACAATAAAAAACCATTTCGTTGATTAAATGGGGATTCACGAGCGAATCAACAAGGGTTACCGTGATTTCGATGCGGCGGACGGAGGGTTACGACGCAAACCCATGAAGATGGACGTTACTTTGCTAATCTTAGGGCAAGGAAAGTAGATTGGAAGATAAAAGAACGATTCAAAGCGAGGGCTTTGTGTTGATATGAAAGTGGGTCTCTTGAATCAGCCTCACCCCTATATTTATAGGGGCTGGTCTCACCTAATTTGAATAGGATTCGGCCAGGTGGTTAAGATTTGGATAAGAGATCTCTCCTAATCTGAGTAGGATTCAGCCAGGTGGTTAAGATTTGGATAAGAGATAAAAAAGCAGCTGAACCATACTAATCCGATGCCCACTGGGCCAAAGCCTGCCTGTGAAGCAGGCCTTCGAAGGTGCTGCCGAAGCACAACACAGGACGGGCCTTCGGCACTTTAGGGCTTCGGCCTGTGCCGGAGATGGCATATTTTTGGTCCAAATTACCAAAATTTATATTTTGACAATTTTGACCATTAATGGCAAATTCGAGTGTCAACACTTGTCCCCCTGCCTTTTAGCAAACTTAGTGAGCTAAAAGCACAATGAGCCATGAGTGGTACTCTCTATTTGTTTACCTACCAAATCGTCCATTTCATAACCCAAGACATTAGAATTTGATGAGGACGATTTGTACGACTCACTAATATGACCAAGGGACTTAAGCGCCGGATTTTTCATCAAATCGGCCTTTAGTAATTTTACTTGTCTTGTCCCTAGGGTCCCTTGCAAGGATGCGGTTCCTACTCAGCGAGGGTAGAAGCTGGCTTGCCAGCCAACTTCGGTCTCCGCACCTGGTGTGTTCTAGCTAAAGTTGTGGATTTGCCGGGTGGGCTACCTTTGCATTCTTCGACCTCTTCTCCTCTAAGGTATTCGGCACGAAGATGTTGCAATCGCCTATTTTGGGACTTAGTCATCCCGGGAGGCGCCCATGAAGCTTGCGGCTTAGTTCCGGGCATCACAAATTTGCTCCAAGAACCTTCGGCCAAACGGGGTGTACCCGGAACGGCCTTAGCTACCTGCGGGCCGAACTCATGCTCTTGTTGAGGGTTCGACCTCTTTGGCGGGGTTGGCCGAGGGTGTTTGTCCTCGGCCCTTCTCCTATGTCTCTAGAGAAGCATCCCAAAAGTTACCTCCGACTTTTTGCGGGATTTAGTCAGAGATGCCTTGTCTACATTTATTCCTACCTCAGGGTTCTTCGGTATGAGCATGCATGTGTGAGGCTTTCCAATGACGACTGCCTTTCCTTTAGATGACTTGACCTATTCAGGCCGAATCAGTACCTTCTTCCCATCAAGATCAATGTTGTTTACAGGAAAGGGATCATGATCTAGCTTCATTCTAGGGCTAGAATCTATCTTCAATCGTCCTTCATTTATGGCCGATTGAACTTGTCGACGAAAAATGTTGCATTCATTAGTAGAATGGGAAAGCGTATCATGCCACTTACAGTATTTACGTTTCTTCAAGTCGTCGACAGATGGAATGACGTGACCTTTGGGCAACCTAAGGATCTTGCTTTTCAACAAAAAATCAAATATTTTATCATACTTGGTCACATCAAACGAGTACTTAACTTCATTGGGATGACTCTTAGTGGGAGACGGTCGTAGTTTGGAGCACGTGATTGTTTTAGATCCACTGGGCCAGGTCCATTCGGCCGCGTACATGTCAGCCGAGTCTTCTCCTCCTGATGATTCTTCGTTGGAGTGCTCCACGATGTGTAGCTCGGCCTTAGGCTCACTAAAAACTCTGACATGCCTTTTGCTCCTGGCTCGACCTTCCTGGTCCAGAGCCTGCTGCAAAACCTAACTAACCTCGAGGAAGTTTCGGTCGTCTAACTTTTCCTTAATTTCAGAATGCAAACCGTTGAAAGCTAAGTCGACCAGATCCCTTTCGGAGATGTTTAAACTAAAACATCGTTTCCTAGTGTCCTGGAAGTGCCTAATATAGTTGGAGACACTCTCATTGGTCTTTTGTTTAACTGATGTCAAATGTGAGAGCCTACTAGCTGGGTGCCCGTGTGATGCTACAGAATAACATATATTAGTAATATTTAAAAAATATATACGTGATCAAATCTAATTACAAAATTGCAAAATAATGGGAACAAGAAAATACTATAAAATTAGACAACACGTCTAGCTAGAGGGCGAGGCATTGTTGGTGTTGGGCAGTGTGGAGGGAGTGGTGGTCTGGCCATACCAGATGCCTAGGTAAGATATGTGAGAAATTTTGATGCGAGACTCGCAAAACAGTAGATTTGTGACCCCACTGGTTAGTGAAAAAAATATAAGATTGACCTTCATGGATTCACCATGAAGTGAAGTGGTTCTTTTAAGAATTAAGGAGTAGAAGTAGTTCCATATGGTGAAATGGGGGAATTACTCATGAGAATTTTGTGGCAGAAAAAAGGATTCTTTTGACAAGTAAATGTCAATTAGTTATCACTTATCAATCAACAGGAGATGGCATTAGCATCTGAATGAAGTTATATGAGAATCTCTAACATAATCTGTTATGAATAGAAGTCAATTCATTGCTTGAGGCTAAGTTTTGAATCAATGTACTCAAATATTAGTGAATAGTGAAAAGAAAGGTTCAATACTGTCTTACTGATTAAGTTAAAAGAGCAGTTAATGTTGATTTTGTCAGCAGCAACAACAAACACTAGTCACTTAGATTCATAAAAGTTAAAAACAAGAAAGAAGAGTTCAAAGTACGAAGTGGCAATTCATACACATAATTAATCACCTCTGTACAAATTCGCAACAGATAAAACAAAGAAATACAATATGACTTGAAGCTACATATGAAATACAAATTTGGCAAGTAACCAATGGCAATTGTCAAAGTTAAGCACGAGAAATATATAGGATTTGAGCACAGCAACTAAATCACAGTATCATGTTGTGTATTTTGCATCAACAGGTAGAATCATGTGGCTGTAGAGCAAGATAATCTTATTACACAAATGCTGACACCATGTATCAGTGTATGGTAGCTTCATCACAACAGTAAACTTGTTAACAGTTATAATTACCATCAAGTTATCTATATATCGATGCAATTGCAAACATCGCATGGAGAACATGTAGATCAAGCAGCTCGGTGGCATAGGAGCGAGGTGTAGGAAGACCATTCTCTTCTCCCCGTTGCGGTGGTATCTAACTCCCCTAGTGAGGGTCCCAGCCAAACCTCTAGGGGAGAACACATGGGCGTCCAGGATCCGATTGGTGAGGTGAGCGGTACCCCTGCCGCTCGCGAAGCTAGCGGTATCGATGCTTGGGCAGCGTGGCGGCTCGCCAGGCTAGCTAAATTCCGAGGGGTGGGGGCACCGAGGCTAGGTGGTGGCAGTGCCAGGGGTGGGCATAGGGGCAACGTGCGGAAGGGAAGACCAGAAAAGAGGAGCAACGGTGAGGCTAAGTGGAGGTGGTTGGCGCTGGGTAGGTGAGGTTGTGCATCCGTGCGTCGGATGCACGATCACCATCAACCGCTTCTTTTAGGAGTAGAAGAAGTTCGGTTTCCCTAGTGTAAAAATAATCGTAGAATTTTTGTTCTAACTGGGCCCAAGTCTGGACGGAGTTCGACGGTAGTGCCGAAAACCAAGTGAAATCAGTGTCGGACAGCGATAAGGAAAATAATCTGAGCTTAAGCGCATCCGACCCGCTTGCTTCACCACACTGTGCTAGAAATTGGCCTATATGCTCTAGGGTGGTCTTGCTACTCTCGACATCAAACTTGGTGAACTCAGGAACCCTAAAGCCACGAGGATATGAGATGGCATCGAAATGGTGTGTGGTACGGCTTACGGTAAACCCTAATCCGATCCTAAGGCATGTAACCAGTGCATTCCCTAACAAGTGTGTGAATTCACTCATCAATATCATCTATGCTTCCAGCCTGCGTGCATCTCTCGTGCGGGGGTGCGACACGTGGTGGTATGTTGGGGTGTTGGCCGTGCGGCTCCTCCTCTCGTGCCAGCTCATGGTAAATGGGATGCTCAGGTTTACGCGGGTATGCGGGAGCATGAGGTGCGGGCAGCACGTTAAAGGGCAGCGTGGGTGCAGGCGGTGTGTAATAAAGTGGGGCGGCCTGACCAGCCATAGGGCCGGTTTGACCGTAGGCATACTGGCCGGTCGGACCGGCCTGGTAGCCGGTCTGACCGTAGGTATATGGGTTAGTCGGACCGGCTTGGTAGCCGTTTAGACTGACCATCGTCGTTGACGGTGCCTGGTACATGCTGGTTTGGCCGGCCCAAGGGCCGACCTGACCGACAGTGGTGTGCACAGCCTCGGCCCCGGAAATTAGAGACGCATATGTAACGGCCTTTTCGGTGCTCCCGTCGGTTCTACTGTGTACGTGGTGCGTGGGGGGTAGGCTAGCAATCGAGGTGTGAGAAGCAGCCTCGGAAAAGCCGAATCTCCTAAACATCACTTCCATTTCAGGCCCTAGTCGATTTGAAAATGTAGCACTAACGGCCTGATCCACTGTAGCGGCTATCTCCTTTCTAATCTCCAAGGGGGATAAAGACGGGAGGGATGGTGGTGGTACCTTGTTTCCGAAGGGGTCTAGGATTTCGATGGCGTGCTTGACGAAGCCTGTGCGAGTTTTCGTGTAGCGCCCGATCATGAGGGCGTGGAATTCCTTCATCTTGGCTTCGATCTCGGCCCGATCCTCTTCGGGGATGTCCGCGAGAGTGGGGAGGATGATGTTGCGTTTGTCGATCTCCGTGTTTTTGCCCCCCGGGTCCATCGTCGATAGGGGTACTGTTGCCATAGTCATAGTAGTCTTGATCGATGTACCCGCAGGCAATGTAGACGTGCTTGTCATGTTGATGTCGTCCCCAGTGGAGTCGCCAAAAAGTGTGTTGACACGAAAACGCGCCCCCACACTAGGGTCAGTTCGATGATCCAAAAGCATGCAGATACTTAGGGATAAACCTAAGCGTGACACAGCACCGACGTCGCGTTCCGACAAATCCTTAACAGTTGTAAGGGTAACTGAGTCGCCAGGTAATCAAACAGATAATAAGAAACAAAGTTCGATTAGCCGATGTATGAGAAAATAACTAAAAATAATAAAACCTGAACAAACCGGCTAGAACAGGACTGATTCTGATGTGTAATAAAATGGCAGTCGAACCGAAGGTATACTCCCTGGTCGGACTGATGATGCGAAGTATCGCTGAAGGGGGGCCTCGGCGCTCTATTGCAAAGTACCACCGAAGGGGGGCCTCGGCACTCTGTTACGAAGTATCGCCGAAGGGGGGCTCGGCGCTCTATCGTGAAGTATCACCGAAGGGGGGCCTCAGCGCTCTGGTGCGAAGTAATGCCGAAGGTGGCTGTCGCGCCCCAATTTAATAAATCAGGACCTTTATTGAAATTCCAAAGAAAATCAATAAACCAAGACGTTCATCAAGCGACCACGTACAATACGGGCAATCATTCACGGTTCGTAGACCGCATTAATACAAATGTGAATAAAGATGAAGAAAAACTAATAAAATAAGGGTCCTAGATGAACGCCTCCGTCCAGTCTCGCCTTGACTGGGTCGCTACTCCAGACCTGCATCCTCCTCGTAGTAGACGGGCTCTGATGGTGTAAGTCAACGGGGTGAGTACAGATGTACTCAGCAAGCCACCGAATGCAAATATAATGCAAGATAATAACAAGGGAGATAGTGGCTAGTTTTGCGGAAGCGCGTAATTTGTAAAGCATTAAATGTGATCAATTTATTAGTACTGAAAAGTAAACATGTGTATGCATCATCATCTTCTAACTCGAGGAGTACATTTTACCTCCTCGCACAACAGTCCTTACATGCCATGAATAACTCAATCATTCAAACAATTGTAAACTAACTGCGAGTAGTCACACAACCCGCCCTTGACCGTGGGCTCGGCTTTTTGAAAAGATTGAATTACTCTGATCAGAGATGTACCACTGTACCCACAAGGCACGCACTCATCACTTACACCAAAGTGTAACGAGATGACCCATTTCACGGGAACTCGTGCCAAAACCTTCCATATGGTCTTCCCCGACTCAACAGCACCCTCTTATAGGTTTCGTACCGTGTCTCGCCATGTCGAGTTTCCACAATACCCCCTCTTGAGCCATCGTCGGTACAAGGCGCCCTGAGGGCTAGCCCCTTGCCCCCTCCACTATGGTACTAAGAGCCGAAGTGTTCCACACTTCCAGTTAGGACTTACCCATTAGACTTGTGGTTGGTACGGAAGTGCTTTGCAACAGACCCCGCAGACCGGTCCTTATAGTGCCCCGGGTGCGACCAACCAGTTTCCGAGCTTGCACCCGGAACCCACCATACTTATAATTTAGCCAACTCCAACAGAGTCCAGAGACAAGAATAACGGGGTATTTCATATACCAGAATCCATTTAACTACGACTCATTATTTTTATCCTAGAAGTTGTGCCGGTACATTGGGCACTAGCTAATACAATATTTGTAGAGTGATAAGGAGTTAAGGCTCAATAAGCATGGCTTGGGTTTGCACACAAGGACGGGGATCTAATAAATATAATGTTGGACCGGAAACGGCGACCAGAGGGGGGTGAATGGGAGCTTTTAAAATTTCGGGCTAAAAACTAGCCTTCGGTTTCAGTTCTGTCTTCTGCGGAACAGGCTTCGAACACTACCTTCGAAGGTCTGGTTCGGAGGTACTTTGACACCTTCGAACACAGGCTTCGGAGGAGAAAAAGTTCGAAGCCTAGAAGACTTCGCTCCACTTACAACCCTCGGAAATCTACTCTGCTAAGTCAGTGCAGGCTCCGCACGCGAGGTGCTTCGAGCAGGCTTCGCACTTCACCCTTCGCAAGAGTGGACACCCCTCTGAGGACTTCGACCAAGTACTTGGCGGCAGCAACTGGTGCTGGGCTTCGTACACGAAGGTCTACACGCACACAAAACGGACTACGCTAAGGGCTTCGACAAAAGAAGCAAAACGTGCCTCGGTCAGGGCTACGCTAGTAAGCAGCGAGGTCTTGCCTCCTGTTACACAGAGCGAACGCACGCTGACAAAACACACACCTCGCACAAAAACAGCCTTCGCCTCAACAGGCTTCGGTGCACAACAACAGGCGAGGTATGTAACGCGAGCTCAAGCAAAAAGCACAAAGAAAACAGGGCTTCGCCGCTTGAACAAGGAACACAGAAAATGAACTCTCTGGATGTATTAAAATCGAAGTGTGTGGCTACAGGAGCTCAACAGTAAATGCTCAAAGTGTTAAATGTTACCTACCGAGCCCCCATATTTATAGCCCACGGCTTCAACCTAAGGAAGTGACTACATTACCCCTAGGGTTTACATTCATTTTGTCTCTACAGAACTAAGGGGTACAAAAGGTAGTCCACCTTTATTCTGGAGGCTTCTCTGTCAGCTGCAGAGGGGACAGTGTCAGCCTTTTTCAGAACAGACAGTGTCAGCCTTTACAGTGTTGACTTCTGGAACCTCCTTCGCACCGGAGGGTGCGGTAGCTTCGGCGAGAAGCCTTGAGCCTGGTGGCCTTCGCTTCGCCGAAGATGACCTTCGATACAGTGACGGTTTTGAGCCGAAGCCGTCAAAGCCCCTTGGGTCTTCGCACCAACACCTCCGGAGTGGACCACCACAGGCTTCGCAGCTACTCCCAGCTCGAACTCCGTTCGTCCATGTACCGAAGCCATGCAGGCCGAAGTACCACAAGTCATCCTCACTCCGAAGCCCCACCTTCGGAGTACCACCCTTCGAAGTCCCTCCTTCGTCCAAGGCCTCCGCATGAAGCATTCCATGAGCACTTCGTCGCAGTGTCTCTCCCCGAGCACACTCCTTGACGAGCCTCACTCGGACCATGCCTTCGATGCACCTCGACTTCTGAGACCTTCGTCGGGCCACCTTCGAGTGTCTCCCTCCGGAGCACACTTCGAACACCTTGCCTCCGCAGAGGACTTGATCCACCAACTCCGAAGTCACTCCATTCGGAGTACCTTCGAAGTGCCTCACCTCCGAGGACTTTGTCTCGGAGTACCTTCAGCCGGAGCCACGCTCCGCACTCTCTGCCTTCACCTGGCATGCCTCGACCCGAGGACCGACCCGGACCACCTTCGCAAGCCACCGTGACGGAGCTCCCCGCTCCCCTGGCATCAAGCCTCCCGCTTGACCCAGGTTCACCCGGCTCGAACCTTGTCCGTCGCCTCCGAAAGTCCCTGCGCACCATAGACAAGCAGACAAGTGTATCCAGTACTCCGGAGACCTCTCCGGGTTAGCAACCTTCGGCACACACTCCGGTGTACCGCCCAAAGTACCGAAGCCTTCGGTACGAACCCAGTCATCGCGTACTGTCGGACCCCTCCGACGAGCACACTCCGCTGCACAGCTGCAGCAAGCAACACCGAACACCCTTCGGTGAAACCACCTCCGAACACCCTTCGGAGGTCCCACCTCCGAAGCCCCTTCGGAGGTACCCTTCGAACAGAGGGTAAAATCCTGTCAATCACTCATCACAAAACACTGAAACCAACCCTTGGTTTCTCAATCTCCCCCTTGATGAGTGCATTGACAACCAAATTCAAGTTCAAGAAAATTTGAAAATTTTCAGCACACAAGTGACCATAAAAACTCAGAAAAGAGCCAAAGCATGTCACTTGATAAAAGAATTTTCCTCCCCCTTTCTCAAAAGAGTAAAAACCCCTTTGGCAAAACTCCCCTTGATAAGAACTCCCCCTGAGTTAACCAGATTTTTCTCCCCCTTTATGTCAAAAATCTCTCCCCCTGTCGAAATTATGCTTCTTGCGGCAGAGAACATAGCAAATCTCTCCCCCTTTGGCAATGCAAGCATCAAGGAGCAGTCAAAAGATGCAAAGCTTCGAAATGAGCAGAATTGCAAAGACATATAATGCAAAAATATGCCAATATTAACACCAATGATCATGTGCTCAGCTCAATTTAACATTCCGTGAAACAAGATGATGGCATGTGATTTTGGCATTTTGAGATAAAAGCATCACCACTTAATCATAGCAGCTAGACATGTGAAGGCAAGGACTGCGCAAAGCTAACAAATTCTACCCTAGACAGACAAGTCTTGTTCAAAAGGAGCTGTGAAAGCAAACTTGATGATCAATTAATTTTGTTGTTCTTTTTCTTAATGCTAGGGGTTATTTGTTTGTCCACCTTATACTTTCCAATCAGGCCAAGCCTAGGCATGAAAGCCATCTGAAGCTTAAGGCGGTGATTTTGGCATACACGACACTATCCCAGTTCAGACCAATGTGCAATGGTAAGCAGTCTAGAATAGAGTAGTGTGACAAACAAACCCTCCTGGATCTTTTCATTTAAACCAGGCAAATCATGGATTTTTTTTTTGATTTTGATTCAGATGAATTAAATATTTTGATGAATATCCATGAGTAAAGAACACATTTTTCAAGTTGCAAATTTTAGCATTCAAGGAACAGTGTCTTGCTGTCAAGTAGATAAAAGATAGCTAAAAGCAGTCCTGCCTAAACAAGCTAGATACACGATTGTGCGGAGAGCAAGTTTTGATGTTAGAAAATAAAACATCATGCACAACCAATGTTCCAAACATATTTCATAGAGCTGAGCTGACATGATTTCTGTGAATTAAAAGCAGGCATATAATAGCAAAAGATGTAAATGCAATTCCACACATAATGAGCATATGCAAGGCAATTTAAAATCAGCTCTCCCTCACAAAATGCCGTAGGGATGACAAATACCAAGTTCCCCACGCAAGTAAGCAAATCGAGATGCATCGAGGGGTTTTGTAAAAATGTCGGCAAGCTGGTGTTGGGTATCAACATATTGAAGTTCAATATCACCCTTCTCATTGTGATCTCTGAGAAAATGATACCGTACATCAATGTGTTTGGTTCTGGAGTGCTGAACCGGGTTGTTTGCAATACAAATAGCACTAGTGTTATCACAGAAAAGTGGAACACTCTTATAATCTAACCCGAAATCCCGCAAAGTGGAAACCATCCACAAAATCTGAGAGCAACAGCTAGCTGCAGCAACATATTCGACCTCAGCCGTTGATTGTGCAACACTAGACTGTTTGCGGGAAGACCAGCAAACCAGAGAAGTACCCAGAAAATGACAAGTACCAGAGGTACTCTTCCTATCAATTCTACAGCCAGCAAAGTCCGCATCAGAATAACCTCGAAGACAGAAAGATGAAGATGCTGAATACCATATGCCAAATTCAAGGGTGTGTTTGAGATACCTTAAAATGCGCTTAACCGCTTGGCGGTGCGAAGCTCGTGGCGAAGCCTGAAAACGAGCGCACAGACACACAGCGAAGTGTATGTCCGGCCTCGTGGCAGTCAAGTAGAGGAGGGAGCCGATCATGCTCCGGAACTCCTTCTGATCTACGGCTTCTCCATCTTCGTCAGGGTCCAGTGCTACAGATGTAGCCATTGGAATGGCGAGGGGCTTCGCATCGGACATGTCGAACTTCTTGAGCAGGTCCTTGGTGTACTTTGTCTGGTGGACAAAAGTACCTTGTTTGCTTTGCTTGATTTGCAAACCAAGGAAGAAGGTGAGTTCACCCATCATTGACATTTCAAATTCCCTGCTCATGGTATCTGCAAACTCGGCAACCAAAGCATGAGAAGAGCCACCAAAGATGATATCATCCACATAAATCTGCACTAGGAGGAAATCTTTGCCATGCTTGAGAGTAAACAAAGTTTTATCAACAGAGCCCATCAAATACCCTCGCTCAAGCAGAAAAGACTTAAGTCTATCATACCACGCCCGAGGGGCCTGCTTGAGTCCATAAAGAGCCTTATGAAGTTTAAGGACTTTATGTGGGTACTTGGGGTTTTCAAAACCAGGGGGTTGTTTTACATAAACATCTTCACCTATGAAGCCATTAAGAAAAGCACTTTTGACATCCATTTGATAGAGTTTGAATCCCCGTGATGTCGCAAAGGCAAGCAAAATCCTAATGGCCTCAAGGCGAGCAACAGGTGCAAAAGTTTCAGTAAAATCAATCCCTTCTAGTTGAGAAAAGCCCTGAGCTACAAGTCTAGCCTTGTTTCTAACTATAGTCCCATCCTCCCCTTGTTTATTTTTGAAAATCCATTTTGTTCCAATGAAATGAACATTAGGTGGAGGATCAACTAAAGTCCAGACTTGGTTTCTCTCAAAATTTTCAAGTTCCTCATGCATGGCATTGATCCAACTAGAATCAGACAGTGCATGACTAACATCTAAAGGCTCGAAAGAAGCAACAAAAGCAGCATTAGTGAAATGGGCATGAGAACGAGTTACCCTTTGATCAAGCTCACCAATGATCTGCTCGGGAGGGTGCATCCTTTGAACATGATGTGGAGCCTCTCGGCGGGATGCAGTCTCCCCCTCAACTTGTGCGTTGGAGTGGTCCAAGATGACCGATGTTGAGGTAGTCGCTTCGGGACCTCGTGCCGAAGTAGTAGAAGCGGGGTCAGCTTCGGGGGTTGACGTCGAGGGTAATAGGGGATCATCCTCGAATTCTCCGGGATCTTCTTCTTCGAATATGGTCTGTTCCATGTCGTGTTCATTTGCCTGTTCAAAAACAGAACTAACAGAGGGGGTTGATTCATCAAAAGTCACATCACATGACTCGATGACAGTGTTAGTTTCCAAGTTATAAACACGATAAGAATGACCATGAGTTGTATAACCCAAAAAGATCCCGTCAGAAGAGCGCGACTCAAATTTATCCAAGTTACCACGTTTTAGGATAAAGCACCGACAGCCAAAAACTCGAAGATGAGTAACCTTGGGCTACCTCCCAAAACGCAGCTCATAAGATGTCAAATTTAAAATTGAGCGCAAGAAAATTCGGTTAGAGATGTAACAAGCAGTGTTCATGGCCTCAGCGCAGAATTTTCTAGGAGTCCTATGCTCATCGAGCATCGTCCTAGCCATCTCAACCAAAGTGCGGTTCTTTCTCTCAACAACACCGTTCTGTTGAGGAACCCGCGGAGCAGAGAATTGATGTTCTATGCCATGCTCCATGCAAAAGTCAACAAAGAGACTATTTTTGAACTCGGTGCCATTATCGCTTCGAATGAATTTTAATGCACCAGGGAGTTCAGTGAAAAGTCTCAAAGCCAAGCTCCGAAAGTAGTGAAAACACTTCATCCTTGCTGGCAAGAAAGAAGACCCAAGAGTAGCGAGAGAAATCGTCGACAATAACTAAAACATACCACTTCCCGCCTAAAGAACTAACCCGAGAAGGACCAACAGTGTCCATATGGAGAAGTTCTCCGGGTTGTTCAGTCATCACTGTGGTGACTGGCGAATGCGAAGCGGCAATCATTTTTCCATGTCGACAAGGAGCACAGACTAAATTCTTCTCAAACTTGAGCTTGGGCAATCCTCGGATCAAACCTAGGGCGCTCAGACGAGCGAGCAATTCAAAGCTCATATGCCCTAGCCTCCTATGCCACTTCCAAAGCTCAGAAGTCGAATGTGCAACAAGACAATGAGAAGAACCAGATGACTCTGAAAAGTCAGCTCCAAAAACTCTCCCAACCCTAAAGATCTTACACACCACAACGCCATCAGAATTGAGCACTTGCGAAATATCGCGATGAAATCGCACTTCGAAGCCCTCATCAAGCAACTGAGATACAGACAACAAATTGTATCCCAGGTTTTCAACCAAAGCAACATCTTTGAGAGTGAAGTTCGTGTTAATTCTTACCACACCTTTACCTTTCACTCTACTCCTTCGATTGTTTCCGAAGGTGATATGTTCCCTTTGCTTGGTTGTGGTGAGGCTGGAGAACCAATTTGCATCTCCGGTCATGTGGCGCGAACAACCGGAGTCCATGATCCACGTGCCCTCCAAGCCTCGATCTGTCGCCTACACATGATAAGAGCGTCTCGATCGCTCAGTGCTGGGGTGAGTAAAATAATGACGAGGCATCCAGCACCGAGTGACACGAGTAGTAGGCACAGTAAAAGTAGACGGTCTACGCACATAAAACTCAGAATGATGCAAAGTGCGAGGTCTACCTACATGCAAAGAACGCAAAGCATGTCGAGGTCTCCTACTCTGACGAGGTACAAAGATACTCGCCCGAGGTCTACCACCATATGGAACATGGTGAACACCTCGAGGAGCAAAACCTCTCCGGGAAGCACGAGGAGCCTCAAAAACAGGACGAGAGTAAAACTCAGACTCATGCATACCTAAAGATGGGTAATGCCTGTCCTGATAGCTCATCGTCTGTGTACGTCGCTCATCCTTGATGCGACGGAAACAGAAACCAATCAAATGACCCGCCCGCTGACAGTAAGAACAATGAAACACTCTCCTGGGGGCACTCTCATGGGTCACAGGAGCAACTCTCACAGGCTCCTTGGGTTTCTTTTGAGTGGTTTTCTTGGGAGGATTTTTCTTGGTAGGAGGAGTGGTTTTCTTTGGAGGAAGGGTAGGCTTTTTGGCTGATGGGGTGTCCAACAGAGCTCTCTCTTTCTCTAGGGTGGTGGGAGAGGTAAAAACAGTTTTGGTCTTACTGTCTGAAGCTATCCTCTCAAAACCCAAACCTAGAGCTACCCCTGCTCTGTCAGCACACAACTTGGTCTTGGCCAAGAGCAAATCCATCCTACCCTTCCCTTCAGTGCATTTATTCACCACAGAAAGAAGGTATTCATTTTCTGACATGAGGTTTTCAGCTCGCTCTCTAACAGTGCCTAGCTGGTCCTTAAGGGTAATGCAAGTGTCACAAACAGGTTGCACATCCTTAGAACTACCGGCCCTCTCCAATCTAGCCTCCAATTCATGAACATGCTTATCACGTAAATTAATGCTATCGCGTAATAAAGAGCAGTTCATGCAATCAATAATTTCATGAGGTCTAGAATCCACCTCCAAAAGCTGCTTCTGTGCAGTCTCAAGCTCAGAGAGAGTTTGAGCATGAACAGAGCGCAACTGAGCAAGCTCACTCATGACAACAGAACATGATTCACATTCAGCATCATCAAATTTAGACTTAAGCATGGCATACTCAGTAGAAATATTTTCTAGCCTAAGTCTAAGGTCTTTTCTTTCTCTAGCGGCTTGCACAAGTAATCTATCCTGACCAAGCACTACTTCATTCAGCTCATCTAATTTAATTAGTAGCTGGTCAGATGATAGGTTTACCTCAGATGAGTCAAGCTCATCGCCGCTGTGATCGCTGTCGGCCATGAAGCAAAGGCCGGTGAAGTCACGTCCCTTCTTGTCCTTCTTGTCCTCCTTCCTTGGGGACTCCTCCTCCTCAGAGCTCGACTCCTCAGTTGAGGATGTGTCGATGTCGCTGAGAGCAGCAACAAAGGCTCTGGAAGCGGCCTTGGCTACTTTCTTAGCCATCTTGCCGCGCTTGCCCTTCACAAAGGGCTTCCTCTCCTTTTTGTGGTATTTGGGGCGGTCACTCTCATCTCTCTTCTTGATTTTGGGGCAATTGGCCTTAATATGAGAGGTGTCGCCACATTCATAGCAACCACTAAAACCACTTCTCCTCTGATCCCGTCTCTCATGATGAAAGCGGGTGAACCTCCGGGCAATGAGAGCAAGCTCATCATCAGCTAGAGTGTCCACCTGCTCCTTTGTGACGGAGACCAGGGAGGACAAAGCAAAACCATCTGCAAGAACACAAGTGCCTGATGTGCTTGGTTCTGCAGTGGTGCCACGGCTTGTGCTAGAAACCAATGCCAATGGCTGTGGCAAAGAGCTTCTCTGCACAGCAAGAGATGCCTTAGCAATCTCTGTGGACTTCAGCTTGCTGAAGAGTTCGTCACAGGTTAGAGTGTCATAGCCTGTGGACTCCTCAATGCTGGATATCTTCACTTCCCATATGCTACGGTCAAGAGCATAGAGAAGCTTGATAGCCCTATCATGATCACTGTAAGCAAGCGTCCCGTTGGATCGCAAGTTACTCACTATAGCATCAAAGCGCGAAAACATGGCATCTATAGATTCACCAGGTGCCTGCACAAACAGCTGATACTGTTGGTTGTAGGTGCTTTGGCGCCTGGCCTTAATCTGAGTAGAGCCCTCATGAAAAATAGTGAGCGTTGTCCAAATTTCCCTAGCAGTCCTAAGGTGTTGCACCCTATCGAACTCACTCCGGCTCAAACCGATGAACAGTATATTTCTTGCCTTGGAATTGGCATTATACTGATCCTTCTCTGTTTGAGAGGTGCGAGTCTCAGGGATGGAGTATTGTGATTCCACAATCTCCCAAATTGCATTTCCTTGGCTTAACAAGTAAGCCTCCATGGCACCTTCCAGTATGCGAAGTCTGTCCCATCGAACAGAGGAATTTTACTGCCTCTATCCATGTCGCCAAAAGATCACAAAACCGGTTAAGGTCAACTGGTGATCTTAACCTGCTCTGATACCAATTGTTGGACCGGAAACGGCGACCAGAGGGGGGGTGAATGGGAGCTTTTAAAATTTCGGGCTAAAAACTAGCCTTCGGTTTCAGTTCTGTCTTCTGCGGAACAGGCTTCGAACACTACCTTCGAAGGTCTGGTTCGGAGGTACTTTGACACCTTCGAACACAGGCTTCGGAGGAGAAAAAGTTTGAAGCCTAGAAGACTTCGCTCCACTTACAACCCTCGGAAATCTACTCTGCTAAGTCAGTGCAGGCTCCGCACGCGAGGTGCTTCGAGCAGGCTTCGCACTTCACCCTTCGCAAGAGTGGACACCCCTCTGAGGACTTCGACCAAGTACTTGGCGGCAGCAACCGGTGCTGGGCTTCGTACACGAAGGTCTACACGCACACAAAACGGACTACGCTAAGGGCTTCGACAAAAGAAGCAAAACGTGCCTCGGTCAGGGCTACGCTAGTAAGCAGCGAGGTCTTGCCTCCTGTTACACAGAGCGAACGCACGCTGACAAAACACACACCTCGCACAAAAACAGCCTTCGCCTCAACAGGCTTCGGTGCACAACAACAGGCGAGGTATGTAACGCGAGCTCAAGCAAAAAGCACAAAGAAAACAGGGCTTCGCCGCTTGAACAAGGAACACAGAAAATGAACTCTCTGGATGTATTAAAATCGAAGTGTGTGGCTACAGGAGCTCAACAGTAAATGCTCAAAGTGTTAAATGTTACCTACCGAGCCCCCATATTTATAGCCCACGGCTTCAACCTAAGGAAGTGACTACATTACCCCTAGGGTTTACATTCATTTTGTCTCTACAGAACTAAGGGGTACAAAAGGTAGTCCACCTTTATTCTGGAGGCTTCTCTGTCAGCTGCAGAGGGGACAGTGTCAGCCTTTTTCAGAACAGACAGTGTCAGCCTTTACAGTGTTGACTTCTGGAACCTCCCTTCGCACCGGAGGGTGCGGTAGCTTCGGCGAGAAGCCTTGAGCCTGGTGGCCTTCGCTTCGCCGAAGATGACCTTCGATACAGTGACGGTTTTGAGCCGAAGCCGTCAAAGCCCCTTGGGTCTTCGCACCAACACCTCCGGAGTGGACCACCACGGCTTCGCAGCTACTCCCAGCTCGAACTCCGTTCGTCCATGTACCGAAGCCATGCAGGCCGAAGTACCACAAGTCATCCTCACTCCGAAGCCCCACCTTCGGAGTACCACCCTTCGAAGTCCCTCCTTCGTCCAAGGCCTCCGCATGAAGCATTCCATGAGCACTTCGTCGCAGTGTCTCTCCCCGAGCACACTCCTCGACGAGCCTCACTCGGACCATGCCTTCGATGCACCTCGACTTCTGAGACCTTCGTCGGGCCACCTTCGAGTGTCTCCCTCCGGAGCACACTTCGAACACCTTGCCTCCGCAGAGGACTTGATCCACCAACTCCGAAGTCACTCCATTCGGAGTACCTTCGAAGTGCCTCACCTCCGAGGACTTTGTCTCGGAGTACCTTCAGCCGGAGCCACGCTCCGCACTCTCTGCCTTCACCTGGCACGCCTCGACCCGAGGACCGACCCGGACCACCTTCGCAGCCACCGTGACGGAGCTCCCTGCTCCCCTGGCATCAAGCCTCCCGCTTGACCCAGGTTCACCCGGCTCGAACCTTGTCCGTCGCCTCCGAAGTCCCTGCGCACCATAGACAAGCAGACAAGTGTATCCAGTACTCCGGAGACCTCTCCGGGTTAGCAACCTTCGGCACACACTCCGGTGTACCGCCCAAAGTACCGAAGCCTTCGGTACGAACCCAGTCATCGCGTACTGTCGGACCCCTCCGACGAGCACACTCCGCTGCACAGCTGCAGCAAGCAACACCGAACACCCTTCGGTGAAACCACCTCCGAACACCCTTCGGAGGTCCCACCTCCGAAGCCCCTTCGGAGGTACCCTTCGAACAGAGGGTAAAATCCTGTCAATCACTCATCACAAAACACCGAAACCAACCCTTGGTTTCTCATATAAGTGTAAGGCTTGACATTTGACTAATGCAATATTAACCTATGAGTTATAGCGATAGTTTATTAAAACATGGGCTCAATGATGATCAACTGTTTCCACAGAAGGGTCGATGACTTGCCTTGCTCAGCAAAGGGTGAAGGAGGAACCTCGGGATAGAACTCTAGATCTTCGACGACGTCGTAGTCTTCTCGATACGGAAAAGTAAACACAACATTCAATAAACAATCCAAAATCAAGCATACAAGCATACAAGTTGTTGTTGGATTTAAGTAAGGGAGATAGAGTCTTAAATTCTAGGGAATTGTTACTTAAATATTTCAGATTGATTCCTAATGAGATTTCTGAATTTATGACTTGATGTAATTTATTTTTCCTAGGGGTTTTTGTTTCCCCTTTTTAGAGATGAACTTAGAGAGGTATAAGTTAGCCTTGATGTTTTTATGGTATCAAAAATAGTGTCTTTAAATTATTAAGTCTTCTGAAGTTTGTTATCTAGCTTTAAGATAATTTTCATAAAGTATGGATCTTTACTATTAAAAAGGGCTTTGTGTAATATGATTTAATGGAACAAAGTGGGCAAAATTAATATTCTATTTTTATTGTATTAAAAATAGTAAACTCAAGTTGTTAGGTTTTCTGAAGTTATTATATAAGTTGTCCTGACATTTTTATAAAGTGTTTAACTTCTATTATATGAATTACTTAATTATCCTGCAAGGGTTTTTGCAATATTAATCAATAGATTAAAGTGGGCAAAGTGAACATGTTATTTTTGTTGCATTAGAACAGTGGAATAAAGTCATTAAGTCCTCTGAATCTATTCATGATATTTTTGTATAGTGTTGCATTTTTATTACTCATTTATCTTAAAGGGCCTTGGAAATGTTGTTTAATAAATTAAAATGAGAAAATTGAATTATTATATTTTTATTGGCTTATAAACAGGGTACTGGAGTCAATATATCATCTAAAATTAATATATAAATTTTTAGGAGTTTTTCTGAATGAAATAATAATTACATCCTAAAGGGGTCTTAGGAAAAATGTCTTGGAAAAAATGGTCATTCCATTTTTATTGTATTAATAACAGTGAAATGGAGCCATTATATCTTCTGAAATTAGTTTATAATTTTTTAAGGGTTTATCTGAATTATTTAATTGAAATATTAATTAATTCCTAAAGGGGACTTTTCTTATTATTTAATAAGATTATTATGTGCCAAATAAACATATTGTTTTTATTGCATAGAAGTGTAGAGGATAAAAAGACAAATTTTCCGGAATTAAAATGGTGAAATTTGGAGTTAATTTGAGCAAGATATGGATTTTTAAAGTTTTAAACTAATTTCTGTATTTTATTTAAACCAGAAAACCTGCGGGGTCCACAGTGAGCCAGGTCCACCATGGACCCATGCACTGTGCGCGTGAGCCGATCGGATCTGGACCGTTGGATCCAGATCCCACGGTTGCCGGCTGGGCGGGGGTGTTTAAGTGAGATCCTACGGCCGTGAGGCCTCGGTACCCTTTTGACCGAGTGGACGGCCCAGATTAAACCCGAGCGGGTTCTAATCTTAGCCGTTCATCTCAGATCGCATGGCACCGAGCCCGTCCGGCACGCGCGCGGCACGGGGGAAGCCGATGGCTTCGTCCCCAGCACCGGCGGAGCGACGGCGAGCGGCGGTGGCCCATGACCCTAGGTGACTGTGAAAATGGAAAGGGGAAAGGAAAGGGAGTGCAACCGTACCGGAGATGGGGAGGGACGGAGACCGGAGGTGGCCGGCGGTGAGGAGAGGCGATGAGGACCTTCGGGTCCGACGGCGGCGATGAGTTCCGGGGGCCTTCATGGCCAACCAAGGTGAGGCTGGGGTAGAGGGGGCGACGACGGTTCCAGCGGAGGCGACGGCGAGGGCGGCGGTGGCCCGGGGCGCCGGCGAAGGCTCGCCGGAGCTAAAGCAGAGAGGAACAAGGTTTTGGCGTCGTTTTGCGTCGGATGAAGGTGGCTTTGGCTGAGAATGGGGTGATCGGTGGCGGTGAGGTTGCGGGGTTTAAATAGGGGCTTCGCCGGCATTTAAATGGAAGGAAACCGGCGAAATCCCGAGGTCTCCGGTGAGGTTTTGATAGCTCTCGGATTGGCTTCCAAAAGGACAAAAACGCGTCGATGTTGAGTGGAAAGAGATCACCGGTGAATAGGGAAGAGGATCACGGGCTCAGTTTAGCGAATCCGGCCGGCCGACGACGGATTTGGAAAGGGGGTCACCGGATTTGGAAGGAGGGGATCCCCTTCCGTCGGGGAAGAAGAACCTGACAGGTGGCCCCCACCTGTCAGCGGCTGCGAGCGGAAGGGAAGAGGCCGACAGGTGGGCCAGGGTTGGCAGTGGGAGAGGCGTACGCGTGCGGAGGCTGGCAGGTGGGCCTGGCGGGGCGTGGCGCGGAGGAGAGAGGGAGGGGGAGCGCCGACAGGCTGGCCCCGCCTGTCAGCGAGTAGGGCTGCGTTGGGCTGGGCCGAAATGGCTTTGGAGGGGAATACGGGGTTGCGGCCCAATAAGATTAAAAATTGTTTTCTGATTAAAAATAATCCCAGAAAATTATTTATTTGATTAAGGCTTGAAGAACTGTTTCTAAAATTTTGTAAAAATTCTCAAAAATATTTCTTGGTCTCTAGTTTATCACATAAAATTTTCAAGTCCAAATTTTGAATATTTGTCTCTGTTTGGCATTAATAGGGCTCTTTTAGAATTTTTATTAATAACACAATTCAGAAATTTATTTAATACTATTTTCCTTTATTTTATTTCCTTTTAATTTTGGGGCTGTTACAGTGGCTTCAGTGTTCTAGTGCGAAGCGGTCTCTAGGTGGTCAAACCGACGGAGGATACCCAATCAGACCGACAGTGGGGGTTCGGTCAGACCAGGGCTTAGGCACCGTGGACTCTGGTGCGGAGCAGTTTACCGTGAGGGTTCTCGCCGAAGAGGGCTTCGGCGTGATGGTGAAGGGTGTCGAATACCGTGCCGACAACAGCCTGACGGCCCGGCGAAGCCCTATCGGTCAGACCGACAGGCTTCGATCTGATCACCTAAGGGCTCTGGGGGCTTTGTAGATGAATTGCAATCACCCCGAAACTCTTTGGCGATGACTTTGAAGGTAATTACCCTGCAAAACAGTAAAAGATCAAGTGCAATCTGGCCTAGAAGCCAAACTCCCAAGAGTAGCAGAAGAAAACCGATAAAACGATAAAAATCCATTTCGTTGATTAAATGGGAGATTCATGAGCGAATCAACAAGGGTTACCGTGATTTTGACGCGGCAGACGGAGGGCTTTCGGCGCAAACCCATGAAGATGGACGTTACTGTGCTAATCCTAGGGCAAGGAAAGTAGATTGGAAGATAAAAGACGATTCAAAGCGAGGGCTTTGTGTTGATATCAAAGCGGGTCTCTTGAATCAGCCTCACCCCTATATTTATAGGGGCTGGTCTCACCTAATTTGAGTAGGATTCAGCCAGGTGGTTAAGATTTGGATAAGAGATCTCTCCTAATATGAGTAGGATTCAGCCAGGTGGTTAAGATTTGGATAAGAGATAAAAAACAGCCGAACCATACTAATCTGAATAGGACTCTGCCGGCCGAAGTGGGCCTCTGCAGGCCTTGCCGAAGCTAGTCTGCCGAGCCGAAGCCTGGCTGCGAAGCAGGCCTCCGAAGGTGCTGTCGAAGCCCAACGTAGGACGGGCCTTCGACACTTTAGGGCTTCGGCCTATGCCGGATATGGCATATTTTCGGCCCAAATTACCAAAATTGATATTTCGACAATTTTGACCATCAATGCCGAATTCGAGTGTCAACAGAATCGTACCCTTATTTTCAACTTTTCTACCCTAGATCAGTCCATCTTCGTGGGTTTGCACTGAAATCCCTCTGTCGGTCATGCCATAATTGGGGTAAGTCCTTGTTGATTCACTTGTGAATCATCCGTTAATCTACGTAACAGATTGCTATCGCCTTGTTGGCTCGCTTGTGAACCATCCATTAATCTACGTAACAGATTGTTACATTTCGTTCTATCTATTTTTCCTATTGCTATACTTGGTAATTCGGTCTCCA
This sequence comes from Zizania palustris, assembly GCA_019279435.1. Lineage (NCBI taxonomy): Eukaryota > Viridiplantae > Streptophyta > Magnoliopsida > Poales > Poaceae > Zizania > Zizania palustris. The sequence goes on from JAAALK010000288.1 coordinate 16,694,370, forward strand.
GGCCGAATTGCCACTTTATCTTTATGTTTTGCAGTGTTTATGCTCTGAGCTCCTTTGCCAAGGATTTTCACTTCAATCTGATCCAAGGGAAGGTGATTTCCAGAGCTAGGAAGATAGTTTTGAAGGCTGCCGGAGCACCCTTCGTCGGATCTTCGCTTCGTCCATCCGTGTCGGATCTGTCACATCGTTGTCGGTTTGGTCAGATTCTGCGCACCGGAGCCACTTCGCATCAGAGTTACTTCATGCTAGAGTCACGCCGGAACACTCCGCATCAGACCTCGTCATGCCAGAGTCTTCGCGCCGAACCCTGTCATTCGGAGGCGAGTTCGCATCGCGATCTGTTCGGAGCCTATCTTTGGTCAGATCGATCTGAACGCCGAAGGTTGCCTTCGGCGCATACTTTTCACCAAATGTTGAAGGCCTCCCTTCGGTGACCCTTCGCACGGTATACTTCGAACCAATCAGGCTTCATTCGACCGATTGGGTTATTTTATCTATACATTTCGGCTCATTTGATTATTTCTGTACAATCTGATTACCTGGTGACTCCACCCCTTGCTACTGTTAAGGGTAGTTGGAACGCGATGTCAGTGTTGTGTTACGCTTAGGCTTATCCCTATGTGTCCACACACTTTTGGATCGTCGAACCTCCCCAAGTGCGGGGACATGTTTTCGTGTCAACACCTCCCATTCTATGTTCGCGCTTATTGCCGTCTCAGAAGAACCCAAGAAGTGGGATTCCCTAGATCTAGTTGGGACTCATCCAGCCTCACCCACGTCTTCTTCCTCACCAATCACACCCTCTCCTTGGCTGGCTTCCCTGAAGTCAGTGGGGTCCTCCACATCGTTCACAAGTGTTGAGCCTCTAGATCTAGAGTCAGGCACAGTGCTCCCACTTGGGCAGCAGACCGATCCCCGGATGGGAGTTGCTCTATCGCGTAGGGTTACTACCATCAACCTAGAGGTTGCGTGCCCCGGAGTCTCAACCACTTCTGCCCACCCCATGGTCCGCGCCTTTGGCCTAGTTCACTCTAGTGTCGGTAGCCACATTCTATGCGGATGGAAGCATAGTGCAAAGGATTGGTTAGAAAGCTGGTATTGCTCCCCTCAGGAGCCGGTTGTAGTTCCGCACGGAGCGCGCCTTCAATGCGCCAGCTATCAATAGATCTCTGTTGGTGTCGTTTCTTGCTGTTGTGATTCCCAGTGGCCCTGTTCCTTTGGACTCCTGGACCTCGGTGCGGCCTAAATTCTGGTGGCAAAAGAAGCCATAGGAACCTCATGTGCAAATTCAAATGAATTAGGATCCAGCTGTTCTGTGATGAAGAAAGTTTCTTCAGGTCATGAAGGGCAAGTGCTTCAACTATCTATCCCTCTCTCATCGTGTTCCATAGTGCAGGAACATTTTTAAGTGTTGGAAATGCAATCATTTCGGTCACATTTCCACCTCCCGCTCATTCAAAGCAAGCACTTGGCCTCCTCTAGCCGCCAATAACTAGAACTCTAGTCGCTCTCAAGGAGAGATTCACAAGGACTCTATTCAATATGGCTCGACTGTCCTACACCGAAGGGACCACGATGATGATGACAGGGATCAAGAACATGACCACTCCCGTCACAGCCGTGCAAAGTCCATCTATGCTTGCATTGGCTGCCGCGATGAGCATGATGTTGTGCCTCTCACCAACAAGAACCATAATACTTTCAAAGACCAAGCTAGGTGAAGTCATCAGACAATACTCCAGAAATCAATTGATTTGCTTAAGGTTAATAGGTCACCGGTCTCCCAAGGCGGTATTGAGCATGTTGATATTTCTTTAATTACTATTGCTTGCATGGATCAAAACATTGTTGTTGTGGAACCTAGACTAGACCCCATGTGTGTTGAGGCTGAAAATGCTATTTTGTTCTCACTAAACTCATCTCAGATCCAAGACTAAACTCATTTCAATCCAAATACTATTAAAATGCGTCAACTGACTAGAAGGATTTGACATCTTGAAGGACATACACTCGGGAATGTGTGGAAATCATGCTAGAGCCAGAACTCTCGTGAGAAAGGTATTTTGATCTGGTTTTTACTAACCGGCCGCCAATGAAGATGCCAAATTACTTATCATAAGATATCAGGGGTGCTAATTCTTCACCAAGCAAAATCATCTCTCCGCCCAAGAACTTTAGACAATCCCACCTTCCTAGCCATTTGAATGCTGGGGGCTCGACATGGTCGGCCCATTTTAGAAGGCTCAACAAGGTTTTGATAGCCTACTCGTTGCTATTGATAAGTTCACCAAGTGGATTGAAGTTATTCCACTCAAGACCTGCACCAAAAAGAAATTTGTGGATTTCATTCAAGGAATTACATATTGATTAAGTGTCACTAATCAAATCATTACTAATCTTGGGACATAATTCACTGCTAATGATTTCTAGGAATTATGTGAAGACCGGTGCATTGAAGTAAAATATGCATCTGTAGCACACCCTGAACGAGCTAATGGCACAATTCTTCAATGGTTTAAGGCTAGTGTTTTCGATCCTCTCAACAAGTATGGTGGTCGGTGGTTGCACGAATTATCGACTATCTTATAGGAACTTCATACTCAGCCAAGCTGAGCTACTATCAAACTTATTTCTTCTTAGTTTATTGATTGAAGGCCATTCTACCCAAGGATATGCTCCATGAGACCATGAATCCCCCAAAATTCAACACTATGATGAGGGGGCCACCCAACAAACAAGAGAGGAAGACATTGATAGCCTAAAGGAAGATTGGATGCAATGATTCAATCCGACTGGTACTAGCAAGTTCTTCGTTGATATCACAATTGTAATGTACGTGATCGGTCATTCAAAGCTGGAGATTTGGTCCTTTGCCGAGTATAGTCTACGACTAGTGCGCACAAGTTATCTGCCCCATGGGAGGGTCCATTCATCATCTCTGAGGTGACTTGGCAAAGTTCCTATCGGTTGATATAGGAAGATTGACAGTGCATCCCCAACTCCTAGAATATCGAGCACCTATGCCAATTTTACCCCTGATATTATACGCTATGTACTTTTTATATTCGATTAATAATAATTTATTTATCCAATACTTTTGTCCCTTCTGAACCCCGAGTATTCGTCCTTTGTTATCACTTTACCCTAGAGTCTATGACCTGCTAGCTCTAGCTCTAGCGGTCGGTCAGGTGTTTTCTCTGACTAATCACCCTGAGTTGTTATCCGTTCTACTCCATGGGGAGGTACTGTCGGTTAACTCATCGAACGCTTGGGGGCTCTCCAAATTCGCCTAATGATCTTTTTTCACTAACACTTGTGGCTCGATCCCCTCTATATTTTTTCCGAAGCCTTTTGAAACTCACGATTCAATATGTGTGGCTAAGTTTCGCTACATTATGAACTAAGGCTATACCAAACACTCCAGAATTCACATATCCAAGGGTCCAGCACATCACACAGATAAAAGTCCAAATGAAATTTCAAGTAAAATAACATTTGTCATATTTCCAGCAAAGTTTTCCATATATTATACTACTCGGCCGGATCTTGTGAGAATACTTGCAGGTGTTGGATAAGCACGTTGGCCGTTTCCTTCACCTCTGCGTAGTACTTCTCCATGTCGTCTTCTTGGACGGTTGACGGACAACCCTCCCGAATATACTCAAGTTCAGTGTAGGGGTACAACGCTCGGACAATTCCAAGCGTGTGCGCCATCGCCGTGTGCAGGAGCCCTTGGACATGGCTCGAGAGATTAAAAAATTATGTGTGTGTATTAATTAGATTGAAAAAATCACAAAATTAAAGGTTTAGTACTTACCATGTGTGTGTGTATATGAATTGTATGGGATAAGATTATTTTTACTAGGAGTGTTGCAAAACTAATATATGTTGCCTTATTAATTTATTGGTAGTAAAGCATATAATTTGTAAGGGAAGTCTCAACCTATATTTTTTAAATGATGTCATATCTTGCTAGTTGCTATATTAGTAAGACACATTATCTAGAAACCATACTTCCAACTTTGATTTCTTACTATAAATTTATTAGTGAATTTTTTATATCTTTCTCTCTCCCTTATTATCCAATTCATTTTCATCTCCACACCTTAGATGTTATGATGATATGGTATTTTAGTTAAGACATGCTTTTTTTATTTTCTATTATCTTTCTTCTTAAATATTTTGCCACGTCATATTATTTTATCTCTCTTATTTAATTTCATTGTCTAATTATTTTATTTCCTACGTGGCATTCTAATAAATGCACACCATTCTAACCTTTCTACATGGAGGTTTGGAACTGCTCTAATGGGCAATTGTGTTGGAATTCTTAACATTGAAATTCACAGGAAGAAAGGAAAGCAAGCAGCTGTTTAAAGGAGAGTAGCACTCTAAAGAAGTGGCTTCGTTATAATAGCATTTGGATCTATTTTCATTGAACAGCCTTAAGAAATGCTATTATAGCAAAGTGCACATCTTTGAAGTGCTAAAATAGTAAATCTCTCTTGTTTAAAGTGACCAGTGCAGGGCCAGTAGAGCTACCTATCTAGCTAAACAACCCACGGAAAGATTTAGTGTAAGCACCATGCTCATCAACGCCCTGCTACTCGTCCTGCTTGCCTCGTGGCCGCCGACGGCGAGCTCCACGGTGAGCCCGCTGTACTCAAGCTGCCGCAGCCAGGACTCCGGGAACATCACGTACCGATCCAACCTGCGAGCACTTGGAGACCAGCTAGCGACCAACGCCGACTCATCCGGCTTCGCGAGGAGCAGCGTCGGCTCGGCGCCCTACATGGTCCACGGCCTCGTGCTCTGCCGGGGCGACTTCACCGGCTCCGACTGCACCGATGGCCTCAAGGCCGCCTTCCAGGACGTCGTTGACCGCCTCTGCGTCAACGCCGTGAACGCCACCGTCTATTACGACCAGTATATGCTCCACTTCACCGGCGACGAGCGTGCACTCTCGAACCTCGCCGACAACGCGCCGGAGTGGTTCGCGAATAACATGAACCAGGTCAAGGGGGCCGACGCGGCGGCGCATCTCATGGAGAAGGTCATGCATCTCATGAACGAGACGTCCGACTTGGCCGCGTCCGGCTCGATGAACGGCGGCAAGTACGCCACCGGGGAGACGTGGTTTGGCGAGCAAGGCGTGGACATAGTCTACGGCCTGGTGCAGTGCACGCCGGACCTCACCGGGCGCAGTGCCGGAGCTGCCTCGCCGGCATCATCGCGAAGATGCCGGCGAACTTCAGTGGCCCATCGGGAACCTTTGTTGGCGGTAGGATCCTCGGAGTGCGCTGCAACCTGCGTTACGAGAAGGAAATCTTCTACCAGGAGACCAGCGCCACGATCAAACGCGACATGCCAAAAAGTACGTCTTCTCTCCTTAATTCTTCTTAGTTTCAGAAAACTATGCATGCATATCACCAAATGGATCAAACCAATCTAATATAAAATCATCAAGAAATCAATCAAAGGATCTTCGATGTGATAGAAAAAAGAGAAAAAAAAAAGTATACACACATACATAATTACTTAAGTCTTGAGAGCACGTCTTGCATTGAGTCTTGATCGACATGAAACTATAAAAGCGAGTCTTGCTACTAGACATCTCCGCCAACCAAAACTATGTCTTTTTTTTTGAGAGAGAGAGCAACCCTAACATAATTAATTACAACCCTAACAAAGCTAGCACCGCAAGTTTCCTCCTGAACGCTTGAACTGCTGCATGCATCCAGAGAAACTGAGCACGATGCTCAATATCATCATATTTGGACTGCCGTGCCTGGTATTCCTCGTATCCGTGGTGCTCCTCAGGCCTTACATCGTCAAGAAGATAAGAGGTGAGTAACAAAAAATTTAGTCTCGGCTGGTGCGTGGTCGATCATCATATCTGTGTATTCTTCACAGTTACACTTCATTGATTTTTCTTGCAATTCTGTGGTAACAGAGTTGCTGTTGCAGAGGGACCTCGTCATATTGGAAAGAGAGATTGTGAATGAAAGCGACGAAAGGTTTTCACTGTTCAAGTTTCTAAGATAAAAGATGCTACGGGTAATTTCTTCCACGGAAACAAACTCGGAGAAGGCGGATTTGGTCCTGTCTATAAGGTAAATTAATGCATGAGCTCAAACTAAAATTAAGCAATCCTTATCGATCAATAGTCATCTCTACTCATCTAACATATTCATCGATCAGGGCCGTACGACTACGAACCAGGATATAGCAGTGAAACGACTTTCCCCAAATTCTCTGCAAGGATTCAAGGAGTTCAAAAACGAAATTAAACTCATCGCATGCCTTAAGCATAGGAATCTTGTCAGGCTCCTTGGATGCTGCATCAAAAATAAGGAGAGGATACTGGTATATGAATACATGCCAAACGGAAGCTTGGAAGATCTAATTTTCGGTATGCATGCATGCCATGTTTTAGTGCTATTTTTTTCACTTTGTTGATTGCACACTATTTCAATAGCTTCAAATTGTTTAGTTCCAGTAACAGCATGCAGTACTTACGATTGTGAAAAAAAAAAACAGGAGAAGAAACGAGACCAAATTGGGCCGTGCGGCGGCACATAATTGATGGGATAGCAGAAGGCCTTCTCTATATACATGACTATGCACAGGCATGCATAGTCCACAGAGACCTCAAACCTAGCAACATACTGCTAGATCATGAAATGAATCCCAAGATTTCAGACTTTGGAATCGCTAGGATATGTCTCTCCAGTGTGACGGAATCAAACACCACGACAGCAATGGGAACATTGTAAGTGTTTACTCTAATTTAATTAGCATGCATCACATTTCAATTTCTTGGAAATACTTGACTTCATGTTAGTGTTTATTACGTAGCTTTTCAGTCTGCGGTATATAATATGAGAAGTAAACCAACGTGTTCCTATGATCAATGTTGCATACAGCTGTAGATTATTCCACATTTTTAAGGCCGCACCAATTACAATGCTTACAGAACTCTAGATAATATATGTATGTTGACTACTGGAAGGAATCTTCACACCAATTACAAACAGAACTTGTGTAATCATATAAGACAAGTCCATCCATCACTCGTCAAGATCAATACTGACTTATCAAACCAATGATATACTCACGTCAAATAAAAGATATAACTTTCTAAATTTCTCAATTTACGAATTATCCACACACACAACATATCCATCTAATAAAACAAATACTACAAAGAAAAAAGGGCATATCATGTCAAAATGACCTAAAAGTTGCAAACTTTGTTTTACTATGCTTAGAGTAATTCAAAATATAAAAACTGTAGATTGGCATTTACATGTGCTACAATGAAAGTGAAAATGAAAGCTGCAACTTTCACTAACAAAAACTCAAATTAGTGCCGGTTTTGTTATTGAAAGTTGTCTAGAGAGTGGTGAGTAGGAAAACCTCATAAATTCTTCAAAAATAGAGATTGATATTTCTTGAATATCCGGTAATTAATTCTGAAACTTTCTCGGTCTAGAATTTCTAGGATTTATTGCACTACGGGAACAGGAGGGTTTGCCGAGTGCCTAGGGCACTCGGCGAAGCCTCTTTTGCACTCGGCAAAGGCTTCGCCGAGTGCCACACTCGGCGAACCCCACTCGGTACACGCTTTATCGGCGACGAGGGTGTTCGCCGAGTGTTTTTTATCAGGCACTCGGCAAAGTCTTTGCCGAGTGCAATGTGGCACTTCGCCGAGTGTCACGGTGGCACTCGGCAAATGCACTCATCTGACGGTCGGGGTGGCCGTTAACGGGGGTTTGCCGAGTGCCCCACGTGGCACTCGACGAAGGGGGTTTATCGAGTGCCACGTGGGCACTCGGCAAAAGGGGTCGGGGGCACGTGGCAGGGGGCCTTTGCCGAGTGCCCTACGTGGCACTCGGCGAAGGGGGTTGCCGAGTACCACGTGGGCACTCGGCGAAGGGGGTCAGGGGCACGTGGCAGGGGGCCTTTGCCGAGTGCCCCACGTGGCACTCGGCGAAGGGGGGGCTTTGCCGAGTGCCACGTGGAGGCACTCGGCAAAGCCTCTCCAGAATGCACAGAAACGTGTCAGTGGCTTTGCCGAGTGTAGCACTCGGCAAATTTTTTTTAAAATTTTTTCATTTATTTAATGCATATTTCATCCAAAAATCACATTCAATCACAAAATTCATCACAAATTCACATTTAGTCACAAAATTCATTCCAAAATTCACATTCAATCACAGATATTCACATTCAATCACTATATGAATCACAAATCACATTCACATCACAAAAATCACATTCACATCACAAAATTCACGATCACATCACAAATTCACGTTCACGTCACAAATACAAGTTCAAATTGATATCACAAGTTCAAGTTCACGTTCATGGTGACAAGTTCAAGTTAATTAACAATTTCATAACGGCAACTCACACCACGCCTCACAAGTTAGCATTACCGCTATGCCCAGTGTGCGGAGATGGTTGCGTGTTTGATCCTGCTGCCGATGAATGAAACTGAAAAAAAGAAAAATAGTTAGAACAATTGTATATAACAAAAACAATATTAGAAAATCACATTACCACTCTGTGGAGTCCGTGGAGATTGTTGAGGTTGAGAAGGAAGTCCAGGCAGGCCCATATGACCTGAAAAAGATTCACCCATCTGCGCAAACCACTGCTGCATCTGGGTCTGCATCTCGGCCTGCATCTGAGCCTGCAGTCGAGCCTCCATCTGGTTCTGCCACTCGGTCCTTTGTGATCTTTCTTCATTTAGTTGGGCCTACAAAACATTAATTCATAGTCATTAACGTTCCAAAACAAACAAATTGAAGTGTTCGATGATTGATGAAAATGAACTAACCTGTAGATCAGCAATCAGACCCATAGATGTGTCTCGGCGAGGGCGTATACCCGGACCGGAGGTCGAGCTCGAGCTCTCACCTCAGATAGAGAGGGGGTACTACGGGTATCAATGGCGCCTTCGCCCATCAAATATCGCCCATGTCTCTTGCCTCCTCCAGCCCTCATGACCACCTCGCCATCGATGTCATGTGCGACTGGGTCATAATCGGCGCCATGCACTTCCCTTGCCATCTCTGAATAGTCTTGGAGGCGTTGATATGCGTTCCGATTAGTGTACGACTCAGCGGGGTCATTTGGATTGTGAGTATTGCCTTCAACCGCCCTCCCTTTGTGAGCCAGAGCATATGCCATGACTTGGGAGCATTCCTGACCCGCATTGGTCGTTGACTGAAACAAGAAGATAGTTAGAGTTATACTGTGCAATTAAGCGAAAAAAAGAAACATGTAACTACATACCCATCTCGCCCTGAATTGGTCGAGGTTCAGCGAGCCTTGATGGTGTGCTGCATATTCCAAACCGTAACTCTTCCGAACGAGAGACGCCTAGGTTACGCGACAATAAAAAAATAAATTTTTGACAACATCATGCATAAATCGAACGGCACGATGGCCGTCACCCACATACACATCACGACACGATAGCCGACATCCACATACACACATATATATAATGGCACTATGGTCGGCATCCACATACACAAGATATTAATCAACATAACCATTAAAACATAAAAAGTATTACAATGATTATATTAAAATTTCTAAAACATGTATATTAGAACAACATGGTATTAACATGGTATTATTAATAATTAAATATGTGATTAAAAATTACATTAAACTTGGCATTAAATTGTCTCATCTAATAATATATATTAGTTTGCTACTATAGCTAGTTCCTAGCTCATTAATCAGTTAGTTTAGTTTATTTTTTGTTCGGTCATATATAGGCTATATATGATTTAATTCACTCTAACCTATAATATATATTAGTGTATTAATTTAAATTGGGAGGCACTCGGCGAACGAATTTAAAAAAAACGTTTACCGAGTGCCACCAGTAAAGCGCTCGGCAAATGATATTTTTTTTAAATAAACCATTTCTTTGCCGAGTGCCAGCGATAATTGCACTCGGCAAAGATTTTTAATTTTTTTAAAAAAATAGAAAATAGAAAAAAGACAGTAAAAAAACTCATAATTTGGCATTATATAATATACACTTATGTTTACTCCTAGAAATTTTCTTAGTTCAAATAAACAAATTTAATGCACTTGTAGTTCAAATTTGGGATCTTTTAATTAAATTCTATAAAGAAGTTCAATTAACTAAAATAGCAAGCTAGTACTAAAAAATCCCAAATTTGGACATGGTATAAGATATATTGGGTTTTAGCAGTACAAAAGTTTTAAGTTCAAACAAAGATTTGAATATCGATTTGCTTCTAAACCTAGCTCATTCCATCCCTAAACACATTTACCTTCTCGTGGATTCTCCACTTTCCAAACGTCGTACATGAAAACTTTGTCGAAACATTATGAAATTTTTATCACAGTATATATGTATGATATAATGACACCATGTCAAGTATCATATTTTTTAGGCATCAATTTAATTTTCTAGAATTAAAAACCCATTAAGCTTCATGTTTCCGCCCGAGCGTCGTAAATTATATTTTAAATATTTAGATATATTTAGTTATAAAAGATTACAAATGGAATTATTTAGATATGGCACTCGGCAAAGATGATTTTTTGGGTCTTTGCCGAGTGCCATTTCTATTTGCACTCGGCAAAGAATTTTTATACTATTTTTTTAAAAAAACTAAAATAGAATAAAGACTTTAAAAAAACACATAATTTGGCAATATATAATATACACTAATATTTCATCCTAGAAAATTTCTAAGTTTAAATAAACAAATATAAGGCACTTGTAGTTTAAATTTGGGATCTTTTACTTAAAATCCTATAAACAACTTTTATTAACCAAAAATAACTAACTAACTCTAAAAAAGGCCAATTTTTGACATGGTATAAGATAAATTGAGTTTTAGTAGTACAAAAAGTTTTAGGTTCAAACAAATATTTGAATATTGATTTGCTTCTAAACCTAACTCATTTCATCCCTAAACTCCTAAACCTTCTCGAAGATTGTCCAATTTCTAAAGGTCATACTTCAAAACTTTGTCGAAACATTATGAATTTTTTACCATATTATATATGTATGATATAATGACACCATGTCAAGTGTCATATTTTTTAGGCATCAATTACATTTTCTATAATTAAAAAACCATTAACCTGCATATTGCCGGTCGAGTGTCGTAAATTAGATTTTAAATATTTAGTTATATTTAGTTGTAAAAGATTACAAATGTAATCATGAACACAAATATGATTTTTCCATAATTTTTGAGTCATTATTTCATGTACATGCATTTCAAATTTGACCCACTTGGAAGTAAATCCTAGAAATACGATTAATTTATTAAAAATATCAAACACACTCATAAAAGTATGAAAATTTTCCATAGATTAACAGATGTTGAATTATGACTGTATAAAAAAATTCAGGTTCAAAACATTTTTAAAATGTGATATGGACTCAAAATGTGTTTTCACATGAAATAATGAGATTATTTGCCGAGTGTTTTTCTGGATGGCACTCGGCAAAGGCTAAGGTTTGCCGAGTGTCTGTTAGTGGCACTCGGCAAACCCAAAAATTCACCCCCATCGTCATAACGACGTCAGCAAAAAAATGGGCGGGAGATTTTCCAGGCTGTTTGCCGAGTGTCAACGATGTGGCACTCGGCAAACTATGCCTTTGCCGAGTGCAACAATCTTTGCCTGAGTGCCCGATGGAATGCACTCGGCAAAGATTGTTGCACTCGGCAAACAATCGTTTTTCGGTAGTGTTGGATGTTCTAGGAATCTAGAAACTCTAGGATACCGGAGGTTACATGATTATTTGGATGTTCACAAATAGCTAGATCTATTTGCTAACAAGTCATGCAAGCACAGAAAACTAGATCTAGCAAGTGTTCTAGTAGATCAAGCGATATTTCGATGCTAGCCTAGATAACCATGAAATGAAGAACAATGTACTCATGCAAAATTTTCAGTTTATCAGCAATGTAATTGATTGATATGCTAGGATTAAGAACTTGAACTTAAGCGCAAGGTTGTGTGCAAATGTTTATCAAATTTAAATATGTAGAAGAGGATCATCGGTATGGAACGCAACATACGGGCGCCCAACACAATTCAGAATCTCATGCATGCACAACATTCCATTTTTTCGTAGTTTTTTCCGGCCCACAGCCTATTTTTAAATAATTATTTTAAAATCAATGATTTAAATTAATTTTAACTATTATCTTTCTACAGAGGTAACTAGACCCTTGTATATCACCTTAGTTTAGATGATTGAACAAATTGAATTTTAGATAATAGAAATCGATTCAACCTCGACAACAATATGTATCCAGCCAGATTGATGATCATTATTACTTGTACTTTTTTCATGATTGTCTTGCCATATGAACTTGCGCACATATATATGAATCGTTTCTTTTCAGTGGATATATTGCGCCCGAGTACTACTCCCAGAATGTTTACTCGACAAGGTCTGATGTTTTTAGTTTCGGCATTTTGGTTCTTGAGATCATAAGTGGGAAGCGAGCCGTCGGTTCATACAGACTATCCGGAAGATCATATGAGCTCAGGAGATATGTGAGCGAATATTTCGTTAAATATTCTGCGCATTGACATCATCATCTCATGTTTAAGCTCTCTGCTTGCTTATGTTTGTTGAAATAATGTTACCATGTTAAATTTGCTCATAGGCTTGGCAACTGTGGAGAGAAGAGAGATGCGACGAGTTGGTGGATCCTTCCATTGGCGAAGAATACCAGGAGATGGACATCATAAGGTGCATTCAGGTTGCACTTCTTTGTGTCCAAGACAGTGCAGAGGACAGGCCAACAATGCACGATGTGACGACGATGCTAAGCAACGGAAACAGGAGGCTGCTCATGCCTGCACAGCCCGGTTCCTTCGTTATAGAAGTTGGAGATCGATTGAGGTGACCTGTTATGAACTATGATGGAGCCAGAGCTATATATATATGTTTTTCTTAACCGAAGGTTGGCTGGACGAGATTGAACTACACATCTGCTAATAACAAGGGGCTATGTTTTTCTTAACCGAAGTTTTCATGATATTATATTTGTCTCACTTTTTTATTTATACATAATATTAGAGTAGTCAAGGTATGCCTAGTTGACTTTGAAAAGTAAAAATATGACTTCGTTTGAGACTATACTGTATAACATATTATTAGTGATGATTTAAAATCGCTATTAGTGATAAGTTTTGAGCTATAATTTATTTATTACTCGGAACTAATAGTCGGAATCCAAACCTTTCACGTGCATCTTGTTCTACGAGGTAGTTCGGGTTAGCAAGCTCTATGTCTCGCCGGCGATGACCTGCTGCCCACATTCGGTGCTCGGGTTAACATCGCTAGGCCAACCAGGAACACCCCAAATTCATCCAAGCATGCTGAATACTTCTTGGTAACACTAATTGGGTGAAAATATTAATTAATTAGACCCTAATATAATTGATTTCCTCGTCCTCACCTCCGGGCTCGGGAGAACCGACGGTTCCAGGACGGTGTCGCGCTTGCCTTATTGAGACAATCCTAGCATGATCCACTCCGTTAATCTCATCCTGTTTGGTGTTGTATCTCTATCTGCAAAATTTCTGTGGTTGAGCCGCCCTGACCTCGTCGGACAACGACGGTGCGCTACCACCGTTCGTACCGTCTTCTACCTCTTGCCAGCGCTAGTTCGCCGCCATTCTTTCACTTTGGACCCACCACCACACTACGGAAAATAGTAGTTCACCGAGTGCCTAGCTCTTTGCCTAGTATAATTTTGGGGCGCTTTTGACAAAGTGGGGTATTCACCAAGTGTGAAGAAATACATTTGACGAACTTTTACATACGTGCGGCGAACTACAAAAAAAAACATGTACTCAATGAAGTTTGACACTTACAAAAATCGGGAAAAAATCACTCCAGACGGAGGTCGCAACTCGCAACAGTGTGTTTTGCATGAAAAAAACTGGTTTGTCAAGTGGTATCGGTGAATCACCGGCCACTCCACTCAAGGGTGTACTTGAGGTGGTGATTAGATGTGTGTAAGAAAAGCACAATATTTTTAGATTTGATGGTCGACTCTAGAACACAAGAGCTAATGTTTATATTGATTAAAGCCTCTTAAAGAATAATAACCCTCCGTCTAGTATTTTGACGTGTAATATGATGGTAGATTTTACAACATGACACAACCTAGCTATGGAGGCTTGGGGCATCCAAAATAAGAAAAATATGCTAAAAAGCTTAGATGCCTCTAGGGGGTCTTGTCTTCTTTATATACTCAGGAGGTGAGTCTAACAACCCATGACTCTATCCCGAGTAAGACTTGAATTTCCTATCTATCTCAGGTATCAAATCCCTAATTACAAGGATTCTAATACAAATAATTCGATCTCTAGATATCATATCCGAAGCCTAACTACCTGATAATGACTTAATTAAATTTCCTTATCAGAATCAAACCTCTATTTATAGGTCATACACTACGGGAATACACTTGTTTATCGAGTGCCTACGACACTCGGTGAACCCCATTTGGCAAAGGGTCTCTTGGCAGAGAGGTTCTATCAGTAGGCACTCGGTAAAGGTTTTTTAATTGTTCTTTGCCGAGTGCCAAGGTTATTTGCACTCGGCAAAAGTTTTTTAATTTATTTTTAAAAAACCTAAAATAGAAAAAAGACAGTAAAAATTCCAATTTTTTGTATGATATAATATACACTGAGTTTTCATCCTAGAAAAATTTCTAAGTTCAAATAAACAAATTTAAGGCACATGTAATTCAAAATTGGGATCTTTCAATTAAAATCCTATAAAGAAATTTAATCAACTAAAAATAGCGAACTAGCCATAAAAATGCTAATTTTTGGCATGGTATAAGATACATTGGGTTTTAGTAGTACAAAAAGTTTTAAGTTCAAACAAAGATTTGAATATCAATTTGCTTTTAAACCTAACTCATTCTATCCCTAAACTCAACCTTCTCGAAGATTCTCCAATTTCCAAATGTCGTACATGAAAACTTTGTTGAAACATTATGAAATTTTTATCACAGTATATATGTATGATATAATAACGCCATGTCAATTTAATTTTCTATAATTAAAAAACCTTGTTGCTCCATGTTGCCGACCGAGTATCGTAACTTATATTTTTAATATTTAGCAGTAAAATATTACAAATGGACTCATTAACATAAATATGATTTTTCTACAATTTTTGAGTCATTAATTCATGTACATGCAGTTCAAATTTGATCCACTTCGAATTAAATCACATAAATACACTTAATTAATTAAAAATAGCAAGCTCACTCAGAAAATATGAAACTTTCCATGGATTAAAAAATATTGAATTATGACTATCAAAAAATTCAAGTTCAAAACATGTTTAAAATGAGACATGGACTCAATATATGCTTTCACATGAAATAATGGGTATCTTCACTTTGTGAAAAAAACACTCGGCAAAGTAGGCAACCCGGACATGTGGCCGACCATATTTGCCGAGTGCCTAACGTGGCACTCGGCAAATACTAGGCTTTGCCGAGTGCCCATTAGTGGCACTCGGCAAACCCTAATTTTTCCCTCTGCCGTTATAACGGTGAACAGACTTCCGGGGGCGCCGGGTTTTTCAAAATGTTTGCCGAGTGCCTTCGACGTGGCACTCGGCAAACATGAAATTGCGCCGAGTGTAAATAGTTTCCCGGGTGTATTTTCGGGAACACTCGGCAATTACTAGTATGCCGAGTGACCGATGGAATGCACTTGGCAAATCCTCGGGCACTCGGCAAACAATCTGTTTTCGGTAGTGATACCGAATAGTCAATGCTGATTGTGGTCTACCCTTGGTCGAGTCTAATATCTCAACTACCTTTGGCAAAAACAAGCTAGGAGGAGCTCTCTTTTGATTTAGAACTTCAACATCTTCATCCAACCATGATGTATTTTTTAAAAATCTTATGATCTTCTTTTTTGTGAGGTGCACCGCATCGGTGCACCCATACAGTATAGACCCTAAGCCTTGAGTTAAATGGAATATTTTTCTCAAGGCTTCAAAAATATTCTATAAATAATAATCTTTTTCTTTACAAATCTATGTTTTGTCGTTGTTGAGACCTTGCTAAAAATAGGTCATGCTTGAAGTCTTGAAATTGTGATGAGCTTGGAAGAAAATGGTCTAGAGTCTTTGAGTAAATTGATGTCCTGTTGTTCAGGCCCCTCTTCAATACAGATGCCCACGAGGACAAGGCCCGTTGAGTTTGTAAGCGCTCGAGGATTTTTAGTCCCAAGAACTCATACTTTAGGTCAGACGAGCCCCTAAGCGCGAGAGTCCACGAGCGCATGAGCCCCCGAGCATGAAGATCTTTGGGCGCATGAGCCCCTGACCATGATGATCTTCAGGCATGCGCAAGCCCCCAAGCACGAGACCCACCAGCGCGAGGGGTCTGAACCATTGCTGATTTCATATATTGTGCTAGAAAATGTTGTTTCATAATTCCTTTTCCCATCCATGATCATTGCGTGGGAGCTGGAAAGACTGAAAGACGTCTTTCTCATAACAGAGTCGCATGTCACATGCAGCGTGTTGATGAAGATAATACGGTGAGAACCTCTTTGCCTTCTCCATCAAATAATTGCACAATGATTGAACTAATGCTCATTGTGCAGGTGGTTGGGAAGAACACCTCTATTTAAATTAGAACCACCTCCCCCTTCTATGTCTTGATATGGTTCCTATTGATTCCTTCTTCTTCACACCTGTGAGGGAGTGATTTTTGATGTCGCTTGGAGCTCCATGGATTCACGAAGTGTTTGCTTGACCACTGAGTTTGTTGCTCTGAGAAACCAAGTGAGGCTTTCACTATGGTTCTATCTTTATGATGAGTGATTGACAAGGTTGTCTGGATAATTTGGTTGTCTGTGTGAATCATAGTATGGGTTGCATGGAGTGGCATGTTTTTCTTGTCTCGTGTGTTCGGGGTTGAGATACTTGTCAATTGTTGATGGTGGGTGATCAGGGTTAGACAAGGAGTCTAATGCCAGATGGTCGAGGATGCCAGTTGAAGTTGAAAGTGATCTCAGGCGTACGCATGGAGATAAGGCAAGACATGGAAGAACTAATAATCGAGACAAAGTGTTGATCAAGTCAGCGAAAGGGAAGCCAGTGCAAGTGACAAGGCGGCTCGAGGGATCGAGAGTGGGAGAGACTTTCTGGCAGTTGAGTTCGCTGACTGACGACACATGTCGAAGATCTGGAAGGCTTTGTCGGTTCTTGCTGAAAACCATCACATCACAAAATGTTTTTTAATTCCAATAAATAGGAGTTTATTTTTTGCTTAGTAGTCTATATTAAGTGTAATCTTTTAGTATTTTTCAGAATTTTCAAATTCTAAAAAAATATTAAAAGAATAGGGTCAATGATGTAATAAATTAGGAGTATACATTAATGTATTTTTCAGAATTGATAATTCTGAAAATACATAATGGCAAATAGGTAAATATCTAAAACTTTAACCCTAATGGCATTTTGGGGAATACTTTAATGGGCTTGCCTATATAAAGGACCCCATGCCCAAAGGTTAGGAGACTTTTGAGGCTGTCATTTTGGGGCTATCAACCACAAACTCTACATTTTCATTTTGCTGTGAATTTTATTATGTTCTTGAGTTACTGTTCATAATCTTGCACACTGCTTTCTTGTGTCGGTTCTAGAACAGAGGAACGCAAAGCACCAGAGTGCAGCGCTCCTCTCATCTCTGTACTATAGCGATCTAGGAATGAATCAGGTACAGAAATTGGTGTTTTGTTTTGATTCTAGTTCATTTCTTTGTTGTGATCTCTTTCAACCGTGTGATTTCAGAGTTGATCTTCTTCTGCATCAGATTGGTTGTGGTAGGATTTGCTTATGTGATTTACATCAGTTTGCTTCTAAACTCCCTGTTCATTTTGTCGAAGTAGACATAATTGCTGGTGACTTGGTTTTTGCTATAGAGACATATCCATCAGAATGCTTCCCTTCTTTTTGTCTTGGCTCTAAGAGTTTTGGAGCTGTGTTGTTGATGAAATACAGTCATTGCAATCTGTTGCCAGTCTTCATTAGCAAGTGATTGAGATTGAACAGAGCAGTATGGAAGTTCAGAGTTTCTGATTTAATACAGTGCTGTCGATAACAAGTTTTATTTACTGCCAAACTTTTTCTCTGTAGCAAATCAGGGTCTCTTTCTTTTAACTTTGTTTGAGTATATTGTGGTTTGGTTCCATCTGATTTGTGTTCAGATTGTGATTTTAGTTTTAGTTTCAGTTTCAGTGTATAAGTTCTCGTCCTAGTTGTTTATATCTCGTCCACTCAGGAAATCTCTACTACAGTTAACACACCTGTTGATCTCTATTTGCTAGCACCAGAACCAATCTTGTGTAGTACAGTTCTAAATTCAGTATAAAATGTTCAAGAACTAGAGTTTTTAGATTGTTCTACAGCAAGCTATTGGTTCTTCTTTCAGCTCAAATCTGTTTGTATTGTGTTTTTGAGATAATCCTAGTTGATCTGTTGTGTTGAGATTGTATTTCAGATTGACAATTGCAGCAGTTATTAACTCATTGATTAGTTGATCTTATGAGTGTTGATTTTTCTGAATGAAGAGGGTGTCTCAATTCATGTTATATAATAAGGTTAATTTTTTCCGTGCCATTACAATTTTTGCGGTTTGCCAATATGTCATCGATGTGTCACTGACACATGGGGGCCGCCACAGTCACTGACAGTGGCATATAGGCAATTTCTGAAAATTATAATGGTATCTGAGTAATTTTCCCTATATAATAGAGCATAGATTTCATTGAAGATTCAGAAATTCAAGTGTTGTTAAACATTTAATACTGATTTTGAGTGTTTGATATAGTCAGGTACTTTGTTCTAATTTCAAAAGCGATTATGTTTTTATCAGATCTCTATATCTCTGAACATTGTCGGCAAACCAGTTGTCGATAGCCTTCTATAGGCAATTCATATGCTGAACTAGAGGCTCTAAATCAGAGAATCAAATTCCGACAGAATAGATCGACACTTCAAACTCCGATTTAGAAAGAAATTTTAATTTGGTTTGATTTCTGTTCTGGATTTTAACTGTGAGTCTTAATTTATCTTCTATAATTTTTAGAGGAGCATTGGGTGTTCTGAACAGACCATCTGATTCACGAGAATTTGTCGAGGCGCCTATTCACCCCCCTAGTCACCTAATCTGATCCCACAATTGGTATCAGAGCCAGTTAGATCACAAGTTGACCTTAACCGGTTTGTGATCTTTTTGGCGACATGGACAAGAATTCTAAGATTCTAATGTTTGATGGTCGAGATTTTGCCTATTGGAAGGTGTGCATGGAGGTTTATCTACTAAACCAAGGAAGTGCTATATGGGACATTGTTGATTCCCAATATGTGATTCCTGAAACTCGCACCTCACATGCTGAGAAGGAACAATACGATTGTAATAGCAAAGCAAGAAACATATTGTTCGTCAGTTTGAGTCGCAATGAGTTTGGCAAGGTCTAACACCTATGAACTGTACGTGAGATTTGGACAACCTTGAAACTTTTCATGAGGGAACTACTCAGATTAAGGCTAGGCGGCAAAGCACATATAATCAAGAATATCAAATGTTTGTGCAAGGTCCTGTCAAATCTGTAGATGCTATGTTTGCTCGATTTGATGCGATTGTGAGCAATTTGCGCTCCACTGGGACTTTAGCTTATTCGGACCATGATAGAGCTATCAAACTTCTCTATCCACTTGATCGTAGCATATGGGAGGTGAAGATCTCTAGTATTGAAAAGTCAGCAAGTTTTGACACTTTGACTTGCGACGAACTTTTTAGTAAGCTTAAGTCCACCGAGATTGCCAAGGCGTCTCTTTCTGGAATTGGGAACTCTTTGCCACAATCCATGGCACTAGTTTCCGGTTCTAGCAGTTGCACCTCATATGTAGGTAACCTTTCTAGTGGTTTTGGAGTTTGTGCTTTCTCTAGAGGTTTTGCCTTGTCTTCTTTGGTCTCCATCACTAAAGAACAGGTGGACACATTAGATGATGAGGAGCTTGCGCTCATAGTAAAAAGTTCACCCGATTATATAATGATAGAAGGGATCAAAGAAAAGGATGCTCTCGAGGATGTTTTGAGTGTGGAGACCTTAATCATATCAAAGCTAATTTCCCAAACTAAAAGCAAAGAATGAACATGAGCACAAACACCAGAATAGAGACAAAAAAAACCTTCTTCAAAGGATGTGAAACCAAGGGTGGTTTTGGTCTAGATGATGAGTGATTGACAAGGATGAGAGTTTGAGTGGTTGAGGTTGGTTGAGTACATTAAGGGTTTTGATGTGAAATGGAGGTTTGGTTGCCGAGGGTTTCAGTGGTGCGTCGCGTTCTTGTTTTGGCTTGTCTTGGATGTGCAGGGTGGAGATGCTGACCGACTGTCGACGGTAGGTGATAGAGGGTCGAGCGGGGAGCTTGATGTCGGAGGATCAGGGAGGCCGGGCGAAGTTGGAGAAGATCTCAAGAGTGCACGAAGAGACCAAGCAAGACTTGGACGGACGGCTGACTGTGATGGCATGTCGACCGAGTTTGCGAGAGGGAGGCCAGGACAAGCATTCAGGCGGCTCGAGGGGATCGAGAGCGGAATTGGCTTGCTGGCCCTCAGGATCGTGAAGCGGTGTCACGAGTCGAAGGGTTGAGAGGCTTTGTCGGTTTTTGTTGAAAACCGTCGAAACTTTAAATGTTTTGTTAATTCAATAAATAGGTGTCTAGTATTAGTTTAAATTTTCAGTTTTGTAGTGTAACCTCTTGGTATAATTTTTAGAGTGGTTCTACTCTGAAATTATATTAAAAGGAGAGTCAATTTGTAATTTTACTTTTAGGTTTTATAGGGTAATTTTCAGAATTGTTAATTCTGAAATTACTAAGGGTCTTGTGTAAAATAGGGCTTCTAGAACATGAGTTGGTTGGATATTATGCCCCAAGTTAGGGGAACCAAAGAGAACACTTTGAGACAGCTATTCAATTCAGAAATGTGAGAAAAACACTTGAGTTCATCAGTTTTTGATCAAATCCAGCGCATCATTGTATCAGATCTGAAAAAGGAATAGTTTTTGCGCAGAAACATATCTCCCAGCGCAGGTACAATTTTCAGGCTGAAATCGTTTTTGTGCTGCGTTTTCTGATGAATCTAGTGCAGAAGTTGGTATTTATGTTTATACATCTTTTGTTGTGCATGATTTGAATGATCCATTTTCGAAAGTTGCAATATGTTTCTGTGATTTCTTCTGAATTATTTTGCTGATCAAAGTAGGCACCACAGTGTTGAAATGTATTCTGGAATAGCTATTTCTATTTTTAGTATAGCACTCTACATGTTTGATGAAATGTTTCATCAAGTGTTCATCAGCATTTTGGCTGATCATTGAAGTGTTTCTTGAGTAATTACTTGGTAGAAGGATGAACAAGTGATTTAGGATGGAGAGAACCAGATATTTTTCAGATTGGAGAGAACAACTTAGACAAACATTGGTTGCTCAGTAAGTCAGTTTTCCAATCAAAAATGAGAGATACACTTGCTGAAATGAATTCCTGATTCGCTACAGTTTTTGAGTGCTGTTTTCGGATTCAATACAGTGCTGTGTCGGCAGAGCTGTACATCATCTAGTGTATGGTTCTTTGCTGCTGGTTCTTGCGCCGATTGAATATGATCATGCTGATTTTGCGTTGGATTGTATTGGACGTTATTTGATGTATTTGGGAATCAGATCAAGGAAGAACAGTTCTACAACAAGGTAAGTTTTGAACTGAGTTTGGATTCAAAATTTAAGACAGAAAAGGTGTTCAGATGTGGTCTGAATATGATCCAGTGTATGAACTGAGTTTCTGATCTATTACAATTTCCTTGTGTTGCATCTGAGTTCTTATTTTCAGCCATGAACTTTATGATTCCTCAATTGATCTCAGTATGATCCTTTGTTTCACTGAATACTAAGTTGTGTAGTATGTTCTAAATCAGTTAGTCTATGCAGTGATTGTGTCTTTTTCTGAATTGACTGTGATTTGTGTGAAATTTGTGTGACTTATTTCAGAATTTATGAAATGGAGTCTTGATTCAAAGTTGAACTTCTTGAATGCTTTGGCCATATTACTGATTGTCTATGATCTCCCTGGATGTGTACTGAATCATCTGATTCAAATAGTTTTGTGGAAGTACTCTGATATGATTGAGTTGTTTGCTGAATCTGAATATTGAAAAAAAATCAGAGTAGTATTGGTCCTTACGAGTGAGTGTCTCTGAGTTTAAATTTGTATTCTGATTCAGTTTGATGTGTTTGATTATGGACCAAAGTTGTCTAGCATGAATCTGAAACTGAGTTCTGAAAATTCTCATGTTTCAAATCTGAAAACAGAATAGTACTGATGCATGTGGCTAGCTTTCCTGATTTCAATTTTGTAAGCCCTTGTCTGATATTTTCCCAGCAGAAGTTGAGGTTTGAGTTAAAACATATTCTTTGTTGAGAAGGTTTTGAATGTTCCATTTTGAAATTGCAGTTAGTTTCAAGATGTTTTTCATAGTGTTTTCTACATAGGAAGAGCAATACTTTTTCAGTTTTGGTCACCTCTGCTGAAAATTTTGTCTAGTGTTGCTGAATAGTTTTTGATATGTTTTGCTCCTGATAATCTGATGCAAGTCTTTTAATGCTGTGACTCATTTTTGTGGTTATGTGATCTGACTATTTTCACATTGAGAGATTCTTCACAAGTTGAACAATACAAGATTTTGAATGGATGAATCAAGGAATGAATTCTGAACCATTCAATTTATGTTTTGAATGTGTAATCTGGAATTTGTCTTTAGAGTATAAAATTGAATGTTGAATCAAGAGTTGTTTCACTGTGTTCTTCAAGAAGTAAAAAAAACTGGTCTCAGTTGCAAGTCTGTCCTTGAGTCCATCTTTAAGGTTACTTCTCTAATGTTCACTGAATCTGATAATTTGTTCATATTTTGAAATTGGTGTGCTGTGAATGCACTGAGTAAGATTGAAGTTTATTCAAAGTTCAGTTCTGTGATCAATATTTGATTGCAGTTTTCACTGCTGATTCATATTGGTTCAAATTCAGATATACAGTGTTGAGTATTCTCAGTTTGTTATATCAGTTTTTGTATTAAATGAAATCTGAGCAAATCTGAAACTGTTTGAGGGTTGATGTACTGAAATTAAATATGTTCTGAAATTGAAGTCTGCCAACTGGACCAAAACCTGAGTTCTGAATCTTTTTGAAAGTTACTGTTACTTTTCATCGTCCAAAGGGTTTCTGAAGTGTTGAGGTTTCATGTCGATTCCCTTCTCCAAATTTGATTTGCATTCGTGTGTGAGTGCTTTGATATTTGTCGATCAAATTATCTTCAACCTATGCTAATTTGTGATTTTCAATTTAGTGAAGCTCAAAACTTGTACTGATTAATTGAAAACTTGAAACTGAGAATTTGGAGGTGTGTTGGGTGATCTGAACAGGCCATCACATTCGAAAGAAAGTGCCAAGGCACCTATTCACCCCCCTCTAGTCGCCATTCCGATCCCACAAAGGAAAGCGTGGAAAAGTGGCAAAAAGAGTAGCTAGAACATTTATGGCCGCCCTCAGCGACGTCAACAATACTTCAAGTGAGGAGCCAAGCTCCGATGAAGAAGAGCCATCCAAAAATGAAGAAAAGAAAGAGAAGAAGACAAAAGACTTCACCGGCCTTTGCTTCATGGCCGACGACATACATAGCAGCGATGAGCTAGACTCATCTGAGGTAAGTCTATCCCATGACCAGCTTCTTGTTCAAAACGATGAATTACATGATGTTATCATCTCACAGGATAGACAACTTAAACTTGCTGCTAAAGAATGAAAGGAACTAAAATTCAAACTCGAATCTCTTTCCACTGAACTTGCATTGTGAAAATGCTGAATGTGAGTCTTGTCTTGTTATGAACGAACTTGCTCAGCTGCGTCTGATTCATGCTCAAAATCTTGAAAAACTTGAAATTGTTCAGAATGCATGAATTGTTCTTTACTTGTTGAAAGCATTAATTTGAGAGATAAGCATGTTGATGAACTTAAGGCTAGATTGGAGAGTGTTGAGTGTTCTAAGGATGTGCAGCCGACATGTTCCACCTGCATCACCCTTAAGGACCAACTCAACTTTGCTAGAGAGCAAGTCGAAAAACTTAAGTGTGAGAATGATTATCTTATTTCCATGGTGGATATGTGTACCGAAGGGAAGGGTAAAATGTATTTGCTTTTTGGCTAAAACAAAAATGTGTGCTGATAGGGCAGGGTTAGCTCTAGGGTTGGGTTATGAGAGAACTACCCAAATTCTCCAAGCAAAACAGTGTTCACTCCACCTACTACCCTTGAGAAAAAGAGAGCCCAGTTAGACACCACTCAAAAAGCCAAGAATCTTACCCAACCTACAAAGAAAATCATTCCACTACCAAAGACAGACTCCAAGCAGAAACCCAAAAAAACTGTGAGATTTGCACCTAAACTTATGTACCTACTCACAAGAAAGTTTATCATTGCTCTTATTGTCAGCATGTAGGCCATTTGATTGGGTTTTGTTACCGACTTATCAAGGATAAACGTTGTGCTCATGCTATGAACTTTCAGGACATGTATTACCCATCTTTTAGTATGCATGAGTATGATTATTGCTCTCATTCTGATTTTGAGGCTCCTCATGGTTATATGAGTGACTATACCCATCGTGGTTTACATCATGCTTCATATGATGTTACACCATGTGTTAGTGGTTTTTGTCCATATCATTTTAGGAGACCTCGTCGATTTGCAAGTATACCTCGCTTTTATCATCATGATTCATATTATGCATAGTCTTCTATATTGCCTGACTCTCAAGTTGTTCGGTGCTGGATTCCTAAACATTTTGTTACTAACCCCAGCATTGAATACTCGAGATCTTCTTGCACTGTGTAGAGAAAGAATGGAAGCCTAGAGAACAAGTGGATCATGGATTCTGGCTATTCCGCAACATGACCGGAAAGTTATCATGGTGAGGAGCCATGATGAATAGCGTGGGTCTCATGGCTCCAGATGTGATGAGTCATTGTCAACGATAGTCAAAGAGGACTGAAATAGAGAAGATCTGTTGCGTCTGGGCCGTGTGTGATTAAGGTACACGGGCAGCGAGCGACTGTCGAGCAGAGGGGCCGCGAAGTCGGGCTGGCCCAATCCGGGTACATGGGCTAGGAGCAGCAGAGGATCCACTGGGCTATTGACCGGGATTGACTCAAGTACACGGGCGGCGAGCGATTACCGGGCTAAGGGAGCTACGGAATCAGGCCGACCCAATCCGGGTACCCGGTGCGAAGATGGTGGACGCTTTGTCAGTTTCGGCGCAAAACTAACGACCGCTGATCTCGGATCTGACCGTTCTGAGGCAAAGCCGTAGCTGCTACGAAAGCTCCGCATCAGGACAAGTTACCTTTATTTAGGTTTTTACTATTTTGCCTTTAGGCCCACAGTCTGTCTGTCGAGTCTGTAAAAAATCCTAAGGGCATTTCGGTCTTTTCCATTTTTACTCAGAGTCTGTAAAAACCCTAGGGGTATTTCTGCATTTTTCCATTTTAATGGGCTGCCTATAAATAGGCCCCAATATCCTAGGGTTAGGGTTACCCCTTTTTCAGAATACACTTTACTAATTCCAACATTTTGGGGTCACTTTTTCTTGGTGTTCTTCCTGCTGTTTCTCCACCACCGCCATTGATTTTCTTTGTCCCTTGGCTCTTAACGCCGCCGTGTTTTTATTCTTCATGCGTGGCCGACTGATAGCAGCACGAGGTTTAACGCGCTGGAAGCTGCGCGTCCAAGCGGCGTGGCACTCGAAGCGTCTGGCAGTCGAGGCAACCGGCGGATGTCTTTCGGCGTGAGAGCGCGTACAAGAGCTGAGTGCTCTCCTGCACTTGCAGCCAGCAGCGTCCAGGCTGTAAGTATCCTGAAGCCGGCAACACGCCTCCTCACGTGGTCAGCCGAGCAGCAGGAAGAAGCTTCGTTCGTCGTGCGAAGCAAGAAGTCACACGAAGTTTGCAGCCGGGATCTTATGTGGCCATAAGATACAGTGTGGAGATCTACACGGCTACAACAGGCTGCACTTGAGATCTTTCGTAAGTTTGAGCACGCAAACCGAGGATACCGTAGCTAGTTTTTACTGTTTTGTTTATCTGTTTTTTGTAGTATTTTAATCAAGTTTCTAGATCTTGTTAGTTCATTTATTTCAAGCATGACTAGTATCG
This sequence comes from Zizania palustris, assembly GCA_019279435.1. Classification (NCBI taxonomy): domain Eukaryota; kingdom Viridiplantae; phylum Streptophyta; class Magnoliopsida; order Poales; family Poaceae; genus Zizania; species Zizania palustris. The sequence continues at coordinate 16,720,713 of JAAALK010000288.1, forward strand.
GATGATATTTTTGGTTAGGTTCTGAAATATTTACTCTTAGTCTGTATCTGCATGATTCATCTGAAAAGCCATCATCTGCTGATAGTCAGTTCTCTTTTTAATGCCTGTGATGTTTAACTCTGAAAATGCCTGAGATGCCCATGGTTTGAATGATATATTAATCTGCCTATGAGCACTGTGTTGGTGTCTTGTTGATTAGGACATCGGTCGTTTTTTAGGCTAGATTATTTTTGGCTCTGCTGTTTTGTTTACTTTTCGCTGTTAGTCTGTTGAGATGCGTTGGGTGTTGGGAGCAGGCCATTTGTTGGGGGAAATACTTCATTTTCAGGACTTAGAGATTAATGACTCGAAGGCTCCAAAGAGCTCCGAAGCTGGTGGGCGCTTGTTCGGAGGCAGAAGCGTCAGGCCGAAGGGTGCATCAATGCGAAGCTCTGATGAACCCTCCGAACGGCAGATAAAGGCTCCGAAGTTGAGCGACAAGATTGATAAGATGTTTGGCTTATCCATCTACCTTATAGCTCTTTACCTTTTATAACCTTGTTCCTAGCGCCGAATAGTTTCCACTATGTCGGTTGTAATATGGGGGTAGTTAGGTCTTTTCCTTATACATTTTTACCTATAAATACCCCCCTCTACACCCTGTAAAGAGGACGGAGAATAGGTTGTTCAACACACATATTCGAACTGCTCAAACTATTATCCAACTCGGAGGCTTGAGGCAGTCCTAAAACACAAACTCTCTGTTTGTTTATTCTTGATCTCAGAGAACCTGTTGGTGTAAACTTTTACGCCAACAGTTGGCGCCGTCCGTGGGGAACCAAGTTCTAGAAGCTTGTTCTCTGCTGCTGACTGCACTTCGAAGAGCACTTACGGAGGGAGCCTCGGAGTCTCAAGACTCCGCGCACCCTTCGGTTAGGGGCTTCTTAGTGCAGCTCGAAGGCCTTCACTCGACTTTCCGAGTCGTTCGAAGTCCTCCATCTTCAGACCTCTTCGTGGCTAGCTATGCCTCCGAAGCGAAGCCAGGCCGCAGGTCCCCTCCGAAGGTCCCCTCGGACTGCAGGAGCAGGGCCCTCTGCCGCTCCAGCAATTCCCAAATACACCCCTGGACGTCGAGTGCCCAGGGGTCCTCGAGCTCCTCCTACGGTGCTTCAGACTGATTACGCCAGCTCCCAAGACCTGGAGCTACCCTCAGAAGAAGACGAAGGCCTTCCTGGAACCGAGGCTACTCAATTAGCCAGGCTTCAGGAGGAAGTAGCTAGGTGGAGGCAGGAGGTTGCCGATCGCCTCCGCACTCAAGCCTCCACCGAGACTCCCGAGGGGCCTGTAACAGCCCCAAAATTAAAAGGGAATAAAATAAAGTAAAAATAATATTAAATAAATTTATGAATTTTGTTATTAAAGAAAATCCTAAAGAGCCCTATCAAAGCCAAACAGAGACAAATAACCAAAATTTGGACTTGAAAATTTTATGGGAGAAACTAGAGGCCAAGAAATATTTTTGAGAATTTTTACAAAATTTTTCCAACAGATCTTCAAGCCTTAAACAAATATTTGAATTTTTGGAATTATTTTAATTGAAAAATGAGTTTTTAATCTTGATGGGCCGCAACCCCCGTTTCCCCTCCGAAAGCCTTTCAGCCCAGCCCATTCTAGCCGCGCCCACCGACAGGCGGGACCCACCTGTCGGCGCCAAACCCCTCCCTCTCTCCTCCGCGCACGCCCTGCCAGGCCCACCTGGCAGCCTCCCGCTCGCCTCTGCCATCCCGGGCCCGCTCGTCAGGGTCTCTCTCCTCTCCCGCGCACCACGCCGTTTGACCCACCTGCCAGCCTCATACGTGCGCACCCCCTCACTGCCATCTCGGGCCCGCATGTCGGCACGTGTGCCCTCCCCGTCGCCCACTGACATGTGGCCCCCACATGTCAGCTTCGTCTTCAACAAAGGAAGGGGATCTCTCCCCTTCCCTTTCCCGACGACCCCTTACCTTAAACCATCGCCGGCCGGCCGGATCCGCCAAATCGCGCACGGGATCCCCTTCCCCGAACGCCGGTGATCCATTTCCCTCGTTTTCCCACGCGGTTTCGCCATGTTTGGTAAGGATCCGTGCCCATGGAAGTTCGCCGGAGATGGATGGGAATCCTCCTCGGGATTTCACCGATTGCATTCCAATTCAACGCCGGCGAGCCCCCTATAAGAACCCTGGACACCGCCGCAATCCACCCACGCCTAAATCACCTTAGCCATCGCATCCCAGAAGCGCCGCCATCAAAATATTCCCCCTTCCCTCTGTTTCGGCTCCGGCAAGCTCTCGCCGGCATTTCGTGCCCTCGCCGCCCTCGTCGTCGCCTCCACCAGGACCGCCATCGCGCCCTCTGCCTCGGCCCCACCTCCGTTGGGCAAGAACACCGCCAGAGCCCGACGCCACCGGTGAACCCGAGACGCTCCGTCGCCCTCTCCTCGTCGCTGGCCACCACCGGACGTCTTCCTCCGCCGATTCCGGTACGGTAGCAATCCCCTCTCGACCCTCTTTCCATTTTTGCCGTCACCAAGGGCATTTGGCCGCCGCACGCCATCACCGGAGCTCGCCGCCGCTCGGCCGGAGCAGGGACGAAGGCCTTAGCCTTCCCCCGTGCCGCGCGCGTGCCGGACGGGCACCGAACCCTCCGATCTGAGATGGACGGCTAGGATTAAAACCCCCCGGGTTTAATCTGGGCCGTCCACTCGGTCAAAGGGGTATCGGGCTCCCTGAGCCGTCGATCGCCACTTAAGCGCCCCGATCCCCGATCACCCGTTGGATCTGGATCCAACGGTCCTGAGTGGCCCGGCTCACGCGTGCAGTCGCGGTCCACCGTGGGCCTGGCTCACCGTGGACCAGAGCCCATTTTCTGTTTAAATAAAATTCCAGAAATTGATTTAAACTTTGAAAATTCATATCTTGCTCAAATTAACTCTAAATTTCATCATTCAAATTTTGTTAGAACCAGAATATTATTCTCTGCACATTAATACAATAAAAACAGTATGTTTCTGTTACTTAAATTATTATTACTAAATAAATGAATAAAAATCCCTTAGGATTAAAATTTATAATACAGAAAATAAATTGGGAAAAATCCTAAAATATTAGACTTCACCCAGAATATTAAAATACTACTTCACATAAAAACACCCACAAATGATGTATGTTCCTTTATTTGGTGAATTTTATCTGTTTATTGAATGTATTGTTTATTTCCCGTATCGAGAAGACTACGAGTTCGTCGAGGAGCAGGAGTTCTACCCCGAGGTTCCTCCGTCACCCTTTGCTGATCAAGGCAAGTCATCGACCACCTTTGTGGACATAGTTGATCATTGTTGAGCCCATGTTTTAATAAATTATCGCTATAACACATAGGTTAATATTGCATTAGTAAAAGATCAAGCCCTACACTTATATTTATTAGATCCCCGTCCTTGTGTGCAAACCCAAGCCATGCTAATTGAGCCTTAACTCCTTGTCACTCTACAAATATTATATTAGCTAGTGCCCAATGTACCGGCACAACTGCTATAGGATATAAAGAATGAGTCGTAGTTTAGATGGATTCTGGTATATGAAATACCCTGTTATTCTTGCCTCTGGACTCTGTTGGAGTTAGGTATGTTATAAGTATGGTGGGTTCCAGGTGCAAGCTCGGAAACTGGTTGGTCGCACCCGGGGCACTATAAGGACCGGTCTGCGGGATCTGTTGCAAAGCACTTCCGTACCAACCACAAGTCTAATGGGTAAGTCCTAACTGGAAGTGTGGAACACTCCGGCTCTATGCACCATAGTGGAGGGGTACAAGGGGCTAGCCCTCAGGGCGCTTTGTACCGACGATGGCTCAAGGGGGGGTATTGTGGAAACTCGACATGGCGAGACACGGTACGAAACCTATAAGAGGGTGCTGTTGAGTCGGAGAGGACCATATGGAAGGTTTTGGCACGAGTTCCCGTGAAATGGGTCATCTCGTTACACTTTGGTGTAAGTGATGAGTGCGTGCCTTGTGGGTACAGTGGTACATCTCTGATCAGAGTAAAATCAATCTTTTCGAAAAGCCGAGCCCACGGTCAAGGGCGGGTTGTGTGACTACTCGCAGTTAGTTTACAATGGTTTGAATGAATGAGCTATTCATGGCATGTAAGGACTGTTGTGCGAGGAGGTAAAACGTACTCCTCGAGTTAGAAGATGATGATGCATTCACATGTTTACTTTTCCGTACTAATAAATTGCTCACATTAAATGCTTTACAAATATGCTGCTTCCGCTAAACTAGCCACTATCTCCCTTGTTATTATCTTGCATTATATTTGCATTCGGTGGCTTGCTGAGTACATCAGTACTCACCCCGTTGACTCACACCATCAGAGCCAGTCTACTACGAGGAGGATGAAGGTCTGGAGTAGCGACCCAGTCAAGGCGAGACTGGAAGGAGGCGTTCATCTAGGACCCTTTGATTTATTAGTTTCTTTTCATATTTATTCACTTTTGTATTAATGCGGTCTACGAACCGTGAATGATTGCCCGTATTGTACGTGGTCGCTTGATGAACGTCTTGTTTTATTGATTTTCTATGGAATTTCAATAAAGTCCTGATTTATTAAATCGGGGCGCGACAAGATGGTATCAGAGCCGACTTGACTGTAGGAAGCCAAACAGACCTGACCTTAGGACTTATATATATTCACTATATTTTACAAAAGATTACTTATCCTCTCATCTTCTGAGATTTTCACAAAAAATTTCTCTCTTTTGTAGATGCCGGTTCACACCATGAGCGGGACTCTTCGTAACGAAGCCGGATTCATCCGCGAGCTTCGCGTGCTCGTCGACTTCTTGGGTTTCCCCATGAGCCTGCGTTCCACGGGATCTTTCCCGATGCGAACGAGAGCTACTGTGAGGTCACGGTTGTGATCCGCCCCTCCTCCACGCAGCCACCCTTCTACACCCATGGAGTTGGAGGACCTTCATTCGTGGTGGCCAGCCAGCGAGCCGCTCTCCAGTCCCTCGCCGAGCTTCGACTGGTCTACGACTGCCACCTCCGCGACACCGTCTACCGCTTCATGCCCATGCGCACACCCGGGAGTCACCGCAGCATCTACATCAGTCCCCTCACCCAGAGCAGCTCCGCCATCACTCGTACGATGAGACTCTTGGAGGCCATGGACAACCTCCACACAGAGGCCGTCCTCGACGCAGACAGCCAGCACGACACCATCGACTTCTACCGTCACACTTCGGAGAACCTAACCCGTGAGAATGCCGAGCTCCGTCGACAGCTTGAGCAGAACCCTCTGTTGACCCTTGAGGTGGAGGAGTTGAGGCGTCAGAACGAGCTCCTACGCCAGGGCGCCATGGTCAATGCCCAGCTCCGTCAGCAGCTCAAAGACTTGAAGAAGGATCTTGAGGAGATCGCACCTCTTCTGCCTCGCAAGAAGAAACCCCTTCGGATCCCCACCGTGAGGCCCAAGAGGATCTCCCACAGTGTTCCACCCGCCGGACCGTCAAGTTCCTCGACCCCGACCGCCTCCCGCGAGCCCGTGATCGAGTCGTCCCCTGAGCTACCGTAGACGTAGTTTTACGACTGATTGTTTTCTTTTACTTGCTTGTATTGCCACCCATGTCGAATATAAGGCATGAATGAAGATATAAATAAATGTAATCGCAAGAACGATCATTTTAAAATAAAGCTTAATATCATTTCCCTAGACCTATTAGATCATAATCCCAATCTAAAGGAGAGAATCTACCTCTAGTTTCAAGTCACGTGATTCGTTCGTCACCGTTCTGCAAGGTCAACTCCAATCATGAAGTCAAGACAAGTTGTCAAGAAAGCTCTAATTTAGCCAAGCCCAATCTATGCAAATGCAGACTTGAAGCCTATCTTTAACTCTCTACTTCTAGCCTTTCCGAATCTCGGGACGAGATTCTTGTTAAGGAAGTTAGGATTGTAACACCTTGATTTTCGCCAGGCATTAAAAATAAAATAAATCAATAAATAAATTTCATGGAAAGGATTCCCTATACATCAAGAAAAAAGGAAAGCTAAAATATGGGCCTAAAAATTTCATTTGAAATTAGCTAGGGGTATTCTCCAAAAAGATTCTCCTAAGCATTAAATTACGTTCCAAAAATTTTCTTGAAATTTTGGTACCAAGGAATTCAATAAGATATAATCAACATCACTTCATCTTAAAACCTCTAACACAAATTAATAAAATATATTACAACACAAATGTTGAGAGAATAAAATACATGATAAATCATTTATATTAAAAATAGTATAAGGCATGAGTGTGAAAGTTAATAAGGGACCAAAATAAAGCATCTAGGTCTAATCATTCATTAGGGCAATAAAATCCGTAACAATTTCCCCTTAATGCCGGCACCTTCTTTTTGAATCCTTCAACTTCAGGATGGCTAATCATCAAGGATCAGAAGCTCCACACGATGGAAACACCTCAGGCAATCTGCCTCAGTGGGGCGCAGTTGGACGTCAGCAGACCCCTGTTGTCTATCATCCCACACTTACGAAGATGATGGCAAAACAGAACCAACTGATCGCCACACTGCTTACCCAGATGCAACAACTACAAAAACAGATGCAAGAGCAGCAGGCACAGTTGTTCCGTCTCCAGCAACACCAACACGAGCTCTCCCTTCAGCTGATCCACGGGGATTTCGCCAACTTTCAGAGATTGGTGAACGAAGCAACTATACCAGAAACCAGAGTGATTCCACCTCAAGCCCCAACCCCTGCCAAGCCACGAACCACCCTCAGAGGACCAAGCACAGACATCCCACCCCAAGCACCGCCTACCGGAAGAACTCCAGCACAAGCTACCGGATACAAGAGGGACAGGAACGGCAAGCCAATTATGTGCTACAACTGCCGCCAAGGAGGACACTATGCCAACAAGTGCCCCTACCCCAAGCGAGTGCCATCTTCTATTCCAAAACCAGAGGGACATACTCTAGATCACCACAAAGAGAAATCAGATACAGCCGAAGACACTCCCAATTTGGTCTCAACCAACCCAGATCCGGAGATCGCCTTGCCTACTTCTGATGTAACACTTTTCCCTAATCCAGAACACCAGTAGACTCAGTCTCGTAGTTTTCCCGAGGTACGCTTCGAATCTCGAGGACGAGATTCTCTGTAAGGGGGATAGGATTGTAACAGCCCCAAAATTAAAAGGGAATAAAATAAAGTAAAAATAATATTAAATAAATTTCTGAATTTTGTTATTAAAGAAAATCCTAAAAGAGCCCTATCAAAGCCAAACAGAGACAAATAACCAAAATTTGGACTTGAAAATTTTATGGGAGAAACTAGAGGCCAAGAAATATTTTTGAGAATTTTTACAAAATTTTTCCAACAGATCTTCAAGCCTTAAACAAATATTTGAATTTTTGGAATTATTTTAATTGAAAAATGAGTTTTTAATCTTGATGGGCCGCAACCCCCGTTTCCCCTCCGAAAGCCTTTCAGCCCAGCCCATTCTAGCCGCGCCCACCGACAGGCGGGACCCACCTGTCGGCGCCAAACCCCTCCCTCTCTCCTCCGCGCACGCCCTGCCAGGCCCACCTGGCAGCCTCCCGCTCGCCTCTGCCATCCCGGGCCCGCTCGTCAGGGTCTCTCTCCTCTCCCGCGCACCACGCCGTTTGACCCACCTGCCAGCCTCATACGTGCGCACCCCCTCACTGCCATCTCGGGCCCGCATGTCGGCACGTGTGCCTTCGCCGTCGCCCACTGACATGTGGCCCCCACATGTCAGCTTCGTCTTCAACAAAGGAAGGGGATCTCTCCCCTTCCCTTTCCCGACGACCCCTTACCTTAAACCATCGCCGGCCGGCCGGATCCGCCAAATCGCGCACGGGATCCCCTTCCCCGAACGCTGGTGATCCATTTCCCTCGTTTTCCCACGCGGTTTCGCCATGTTTGGTAAGGATCCGTGCCCATGGAAGTTCGCCGGAGATGGATGGGAATCCTCCTCGGGATTTCACCGATTGCATTCCAATTCAACGCCGGCGAGCCCCCTATAAGAACCCTGGACACCGCCGCAATCCACCCACGCCTAAATCACCTTAGCCATCGCATCCCAGAAGCCCCGCCATCAAAATATTCCCCCTTCCCTCTGTTTCGGCTCCGGCAAGCTCTCGCCGGCATTTCGTGCCCTCGCCGCCCTCGTCGTCGCCTCCACCAGGACCGCCATCGCGCCCTCTGCCTCGGCCCCACCTCCGTTGGGCAAGAACACCGCCAGAGCCCGACGCCACCGGTGAACCCGAGACGCTCCGTCGCCCTCTCCTCGTCGCTGGCCACCACCGGACGTCTTCCTCCGCCGATTCCGGTACGGTAGCAATCCCCTCTCGACCCTCTTTCCATTTTTGCCGTCACCAAGGGCATTTGGCCGCCGCACGCCATCACCGGAGCTCGCCGCCGCTCGGCCGGAGCCAGGGACGAAGGCCTTAGCCTTCCCCCGTGCCGCGCGCGTGCCGGACGGGCACCGAACCCTCCGATCTGAGATGGACGGCTAGGATTAAAACCCCCCGGGTTTAATCTGGGCCGTCCACTCGGTCAAAGGGGTATCGGGCTCCCTGAGCCGTCGATCGCCACTTAAGCGCCCCGATCCCCGATCACCCGTTGGATCTGGATCCAACGGTCCTGAGTGGCCCGGCTCACGCGTGCAGTCGCGGTCCACCGTGGGCCTGGCTCACCGTGGACCAGAGCCCATTTTCTGTTTAAATAAAATTCCAGAAATTGATTTAAACTTTGAAAATTCATATCTTGCTCAAATTAACTCTAAATTTCATCATTCAAATTTTGTTAGAACCAGAATATTATTCTCTGCACATTAATACAATAAAAACAGTATGTTTCTGTTACTTAAATTATTATTACTAAATAAATGAATAAAAATCCCTTAGGATTAAAATTTATAATACAGAAAATAAATTGGGAAAAATCCTAAAATATTAGACTTCACCTAGAATATTAAAATACTACTTCACATAAAAACACCCACAAATGATGTATGTTCCTTTATTTGGTGAATTTTATCTGTTTATTGAATGTATTGTTTATTTCCCGTATCGAGAAGACTACGAGTTCGTCGAGGAGCAGGAGTTCTACCCCGAGGTTCCTCCGTCACCCTTTGCTGATCAAGGCAAGTCATCGACCACCTTTGTGGACATAGTTGATCATTGTTGAGCCCATGTTTTAATAAATTATCGCTATAACACATAGGTTAATATTGCATTAGTAAAAGATCAAGCCCTACACTTATATTTATTAGATCCCCGTCCTTGTGTGCAAACCCAAGCCATGCTAATTGAGCCTTAACTCCTTGTCACTCTACAAATATTATATTAGCTAGTGCCCAATGTACCGGCACAACTGCTATAGGATATAAAGAATGAGTCGTAGTTTAGATGGATTCTGGTATATGAAATACCCTGTTATTCTTGCCTCTGGACTCTGTTGGAGTTAGGTATGTTATAAGTATGGTGGGTTCCGGGTGCAAGCTCGGAAACTGGTTGGTCGCACCCGGGGCACTATAAGGACCGGTCTGCGGGATCTGTTGCAAAGCACTTCCGTACCAACCACAAGTCTAATGGGTAAGTCCTAACTGGAAGTGTGGAACACTCCGGCTCTATGCACCATAGTGGAGGGGTACAAGGGGCTAGCCCTCAGGGCGCTTTGTACCGACGATGGCTCAAGGGGGGGTATTGTGGAAACTCGACATGGCGAGACACGGTACGAAACCTATAAGAGGGTGCTGTTGAGTCGGAGAGGACCATATGGAAGGTTTGGCACGAGTTCCCGTGAAATGGGTCATCTCGTTACACTTTGGTGTAAGTGATGAGTGCGTGCCTTGTGGGTACAGTGGTACATCTCTGATCAGAGTAAAATCAATCTTTTCGAAAAGCCGAGCCCACGGTCAAGGGCGGGTTGTGTGACTACTCGCAGTTAGTTTACAATGGTTTGAATGAATGAGCTATTCATGGCATGTAAGGACTGTTGTGCGAGGAGGTAAAACGTACTCCTCGAGTTAGAAGATGATGATGCATTCACATGTTACTTTTCCGTACTAATAAATTGCTCACATTAAATGCTTTACAAATATGCTGCTTCCGCTAAACTAGCCACTATCTCCCTTGTTATTATCTTGCATTATATTTGCATTCGGTGGCTTGCTGAGTACATCAGTACTCACCCCGTTGACTCACACCATCAGAGCCAGTCTACTACGAGGAGGATGAAGGTCTGGAGTAGCGACCCAGTCAAGGCGAGACTGGAAGGAGGCGTTCATCTAGGACCCTTTGATTTATTAGTTTCTTTTCATATTTATTCACTTTTGTATTAATGCGGTCTACGAACCGTGAATGATTGCCCGTATTGTACGTGGTCGCTTGATGAACGTCTTGTTTTATTGATTTTCTATGGAATTTCAATAAAGTCCTGATTTATTAAATCGGGGCGCGACAGGGCCTCAAGACGGTGGTGCTCACAACCCCCCAGAAGTTATCCAAGTCCCGGAGGAGGCCGAAAACGTGTCTTTCGATGATGAGTCCCCATTGCACCTGGACTTGCAAAGAGTCCCCTTTGATCCCAGGTTCAAGGCTTCGAAGTTACACAAGTACTCCGGTGGTTCCGATCCTGGAGAGTTCGCTCGCTCATATGCCTTGGCCATAGAGGCAAGCGGAGAGGTGCGCAACACGATGGCGAAGTGTTTCCCCCTCGCTCTCGAGGGTGTGGCACTTCGATGGTTCTGGTCCATAAAGCCAGGATCGATCAGGTCCTGGGAGCAGCTAAAAAAGAAGTTCGTAAGCAACTTCCAGGGTACCTTTGTGGCCCCGATGTCCACAAGAAGTTTGTTCCAAGTAAACCAGCGGGCGGGAGAAACACTCCGTGAATACTTCACACGCTTCGCCCACACCAAGTCACAAATTATAGGCCTATCTACCTCTTCGATAGTCGACGCCGCTCGCGAAGGGGTGCTAAACCCCGACCTCCTTAGCAAGCTCCACCGGAAGCCGGTGACATCTGTGGCGCAGCTCATGGCATACTTCGAACAGTATGCCAAGGTGGAGGAAGGCTGTCTCCAGCGGACTAGAGCCCCCTCACCTACTCTCCGAGAAGTCAAGACGGAACCCGAAGCCCCCGAAGCCTCAGCTCCTCCGCAACCTCCTCAAGATAACCGCTTCAACGAGCACAGGAGAGGGAAGAAGCATTTCCATTCAGAGGTGCTAAACATTACGCCCTCTGCCCCGAAAGCACCTGCTAATTTCCAGCAGGTACAGAACTTCAAGGCTACGACCCCAAGACCTCAGGAGAGAGCGCCAGGCAGGCGCCAGAATTTTTTCTGTTGCGTGTATGGTGACAACAGAAGCCATGACACGAAGGACTGCAAGTCGGTATTAACCCTTCGGGGTGAATACTTAGGGCGAAGTACCGGGAGGGGCACTTCGGATCGAGCCCCACCAGCGGCACGGTCGGAGCCTGTGCAGATCGTGGCCCGAGTCGGTGTCCCAGAAACCCCCATGCGACTTCCGGTGGCCAATATTATTCCAACACCGAAGCAGGAAGACCCACAAGACCGCGACAAAAGGGTGGTCCTGCCCATGTCCGGAGGGGGGACCCTCAGCAGCATGTCAAAAAGGCAGTGGTGTGAGTACGTTCGCGAGGTCGGGCACATCGGGACTTCGAGTTCCACGGAGGGAATGCCAGAGTGGTCCCATGTGCCCATCTCGTTTACTGCTAGTGATGCCGCAGGGGTAAAATTCCCTCATGCCGACCCCTTGGTCATTTCCGCAGACATAGCAGGGGTGGAGGTTCGAAGGATCCTGGTAGATGGCGGGAGCTCTGCGGACATACTCTTCGTCCAGGCCTTCGATCAGATGTGCATACCTCGGAAGCATCTGCTTCCAGCGGCCCGGCCACTTCAAAGGTTCTCAGGACCGCCTCTTGATGCCCTCGACAAGATAGGCCTCGAGGTTGCCTTCGGAGAGGGGCCTCTGGCTAGGATAGAAGAGGTGATCTTCAACGTTGTCGACGCCCCATATGCTTACAACGCAATCTTCGGCCGAGGGATGTTGAACCAGTTCGGAGCCATAGCGCACCACAATTACCTTTGTCTCAAAATGCCCACGCAAGGTGGGGTGCTTACTATTTCAGGAGATCAAGCTGTAGCCCGGAGGATGGAGTATGGCCATGGGCAGCCGTTGGATCCCCAGCAAGTGCACAACGTGGCGAAAAGCATCGAAGAGGTGCTAGAGGCCTCGAACCCTTCGAAGGGGCCCTCTCTCAAGCAAAGCCCGGAAGGTGATGTTGAGTCAAGGATAATTTCAAAAGATGGTAAAGAGTATCCAGTGCAGTTCGGCAAGGGGCTATCCCCGGAGATAGCCGCCTCGTTGGAAGAAATCGTCAAGCAAAATCTGGATGTCTTTGCTTGGACCGACGAAGACATCACCGGGGTCGATCGAAGCATCATCGAGCATAGCCTGCTCGTCAACCCGAAGGCCAGACCAGTACGCCAGGGGCTCCGCAAGCTGTCAATGGAAAGAGCAAGCCTCGCAAAAGCCGAAGTAGAAAAATTATTAAAAGCTGGCATCATCAGGGAGGTAGCCCATACCGAGTGGTTGGCTAACCCTGTTTTTGTAAGGAAGGACTCGAACAAATGGCGCATGTGTATTGACTTTACTTCATTAAATAAAGCATGCCCACGAGACCCCTACCCGATGCCCCGAATAGATCAACTGGTGGATTCCACAGCAGGCTCCGAATTGCTAAGCTTCCTCGACGCTTATTCCGGGTATCATCAAGTCTGGCTGAAACGCGAAGACGAAGCCAAGACAAGCTTTATAACTCCTTCCGGAGTATTTTGTTATGTAAGAATGCCTTTTGACTTGCGGAATGCCGGAGCCACCTTTTCACGTTTAATAGCTAAGGCCCTAGGTCATCAAATAGGTCGAAATGTCGAAGCCTATATGGATGATATTGTAATAAAAGTGCCCAAAAGCACCAGCATAGCCTAGACCTAGCTGAAACATTTGAGAGCCTCCGAGCATGTGGAGTACGCCTCAACCCGGAAAAATGTATATTCGGAGCACAAGCAGGGAAGCTGCTAGGGTACTTAGTTTCGAGCAGAGGAATCGAAGCTAGCCCAACGCAGATAAGTGCATTGCAAAGAATGGCTCCGCCAGAGAATTTGAAACAAGTACAGAAGCTAGCAGGGAGGCTCGCAGCCCTTAGCAGGTTCCTGGCCAGGTCAGCAGAATGAAGCCTCCCAATTTTCAAAGCACTAAAGGGGTCCGAAAGCTTCAGTTGGACACCGGAATGCCAGAAGAGCTTTGATGATATAAAAGCATACCTCGGAAGATTATCAACACTCACTGTGCCCCTTCTAGAAGAGACACTACTCCTATATCTTGCAGCAACAGGCTCCACAGTAAGTGCAGTATTAGTCCGAGAAGTTGACCTTAAGGGAAAGCTGGTACAGAACCCAGTTTATTTTGTGTCGGAGGCTTTGTCTGGAGCTAAAATCAGATACTCTGAGCTCGAGAAATTTGCTTATGCCTTAGTAATGGCCTCGCGAAAGCTAAGGCATTATTTCTTGGCGCATAACCTGATCGTCCCAACCTCGTATCCTCTGGGAGATATGATCCGGAACAAATACTCTACAGGAAGAATTGGAAAGTGGGCTGTTGAGCTAGCCCCATTTGGAATCTCCTTCACGGCAAGAACAGCTATCAAATCTCAGATCATAGCTGACTTCGTAGCAGAGTGGACTCCATCTGTCGTTTGGGCCCCGGAAGAACCCTTCGAAGGTTTATGGACGATTTTTTCTGATGGAGCTTATCAAGCATCCGGTGCCGGAGCAGAGGCCGTCATAATATCACCATCGGGACAGAAGGCCATGTATTCTGCGAGGCTCAATTTTAGAACCACCAATAACATCGCAGAATACGAAGGAATCCTGCTAGGCCTCCGAAAAGCTAAAGCACTTGGAGCCGCAAGGATAATGATTAAGACAGATTCCCAAGTCGTCGTGGGGCATGTTGATAAAAGCTTTCAAGCAAAGAATCCACAGCTAGCACAATACCTTGAAGAAATCCGCAAGGCTGAAGCAGCATTTAGAGGATTTATGGTTCGAAGTATCCCTCGAGCAGAGAATCAACTCGCAGATATTCTTGCAAAAGCTGCAGCCGGAGCGGTGGACCTCCCGGAGGGGGCTTTCTACGAAGAGCTAGTGCAGCCCGCAGTTGTTCAGTTACCCTCTTCGGAAGTACTGTGCATTCTAGCAGCAGATTGGCGGGCTCCGATTATGAACACATTGCAAAGTAGCATAGACCCATCAGAAGGTCTAGAAACCTGAAGGTTGCAGGCAAGAGCCCGAAATTACAAGCTTGTCAACGGAGTATTATACAAAGCTAGCGTGTGCTCGCCTCTGCTTCGATGCATCTCCCAACCTGAGGGTCAAGACATACTTCGAGACATTCACGAAGGGTTGTGTGGAAGTCACCTAGCCCTTCGTGCGCTAGCTGGCAAAACACTTCGGCAAGGACTTTACTGGCCAACAATAGTGAGAGATGCGGAGGAGCTGGTTCGAACATGCCAAGGCTGCCAGTGGATGGGCAGACGAAGCCATCGTCCGCCAGCCCAGCTTCAAGTCATCACCCCAGTATGGCCAATGGCTCGGTGGGGCATGGACCTAATAGGCCCTTTTCCAATGGCAAAAGGTGGCTTGAAGTTTGCGGTAGTAGCAATCGAGTATTTTTCAAAGTGGGTTGAAGCAGAGCCATTGACCGCTATTACCTCGAGGAATGTCCAAAAAATTTTCTGGCAGAATATTATATGCAGGTTCGGAGTGCCAAGGGAAGTGACGGTGGATAACGGAACCCAGTTCGAAGTTGACACTTTTCAAACATTTTGCGAAGATCTGGGCATTAAGTTGTGCTTCGCTGCGGTATGACATCCACAATCCAACGGAGTTGTTGAGCGAGCCAACGGGAACATTCTCTCCGGGCTAAATCGGCGGATCGTTGGCCTAGCCAAGGGGTTGTGGGTCGAAGAGCTCCCTAAAATCTTGTGGTCCATTCGAACCACTCAAACCAGGTCCACAGGTTTTACCCCATTTAGACTGCTATTTGGAGACGAGGCCATGACTCCCACGGAGCTGAGAGGAGGATCCCTTCGTGTAGTTCAACCCGGAGATGAAGACGAAAGGAACGCTTCGCTAGACTTATCAGAAGAGACAAGGCTTCGAGTTGTCGCCAACCTGACCAAGTACCAAGGCCAAACAAAGACGTGGTATGACCCGAAGGTAAAGCTAAATGAGCTTAAACCTGGTCATCTAGTGTTGCGAAGTGTAATAGCTCCGAGGAAGCTAGGAAACAAATGGGAAGGACCATATGTTATCTTACGCTCAGGGCGCCCAGGATCGTTTAAATTAGCTAATTTAGAAGGGGAAGAGTTGAAGCATGCGTGGCATGCGGAGCACCTTAAGCGTTACTACGCTTAGGGGCTCCTTGTAATCACTTGTAATTTTTTTCTTTCTATGAAATAAAGAGAAGGGTCGAATTTTGTTTGCTCTTCGAATATACCTTACTCCTAATGGACGCATCGGGAGGACGGAGATGCTTGCAGAGTCAAGCATTTTTCCCAAGACCCAGACAGCTGCCTGCGAACCCTCGGTTCGGGGGCTCAGCTGCCACCCTACGGATTCCAGGCTACGGCTTGTTAGGATCCGTAGAAGAGTTTAAGGACTTTAAAAAGAAACAGATTTTCGGCCTTCGGGTACGAACTATCTGTAAAAGAGCCGAAGGTGGCCACCCTACGGATTCTAGGCTCCGGCTTGTTAGGACCCGTAGAAGAGTCTAAGGACTTTAAAAAGAAACAGATTTTCGACCTTCGGGTACGAACTATCTATAAAAGAGCCGAAGGTGGCCACCCTACGGATTCAAGGCTCCGGCTTGTTAGGATCCGTAGAAGAGTCTAAGGACTTTAAAAAGAAACAGATTTTCGGCCTTCGTGTACGAACTATCTGTAAAAGAGCCGAAGGTGGCCACCCTACGGATTCCAGGCTCCGGCTTGTTAGGATCCGTAGAAGAGTCTAAGGACTTTAAAAAGAAACAGATTTTCGGCCTCCGGGTACGAAGTATCTGTAAAAAGAGCTGAAGGTGGCCACCCTACGGATTTCAGACTTTGGCTTTGTAAGATCCATACAAGAGTCTAAGTACTTAAAAAATATATAATAAATAAAAATAATTGTTTCGAAGAGTCATGACGTAGTGATACCAAAGTACGGGTGATAAGTGCAATACAAAGCATCTAAGTGTTCGGCATATCATTGTGCCTGGTGAACCCTTTTCAAAAATAAAGGATCCACCACCCACAAGGAGGGGCAGGAGGATAGGAACTACGCAAGATACTTTCGAAGAATTTCACATTACGTTATCGTACTTTTACATCAAGAAAAGTTTTGGTCCAAGCCTAAGAAAAATCGAAGACCCCTCCGGCTACTCGGTCCGTCGGAGCTCGAAACTGTCGGCGTGGTCCTCTTTGTTCGAACGCTTCTCTTCTTCTTAGAGGCTCGTAGTTTCTTTCACTCTTCTTGAAGCTCGGCCCACGTCAGGAGCCTTTTGGAGTTAGCCTCCGCAGGGTCTTCAGTCTGGTACTCCGAGTCGGACAAGTTCAAGTTAATTAACAATTTCATAACGGCAACTCACACCACGCCTCACAAGTTAGCATTACCGCTATGCCCAGTGTGTGGAGATGGTTGCGTGTTTGATCCTGCTGCCGATGAATGAAACTGAAAAAAAGAAAAATAGTTAGAACAATTGTATATAACAAAAACAATATTAGAAAATCACATTACCACTCTGTGGAGTCCGTGGAGATTGTTGAGGTTGAGAAGGAAGTCCAGGCAGGCCCATATGACCTGAAAAAGATTCACCCATCTGCGCAAACCACTGCTGCATCTGGGTCTGCATCTCGGCCTGCATCTGAGCCTGCAGTCGAGCCTCCATCTAGTTCTGCCACTCGGTCCTTTGTGATCTTTCTTCATTTAGTTGGGCCTACAAAACATTAATTCATAGTCATTAACGTTCCAAAACAAACAAATTGAAGTGTTCGATGATTGATGAAAATGAACTAACCTGTAGATCAGCAATCAGACCCATAGATGTGTCTCGGCGAGGGCGTATACCCGGACCGGAGGTCGAGCTCGAGCTCTCACCTCAGATAGAGAGGGGGTACTACGGGTATCAATGGCGCCTTCGCCCATCAAATATCGCCCATGTCTCTTGCCTCCTCCAGCCCTCATGACCACCTCGCCATCGATGTCATGTGCGACTGGGTCATAATCGGCGCCATGCACTTCCCTTGCCATCTCTGAATAGTCTTGGAGGTGTTGATATGCGTTCCGATTAGTGTACGACTCAGCGGGGTCATTTGGATTGTGAGTATTGCCTTCAACCGCCCTCCCTTTGTGAGCCAGAGCATATGCCATGACTTGGGAGCATTCCTGACCCGCATTGGTCGTTGACTGAAACAAGAAGATAGTTAGAGTTATACTGTGCAATTAAGCGAAAAAAAGAAACATGTAACTACATACCCATCTCGCCCTGAATTGGTCGAGGTTCAGCGAGCCTTGATGGTGTGCTGCATATTCCAAACCATAACTCTTCCGAACGAGAGACGCCTAGGTTACGCGACAATAAAAAAATAAATTTTTGACAACATCATGCATAAATCGAACAGCACGATGGCCGTCACCCACATACACATCACGACACGATAGCCGACATCCACATACACACATATATATAATGGCACTATGGTCGGCATCCACATACACAAGATATTAATCAACATAACCATTAAACATAAAAAGTATTACAATGATTATATTAAAATTTCTAAAACATGTATATTAGAACAACATGGTATTAACATGGTATTATTAATAATTAAATATGTGATTAAAAATTATATTAAACTTGGCATTAAATTGTCTCATCTAATAATATATTAGTTTGCTACTATAGCTAGTTCCTAGCTCATTAATCAGTTAGTTTAGTTTATTTTTTGTTCGGTCATATATAGGCTATATATATGATTTAATTCACTCTAACCTATAATATATATTAGTGTATTAATTTAAATTGGGAGGCACTCGGTGAACGAATTAAAAAAAAACGTTTACCGAGTGCCACCAGTAAAGCGCTCGGCAAATGATATTTTTTTTAAATAAACCATTTCTTTGCCGAGTGCCAGGGATAATTGCACTCGGCAAAGATTTTTTAATTTTTTTTAAAAAAAATAGAAAATAGAAAAAAAACAGTAAAAAAACTCATAATTTGGCATTATATAATATACACTTATGTTTACTCCTAGAAATTTTCTTAGTTCAAATAAACAAATTTAATGCACTTGTAGTTCAAATTTGGGATCTTTTAATTAAATTCTATAAAGAAGTTCAATTAACTAAAAATAGCAAGCTAGTACTAAAAAATCCCAAATTTGGACATGGTATAAGATATATTGGGTTTTAGCAGTACAAAAAGTTTTAAGTTCAAACAAAGATTTGAATATCGATTTGCTTCTAAACCTAGCTCATTCCATCCCTAAACA
Organism: Zizania palustris; assembly: GCA_019279435.1. Lineage (NCBI taxonomy): Eukaryota > Viridiplantae > Streptophyta > Magnoliopsida > Poales > Poaceae > Zizania > Zizania palustris. The sequence continues at coordinate 16,739,367 of JAAALK010000288.1, forward strand.
CATTTACCTTCTCGTGGATTCTTCACTTTCCAAACGTCGTACATGAAAACTTTGTCGAAACATTATGAAATTTTTATCACAGTATATATGTATGATATAATGACACCATGTCAAGTATCATATTTTTTAGGCATCAATTTAATTTCTAGAATTAAAAAACCATTAAGCTTCATGTTTCCGCCCGAGCGTCGTAAATTATATTTTAAATATTTAGATATATTTAGTTATAAAAGATTACAAATGGAATTATTTAGATATGGCACTCGGCAAAGATGATTTTTGGGTCTTTGCCGAGTGCCATTTCTATTTGCACTCGGCAAAGAATTTTTATACTATTTTTTAAAAAAAACTAAAATAGAATAAAGACTTTAAAAAAACACATAATTTGGCAATATATAATATACACTAATATTTCATCCTAGAAAATTTCTAAGTTTAAATAAACAAATATAAGGCACTTGTAGTTTAAATTTGGGATCTTTTACTTAAAATCCTATAAACAACTTTTATTAACCAAAAATAACTAACTAACTCTAAAAAAGGCCAATTTTTGACATGGTATAAGATAAATTGAGTTTTAGTAGTACAAAAGTTTTAGGTTCAAACAAATATTTGAATATTGATTTGCTTCTAAACCTAACTCATTTCATCCCTAAACTCCTAAACCTTCTCGAAGATTGTCCAATTTCTAAAGGTCATACTTCAAAACTTTGTCGAAACATTATGAATTTTTTACCATATTATATATGTATGATATAATGACACCATGTCAAGTGTCATATTTTTAGGCATCAATTACATTTTCTATAATTAAAAAACCATTAACCTGCATATTGCCGGTCGAGTGTCGTAAATTAGATTTTAAATATTTAGTTATATTTAGTTGTAAAAGATTACAAATGTAATCATGAACACAAATATGATTTTTCCATAATTTTTGAGTCATTATTTCATGTACATGCATTTCAAATTTGACCCACTTGGAAGTAAATCCTAGAAATACGATTAATTTATTAAAAATATCAAACACACTCATAAAAGTATGAAAATTTTCCATAGATTAACAGATGTTGAATTATGACTGTATAAAAAAATTCAGGTTCAAAACATTTTTAAAATGTGATATGGACTCAAAATGTGTTTTCACATGAAATAATGAGATTATTTGCCGAGTGTTTTTCTGGATGGCACTCGACAAAGGCTAAGGTTTGCCGAGTGTCTGTTAGTGGCACTCGGCAAACCCAAAAATTCACCCCCATCGTCATAACGACGTCAGCAAAAAAATGGGCGGGAGATTTTCCAGGCTGTTTGCCGAGTGCCAACGGTGTGGCACTCGGCAAACTATGCCTTTGCCGAGTGCAACAATCTTTGCCTGAGTGCCCGATGGAATGCACTCGGCAAAGATTGTTGCACTCGACAAACAATCGTTTTTCGGTAGTGTTGGATGTTCTAGGAATCTAGAAACTCTAGGATACCCACTACCGGAAAGCAAACATATGCCGAGTGCCACGATGTTTGCCGAGTGCAATTCATCGGGCACTCGGCAAACACTATTTTGCCGAGTGCCAGATGTCATGCACTCGGCAAACATCGTGGCACTCGGCAATTCCAGCTCTTTGCCGAGTGCCCTATAGGTGGCACTCGGCAAACAACCTGAAAAATGCCCCGCCCAATTTTTTGTTGACGGCGTGATGACGGCACGGGTGATTTGTTTGGTTTGCCGAGTGCCACTAACGGACACTCGGCAAACCCTAGCCTTTGCCGAGTGCCACGTGAAAAACACTCGGCAAAGATGAAATACCCATTATTTCATGTGAAAACACATTTTGAGTCCATATCACAATTTAAAAATGTTTTGAACCTGAATTTTTTTTTACAGTCATAATTAAACATCTTTTAATCCATGGAGAATTTTCATCCTTTTATGAGTGGGTTAGATATTTTTAATAAAATAATTGTATTTGTAGGATTTACTTCCAATGGGTCAAATTTGAAATGCATGTACATGAAATAATGACTCAAAAATTATGGAAAAATCATATTTGTGTTCATGATTACATTTGTAATCTTTTACAACTAAATATAACTAAATATTTAAAATCTAATTTACGACACTCGACCGGCAATATGCAGGTTAATGGTTTTTTAATTATAGAAAATGTAATTGATGCCTAAAAAATATGACACTTGACATGGTGTCATTATATCATACATATATAATATGGTAAAAAATCATAATGTTTCGACAAAGTTTTCAAGTATGACCTTTAGAAATTGGACAACCTTCGAGAAGGTTTAGGAGTTTAGGGATGAAATGAGTTAGGTTTAGAAGCAAATAGATATTCAAATATTTGTTTGAACTTAAAACTTTTTGTACTACTAAAACTCAATTTATCTTATACCATGTCAAAATTTGACATTTTTTAGAGTTACTTTGCTATTTTTGGTTAAAAATGTTGTTTATAAGATTTTAATTAAAAGATCCCAAATTTAAACTCTATGTGCCTTAAATTTGATTATTTGCACCTAGAAATTTTCTAGGATGAAATATTAGTGTATAGTATATAATTACAAATTATGGGATTTTTTACTGTTTTTATTCTATTTTTGTTTTTTTTTGAAAATAGTATAAAACAATGTTTGCCGAGTGTATTTAGACCTGGCACTCGGCAAAGACAAAAAAAATCACTTTTGCCGAGTGCCATAGCTAAATGCACTCGGCAAACTGTGATGATCCCATTATTTCATGTGAAAACATATTTTCACTCTATATCACATTTAAAACATTTTTTGAACTTGAATTTTTTTTTACAGTCCTAATTCAACATCTTTTAATCATTGGTAAATTTTCATACTTTTATGAGTGGGTTTGGTATTTTTAATAAAATATTTGTATTTCTAGGATTTACTTCCAAGTGGTCTAATTTCAACTAAATGTACATGAAATAATGACTCAAAAATTATGGAAAAATTATATTTGTGTTCATGATTACATTTGTAATCTTTTAGAACTAAATATAACTAAATATTTAAAATCTAATTTACGACACTCGACCGGCAATATGCAGGTTAATGGTTTTTTAATTATAGAAAATGTAATTGATGCCTAAAAAATATGACACTTGACATGGTGTCATTATATCATACATATATGATATGGTAAAAAATTCATAATGTTTCGACAAAGTTTTCAAGTATGACCTTTAGAAATTGGACAACCTTCGAGAAGGTTTAGGAGTTTAGGGATGAAATGAGTTAGGTTTAGAAGCAAATAGATATTCAAATATTTGTTTGAACTTAAAACTTTTTGTACTACTAAAACTCAATTTATCTTATACCATGTCAAAAATTGGCATTTTTTAGAGTTACTTTGCTATTTTTGGTTAAAAATGTTGTTTATAAGATTTTAAGTAAAAGATCCCAAATTTAAACTCTATGTGCCTTAAATTTGATTATTTGCACCTAGAAATTTTCTAGGATGAAATATTAGTGTATAGTATATAATTACAAATTATGGGATTTTTTACTGTTTTTATTTTATTTAATTTTTTTTTAAAAAATACAGTATAAAAAATCGTTGCCGAGTGCCTCTCTAATGGCACTCGGCAAAGGTTTTAAAAAAAAAAAAACTCTTTGCCGAGTGCCTCTCTACAGGCACTCGGCAAAGTTTTTTTTTTTAAAAAAAAATACCAGTTTGCCGAGTGCCTCCCAATTTGGCACTCGGCAAACCTTGAATCCGGCTAAAAAAGAGCCCGCACAGATCTGGGCGCAATAACGCCCAGATCTGCGCCCCGCTCCCCCGCAGCCCCCCGCCGCCGCCGCCTGCTCCCCCGCCCGCCCCCTGCTCCCCCGCCGCCGGCAGGCCCCTGCGCCCCCGCCGCCGGCCGCCCAGCTCCCTCCCCCGTCGCCCCCGGCCGCCGGCCCGAGCTCCGCCCACGGCCGCCGGCCCCCGCGCCGCCCACGGCCGCCGGCCCCCGCGCCGCCCACTGCCGCCGGCCCCCGCGCAGCCCACTGCCGCCGGCCACAGCGCAGCCCCCGGCCGCCTCCCACCACCCGGCCCGGCCTGCGCCCCTTGCCGGCCCCGGCCGCAACCGAGCAGCCGGCCCCCACCGCCCCCCGGCCACCCGCTCCGCCGCCTTCGGCACCGGCTCCGCCTCCCTACCCCGCCTCGCATAGGTATATATATATATCTCATTTTTTGTGATGGTTGCATGTGACAAAATCAAACTTAATTTCCATTTATGTGATGGTTGCATGTGTGTGGGGTTTGGCTCAACAGAAATGAGTTTGTGTTTAGAAATGAGTTAGTGTATCATTTGTTGAATTATTTACTATAGTCTTTGATATTTTATAATTTTATGTTGTTTAGTATAGCTTCTCACATTGTTTAATTACTTTATCTTATAACTAATTTTTTTAATTATTTTTAGATAGATATATTTTGGTTAGCGCTCTCTTACCGGCGTCACCGTCATCTGTTCGGCTTCATCGTCCTTATCTCGCATCAAACCCTACCGGTAACCTTAGAACCTAGGATTAATATTTTCCTTGAACATGAATGATTAATATGCTTTGTACATGTTTTTTATTATCTAATACAACGTCACATGTTTTGTTTGCTTTCAACATCCCTTCCTCGTAAATGATATTACAATTTTATTCACATGCATGTCAAGAAGATTAATATAAATAAATGCTTATACATGTTTTAGAAATTTTAATATAATCGTTGTAATTCTTGTTATGTTTTAATGGTTGTGTTGATTAATATCTTGTGTATGTGGATGCCGGCCATCGTGCCGTGATATATATATGTGTCTGTGGATGTCGGCCATGACGTCGTGATGTGTGTATGTGGGTGACAGCCATCGTGCCGTCCTATTGATGCAGATTTGCTATGTATTAGAGACAAGATGTTGTCAAATTGTTTTTTGGTTATTGTCGCGTAACCTAGGCGTCTCCCGTTCGGAAGAGTTACGGTTTGGAATATGCATGTGTTTGCATATCTGTCGCCGTAACTGTTTCGAACTGTCCACGTTTGGACAGCTGGAGGATGCGTAGATTGAGCTCGTTTTCATGCTCCGTTCTGATTCGACCCAGGGTTTCGACAGCACCTCCCCGTTGTTCTCCGAACGCACATCCTCTTGGCATGTTGCCCAGACGTGCGTTTGGAGAGCAGCGGGGAGGTGCTGCCGAAATTTTGGGTTGGATCGGAACGGAGCGTGAATACGAGCTCAATCTACGCATTGTCTGGTGGGATTAGGACCTATCTTACCTATTAGACTGTTATATTCATCTCGTTTCTCACTAACCCCTAAACACGGGTGTTGTTTCCTAGTTTAGTACAAGATGGATCATCGTGAGTGGATGTACACGGGTCGCCCTAGTCAGGCCGAGGTGACCATGGATTGGATCAAGAACACTGAAGTATTCTTAGAGACAGCGTTTGGTAGACAGAATGTACGTGACAAGACCTGGTGTCCATGTAGTCGGTGCGAGAATAAGCGTCGACAAACAAAGGATGCTATGGGTAAACACCTATGCAAATATGGGTTTATGCCAAATTATACCCGTTGGACGTATCATGGTGAGTCGCAACGTCCTAGAGAGGAGGTGTTGCGACATCGCATGGACGATGATGAGGGAGGGGTTGGATTTATGCTAGATGACTTTGAAGATGCGCATTTGACGAAGCACGTGAAGAGGAAGTCCCGGAGCCAACGGCAAAAGCATTTTATGACATGTTGTCCGCGTCAAAGCAACCTCTTCACGGTCACACTAAGGTTTCTCAACTGGATGCCATCGCACGACTATTGGCCATCAAGTCGCAGTTTAGCTTGAGTCGAGAATGCTTCGATGTTATGCTGACGGTTGTTGGTAGCCTTCTTCCAGAAGGTCACAATCTACCGAAGAGCATGTACGAGTCTAAGAAAGTCCTCCGTGCACTTAAGATGCCTTATGAGCAAATACATGCTTGTCCCAACGGATGCATTTTATTCAGAAAACAATACGCAGACGCAACCTGCTGCGTGAAATGCAAATCCTCTAGGTATCTGGAGGTAGACTCCGATGATGGTGTGAAGAAACAACTCTCAATTCCCGTGAAGATCCTTCGGTACCTTCCCTTTGTACCGAGGATCCAACGACTGTACATGACCGAGGAATCTGCTAAACAGATGACATGGCATAAAAATGGGATTCGTTACAACCCAGACAAGCTAGGTCATCCATCAGATGGAGAAGCGTGGAAAAAATTTGATCAGCTCCATCCCGAGAAAGCTTTAGAGCCACGTAATGTACGAATTGCTATAGCAACAGATGGGTTCAATCCATATGGTATGACGGCTGCCGCATACAGTTGTTGGCCAATGTTTGTTATTCCCCTCAACCTTCCTCCCGGCGTCATCTTTCACGACAGAATATTTTCTTGTCCTTGATAATTCCAGGGCCTGAATACCCGGGGAAAAATATGAGTGTGTATATGGAGCCTTTGATGGATGATTTGGTCCATGCGTGGGAAGACGGTGTGTTGACATATGATCGATGTACAAAGACAAACTTCAGAATGCATGTCTGGTATATGTACTCTCTACATGACCTACCAGCATATTCGATATTTTGCGGCTGGTGCGTGCATGGGAAGTTCGCATGCCCGATTTGTCGGTCGACTCTAAAGTTCGTTTGGCTAGCTAAGGGTGGAAAATATTCCTCATTTGACAAGCACCGACAATTCCTTCCTCGGAACCATCCATTCAGGAAGGATAAGAGGAATTTTACAAAAGATGTGTCTGTTAAAGGCTCAGCACCAATTAAAATGACCGGAGCCGATGTTCGTGCTCAATTAGAGTCTTTGCAAATTAATACACAAGGAGCTGGTTTATTGGATATGGTGAGCATCATGCATGGACTCACAAGCCATGTTTATGGAATCTTCCTTATTTCGATGATCTTCTCCTTCCGCACAACATTGATGTGATGCACACTGAGAAAAATGTTGCCGAGGCCATTTTCGGCACAATCATGGATATTCCTGAGAAGACGAAAGACAATGTCAAGGCCCGACTGGATCAAGCGGCTATATGCAACAGACCTAAGCTCGACATGATACCTCCTAGAAGCGGGAAATCCTGGACGAAGCCAAAGTCTGATTTTGTTCTAACAAGGGGACAAAGGAGGGAAGTACTTGAGTGGTTTCAAACATTAATGTTTCCTGATGGCTATGCAGCTAATCTGAAGAGGGGAGTTAATCTAGCTACTCTGCGAATAAACGGACTCAAAAGTCATGACTATCACATATGGATTGAGCGGTTGCTCCCGGTCATGATTCGTGGCTATGTCCCCGAGGATGTCTGGCGAGTTCTAGCTGAATTGAGCAATTTTTTCCGTCAACTTTGTGCTAAACAGTTGTCTCACACCGTGGTAGCAGACATGGAGACACTAGCGCCCGTGTTATTATGTAAGCTAGAAAAGATCTTTCCGCCCGGTTTTTCAATCCGATGCAACATATGATATTGCACCTTCCGTATGAGGCCCGGATGGGAGGTCCGGTTCAAAGCCGTTGGTGCTATTCAATTGAGAGATTCCAAAAGATTCTTCAGAATAAATGTAAGAACAAATGCAAAATTGAAGCATCCATAGCTGAGGCCTATGTTTTGGAGGAGGTGTCAAACTTCACAACTAGATATTATGCGGACAATCTTCCAAGCGTGCATAATCCACCTGCCCGTTACAATCTTCCAGAAGAAGAATCAAATCTCAGCATCTTCAGAGGCCAACTAGGAAGTGCAAGTGGTGCTGCTAACAAGACCTTACAGCATGAAGAGTGGCGTTTGATTATGTTGTATGTCCTGACAAACCTTTCCGAAGTGGAACCGTACATTGAGGAATTTCATCGACGATTTTGGCGTGGTTCGAGGGAGGCTAACATTGAGGAATCCACTGCCCTTCTTAAGTATGGTGTGGGAAATGGCAATCCCGATTTCATTTCTTGGTTCAAAACTAAGGTATTTCTCAAATTAACTTTTAGTTAGTTATACCTTTCAATTATATCTTATATGCGACTAATATACATGTTCATCGCGTTTAAACCTATAGGGAAGAACCGACACGACAATGAGTTCCGAGTTGAGGCAAGTTGCGAATGGTTGTGCCTACAAGGTTAAGACATTCAAAGCTTACGACGTAAACGGCTATCGTTTCCACACAACAAGCCATGAACAGAGCCGACCTAACCGAAGAACTACAAATTCCGGAGTTTTTACTCCAGGCACAGACGGGGTTGACTACTATGGACGACTCGAAGAAATATATGAATTGAGTTTTGATGGGAGCAAACCTCTTAACCCCGTTATATTTAAATGCCACTGGTTCAATCCCAAAGTAGTGAGACAGACTCCCGAACTTGGCTTAATAGAAATTCGTCAAGATACCACCTTGCCGAGTGAAGATGTTTATATTGTGGCTCAACAGGCAACACAAGTTTACTATCTGTCTTACCCGTGCAAACCGTCGCACGTCTTAAAGGTTGGGATGTTGTGTATAAGGTGTCGCCACATGGTAAACTGCCTGTTCCCAACAACGAAGACTATAACATAGACCCGAACACATACGACGGAGAGTTTTTTCAAGAAGATGGACTACCAGGCATGTTTGTTATTGACTTGACGGAGACGATGGAAGTAGATAACGAAAGTGGTGCCGATGCCGACGAAGGAGACGAGATTCATAATGGAAGAGACTTAGAACTGCTAGAGAGATTGCACTCAAGCACTCAACGTGATGACAACATTCCACCTCCTGAACAGTTGGACGATTACATCATATCACGTGATAGTGATGACGATACATATGATCCAGCAAATCCGGACGACGATGACTATTTCTAGCAGCTGTATGAGAATTATGTTTATTTTTAGAATAAATGCGTTTAGAACACATTTCACGGTTTATCTAAAGTGATTTACTCTTTTCGTAGCAGGTGATTGAAATATGGTGGGGGGTTTAAAGAAATTAATAAGTGCAGTAGTACGAAAAGGCGGTAGATCCACTCCCTCTCAAGATGAGGTCGGGTCCTCATCTAGACCTCGAGGTAGGAGAACGAAGAAGTCAGCAGTGAGAGGAAAGGCACCCGCGCCCTCGAGTGAAACTAGCCATATACCGGCATCCCGTCGCGACGATGATTACGTGCCGGATGAGGAGGAGGAGGCGCAGGCTAGGGTGGAGGAGGAGGAGGAGGTGGGGGCAGAGGGTGGGGAGGTTGGGGCAGAGGGTGGGGAGGTTGGGGCAGAGGGAGAGGAGCAGACTACAGAAGCGACTGCAGTGTGGTTGCGTGGTCCTTCGTCACTCCCAAGGCGACCAGTGGCAGTAGCTGATCGTCCGCTCATTCGACCAGATGGAAATAGGTAAGTTGTTGTAGAAAGTCTATAATATATTCTTTTCGTTAGTTTAATTTTTAATATATACTAATACTTTTTAATGATATCGGGATAGGAACTGGATTATGGTTGAACGAGGAGGTCGTGAGTGCTCACGCCATGTAAACGGTATCCTCGGGCTTCTTATCAAGGAAAAGTTCCCTGGTTTGATATCTTTGGATGGGAAGACGGAGCCGGCGTACTCATGGAGGCACTATGAAAGTGCGCCGGACGCCCCTGACCGAGAAGGGAGACAATTTGCCCACCTAGCCGATCGAGTCAGGGCTGAGCTCTGGGTAAGTTTATTTTCTTAATATATGTGTCAATACTATTAACATGTGAAAACATATAACATTCTTTTTACATCTATATGCAGGATTTTTATAGATGTGATGAGGGGTATGCGGATCAGGCTGCCGCAGTTATTAATAGAGCCGCCAAGAAGCTTGTCACCGACATGCATTATGAGGCGCGCATTCAAGCTGTTATTGACTTCTGCGCTCAGCACCGTCGAGAGAGAAAGAACAAAAAGGATGCCCGGACCACCTTTCTGACACGAGAGGAATACATGATGGTAAGTGTATTCTCGTGTATCTTCTAATACTTAATATTATGTCATTAACAAATTCACTTGCATCAAATAGGTCCCTCCACAGTGGTGTGCCGCTCATCTTGAGTGTTGGGGCCAAATTGTTGATAGGTGGTGTTCTGCCGAGTGGCAGAGCAGTCACGAGGCATGCCGCCAGCGACGCCTACTCATGCCGGGGGCAGCACACCATCAAGGCTCGCTGAACCTCGACCAGTTCAGGGCGAGATGGGTATGTAGTTACATGTTTCTTTTTTTTCGCTTAATTGCACAATATAACTCTAACTATCTTCTTGTTTCAGTCAACGGTCAATGCGGGTCAGGAATGCTCCCAAGTCATGGCATATGCTCTGGCTCACAAAGGGAGGGCGGTTGAAGGCAATACCTACAATCCAAATGACCCCGCTGAGTCGTACACTAATCGGAATGCATATCAACGCCTCCAAGACTATTCAGAGATGGCAAGGGAAGTGCATGGCGCCGATTATGACCCAATCGCAAATGACATCGATGGCGAGGTGGTCATGAGGGCTGGAGGAGGAAAGAGACATGGGCGATATTTGATGGGCGACGGCGCCATTGATACCCGTAGTACCCCCTCTCTATCTGAGGTGAGAGCTCGGAGCTCGACCTCCGGTCCGGGTATACGTCCTCGCCGAGACACATCTATGGGTCTGATTGCTGATCTACAGGTTAGTTCATTTTCATCAATCATCGAACACTTCACATTGTTTGTTTGAGAACATTAACTCTGAAATAATGTGTTGTAGGCCCAACTAAATGAAGAAAGATCACAAAGGACCGAGTGGCAGACCCAGATGGAGGCTCGGCTGCAGGCTCAGATGCAAGCTCAGATGCAAGCCGAGATGCAGACCCAGATGCAGCAGTGGTTTGCGCAGATGGGTGGATCTTTCTCAGGTCATATGGGTCTGCCTGGACTTCCTCCTCAACCTCAACAATCTCCACGGACTCCACAGAGCGGCAATGTGAGTTTCTAATATTGTTATTGTCGGTTTTGTTATATACAAGTGTTCTAACTATTTTTTTTCAGTTTCATCCATCGGCAGCAGGATCAAACACGCAGCCATCTCCACACACTGGTCATAGCGGTAATGAAAATTTGTGAGGAGTGGTGTGAGTTGCCGTGATGAATTTGTTAATTAACTTAAACTTGTCACCGTTAACGCGAACTTGAACTTGTGTATCAATTTGAACTTGTATTTGTGACGTGAACGTGAAATTGTGATGTGATCGTGAAATTTGTGATGTAAATGTGATTTTTGTGATGTGTATGTGATTTCTGTGAATATCTGTGATTCAGTGTGAATTTTGGGGCAAATTTTGTGAATAAATGTGAATTTGTGATGCATTTTGTGATTGAATGTGTTTTTTGGATGAAATATGCAAGAAATAAATGAAAAAAAAAATTTAAAAAATTTTTTGCCGAGTGTTACACTCGGCAAAGCCACCTGCAGTGCACAGAAACGTGCCACGTGGCACGTTTCTGTGCACTCTGGGGAGGCTTTGCCGAGTGCCTCCACGTGGCACTCGGCGAAGGGGTGTGCCGAGTGCCACGGTGGCACTCGGCGAAGCCCCACGCGCCACGTGCCCCCCTCCCCCGAGCCCCCTTCGCCGAGTGCCCCCCGTGGCACTCGGCACACCACCTTTGCCGAGTGCCACGTGGGGCACTCGGCGAAGCCCCATCGCGCCACGTGCCCCCCCCCGAGCCACCTTCGCCGAGTGCCCCACGTGGCACTCAGGCTGCCGCAGTTATTAATAGAGCCGCCAAGAAGCTTGTCACCGACATGCATTATGAGGCGCGCATTCAAGCTGTTATTGACTTCTGCGCTCAGCACCGTCGAGAGAGAAAGAACAAAAAGGATGCCCGGACCACCTTTCTGACACGAGAGGAATACATGATGGTAAGTGTATTCTCGTGTATCTTCTAATACTTAATATTATGTCATTAACAAATTCACTTGCATCAAATAGGTCCCTCCACAGTGGTGTGCCGCTCATCTTGAGTGTTGGGGCCAAATTGTTGATAGGTGGTGTTCTGCCGAGTGGCAGAGCAGTCACGAGGCATGCCGCCAGCGACGCCTACTCATGCCGGGGGCAGCACACCATCAAGGCTCGCTGAACCTCGACCAGTTCAGGGCGAGATGGGTATGTAGTTACATGTTTCTTTTTTTTCGCTTAATTGCACAATATAACTCTAACTATCTTCTTGTTTCAGTCAACGGCCAATGCGGGTCAGGAATGCTCCCAAGTCATGGCATATGCTCTGGCTCACAAAGGGAGGGCGGTTGAAGGCAATACCTACAATCCAAATGACCCCGCTGAGTCGTACACTAATCGGAATGCATATCAACGCCTCCAAGACTATTCAGAGATGGCAAGGGAAGTGCATGGCGCCGATTATGACCCAATCGCAAATGACATCGATGGCGAGGTGGTCATGAGGGCTGGAGGAGGAAAGAGACATGGGCGATATTTGATGGGCGACGGCACCATTGATACCCGTAGTACCCCCTCTCTATCTGAGGTGAGAGCTCGGAGCTCGACCTCCGGTCCGGGTATACGTCCTCGCCGAGACACATCTATGGGTCTGATTGCTGATCTATAGGTTAGTTCATTTTCATCAATCATCGAACACTTCACATTGTTTGTTTGAGAACATTAACTCTGAAATAATGTGTTGTAGGCCCAACTAAATGAAGAAAGATCACAAAGGACCGAGTGGCAGACCCAGATGGAGGCTCGGCTGCAGGCTCAGATGCAAGCTCAGATGCAAGCCGAGATGCATACCCAGATGCAGCAGTGGTTTGCGCAGATGGGTGGATCTTTCTCAGGTCATATGGGTCTGCCTGGACTTCCTCCTCAACCTCAACAATCTCCACGGACTCCACAGAGCGGCAATGTGAGTTTCTAATATTGTTATTGTCGGTTTTGTTATATACAAGTGTTCTAACTATTTTTTTTCAGTTTCATCCATCGGCAGCAGGATCAAACACGCAGCCATCTCCACACACTGGTCATAGCGGTAATGAAAATTTGTGAGGAGTGGTGTGAGTTGCCGTGATGAATTTGTTAATTAACTTAAACTTGTCACCGTTAACGCGAACTTGAACTTGTGTATCAATTTGAACTTGTATTTGTGACGTGAACGTGAAATTGTGATGTGATCGTGAAATTTGTGATGTAAATGTGATTTTTGTGATGTGTATGTGATTTCTGTGAATATCTGTGATTCAGTGTGAATTTTGGGGCAAATTTTGTGAATAAATGTGAATTTGTGATGCATTTTGTGATTGAATGTGTTTTTTGGATGAAATATGCAAGAAATAAATGAAAAAAAAAATTTAAAAATTTTTTGCCGAGTGTTACACTCGGCAAAGCCACCTGCAGTGCACAGAAACGTGCCACGTGGCACGTTTCTGTGCACTCTGGGGAGGCTTTGCCGAGTGCCTCCACGTGGCACTCGGCGAAGGGGTGTGCCGAGTGCCACGGTGGCACTCGGCGAAGCCCCACGCGCCACGTGCCCCCCTCCCCCGAGCCCCCTTCGCCGAGTGCCCCCCGTGGCACTCGGCACACCACCTTCGCCGAGTGCCACGTGGGGCACTCGGCGAAGCCCCATCGCGCCACGTGCCCCCCCCCCCCCCGAGCCACCTTCGCCGAGTGCCCCACGTGGCACTCGGCAAACCCCCTTCGCCGAGTGCCACGTGGGGCACTCGGCAAACCGCGGTTAACGCCCCCCCCAGCCGTTAGCCGGCCTCTTTGCCGAGTGCTACGCGTGGCACTCGGCGAAGTCTATATTGCACTCGGCAAAGACTTCGCCGAGTGCCCGATAAAATGCACTCGGCGAACCCCCACGTCGCCGACAAGGCTAGTGCCGAGTGGGGTTCGCCGAGTGTGGCACTCGGCGAAGCCTTTGCCGAGTGCAAAAGAGGCTTCGCCGAGTGCCCTAGGCACTCGGCAAAGGGCTGTATTCTTTTCAGTGGATATATTGCGCCCGAGTACTACTCCCAGAATGTTTACTCGACAAGGTCTGATGTTTTTAGTTTCGGCATTTTGGTTCTTGAGATCATAAGTGGGAAGCGAGCCGTCGGTTCATACAGACTATCCGGAAGATCATATGAGCTCAGGAGATATGTGAGCGAATATTTCGTTAAATATTCTGCGCATTGACATCATCATCTCATGTTTAAGCTCTCTGCTTGCTTATGTTTGTTGAAATAATGTTACCATGTTAAATTTGCTCATAGGCTTGGCAACTGTGGAGAGAAGAGAGATGCGACGAGTTGGTGGATCCTTCCATTGGCGAAGAATACCAGGAGATGGACATCATAAGGTGCATTCAGGTTGCACTTCTTTGTGTCCAAGACAGTGCAGAGGACAGGCCAACAATGCACGATGTGACGACGATGCTAAGCAACGGAAACAGGAGGCTGCTCATGCCTGCACAGCCCGGTTCCTTCGTTATAGAAGTTGGAGATCGATTGAGGTGACCTGTTATGAACTATGATGGAGCCAGAGCTATATATATATGTTTTTCTTAACCGAAGGTTGGCTGGACGAGATTGAACTACACATCTGCTAATAACAAGGGGCTATGTTTTTCTTAACCGAAGTTTTCATGATATTATATTTGTCTCACTTTTTTATTTATACATAATATTAGAGTAGTCAAGGTATGCCTAGTTGACTTTGAAAAGTAAAAATATGACTTCGTTTGAGACTATACTGTATAACATATTATTAGTGATGATTTAAAATCGCTATTAGTGATAAGTTTGAGCTATAATTTATTTATTACTCGGAACTAATAGTCGGAATCCAAACCTTTCACGTGCATCTTGTTCTACGGGGTAGTTCGGGTTAGCAAGCTCTATGTCTCGCCGGCGATGACCTGCTGCCCACATTCGGTGCTCGGGTTAACATCGCTAGGCCAACCAGGAACACCCCAAATTCATCCAAGCATGCTGAATACTTCTTGGTAACACTAATTGGGTGAAAATATTAATTAATTAGACCCTAATATAATTGATTTCCTCGTCCTCACCTCCGGGCTCGGGAGAACCGACGGTTCCAGGACGGTGTCGCGCTTGCCTTATTGAGACAATCCTAGCATGATCCACTCCGTTAATCTCATCCTGTTTGGTGTTGCATCTCTATCTGCAAAATTTCTGTGGTTGAGCCGCCCTGACCTCGTCGGACAACGACGGTGCGCTACCACCGTTCGTACCGTCTTCTACCTCTTGCCAGCGCTAGTTCGCCGCCATTCTTTCACTTTGGACCCACCACCACACTACGGAAAATAGTAGTTCACCGAGTGCCTAGCTCTTTGCCTAGTATAATTTTGGGGCGCTTTTGACAAAGTGGGGTATTCACCAAGTGTGAAGAAATACATTTGACGAACTTTTTACATACGTGCGGCGAACTACAAAAAAACATGTACTCAATGAAGTTTGACACTTACAAAAATCGGGAAAAAATCACTCCAGACGGAGGTCGCAACTCGCAACAGTGTGTTTTGCATGAAAAAAACTGGTTTGTCAAGCGGTATCGGTGAATCACCGGCCACTCCACTCAAGGGTGTACTTGAGGTGGTGATTAGATGTGTGTAAGAAAAGCACAATACTTTTAGATTTGATGGTCGACTCTAGAACACAAGAGCTAATGTTTATATTGATTAAAGCCTCTTAAAGAATAATAACCCTCCGTCTAGTATTTTGACGTGTAATATGATGGTAGATTTTACAACATGACACAACCTAGCTATGGAGGCTTGGGGCATCCAAAATAAGAAAAATATGCTAAAAAGCTTAGATGCCTCTAGGGGGTCTTGTCTTCTTTATATACTCAGGAGGTGAGTCTAACAACCCATGACTCTATCCCGAGTAAGACTTGAATTTCCTATCTATCTCAGGTATCAAATCCCTAATTACAAGGATTCTAATACAAATAATTCGATCTCTAGATATCATATCCGAAGCCTAACTACCTGATAATGACTTAATTAAATTTCCTTATCAGAATCAAACCTCTATTTATAGGTCATACACTACGGGAATACACTTGTTTATCGAGTGCCTACGACACTCGGTGAACCCCATTTGGCAAAGGGTCTCTTGACAGAGAGGTTCTATCAGTAGGCACTCGGTAAAGGTTTTTTAATTGTTCTTTGCCGAGTGCCAAGGTTATTTGCACTCGGCAAAAGTTTTTTAATTTATTTTTAAAAAACCTAAAATATAAAAAAGACAGTAAAAATTCCAATTTTTTGTATGATATAATATACACTGAGTTTTCATCCTAGAAAAATTTCTAAGTTCAAATAAACAAATTTAAGGCACATGTAATTCAAAATTGGGATCTTTCAATTAAAATCCTATAAAGAAATTTAATCAACTAAAAATAGCGAACTAGCCATAAAAATGCTAATTTTTGGCATGGTATAAGATACATTGGGTTTTAGTAGTACAAAAAGTTTTAAGTTCAAACAAAGATTTGAATATCAATTTGCTTTTAAACCTAACTCATTCTATCCCTAAACTCAACCTTCTCGAAGATTCTCCAATTTCCAAATGTCGTACATGAAAACTTTGTTGAAACATTATGAAATTTTTATCACAGTATATATGTATGATATAATAACGCCATGTCAATTTAATTTTCTATAATTAAAAAACCTTGTTGCTCCATGTTGCCGACCGAGTATCGTAACTTATATTTTTAATATTTAGCAGTAAAATATTACAAATGGACTCATTAACATAAATATGATTTTTCTACAATTTTTGAGTCATTAATTCATGTACATGCAGTTCAAATTTGATCCACTTCGAATTAAATCACATAAATACACTTAATTAATTAAAAATAGCAAGCTCACTCAGAAAAATATGAAACTTTTCCATGGATTAAAAAATATTGAATTATGACTATCAAAAAATTCAAGTTCAAAACATGTTTAAAATGAGACATGGACTCAATATATGCTTTCACATGAAATAATGGGTATCTTCACTTTGTGAAAAAAACACTCGGCAAAGTAGGCAACCCGGACACGTGGCCGACCATATTTGCCGAGTGCCTAACGTGGCACTCGGCAAATACTAGGCTTTGCCGAGTGCCCATTAGTGGCACTCGGCAAACCCTAATTTTTCCCTCTGCCGTTATAACGGTGAACAGACTTCCGGGGGCGCCGGGTTTTTCAAAATGTTTGCCGAGTGCCTTCGACGTGGCACTCGGCAAACATGAAATTGCGTCGAGTGTAAATAGTTTCCCGGGTGTATTTTCGGGAACACTCGGCAATTACTAGTATGCCGAGTGACCGATGGAATGCACTTGGCAAATCCTCGGGCACTCGGCAAACAATCTGTTTTCGGTAGTGATACCGAATAGTCAATGCTGATTGTGGTCTACCCTTGGTCGAGTCTAATATCTCAACTACCTTTGGCAAAAACAAGCTAGGAGGAGCTCTCTTTTGATTTAGAACTTCAACATCTTGATCCAACCATGATGTATTTTTTAAAAATCTTATGATCTTCTTTTTTGTGAGGTGCACCGCATCGGTGCACCCATACAGTATAGACCCTAAGCCTTGAGTTAAATGGAATATTTTTCTCAAGGCTTCAAAAATATTCTATAAATAATAATCTTTTTCTTTACAAATCTATGTTTTGTCGTTGTTGAGACCTTGCTAAAAATAGGTCATGCTTGAAGTCTTGAAATTGTGATGAGCTTGGAAGAAAATGGTCTAGAGTCTTTGAGTAAATTGATGTCCTGTTGTTCAGGCCCCTCTTCAATACAGATGCCCACGAGGACAAGGCCCGTTGAGTTTGTAAGCGCTCGAGGATTTTTAGTCCCAAGAACTCATACTTTAGGTCAGACGAGCCCCTAAGCGCGAGAGTCCACGAGCGCATGAGCCCCCGAGCATGAAGATCTTTGGGCGCATGAGCCCCTGACCATGATGATCTTCAGGCATGCGCAAGCCCCCAAGCACGAGACCCACCAGCGCGAGGGGTCTGAACCATTGCTGATTTCATATATTGTGCTAGAAAATGTTGTTTCATAATTCCTTTTCCCATCCATGATCATTGCGTGGGAGCTGGAAAGACTGAAAGACGTCTTTCTCATAACAGAGTCGCATGTCACATGCAGCGTGTTGATGAAGATAATACGGTGAGAACCTCTTTGCCTTCTCCATCAAATAATTGCACAATGATTGAACTAATGCTCATTGTGCAGGTGGTTGGGAAGAACACCTCTATTTAAATTAGAACCACCTCCCCCTTCTATGTCTTGATATGGTTCCTATTGATTCCTTCTTCTTCACACCTGTGAGGGAGTGATTTTTGATGTCGCTTGGAGCTCCATGGATTCACGAAGTGTTTGCTTGACCACTGAGTTTGTTGCTCTGAGAAACCAAGTGAGGCTTTCACTATGGTTCTATCTTTATGATGAGTGATTGACAAGGTTGTCTGGATAATTTGGTTGTCTGTGTGAATCATAGTATGGGTTGCATGGAGTGGCATGTTTTTCTTGTCTCGTGTGTTCGGGGTTGAGATACTTGTCAATTGTTGATGGTGGGTGATCAGGGTTAGACAAGGAGTCTAATGCCAGATGGTCGAGGATGCCAGTTGAAGTTGAAAGTGATCTCAGGCGTACGCATGGAGATAAGGCAAGACATGGAAGAACTAATAATCGAGACAAAGTGTTGATCAAGTCAGCGAAAGGGAAGCCAGTGCAAGTGACAAGGCGGCTCGAGGGATCGAGAGTGGGAGAGACTTTCTGGCAGTTGAGTTCGCTGACTGACGACACATGTCGAAGATCTGGAAGGCTTTGTCGGTTCTTGCTGAAAACCATCACATCACAAAATGTTTTTTAATTCCAATAAATAGGAGTTTATTTTTTGCTTAGTAGTCTATATTAAGTGTAATCTTTTAGTATTTTTCAGAATTTTCAAATTCTAAAAAAATATTAAAAGAATAGGGTCAATGATGTAATAAATTAGGAGTATACATTAATGTATTTTTCAGAATTGATAATTCTGAAAATACATAATGGCAAATAGGTAAATATCTAAAACTTTAACCCTAATGGCATTTTGGGGAATACTTTAATGGGCTTGCCTATATAAAGGACCCCATGCCCAAAGGTTAGGAGACTTTTGAGGCTGTCATTTTGGGGCTATCAACCACAAACTCTACATTTTCATTTTGCTGTGAATTTTATTATGTTCTTGAGTTACTGTTCATAATCTTGCACACTGCTTTCTTGTGTCGGTTCTAGAACAGAGGAACGCAAAGCACCAGAGTGCAGCGCTCCTCTCATCTCTGTACTATAGCGATCTAGGAATGAATCAGGTACAGAAATTGGTGTTTTGTTTTGATTCTAGTTCATTTCTTTGTTGTGATCTCTTTCAACCGTGTGATTTCAGAGTTGATCTTCTTCTGCATCAGATTGGTTGTGGTAGGATTTGCTTATGTGATTTACATCAGTTTGCTTCTAAACTCCCTGTTCATTTGTCGAAGTAGACATAATTGCTGGTGACTTGGTTTTTGCTATAGAGACATATCCATCAGAATGCTTCCCTTCTTTTTGTCTTGGCTCTAAGAGTTTTGGAGCTGTGTTGTTGATGAAATACAGTCATTGCAATCTGTTGCCAGTCTTCATTAGCAAGTGATTGAGATTGAACAGAGCAGTATGGAAGTTCAGAGTTTCTGATTTAATACAGTGCTGTCGATAACAAGTTTTATTTACTGCCAAACTTTTTCTCTGTAGCAAATCAGGGTCTCTTTCTTTTAACTTTGTTTGAGTATATTGTGGTTTGGTTCCATCTGATTTGTGTTCAGATTGTGATTTTAGTTTTAGTTTCAGTTTCAGTGTATAAGTTCTCGTCCTAGTTGTTTATATCTCGTCCACTCAGGAAATCTCTACTACAGTTAACACACCTGTTGATCTCTATTTGCTAGCACCAGAACCAATCTTGTGTAGTACAGTTCTAAATTCAGTATAAAATGTTCAAGAACTAGAGTTTTTAGATTGTTCTACAGCAAGCTATTGGTTCTTCTTTCAGCTCAAATCTGTTTGTATTGTGTTTTTGAGATAATCCTAGTTGATCTGTTGTGTTGAGATTGTATTTCAGATTGACAATTGCAGCAGTTATTAACTCATTGATTAGTTGATCTTATGAGTGTTGATTTTTCTGAATGAAGAGGGTGTCTCAATTCATGTTATATAATAGGGTTAATTTTTTCCGTGCCATTACAATTTTTGCGGTTTGCCAATATGTCATCGATGTGTCACTGACACATGGGGGCCGCCACAGTCACTGACAGTGGCATATAGGCAATTTCTGAAAATTATAATGGTATCTGAGTAATTTTCCCTATATAATAGAGCATAGATTTCATTGAAGATTCAGAAATTCAAGTGTTGTTAAACATTTAATACTGATTTTGAGTGTTTGATATAGTCAGGTACTTTGTTCTAATTTCAAAAGCGATTATGTTTTTATCAGATCTCTATATCTCTGAACATTGTCGGCAAACCAGTTGTCGATAGCCTTCTATAGGCAATTCATATGCTGAACTAGAGGCTCTAAATCAGAGAATCAAATTCCGACAGAATAGATCGACACTTCAAACTCCGATTTAGAAAGAAATTTTAATTTGGTTTGATTTCTGTTCTGGATTTTAACTGTGAGTCTTAATTTATCTTCTATAATTTTTAGAGGAGCATTGGGTGTTCTGAACAGACCATCTGATTCACGAGAATTTGTCGAGGCGCCTATTCACCCCCCTAGTCACCTAATCTGATCCCACAATTGGTATCAGAGCCAGTTAGATCACAAGTTGACCTTAACCGGTTTGTGATCCTTTTGGCGACATGGACAAGAATTCTAAGATTCTAATGTTTGATGGTCGAGATTTTGCCTATTGGAAGGTGTGCATGGAGGTTTATCTACTAAACCAAGGAAGTGCTATATGGGACATTGTTGATTCCCAATATGTGATTCCTGAAACTCGCACCTCACATGCTGAGAAGGAACAATACGATTGTAATAGCAAAGTAAGAAACATATTGTTCGTCAGTTTGAGTCGCAATGAGTTTGGCAAGGTCTAACACCTATGAACTGTACGTGAGATTTGGACAACCTTGAAAACTTTTCATGAGGGAACTACTCAGATTAAGGCTAGGCGGCAAAGCACATATAATCAAGAATATCAAATGTTTGTGCAAGGCCCTGTCAAATCTGTAGATGCTATGTTTGCTCGATTTGATGCGATTGTGAGCAATTTGCGCTCCACTGGGACTTTAGCTTATTCAGACCATGATAGAGCTATCAAACTTCTCTATCCACTTGATCGTAGCATATGGGAGGTGAAGATCTCTAGTATTGAAAAGTCAGCAAGTTTTGACACTTTGACTTGCGACGAACTTTTTAATAAGCTTAAGTCCACCGAGATTGCCAAGGCGTCTCTTTCTGGAATTGGGAACTCTTTGCCACAATCCATGGCACTAGTTTCCGGTTCTAGCAGTTGCACCTCATATGTAGGTAACCTTTCTAGTGGTTTTGGAGTTTGTGCTTTCTCTAGAGGTTTTGCCTTGTCTTCTTTGGTCTCCATCACTAAAGAACAGGTGGACACATTAGATGATGAGGAGCTTGCGCTCATAGTAAAAAGTTCACCCGATTATATAATGATAGAAGGGATCAAAGAAAAGGATGCTCTCGAGGATGTTTTGAGTGTGGAGACCTTAATCATATCAAAGCTAATTTCCCAAAACTAAAAGCAAAGAATGAACATGAGCACAAACACCAGAATAGAGACAAAAAAAACCTTCTTCAAAGGATGTGAAACCAAGGGTGGTTTTGGTCTAGATGATGAGTGATTGACAAGGATGAGAGTTTGAGTGGTTGAGGTTGGTTGAGTACATTAAGGGTTTTGATGTGAAATGGAGGTTTGGTTGCCGAGGGTTTCAGTGGTGCGTCGCGTTCTTGTTTTGGCTTGTCTTGGATGTGCAGGGTGGAGATGCTGACCGACTGTCGACGGTAGGTGATAGAGGGTCGAGCGGGGAGCTTGATGTCGGAGGATCAGGGAGGCCGGGCGAAGTTGGAGAAGATCTCAAGAGTGCACGAAGAGACCAAGCAAGACTTGGACGGACGGCTGACTGTGATGGCATGTCGACCGAGTTTGCGAGAGGGAGGTCAGGACAAGCATTCAGGCGGCTCGAGGGGATCGAGAGCAGAATTGGCTTGCTGGCCCTTAGGATCGTGAAGCGGTGTCACGAGTCGAAGGGTTGAGAGGCTTTGTCGGTTTTTGTTGAAAACCGTCGAAACTTTAAATGTTTTGTTAATTCAATAAATAGGTGTCTAGTATTAGTTTAAATTTTCAGTTTTGTAGTGTAACCTCTTGGTATAATTTTTAGAGTGGTTCTACTCTGAAATTATATTAAAAGGAGAGTCAATTTGTAATTTTACTTTTAGGTTTTATAGGGTAATTTTCAGAATTGTTAATTCTGAAATTACTAAGGGTCTTTGTGTAAAATAGGGCTTCTAGAACATGAGTTGGTTGGATATTATGCCCCAAGTTAGGGGAACCAAAGAGAACACTTTGAGACAGCTATTCAATTCAGAAATGTGAGAAAAACACTTGAGTTCATCAGTTTTTGATCAAATCCAGCGCATCATTGTATCAGATCTGAAAAAGGAATAGTTTTTGCGCAGAAACATATCTCCCAGCGCAGGTACAATTTTCAGGCTGAAATCGTTTTTGTGCTGCGTTTTCTGATGAATCTAGTGCAGAAGTTGGTATTTATGTTTATACATCTTTTGTTGTGCATGATTTGAATGATCCATTTTCGAAAGTTGCAATATGTTTCTGTGATTTCTTCTGAATTATTTTGCTGATCAAAGTAGGCACCACAGTGTTGAAATGTATTCTGGAATAGCTATTTCTATTTTTAGTATAGCACTCTACATGTTTGATGAAATGTTTCATCAAGTGTTCATCAGCATTTTGGCTGATCATTGAAGTGTTTCTTGAGTAATTACTTGGTAGAAGGATGAACAAGTGATTTAGGATGGAGAGAACCAGATATTTTTCAGATTGGAGAGAACAACTTAGACAAACATTGGTTGCTCAGTAAGTCAGTTTTCCAATCAAAAATGAGAGATACACTTGCTGAAATGAATTCCTGATTCGCTACAGTTTTTGAGTGCTGTTTTCGGATTCAATACAGTGCTGTGTCGGCAGAGCTGTACATCATCTAGTGTATGGTTCTTTGCTGCTGGTTCTTGCGCCGATTGAATATGATCATGCTGATTTTGCGTTGGATTGTATTGGACGTTATTTGATGTATTTGGGAATCAGATCAAGGAAGAACAGTTCTACAACAAGGTAAGTTTTGAACTGAGTTTGGATTCAAAATTTAAGACAGAAAAGGTGTTCAGATGTGGTCTGAATATGATCCAGTGTATGAACTGAGTTTCTGATCTATTACAATTTCCTTGTGTTGCATCTGAGTTCTTATTTTCAGCCATGAACTTTATGATTCCTCAATTTATCTCAGTATGATCCTTTGTTTCACTGAATACTAAGTTGTGTAGTATGTTCTAAATCAGTTAGTCTATGCAGTGATTGTGTCTTTTTCTGAATTGACTGTGATTTGTGTGAAATTTGTGTGACTTATTTCAGAATTTATGAAATGGAGTCTTGATTCAAAGTTGAACTTCTTGAATGCTTTGGCCATATTACTGATTGTCTATGATCTCCCTGGATGTGTACTGAATCATCTGATTCAAATAGTTTTGTGGAAGTACTCTGATATGATTGAGTTGTTTGCTGAATCTGAATATTGAAAAAAAATCAGAGTAGTATTGGTCCTTAGGAGTGAGTGTCTCTGAGTTTAAATTTGTATTCTGATTCAGTTTGATGTGTTTGATTATGGACCAAAGTTGTCTAGCATGAATCTGAAACTGAGTTCTGAAAATTCTCATGTTTCAAATCTGAAAACAGAATAGTACTGATGCATGTGGCTAGCTTTCCTGATTTCAATTTTGTAAGCCCTTGTCTGATATTTTCCCAGCAGAAGTTGAGGTTTGAGTTAAAACATATTCTTTGTTGAGAAGGTTTTGAATGTTCCATTTTTGAAAATTGCAGTTAGTTTCAAGATGTTTTTCATAGTGTTTTCTACATAGGAAGAGCAATACTTTTTCAGTTTTGGTCACCTCTGCTGAAAATTTTGTCTAGTGTTGCTGAATAGTTTTTGATATGTTTTGCTCCTGATAATCTGATGCAAGTCTTTTAATGCTGTGACTCATTTTTGTGGTTATGTGATCTGACTATTTTCACATTGAGAGATTCTTCACAAGTTGAACAATACAAGATTTTGAATGGATGAATCAAGGAATGAATTCTGAACCATTCAATTTATGTTTTGAATGTGTAATCTGGAATTTGTCTTTAGAGTATAAAATTGAATGTTGAATCAAGAGTTGTTTCACTGTGTTCTTCAAGAAGTAAAAAAAACTGGTCTCAGTTGCAAGTCTGTCCTTGAGTCCATCTTTAAGGTTACTTCTCTAATGTTCACTGAATCTGATAATTTGTTCATATTTTGAAATTGGTGTGCTGTGAATGCACTGAGTAAGATTGAAGTTTATTCAAAGTTCAGTTCTGTGATCAATATTTGATTGCAGTTTTCACTGCTGATTCATATTGGTTCAAATTCAGATATACAGTGTTGAGTATTCTCAGTTTGTTATATCAGTTTTTGTATTAAATGAAATCTGAGCAAATCTGAAACTGTTTGAGGGTTGATGTACTGAAATTAAATATGTTCTGAAATTGAAGTCTGCCAACTGGACCAAAACCTGAGTTCTGAATCTTTTTGAAAGTTACTGTTACTTTTCATCGTCCAAAGGGTTTCTGAAGTGTTGAGGTTTCATGTTGATTCCCTTCTCCAAATTTGATTTGCATTCGTGTGTGAGTGCTTTGATATTTGTCGATCAAATTATCTTCAACCTATGCTAATTTGTGATTTTCAATTTAGTGAAGCTCAAAACTTGTACTGATTAATTGAAAACTTGAAACTGAGAATTTGGAGGTGTGTTGGGTGATCTGAACAGGCCATCACATTCGAAAGAAAGTGCCAAGGCACCTATTCACCCCCCTCTAGTCGCCATTCCGATCCCACAAAGGAAAGCGTGGAAAAGTGGCAAAAAGAGTAGCTAGAACATTTATGGCCGCCCTCAGCGACGTCAACAATACTTCAAGTGAGGAGCCAAGCTCCGATGAAGAAGAGCCATCCAAAAATGAAGAAAAGAAAGAGAAGAAGACAAAAGACTTCACCGGCCTTTGCTTCATGGCCGACGACATACATAGCAGCGATGAGCTAGACTCATCTGAGGTAAGTCTATCCCATGACCAGCTTCTTGTTCAAAACGATGAATTACATGATGTTATCATCTCACAGGATAGACAACTTAAACTTGCTGCTAAAGAATGAAAGGAACTAAAATTCAAACTCGAATCTCTTTCCACTGAACTTGCATTGTGAAAATGCTGAATGTGAGTCTTGTCTTGTTATGAACGAA
The DNA here is from genome assembly GCA_019279435.1 of Zizania palustris. Lineage (NCBI taxonomy): Eukaryota > Viridiplantae > Streptophyta > Magnoliopsida > Poales > Poaceae > Zizania > Zizania palustris. The sequence goes on from JAAALK010000288.1 coordinate 16,764,967, forward strand.
CTTGCTCAGCTGCGTCTGATTCATGCTCAAAATCTTGAAAAACTTGAAATTGTTCAGAATGCATGAATTGTTCTTTACTTGTTGAAAGCATTAATTTGAGAGATAAGCATGTTGATGAACTTAAGGCTAGATTGGAGAGTGTTGAGTGTTCTAAGGATGTGCAGCCGACATGTTCCACCTGCATCACCCTTAAGGACCAACTCAACTTCGCTAGAGAGCAAGTCGAAAAACTTAAGTGTGAGAATGATTATCTTATTTCCATGGTGGATATGTGTACCGAAGGGAAGGGTAAAATGTATTTGCTTTTTGGCTAAAACAAAAATGTGTGCTGATAGGGCAGGGTTAGCTCTAGGGTTGGGTTATGAGAGAACTACCCAAATTCTCCAAGCAAAACAGTGTTCACTCCACCTACTACCCTTGAGAAAAAGAGAGCCCAGTTAGACACCACTCAAAAAGCCAAGAATCTTACCCAACCTACAAAGAAAATCATTCCACTACCAAAGACAGACTCCAAGCAGAAACCCAAAAAAACTGTGAGATTTGCACCTAAAACTTATGTACCTACTCACAAGAAAGTTTATCATTGCTCTTATTGTCAGCATGTAGGCCATTTGATTGGGTTTTGTTACCGACTTATCAAGGATAAACGTTGTGCTCATGCTATGAACTTTCAGGACATGTATTACCCATCTTTTAGTATGCATGAGTATGATTATTGCTCTCATTCTGATTTTGAGGCTCCTCATGGTTATATGAGTGACTATACCCATCGTGGTTTACATCATGCTTCATATGATGTTACACCATGTGTTAGTGGTTTTTGTCCATATCATTTTAGGAGACCTCGTCGCTTTGCAAGTATACCTCGCTTTTATCATCATGATTCATATTATGCATAGTCTTCTATATTGCCTGACTCTCAAGTTGTTCGGTGCTGGATTCCTAAACATTTTGTTACTAACCCCAGCATTGAATACTCGAGATCTTCTTGCACTGTGTAGAGAAAGAATGGAAGCCTAGAGAACAAGTGGATCATGGATTCTGGCTATTCCGCAACATGACTGGAAAGTTATCATGGTGAGGAGCCATGATGAATAGCGTGGGTCTCATGGCTCCAGATGTGATGAGTCATTGTCAACGATAGTCAAAGAGGACTGAAAATAGAGAAGATCTGTTGCGTCTGGGCCGTGTGTGATTCAGGTACACGGGCAGCGAGCGACTGTCGAGCAGAGGGGCCGCGAAGTCGGGCTGGCCCAATCCGGGTACATGGGCTAGGAGCAGCAGAGGATCCACTGGGCTGTTGACCGGGATTGACTCAAGTACACGGGCGGCGAGCGATTACCGGGCTAAGGGAGCTGCGGAATCAGGTCGGCCCAATCCGGGTACCCGGTGCGAAGACGGTGGACGCTTTGTCAGTTTCGGCGCAAAACTAACGACCGCTGATCTCGGATCTGACCGTTCTGAGGCGAAGCCGTAGCTGCTACGAAAGCTCCGCATCAGGACAAGTTACCTTTATTTAGGTTTTTACTATTTTGCCTTTAGGCCCACAGTCTGTCTGTCGAGTCTGTAAAAAATCCTAAGGGCATTTCGGTCTTTTCCATTTTTACTCAGAGTCTGTAAAAACCCTCGGACTGCAGGAGCAGGGCCCTCTGCCGCTCCAGCAATTCCCAAATACACCCCTGGACGTCGAGTGCCCAGGGGTCCTCGAGCTCCTCCTACGGTGCTTCAGACTGATTACGCCAGCTCCCAAGACCTGGAGCTACCCTCAGAAGAAGACGAAGGCCTTCCTGGAACCGAGGCTACTCAATTAGCCAGGCTTCAGGAGGAAGTAGCTAGGTGGAGGCAGGAGGTTGCCGATCGCCTCCGCACTCAAGCCTCCACCGAGACTCCCGAGGGGCCTCAAGACGGTGGTGCTCACAACCCCCCAGAAGTTATCCAAGTCCCGGAGGAGGCCGAAAACGCGTCTTTCGATGATGAGTCCCCATTGCACCTGGACTTGCAAAGAGTCCCCTTTGATCCCAGGTTCAAGGCTTCGAAGTTACACAAGTACTCCGGTGGTTCCGATCCTGGAGAGTTCGCTCGCTCATATGCCTTGGCCATAGAGGCAAGCGGAGAGGTGCGCAACACGATGGCGAAGTGTTTCCCCCTCGCTCTCGAGGGTGTGGCACTTCGATGGTTCTGGTCCATAAAGCCAGGATCGATCAGGTCCTGGGAGCAGCTAAAAAAGAAGTTCGTAAGCAACTTCCAGGGTACCTTTGTGGCCCCGATGTCCACAAGAAGTTTGTTCCAAGTAAACCAGCGGGCGGGAGAAACACTCCGTGAATACTTCACACGCTTCGCCCACACCAAGTCACAAATTAAAGGCCTATCTACCTCTTCGATAGTCGACGCCGCTCGCGAAGGGGTGCTAAACCCCGACCTCCTTAGCAAGCTCCACCGGAAGCCGGTGACATCTGTGGCGCAGCTCATGGCATACTTCGAACAGTATGCCAAGGCGGAGGAAGGCTGTCTCCAGCGGACCAGAGCCCCCTCACCTACTCTCCGAGAAGTCAAGACGGAACCCGAAGCCCCCGAAGCCTCAGCTCCTCCGCAACCTCCTCAAGATAACCGCTTCAACGAGCACAGGAGAGGGAAGAAGCATTTCCATTCAGAGGTGCTAAACATTACGCCCTCTGCCCCGAAAGCACCTGCTAATTTCCAGCAGGTACAGAACTTCAAGGCTACGACCCCAAGACCTCAGGAGAGAGCGCCAGGCAGGCGCCAGAATTTTTTCTGTTGCGTGTATGGTGACAACAGAAGCCATGACACGAAGGACTGCAAGTCGGTATTAACCCTTCGGGGTGAATACTTAGGGCAAAGTACCGGGAGGGGCACTTCGGATCGAGCCCCACCAGCGGCACGGTCGGAGCCTGTGCAGATCGTGGCCCGAGTCGGTGTCCCAGAAACCCCCATGCGACTTCCGGTGGCCAATATTATTCCAACACCGAAGCAGGAAGACCCACAAGACCGCGGCAAAAGGGTGGTCCTGCCCATGTCCGGAGGGGGGACCCTCAGCAGCATGTCAAAAAGGCAGTGGTGTGAGTACGTTCGCGAGGTCGGGCACATCGGGACTTCGAGTTCCACGGAGGGAATGCCAGAGTGGTCCCATGTGCCCATCTCGTTTACTGCTAGTGATGCCGCAGGGGTAAAATTCCCTCATGCCGACCCCTTGGTCATTTCCGCAGACATAGCAGGGGTGGAGGTTCGAAGGATCCTGGTAGATGGCGGGAGCTCCGCGGACATACTCTTCGTCCAGGCCTTCGATCAGATGTGCATACCTCGGAAGCATCTGCTTCCAGCGGCCCGGCCACTTCAAAGGTTCTCAGGACCGCCTCTTGATGCCCTCGACAAGATAGGCCTCGAGGTTGCCTTCGGAGAGGTGATCTTCGACGTTGTCGACGCCCCATATGCTTACAACGCAATCTTCGGCCGAGGGATGTTGAACCAGTTCGAAGCCATAGCGCACCACAATTACCTTTGTCTCAAAATGCCCACGCAAGGTGGGGTGCTTACTATTTCAGGAGACCAAGCTGTAGCCCGGAGGATGGAGTATGGCCATGGGCAGCCGTTGGATCCCCAGCAAGTGCACAACGTGGCGAAAAGCATCGAAGAGGTGCTAGAGGCCTCGAACCCTTCGAAGGGGCCCTCTCTCAAGCAAAGCCCGGAAGGTGATGTTGAGTCAAGGATAATTTCAAAAGATGGTAAAGAGTATCCAGTGCAGTTCGGCAAGGGGCTATCCCCGGAGATAGCCGCCTCGTTGGAAGAAATCGTCAAGCAAAATCTGGATGTCTTTGCTTGGACCGACGAAGACATCACCGGGGTCGATCGAAGCATCATCGAGCATAGCCTGCTCGTCAACCCGAAGGCCAGACCAGTACGCCAGGGGCTCCGCAAGCTGTCAATGGAAAGAGCAAGCCTCGCAAAAGCCGAAGTAGAAAAATTATTAAAAGCTGGCATCATCAGGGAGGTAGCCCATACCGAGTGGTTGGCTAACCCTGTTTTTGTAAGGAAGGACTCGAACAAATGGCGCATGTGTATTGACTTTACTTCATTAAATAAAGCATGCCCACGAGACCCCTACCCGATGCCCCGAATAGATCAACTGGTGGATTCCACAGCAGGCTCCGAATTGCTAAGCTTCCTCGACGCTTATTCCGGGTATCATCAAGTCTGGCTGAAACGCGAAGACGAAGCTAAGACAAGCTTTATAACTCCTTCCGGAGTATTTTGTTATGTAAGAATGCCTTTTGGCTTGCGGAATGCCGGAGCCACCTTTTCACGTTTAATAGCTAAGGCCCTAGGTCATCAAATAGGTCGAAATGTCGAAGCCTATATGGATGATATTGTAATAAAAAGTGCCCAAAAGCACCAGCATAGCCTAGACCTAGCTGAAACATTTGAGAGCCTCCGAGCATGTGGAGTACGCCTCAACCCGGAAAAATGTATATTCGGAGCACAAGCAGGGAAGCTGCTAGGGTACTTAGTTTCGAGCAGAGGAATCGAAGCTAGCCCAACGCAGATAAGTGCATTGCAAAGAATGGCTCCGCCAGAGAATTTGAAACAAGTACAGAAGCTAGCAGGGAGGCTCGCAGCCCTTAGCAGGTTCCTGGCCAGGTCAGCAGAATGAAGCCTCCCAATTTTCAAAGCACTAAAGGGGTCCGAAAGCTTCAGTTGGACACCGGAATGCCAGAAGAGCTTTGATGATATAAAAGCATACCTCGGAAGATTATCAACACTCACTGTGCCCCTTCTAGAAGAGACACTACTCCTATATCTTGCAGCAACAGGCTCCACAGTAAGTGCAGTATTAGTCCGAGAAGTTGACCTTAAGGGAAAGCTGGTACAGAACCCAGTTTATTTTGTGTCGGAGGCTTTGTCTGGAGCTAAAATCAGATACTCCGAGCTCGAGAAATTTGCTTATGCCTTAGTAATGGCCTCGCGAAAGCTAAGGCATTATTTCTTGGCGCATAACCTGATCGTCCCAACCTCGTATCCTCTGGGAGATATGATCCGGAACAAATACTCTACAGGAAGAATTGGAAAGTGGGCTGTTGAGCTAGCCCCATTTGGAATCTCCTTCACGGCAAGAACAGCTATCAAATCTCAGATCATAGCTGACTTCGTAGCAGAGTGGACTCCATCTGTCGTTTGGGCCCCGGAAGAACCCTTCGAAGGTTTATGGACGATTTTTTCTGATGGAGCTTATCAAGCATCCGGTGCCGGAGCAGGGGCCGTCATAATATCACCATCGGGACAGAAGGCCATGTATTCTGCGAGGCTCAATTTTAGAACCACCAATAACATCGCAGAATACGAAGGAATCCTGCTAGGCCTCCGAAAAGCTAAAGCACTTGGAGCCGCAAGGATAATGATTAAGACAGATTCCCAAGTCGTCGTGGGGCATGTTGATAAAAGCTTTCAAGCAACGAATCCACAGCTAGCACAATATGTTGGACCAGAAACGGCGACCAGAGGGGGGGTGAATGGGAGCTTTTAAAATTTCGGACTAAAAACTAGCCTTCGGTTTCAGTTCTGTCTTCTGCGGAACAGGCTTCGAACACCACCTTCGAAGGTCTGGTTCGGAGGTACTTCGACACCTTCGAACACAGGCTTCGGAGTAGTAAAGTTCGAAGTCAAGAAGACTTCGCTCCACTTACAACCCTCGAAAACCAACTCTGCTAAGTCAGTGCAGGCTCCGCACACAGGGTGCTTTGAGCCAGCTTCGCACTTCACCCTTCGCAAGAGTGGACAGCCCTCTGAGGACTTCGACCAAGTACTTGGCGGCAGCAACTGGTGCTGGGCTTCGTACACGAAGGTCTACACGCACACAAAAGGACTACGCTAAGGGCTTCGACACAAGAAGCAAAACGGGCCTCGGTCAGGGCTACGCTAGTAAGCAGCGAGGTCACACCTCCTGTTACACAGAGCGAATGCACACTGAAAAAACACACCTCGCACGAAAAACAGCCTTCGCCTCAACAGGCTTCGGTGCACTACTACAGGCGAGGTATGTAACGCGAGCTCAAGCAAAAAGCACCGGAAAACAGGGCTTCGCCGCTTGAACAAGGAACACAGAAAAAGAACTCTCTGGATGTATTACAGTCGAAGTATGTGGCTACAGGAGCTCATCAGTGAATGCTCAATGTGTTACACTGTGTTAAATGTTACCTACCGAGCCCCCATATTTATAGCCCACAGTTCACCCAAAGGAATTGACTACACTACCCCTAGGGTTTACATTCATTTTGTCTCTACAGAACTAAGGGGTACAAAAGGTAGTCCACCTTTATTCTAGAGGCTTCTCTGTCAGCTTTGCAGAGGGGACAATGTCAGCCTTTTACAGAACAGACAGTGTCAGCCTTTGCAGTCTTTGACTTTCTGCAGCCTCCCCTTCGCACGCGAGGGTGCGGTAGCTTCGGTGAGAAGCCTGAAGCCAGATGGCCTTCGCTTCACCGAAGACAGTCTCCGATACACTGACGGTTTTGAGCCGAAGCCGTCAAAGCCCTTGGGCCTTCGCACCAACACCTCCGGAGTGGACCACCACGGCTTCGCAGCTTCACCCAGCTCGAACTCCGTCAGTCCGTGTACCGAAGCCATGCAGGCCGAAGTACCTCAAGTCAACCTCACTCCGAAGCCCCACCTTCGGAGTACCACCCTTCGAAGTCCCTCCTTCGTCCAAGGCCTCCGCATGAAGCATTCCATGAGCCCTTCGTCGCAGTGCCTCTCCCCGAGCACACTCCTCGACGAGCCTCACCCGGACCATGCCTTCGATGCGCCTCGACTTCTGAGACCTTCGTTGGGTACCTTCGAGTGTCTCCCTCCGGAGCACACTTCGAACCTTTGCCTCCGCAGAGGACTTGATCCACCAACTCCGAAGTCACTCCATTCGGAGTACCTTCGAAGTGCCTCACCTCCGAGGACTTTGTCTCGGAGTACCTTCAGCCGGAGCCACACTCCGAACTCTCTGCCTTCACCTGGCACGTCTCGACCCGAGGACCGACCCGGACCACCTTCGCAGCCACCGTGACGGAGCTCCCCGCTCCCCTGGCATCAAGCCTCCCGCCTGACCCAGGTTCACTTGACTCGAACCTTGTCCGTCGCCTCCGAAGTCCCTGCGCACCACAGACAAGCAGACAAGTGTATCCAGTACTCCGGAGACCTCTCCGGGTTAGCAACCTTCGATACACACTCCGGTGTACCGCCCAAAGTACCGAAGCCTTCAGTACAAGCCCAGTCATCGTGTACTGTCGGACCCCTCTGACAAGCACACTCCGCTGCAACAGCTGCAGCAGGCAAACACCAAACACCCTTCGGTGAAACCACCTCCGAACACCCTTCGGAGGTACCACCTCCGAAGCCCCTTCGGAGGTACCCTCCGAACAGAGGGTAAAAACCTGTCAATCACTCATCACAAAACACCGAAACCAACCCTTGGTTTCTCAATCTCCCCCTTGATGAGTGCATTGACAACCAAATCGACGTTCAAGAAAATGTAAAAATTTTCAGCACACAAGTGACCATAAAAACTCAGAAAAGAGCCAAAGCATGTCACTTGATAAAAGAATTTTTCTCCCCCTTTGTAAAAGAGTAAAAGCCCCTTTGGCAAATCTCCCCCTGAGTTAAGCAAATTTTTCTCCCCCTTTATGTCAAAAATCTCTCCCCCTTTCGAAATTATGCCTTCTTGCGGCAGAGAACATAGCAAATCTCTCCCCCTTTGGCAATGCAAGCATCAAGGAGCAGTCAAAAATTGCAAAGCTTCGAAATGAATAGAATTGCAAAGACATATAATGCAAAAATATGCCAATAGTAATACCAATGATCATGTGCTCAGCTCAATTTAACATTCTGTGAAACAAGATGATGGCATGTGATTTTGTCATTTTGAGATAATAGCATCACCACTTAATCATAGCAGCTAGACATGAGAAGGCAAGGACCGCGCAAAGCTAACAATTTCTACCCTAGACAGACAAGTCTTGTTCAAAAAGGAGCTTTCAAAGCAAAGTTGATGATTAATTAATTTTGATGTTCTTTTCTTAATGCCAGGGGTTATTTGTTTGTCCACCTTATACTTTCCAATCAGGCCAAGCCTAGGCATGAAAGCCATTTGAAGCTTAAGGCGGTGATTTTGGCAGACACTACACTATTCCAGTTCAAACCAAAGTGCAATGGTAAGCAGTCTAGAATAGAGTAGTGCGACAAACAAACCCTCCTGGATCTTTTCATTTAAACGGGACAACTCATGGATTTTTGATTTTGATTCAGGTGAATTAAATATTTTAATAAATATCCATGAATAAAGAACACATTTTTCAAGTTGCAAATTTTAGCATCCAAGGAACAGTGTCTTGCTGTCAAGTAGATAAAAGATAGCTAAAAGCAGTCCTGCCTAAACAAGCTAGATACAAGATTGTGCAGTGATCAAGTTTTGATTTTAGAAAATAAAACATCATGCACAAACAATGTTCCAGACATATTTCATAGAGCTGAGCTGTCATGATTTCTTTGAATTAAAAGCAGGCATATAATAGCAAAAGATGTAAATGCAATTTCACACATAATGAGCATATGCAAGACAATTAAAATCAGCTCCCCCTCACAAAATGCCGTAGGGATGACAAATACCAAGTTCCCCACGCAAGTAAGCAAATCGAGAAGCATCGAGGGGTTTTGTAAAAATGTCGGCAAGCTGGTGTTGGGTATCAACATATTGAAGTTCAATATCACCCTTCTCATTGTGATCTCTGAGAAAATGATACCGTACATCAATGTGTTTGGTTCTGGAGTGCTGAACCGGGTTGTTTGCAATACAAATAGCACTAGTGTTATCACAGAAAAGTGGAACACTCTTATAATCTAACCCGAAATCCCGCAAAGTGGAAACCATCCACAAAATCTGAGAGCAACAGCTAGCTGCAGCAACATATTCGGCCTCAGCCGTTGATTGTGCAACACTAGACTGTTTGCGGGAAGACCAGCAAACCAGAGAGGTACCCAGAAAATGACAAGTACCAGAGGTACTTTTCCTATCAATTCTACATCCAGCAAAATCCGCATCTGAATAACCTCGAAGACATAAAGAAGAAGATGCTGAATACCATATGCCGAATTCAAGGGTGTGTTTGAGATACCTTAGAATGCGCTTAACCGCTTGGCGATGCGAAGCTCGTGGTGAAGCCTGAAAACGAGCGCACATACACACCGCGAAGTGTATGTCCGGCCTCATGGCAGTCAAGTAGAGGAGGGAGCCGATCATGCTCCGGAACTCCTTCTGATCTACGGCTTCTCCATCTTCGTCAGGGTCCAATGCTACAGATGTAGCCATTGGAGTGGCGAGGGGCTTCGCATCGGACATGTCGAACTTCTTGAGCAGGTCCTTGGTGTACTTTGTCTGGTGGACAAAAGTACCTTGTTTGCTTTGCTTTATTTGCAAACCAAGGAAAAAGGTGAGTTCACCCATCATTGACATTTCAAATTCCCTGCTCATGGTATCTGCAAACTCGGCAACCAAGGCATGAGAAGAGCCACCAAAGATGATATCATCCACATAAATCTGAACTAGGAGGAAATCTTTGCCATGCTTTAGAGTAAACAAAGTTTTATCAACAGAGCCCATCAAATACCCTTGCTCAAGCAGAAAAGACTTAAGTCTATCATACCACGCCCGAGGGGCCTGCTTGAGTCCATAAAGAGCCTTATGAAGTTTAAGGACTTTATGTGGGTACTTGGGGTTTTCAAAACCAGGGGGTTGTTTTACATAAACATCTTCACCTATGAAGCCATTAAGAAAAGCACTTTTGACATCCATTTGATAGAGTTTGAATCCCCGGGATGTCGCAAAGGCAAGCAAAATCCTAATGGCCTCAAGGCGAGCAACAGGTGCAAAAGTTTTTGTAAAGTCAATCCCTTCTAGTTGAGAAAAGCCCTGAGCTACAAGTCTAGCCTTGTTCCTAACAATTGTCCCATCCTCCCCTTGTTTATTTTTAAAAACCCATTTTGTTCCAATGAAATGAACATTAGGTGGAGGATCAACTAAAGTCCAGACTTGGTTTCTCTCAAAAATTTCAAGTTCCTCATGCATGGCATTGATCCAACTAGAATCAGAAAGTGCATGACTAACATCTAAAGGCTCGAAAGAAGCAACAAAAGCAGCATTAGTGAAATGGGCATGAGAACGAGTTACCCTTTGATCAAGCTCACCAATGATCTGCTCGGGAGGGTGCATCCTTTGAACATGATGTGGAGCCTCGCGGCGGGATGCAGTCTCCCCCTCAACTTGTGCGTTGGAGTGGTCCAAGATGACCGATGTTGAGGTAGTCGCTTCGGGACCTCGTGCCGAAGTAGTAGATGCGGGGTTAGCTTCGGGGGTTGACGTCGAGGGTAGTAGGGGTTCATCCTCGAATTCTCCGGGATCTTCGTCTTCGAATAAGGTCTGTTCCATGTCGTGTTCATTTGCCTGTTCAAAAGCAGAACTAACAGAGGGGGTTGATTCATCAAAAGTCACATCACATGACTCGACGACAGTGTTAGTTTCCAAGTTATAAACACGATAAGATTGACCATGAGTAGTATAGCCCAAAAAGATCCCGTCAGAAGATCGCGACTCAAATTTATCCAAGTTACCACGTTTTAGGATAAAGCAGCGACAGCCAAAAACTCGAAGATGAGTAACCTTGGGCTGTCTCCCAAAACGCAGCTCATAAGATGTCAAATTTAAAATTGAGCGCAAGAAAATTCGGTTTGAGATGTAGCAAGCAGTGTTCATGGCCTCAGCCCAGAATTTTCTAGGAGTCCTATGCTCATCTAGCATCGTCCTAGCCATCTCAACCAAAGTGCGGTTTTTCCTCTCAACAACACCATTCTGTTAAGGAACCCGCGGAGCAGAGAATTGATGTTCTATGCCATGCTCCATGCAAAAGTCAACAAAGAGACTATTTTTGAACTCGGTGCCATTATCGCTTTGAAGGAATTTTAATGCACCAGGGAGTTCAGTGAAAAGTCTCAAAGCCAAGCTCCGAAAGTGTGAAAACACTTCATCCTTGCTGGCAAGAAAGAAGACCCAAGAGTAGCGAGAGTAATCATCGACAATAACTAAAACATACCACTTCCCGCCTAAAGAACTAACCCGAGAAGGACCTACAGTGTCCATATGGAGAAGTTCTCCGGGTTGTTCAGTCATCACTGTGGTGACTGGCGAATGCGAAGCGGCAATCATTTTTCCATGTCGACAAGGAGCACAAACTAAATTCTTCTCAAACTTGAGCTTGGGCAATCCTCGGATCAAACCTAGGGCGCTCAGACGAGCGAGCAATTCAAAGCTCATATGCCCTAGCCTCCTATGCCACTTCCACAACTCAGAGGTCGAATGTGCAACAAGACAATGAGAAGAACCAGACGACTCTGAAAAATCAGCTCCAAAAACTCTCCCAACCCTAAAGATCTTACACACCACAACGCCATCAGAATTGAGCACTTGCGAAGTATCGCGATGAAATCGCACTTCGAAGCCCTCATCAAGCAACTGAGATACAGACAGCAAATTGTATCCCAGGTTTTCAACCAAAGCAACATCTTTGAGAGTGAACTTCGAATTAATTCTTACCACACCTTTACCTTTCACTCTACTCCTTCGATTGTTTCCGAAGGTGATATGTTCCCTTTGCTTGGTTGTGGTGAGGCTGGAGAACCAAGCTGCATCTCCGGTCATGTGGCGCGAACAACCGGAGTCCATGATCCACGTGCCCTCCAAGCCTCGACCTGTCGCCTACACATGATGAGAACGTCTCGATCGCTCAGTGCTGGGGTGAGTAAAATAATGACGAGGCATCCAGCACTGAGTGACACGAGTAGTAGGCACAGAAAAAGTAGATGGTCTACGCACATAATAATCAGAATGATGCAAAGTGCGAGGTCTACCTACATGCTGTGAAAAAACAACATGTCGAGGTCTCCTACTCTGACGAGGTACAAATCTGCTAACTCGTGGTCCACCACCATATGGAACATGGTGAAGACCTCGAGGAGCAAAACCTCTCCGAGAAGCACGAGGAGCCTCAAAAGCAGGACGATAGTACATCTCAAACTCATGCATACCTAAAGATGGGTAATGCATGTCCTGATAACTCATCGCCTGTGCGCGTCGCTCATCCTTGATGCGACGAAAACAGAACCCAACCAAATGACCCGCCCGCTGACAATAAGAACAATGGAACACTCTCCTAGGGGCACTCTCATGGGTCACAGGAGCAACTCTCACAAGCTCCTTGGGTTTCTTCTGTGTGGTTTTCTTGGGAGGATTTTTCTTGGCAGGAGGAGTGGTTTTCTTTGGTGGATGGGTAGGCTTTTTGGCTGATGGGGTTTCCAACAGAGCTCTCTCTTTCTCTAGGGTGGTGGGAGAGGTAAAAACAGTTTTGGTCTTACTGTCTGAAGCTATCCTCTCAAAACCCAAACCTAGAGCTACCCCGGCTCTGTCAGCACATAACTTGGTCTTGGCCAAGAGCAAATCCATCCTACCCTTTCCCTCAGTGCATTTATTAACCACGGAAAGAAGGTATTCATTTTCTGACATGAGGTTTTCAGCACGCTCTCTTACAGTGCCTAGCTGGTCCTTAAGGGTGATGCAAGTGTCACAAACAGGTTGCACATCCTTAGAACTACCGGCCCTCTCCAATCTAGCCTCCAAATCATGAACATGCTTATCACGTAAATTAATGCTATCGCGTAATAAAGAGCAGTTCATGCAATCAACAACATCATGAGGTCTAGAATCCACCTCCAAAAGCTGCTTCTGTGCAGTCTCAAGCTCAGAGAGAGTTTGAGCATGTACAGAACGCAACTGAGCAAGCTCACTCATGACAACAGAACATGATTCACAATCAGCATCATTAAATTTAGACTTAAGCATGGCATATTCAGTAGAAACATTTTCTAGCCTAAGTCTAAGGTCTTTTCTTTCTCTAGCGGCTTGCACAAGTAATCTATCCTGACCTAGTACTACTTCATTCAGCTCATCTAATTTAATTAGAAGCTGGTCAGATGATAGGTTTACCTCAGATGAGTCAAGCTCATCGCCGCTGTGATCGCTGTCGGCCATGAAGCAAAGGCCGGTGAAATCTCGTCCCTTCTTGTCCTTCTTGTCCTCCTTCCTTGGGGACTCCTCCTCCTCAGAGCTCGACTCCTCAGTTGAGGAAGTGTCGATGTCGCTGAGAGCAGCAACAAAGGCTCTGGAAGCGGCCTTGGCTACTTTCTTAGCCATCTTGTCGCGCTTGCCCTTCATAAAAGGCTTCCTCTCCTTTTTGTGGTAATTGGGGCGGTCACTCTCATCTCTCTTCTTGATCTTGGGGCAATTGGCCTTAATATGAGAGGTGTCGCCACATTCATAGCAGCCACTAAAACCACTTCTCCTCTGATCCCGTCTCTCATGATGAAAGCGGGTGAACCTCCGGGCAATGAGAGCAAGCTCATCATCAGCTAGAGTATCCACCTGCTCCTTTGTGACGGAGACCAGGGAGGACAAAGCAAAACCATCTGCAAGAACACAAGTGCCTGATGTGCTTGGTTCTGCAGTGGTGCCACGGCTAATGCTAGAAACCAATGCCAATGGTTGTGGCAAAGAGCTTCTGTGCACAGCAAGAGATGCCTTGGCAATCTCTGTGGACTTCAGCTTGCTAAAGAGTTCATCACAGGTCAATGTGTCATAGCCTGTGGACTCCTCAATGCTGGATATCTTCACTTCCCATATGCTACGGTCAAGAGCATAGAGAAGCTTGATAGCCCTATCGTGATCACTGTAAGCAAGCGTCCCGTTGGACCGCAAGTTACTCACTATCGCGTCAAAGCGAGAAAACATGGCATCTACAGATTCACCAGGTGCTTGCACAAACAGCTGATACTGTTGATTGTAGGTGCTTTGGCGCCTGGCCTTAATCTGAGCAGAGCCCTCATGAAAAACAGTGAGCGTTGTCCAAATCTCCCTAGCAGTCCTAAGGTGCTGCACCCTATCGAACTCACTCCGGCTCAAACCGATGAACAGTATGTTTCTTGCCTTGGAATTGGCAATATACTGATCCTTCTCAGTCTGAGAGGTGCGAGTCTCAGGGATGGAGTATTGTGAGTCCACAATCTCCCAAATTGCATTTCCTTGGCTTAACAAGTAAGCCTCCATGCGCACCTTCCAGTATGCAAAGTCTGTCCCATCGAACAGAGGAATTTTACTGCCTCTATCCATGTCGCCAACAGATCACAAAACCGGTTAAGGTCAACTGGTGATCTTAACCTGCTCTGATACCAATTGTTGGACCGGAAACGGCGACCAGAGGGGGGGTGAATGGGAGCTTTTAAAATTTCGGACTAAAAACTAGTCTTCGGTTTCAGTTCTGTCTTCTGCGGAACAGGCTTCGAACACCACCTTCGAAGGTCTGGTTCGGAGGTACTTCGACACCTTCGAACACAGGCTTCGGAGTAGTAAAGTTCGAAGTCAAGAAGACTTCGCTCCACTTACAACCCTCGAAAACCAACTCTGCTAAGTCAGTGCAGGCTCTGCACACAGGGTGCTTTGAGCCGGCTTCGCACTTCACCCTTCGCAAGAGTGGACAGCCCTCTGAGGACTTCGACCAAGTACTTGGCGGCAGCAACTGGTGCTGGGCTTCGTACACGAAGGTCTACACGCACACAAAAGGACTACGCTAAGGGCTTCGACACAAGAAGCAAAACGGGCCTCGGTCAGGGCTACGCTAGTAAGCAGCGAGGTCACACCTCCTGTTACACAGAGCGAATGCACACTGAAAAAACACACCTCGCACGAAAAACAGCCTTCGCCTCAACAGGCTTCGGTGCACTACTACAGGCGAGGTATGTAACGCGAGCTCAAGCAAAAAGCACCGGAAAACAGGGCTTCGCCGCTTGAACAAGGAACACAGAAAAAGAACTCTCTGGATGTATTACAGTCGAAGTATGTGGCTATAGGAGCTCATCAGTGAATGCTCAATGTGTTACACTGTGTTAAATGTTACCTACCGAGCCCCCATATTTATAGCCCACAGTTCACCCAAAGGAATTGACTACACTACCCCTAGGGTTTACATTCATTTTGTCTCTACAGAACTAAGGGGTACAAAAGGTAGTCCACCTTTATTCTGGAGGCTTCTCTGTCAGCTTTGCAGAGGGGACAGTGTCAGCCTTTTACAGAACAGACAGTGTCAGCCTTTGCAGTCTTTGACTTTCTGCAGCCTCCCCTTCGCACGCGAGGGTGCGGTAGCTTCGGTGAGAAGCCTGAAGCCAGATGGCCTTCGCTTCACCGAAGACAGTCTCCGATACACTGACGGTTTTGAGCCGAAGCCGTCAAAGCCCTTGGGCCTTCGCACCAACACCTCCGGAGTGGACCACCACGGCTTCGCAGCTTCACCCAGCTCGAACTCCGTCAGTCCGTGTACCGAAGCCATGCAGGCCGAAGTACCTCAAGTCAACCTCACTCCGAAGCCCCACCTTCGGAGTACCACCCTTCGAAGTCCCTCCTTCGTCCAAGGCCTCCGCATGAAGCATTCCATGAGCCCTTCGTCGCAGTGCCTCTCCCCGAGCACACTCCTCGACGAGCCTCACCCGGACCATGCCTTCGATGCGCCTCGACTTCTGAGACCTTCGTTGGGTACCTTCGAGTGTCTCCCTCCAGAGCACACTTCGAACCTTTGCCTCCGCAGAGGACTTGATCCACCAACTCCGAAGTCACTCCATTCGGAGTACCTTCGAAGTGCCTCACCTCCGAGGACTTTGTCTCGGAGTACCTTCAGCCGGAGCCACACTCCGCACTCTCTGCCTTCACCTGGCACGTCTCGACCCGAGGACCGACCCGGACCACCTTCGCAGCCACCGTGACGGGGCTCCCCGCTCCCCTGGCATCAAGCCTCCCGCCTGACCCAAGTTCACTTGACTCGAACCTTGTCCGTCGCCTCCGAAGTCCCTGCGCACCACAGACAAGCAGACAAGTGTATCCAGTACTTCGGAGACCTCTCCGGGTTAGCAACCTTCGATACACACTCCGGTGTACCGCCCAAAGTACCGAAGCCTTCGGTACAAGCCCAGTCATCGTGTACTGTCGGACCCCTCCGACAAGCACACTCCGCTGCAACAGCTGCAGCAGGCAAACACCAAACACCCTTCGGTGAAACCACCTCCGAACACCCTTCGGAGGTACCACCTCCGAAGCCCCTTCGGAGGTACCCTCCGAACAGAGGGTAAAAACCTGTCAATCACTCATCACAAAACACCGAAACCAACCCTTGGTTTCTCACAATACCTTGAAGAAATCCGCAAGGCTGAAGCAGCATTTAGAGGATTTATGGTTCGAAGTATCCCTCGAGCAGAGAATCAACTCGCAGATATTCTTGCAAAAGCTGCAGCCGGAGCGGTGGACCTCCCGGAGGGGGCTTTCTACGAAGAGCTAGTGCAGCCCGCAGTTGTTCAGTTACCCTCTTCGGAAGTACTGTGCATTCTAGCAGCAGATTGGCGGGCTCCGATTATGAACACATTGCAAAGTAGCATAGACCCATCAGAAGGTCTAGAAACCTGAAGGTTGCAGGCAAGAGCCCGAAATTACAAGCTTGTCAACGGAGTATTATACAAAGCTGGCGTGTGCTCGCCTCTGCTTCGATGCATCTCCCAACCCGAGGGTCAAGACATACTTCGAGACATTCACGAAGGGTTGTGTGGAAGTCACCTAGCCCTTCGTGCGCTAGCTGGCAAAACACTTCGGCAAGGACTTTACTGGCCAACAATAGTGAGAGATGCGGAGGAGCTGGTTCGAACATGCCAAGGCTGCTAGTGGATGGGCAGACGAAGCCATCGTCCGCCAGCCCAGCTTCAAGTCATCACCCCAGTATGGCCAATGGCTCGGTGGGGCATGGACCTAATAGGCCCTTTTCCAATGGCAAAAGGTGGCTTGAAGTTTGCGGTAGTAGCAATCGAGTATTTTTCAAAGTGGGTTGAAGCAGAGCCATTGACCGCTATTACCTCGAGGAATGTCCAAAAAATTTTCTGGCAGAACATTATATGCAGGTTCGGAGTGCCAAGGGAAGTGACGGTGGATAACGGAACCCAGTTCGAAGTTGACACTTTTCAAACATTTTGCGAAGATCTGGGCATTAAGTTGTGCTTCGCTGCGGTATGACATCCACAATCCAACGGAGTTGTTGAGCGAGCCAACGGGAACATTCTCTCCGGGCTAAATCGGCGGATCGTTGGCCTAGCCAAGGGGTTGTGGGTCGAAGAGCTCCCTAAAATCTTGTGGTCCATTCGAACCACTCAAACCAGGTCCACAGGTTTTACCCCATTTAGACTGCTATTTGGAGACGAGGCCATGACTCCCACGGAGCTGAGAGGAGGATCCCTTCGTGTAGTTCAACCCGGAGATGAAGACGAAAGGAACGCTTCGCTAGACTTATCAGAAGAGACAAGGCTTCGAGTTGTCGCCAACCTGACCAAGTACCAAGGCCAAACAAAGACGTGGTATGACCCGAAGGTAAAGCTAAATGAGCTTAAACCTGGTCATCTAGTGTTGCGAAGTGTAATAGCTCCGAGGAAGCTAGGAAACAAATGGGAAGGACCATATGTTATCTTACGCTCAGGGCGCCCAGGATCGTTTAAATTAGCTAATTTAGAAGGGGAAGAGTTGAAGCATGCGTGGCATGCGGAGCACCTTAAGCGTTACTACGCTTAGGGGCTCCTTGTAATCACTTGTAATTTTTTCTTTCTATGAAATAAAGAGAAGGGTCGAATTTTGTTTGCTCTTCGAATATACCTTACTCCTAATGGACGCATCGGGAGGACGGAGATGCTTGCAGAGTCAAGCATTTTTCCCAAGACCCAGACAGCTGCCTGCGAACCCTCGGTTCGGGGGCTCAGCTGCCACCCTACGGATTCCAGGCTACGGCTTGTTAGGATCCGTAGAAGAGTTTAAGGACTTTAAAAAGAAACAGATTTTCGGCCTTCGGGTACGAACTATCTGTAAAAGAGCCGAAGGTGGCCACCCTACGGATTCTAGGCTCCGGCTTGTTAGGACCCGTAGAAGAGTCTAAGGACTTTAAAAAGAAATAGATTTTCGGCCTTCGGGTACGAACTATCTATAAAAGAGCCGAAGGTGGCCACCCTACGGATTCAAGGCTCCGGCTTGTTAGGATCCGTAGAAGAGTCTAAGGACTTTAAAAAGAAACAGATTTTCGGCCTTCGTGTACGAACTATCTGTAAAAGAGCCGAAGGTGGCCACCCTACGGATTCCAGGCTCCGGCTTGTTAGGATCCGTAGAAGAGTCTAAGGACTTTAAAAAGAAACAGATTTTCGGCCTCCGGGTACGAAGTATCTGTAAAAAGAGCTGAAGGTGGCCACCCTATGGATTTCAGACTTTGGCTTTGTAAGATCCATACAAGAGTCTAAGTACTTAAAAAATATATAATAAATAAAAATAATTGTTTCGAAGAGTCATGACGTAGTGATACCAAAGTACGGGTGATAAGTGCAATACAAAGCATCTAAGTGTTCGGCATATCATTGTGCCTGGTGAACCCTTTTCAAAAATAAAGGATCCACCACCCACAAGGAGGGGCAGGAGGATAGGAACTACGCAAGATACTTTCGAAGAATTTCACATTACGTTATCGTACTTTTACATCAAGAAAAGTTTTGGTCCAAGCATAAGAAAAATCGAAGACCCCTCCGGCTACTCGGTCCGTCGGAGCTCAAAACTGTCGGCGTGGTCCTCTTCGTTCGAACGCTTCTCTTCTTCTTAGAGGCTCGTAGTTTCTTTCGCTCTTCTTGAAGCTCGGCCCACGTCAGGAGCCTTTTGGAGTTAGCCTCCGCAGGGTCTTCAGTCTGGTACTCCGAGTCGGACCAGTTCATATGTTCAGAAGACGAGGATGCCTTCTCCTTCTCCTCTTCTTTAATATAAGCTAAGACATCTTGAGAAATTTCAAGGGTTATCTCCCCTCTGTCTCCGCGAGGAACAGAGAAGCGAGAGCGGTGGTAGGGCCTTAAACTCTCGAGGCTTGCCCACTCCTTTCGGAGCCCGTCGGTAATTTCCAGTATTTCAATGTCAGGGCTCGAAGGGCACGACAAAACCTAAAAAGAACAGAACACCCAAACAAGCTTCTTGTTTATAACTTTTCCATTAATAAAAGAGGCTTTACAAGACTTCGTGTACATAATAACCCTAAAAAGCTAGACCTGCGGGTCGTTTGATGGAGCAGGAATGACCAGAGCTGGCGAGGCAGGAAGTGGTGGCCTTGTTTGTGCCTGCTTCTGTCGGCGGGCTTCGTCGATCCAGGCTTTGGCCGCAACCTTGTGGTCCGCCTTCCAAGTTGATCGGAAGGCTTCCCAGGCCAAGGCTACATCCGAAGATGGGCGCAGCAAGTCGTCGGAGGCGAAGCTTCCAGGGGTCGAACCCCCGACTAAGCCGAGGGGGATCTGAAGAGACTCGAGGTGACGAAGAACCCCGATGCCAGCGCACTGCCCGAAGATTTCTCCGTATCAGACGCCGGAGTTCATCATCGACGACGAGGCCACTTGGATCCTTTTCAGCTTCCAGTCGAGAGGTTCGTGGGTCGCAGCAGAAGACGAGGGGCACATAGTGCCGAAGTACTCCAAGGTACCCTGAAGGGCTTCCAAGGTACGCTCTGCCATACTAGTGTTCTTCTTCTCCGCTGTTTCCAGCCCTGCAGCAGTTGCAGATACCTCGGCCACCTGGAGCATTAAGGAGTTCTTCTGAGCCATCGCCTGGTTAAGAGCTCCTTGGAGCTCCACCAACTGAGCACTCGAAGTAGCCTCCGCTTGATGAAGCCTTTCGACCTCCGCCCGAAGGACGACACGCTCAGCTTCGACCTCTTGGGCCGAGGAGCGGAGCGCGTCACTGTCTTGTCTTGCCAACCGAAGAGCTTCGTCGGCCGCTGCCCTAGCCCTCTGTTCCACTAGGGTTTCTTCCTCCAACCTGATGGATCTCTCGTTGGAGTTGTTAAGGGCGGTCTGGAGGGCGGTAACCTTTCTTTTAAGTCGGTTAATCTCGACCTCATTAGAAGTCATTGCCGCTCTAGTAAGGACAAATTGCTGCAAAAAGAACAAGTGCCAGAGTATTTATGATCACTAATTCGAAGTAGCTATGGTGTTTTTTCATACCTGAAGGGCAGCCCTTTCGAGGGCTGTGTTGAGTGTCGGAGCCCTAGCCTCGCTCAAGACGGAGACCAAGTCCAAGTTGGCGATATCCTGGCTCTTCTCTGCCAGGGGCTCCATGAGCCTTCAGAGGCCTTCCCGCTGCTCCAAGAACGGAGCCAGCAGAGGAAGCCAAGATAAGGCTTGGAGGTCGTCTGCCGCGGCCTCATCCTCTGAGTTGCCAATGGAGGTTGTAGCGGGGCCGGGAAGAAGGCCGAGGCTAGATAGGCTCTTGCCTCTCCCCGGCACGAAGGCAGGCGTGGCGGGTGAAGCAGGAGTACCCCGGGCGTCGGCGGATACCCCTTCCGCCAGAACCACGACAGCAGAGGCATTCTCAACTGTCGAAGCCGCCACCACAGGAGCAGCCTCCGTCGCCACATCCGATCCGACGGGCGCGTTCTCCACTGTCAAGCATGGAGCATCCGAAGGAGCAGGGAGGTCCACCCGGGCCGCGACCTCTGAAGACGATGGGGCTTCAGGCGCCGCCGGAGCATCGACGCCCTTAGAGGTACCTATTTTGTCAACAAAAGTGATAAGCATAATACAAGAAAAGCTGCAGGTAATAGCCAAAGCAGGAGCTTCGAGGAGTACCTTCGGAGGCCTCGTGGGGCAGGATCGCCGGATCCTCCAAGACTTCGTACATCTGAAGTATGTCAGCGAAGTCATCTCCTAAGGCTCTCTCCTCCGAAGGTCCTTCCGGAACCACGACTTCTGTCGTAACCACCTCGAGCAGGGGAGAGTTGAGAGCGGCGGAGCTCGACTCCAAGGGTACAACGACGGGCGCCGGAGGAACCGACGGGTCTACTTCTACTACCTCCCTAACAGAAGTTCCAGGGGGGACATCCCCTAGGTCCTCGTCATTGGCCAGGAGGTAGTTCTCGAAGGCCGACGCTGTCTGAGCGTCGGAGTCCTCCAACTCCTCGGAGGCTGAGCTCCGGGCATCCAGTGACAAAGCCGACGAAGTCGGGGCCAGCTGCCGAGGGGGCTTCACTGTTTCCTTCTTCTTGGACGGCTGCTTGCTGGCTTTCTTGGGGGGCTCAGCAGCGACCTTCCATTTTCGGGCGGCTGCTCCAGTCGAGGTGAAGTCAGGGAGAGGAGGGGGCTCCATCCCGAGAGCTCCCCACACTCTGTTGGAGCGCTCCCAGCTTCCCACTAGCTCCAGTCTCTTTTGTTTTTCAGCCGCCGAAGGGCTCCGAGCACTCGTTCGGTGGCTCGAGCTATGTCCTCCGGAGCTAACGCCAAAGGAGCCGCTGAAAGAAAAGAGTATGGTATCATAAGTATAATTGTTTCCTTCATCTAATACAATATTGCAGGAAACGAAGCCTCACCCAGGGTTCGGAGATCTCCCTCCGAAGCCTCTTGAAACACGATCGGCCAGTTAGCTCCGAGAGGAGGGATCCGAAGGGCGATAAACTCTTCGGCCAGGTCACGCATGCTCATGCGGCGAGCCACCGAAGTCAACAGCCCTAGCCTCGTGGACAGCAGGCTAGGGTTCGGGGAGATCTCCACCTCCTTCCAAAACCAAATCTCCTGGAGAGGACCTGCGAGGGGGAGTCCTCTCCGACTTCAGCGTAAAACCACCGAAGAATCCAGTTGGTGTACCATCTGTCGTTGATGGCCTTCGCAGGGAAGTGAAGAGCGTGCTCCCTTCGCAACTGGAAGTTGACGCTGCCGAAGGCTATGGTCACCTTAGAGTCCCCTGGGCCGTCCTGCGGCTTCGGCTGGCAGATGGCTTCGTGGGTCGTGGCGAAGACCTCTGAGCATCCTTCGCACCCTTCAGCCCGGAGTGCCCATTCGAAGACATCCAGGTGGGCGACGGCGTTGGGAGACAGTTGAGGTAAAGTAATGTGGAACAAGTCCAGTACCTCTGTCAAGAAGTCTATGGCTGGAAGCCCCAAGCCTGCTTCGAAGAATGCTTCGAAGAATACCACCTCTCCGCTTCGTGGCCTTGGAGTTGATTCTGATCCAGGGACCCGAGTCCTCAATCCGGCTCCCAACTTCCCTTCCACAGCCTCTTCAATGGATTCGGCAGTGCTCACAGATTGTCCAATGAGGAAGCTTTGGGGGATTTTCTTCTTGGAAGGCGGACGGAGCCCCCGAGGATTCTTGGGCCAGACGCCACCCGAAGCCCCCGCCATTGCCGTTTCTGCCGAAGCAGCCCACGCTTGCCTCTGCGCAAGAGTGCTTGCTGCTGGAGTAGTATGGCTAGTTCTCGACATTCTCTCAGATGCTCAAAGGATTGAAGGATTGGGGAAAGTGAATCGCGAGTGCTGGAAGCGGTAAAAAGTATCGGGTAATCCCTGTCCCTCCTTTTATAATCATTCGTCGGTCGCTACTCTTCGATTGAATTCACACTGCAGGTTCGGCTTCTATCACTGACTAGTGGGTCTAGTAAATGGAACGGCGAGCGACCGCTGTAGAAATCGACTGTTACCTTTTACAATGTAACGGTTACTTGCGCCGTAATGGCTATAATCAGGCGGTTCTTCACGACGTTTGCGCTCTGAAGCAGTTCTCTTTCCTACAACGCGTTCCCATCGCGTAAAGAGCTCAGAGGAGGGGTCCGAACGCTGTGGATCTAAAGTCCTCTGCAAAACTATAATACGTCTGAATTCCCTCTAAGTCTCAGAATATGAAATATTCCTTCCGTATACTGCCTTCTTTCTAAACAGGTTAACTATAGAGAGGCATATTCGAGGGGCTACTGTTGGGGGAAATACTTCATTTTCAGGACTTAGAGATTAATGACTCGAAGGCTCCAAAGAGCTCCGAAGCTGGTGGGCGCTTGTTCGGAGGCAGAAGCGTCAGGCCGAAGGGTGCATCAATGCGAAGCTCTGATGAACCCTCCGAATGGCAGATAAAGGCTCCGAAGTTGAGCGACAAGATTGATAAGATGTTTGCTTATCCATCTACCTTATAGCTCTTTACCTTTTATAACTTTGTTCCTAGCGCCGAATAGTTTCCACTATGTCGGTTGTAATATGGGGGTAGTTAGGTCTTTTACTTATACATTTTTACCTATAAATACCCCCTCTACACCCTGTAAAGAGGATGGAGAATAGGTTGTTCAACACACATATTCGAACTGCTCAAGCTATTATCCAACTCGGAGGCTTGAGGCAGTCCTAAAACACAAACTCTCTGTTTGTTCGTTTTTGATATCAGAGAACCTGTTGGTGTAAACTTTTACGCCAACACCATTGATTCACAAGAATTTTTTCGGCGCCCATTCACCCCCCCTCTAGTCGCTTCTTTCGGTCCTACAAGTGGTATCAGATCCTGGTTAGGGTTTTTCCATACCTTAATCGGTTCTAAACCCTAGTAGTGATCATGACGTCTCCTGGCAAGGTCCCGTCCTTGGAAGCTTATGGCTATAATTATTCGAAGACTCGCATGCGAGCCTATCTCATGAGCCAAAGCTCGGACATCTGGGACATTTGCATTCACGCTACGTTTGTCATACTGCCAGTTGCTGAGCGTAGTACTCCTGGTATCATCGCTCAGCATGTGAACAATAGCAAAGCTGTGAACATCTTGTTTTCTGGTTTAGGTCCCACTGAATTTGAGCGTGTGAGCCATCTCTCCACTGCGAGAGAGATCTGTGCTACCCTCCAGGCACACCATGAGGGGACAACCCAGGTCAAGGCTCGGCTCTATCAGATCTACCGGCGTGAATATGAGAACTTCACATAAAAGCCGGATGAATCTGTTGAAGCGTTGTTTGGTCGTTTTCAGTCGATCATAAACAAGCTTCGGGACAACAAGGCTGAGAGTGTTCAGTTAGTCTCAGATCACGAATAGGCGCTCAAGGTTCTCCATACCTTGGACCCAAAGATCTGGGAGATCAAGGTATCCTCTATCATTGAGAGCACTTATTATGATACCTTGACCATTTTTGATTTGTTTAGCAAGCTGAAGGCCACCGAGGTTGATACCCAGTTGAGATCAAATCTCACTGGCTCTGGATCAAAGTCTTTGGCCCTTGCTACACCTTCTGTTGATCCCTCTTCTGTGAGCTGTGTTGGGTTCTCTTTGATGTCTATCACTGAGGACCAGCTTGAGTCGTTGGGAGATGATGATTTGTGTCTTTTAAACAACCGGGTGCGTCATGTTTATGACAAAAGAATGTTCAAGAGACACGACACAAAATCCGAGTGCTTTGAGTGTGGTGATCCAGGACACTTCATCACCGACTGCCCCAAGCACAATGGACACAAGAAGGGCACCAGTGGTGGCTTCCACGACTCCGGCAAGCACGACAGCTCCTCCTTCAACAAGGGCAAGCCAAAGACCAGATTCTTCAGAAAGGCCCTGAAGGACTACCTACGAGAGAACAAGAAGCACGACAAGGCCTTCTTCGCTGAGATGGAGAAGAGCTACTCCAAGCGGTCCACGTCTTCTTCCTCTTCATCGAGCTCAAGCGATGAGGAGATCATCATCAGGAAGGGGAAGGACAAGGACGATCCAGCGGGCCTTTGCTTCATGGCCTTCGGGGACAGACCGAAGAGCCGCTGACATTAGCACCGAAGATCCCGCAAGAGCTTCTGCTCAATGGCTCTTGGGGATAAGGAAGAGAAGGGCTCCTCCGATGACTCCGACGATGACGACGACGAAAAGGTATCATCTTATGAACGCGAAATCGTTGATTTACTTGAGAGCAATCGTCAGGAGTTGAAATATCGGGAAAAACTGCTTAGGGGGGCTAAGAAGAGGATAGATGAGTTAGAGAGTGAGCTTGTCGTGGCCAACGGCAGGATTGAGAGTCTATCTTCTTCCCCTTGCTTGGGTGATAGCAGTGAGTGCCCAAAGTGTGAGGTGCTTCTGTGTGACCTGTCAACTCTGAAGTCCAGGTACACAGAAAGGGTTGATGAGAGGGACGCTTTGGCCACTGAGCTTGAAAGCGCTCAGCTGGAGCTGAAAGATGCTCAAGCCACTGTCGTCACGCCCTGTGTTGATTGCCCATCTCATCTAGCTGTCTTAGCTGAGCTGAAAGCCAAGGGCGATGAGCATTTGGGAGATTTGGAGAGAGTGAGAGCTGAGCTGGCGCCGGCTAGGCTAGAGCTTGAGACATTGTCAGTTCCACCCACTGTCTGTGAGAACTGCCTGTCTCTTAGACTTGAGTTGATTAAGCTGAAAGCCGAGAAGTCTGTCCAAGTAGATAGCGAGTGTGAGACCTGCTTGTCTCAGGTGGATGTTCTAGCTTCCTTGAGAGAGGAGCTAGCTGATTCTCAAAATGAGAACTTTTACCTCCGTTCTATCCTGAGTTGGATTAGTGCCAGAGAGCCACAGCTCGGCATGATGATCCAGCAGTTCAAGAGGCAGGATGGGTTTGGGGTAGGTTACACCTACACCAAGACTGACTTTGAGAGTGCCATTAGTCGGGCAGTGGAGTGGAGTAAAATGACTCCTGAGCAGAGATATCCCAAGACCCACTCCACTGAGTCTTTCCAAGCTAGTCAGCCCAAGGATGGAGTAATTCAAGAACAGCCCAAAGCTCCACCCAAGAAGCCCATTTGGGTTCCAAAGCCCAAACATCTCCACACTACTCTAGACTCTCTTCCTGGACCCTCTCAACCCAAGAAGACAACACCAACCACCACTAAGCCCAAGAACCCCAAGCCTCAACCACATCCCAAGAAGCCTACCTATCGTTGTGAGTACTGTCAGAGAGACGGGCATCTTGCGAAGTTTTGCTTTAGGAGGAAGCAGGTTGAGAGAGCAGAGCGTGCTCGTGGTGGTCAGGAGCACTTCTACCAGCTGGGTGGTAGACTGAGAGTTCCTCGACGCGGGGAGAGGCTAGAGGCCAGGCCGCGTCGTGTAGGTGGTGGTAGAGGAGACGGCTTTCATAGTTGTGCTCCAGATGGTGGTGTTCGTTCTGGTAGAGCTCCAGGCCGTTTTGGCTACGGTTCTGGACCTCGTGGCCGAGGCTTTAGGAAGAACCAAGGACCGCGCTTTGAGCCGCGTTTTGGTGCAAACTCTCATGATGATTTATGCTTTCCTTCTTTTGAGCAGATGGCTCGACACTGGTTTAGCTCTTTTGCTAAATCCGGTGTCGGACCATTTGCTCCCACTTACAACTACTGATTGTGTAGGATTGGGGACTGGAGGACGTCTGGATCATGGACTCAGGATGCTCTCGCCACATGACGGGACATCGCAGATGGTTCTCCAGTCTCACTCCCCCGAGCGTCAAAGAGTACATCACCTTCGGGAACAGTGGTCAAGGGAAAGTAAGTGGCATTGGCTCAATTCGCATTTCAGACCATTTTTCTTTGAAGAATGTTGCTTTGGTTGGAAACTTGAACTTCAATTTGATTTATGTTTCGCAACTTCTTGAGGATGGTTTGGAGGTGCGTTTTAAGAAGGACAATTCTTCTGTGTTTGATTCTAGAGGGTCTTTGATTTGCCAGATCTTACCTTTCGGTAAAGTTTTTCGAATTGACTTCTCTAGTTCTTTTGGTCCTTCTCGCTGTTTGATTGCTGGATCTTCCTCTGAGCTTTGGAAGTGGCATAGGAGGTTAGGTCATTTGAGTTTTGATCTGCTAGTCAGGTTAATCTCTATGGACCTCATTCGAGGATTTCCCAAGCTTAAAATGAAGAAAGATCTAGTTTGTCATCCCTGTCGTCATGGGAAAATGGTTGCCGCTTCTCACTCACCTGTGACTCAGGTGATGACTTCGTATCCGGGGGAGCTGTTACACATGGACACTGTCGGTCCAGCTCGGGTACGCTCAGTCGGTGGGAAGTGGTATGCACTTGTCATTGTTGACGATTTTTTCTCGATTATCGTGGGTTTTCTTTTTGGAGTCTAAGGATGAAACTTTTTAGTTTGTTCATGACCTGATTTTGAAGCTGAAGAATGAGAACAATGGTCGGATGCTAGCAATTCGCTCCGACAACGGCTCTGAGTTCAAGAACTCTCAGTTCGTCAGCTTCTGTAGTGATCAGGGTCTTGACCATCAGTTTTCTGCTCCTTACACTCCCCCACAGAATGGCGTTGCGGAACGAAAGAACCGCACGCTTGTCGAGATGGCCAGGACGATGCTCGATGTGCACAGGACTCCTAGGCGCTTTTGGGCTGAAGCAATGAACACGGCTTGCTATCTGGCCAACCGCATTTTTCATAGAGCTTACCTAGGTAAGACCTCATACGAGTTGCGGTTGGCAGACAGCCCAAGGTGAGCCACTTGCGAGCGTTTGGCTGCAAGTGCTTTGTGCTCAAGAAGGGAGGGAATTTGGACAAATTTGAGTCTCGTTGCTGGGATGGAGTCTTTCTTGGTTATGCATTGCATTCTCGAGGCTTCCGTGTTTGGAACCTCAACTCCCAGCAGCTTGTCGAGACTTGTGAGGTTTCTTTTGATGAGTCCTTGACTTCTTTGACTCCCTCCTTTGAGCTTTTTGGTGATGGTGAGCTCGGAGAGTCCATCTTCGAGGAAGATGAGGATACTCCAACTGCTGATGAGGGTGGGCCTTCTGCACCTCCTGCAGAACCCACACCTTCTGAGACTTCGACTGAGGATGAGGACAGACCTCTGATCACTTCTTCCACTTCGATCGAGCCCCCTCAGTGAAGTCCAGAGGTGCCAGCTGCTGACTTCGGTGAGGTGACTTCAGATCACCAGGGACCCCGAGCAGTTCAGCGTGATCACCCCTCAGAGCTCATCATTGGTGATTTGTCTGCGAGGACTTTGCGTTTTCCGTTGACTCACTTGCTGTGTTTGCTGAATCTGCTTTTGTTGCATCTTTTGAGCCCAGAGATATTTCTCATGCTCTTTCTGACTCGAACTAGATTAATGTCATGCAAGAAGAGCTTGAAAATTTTGTCCGCAATAGGGTTTGGACACTGGTTGAGCTGCCACCCGGATGCAACCCCATAGGCACCAAGTGGGTGTTCAAGAACAAGCAAGGTGAAGATGGGGTTGTGGTGCGCAACAAAGCTCGACTAGTTGCCCAGGGTTTTTGCTAGAAGGAGGGTATTGATTTTGAAGAAACCTTCGCCCTTGTTGCCCGTCTTGAGTCCATTCGCATTCTTTTAGCTTTTGCCGCTTCGAAGGGTTTTAAGCTTTTTTAAATGGATGTCAAGAGTGCTTTTCTGAACGGGTACATAGAGGAGGAGGTTTATGTTAGGCAGCCCCCCGGTTTTGAGAACCCCAAGTTTCCTCGACATGTTTTTAAGTTGCAAAAAGCTTTATACGGGTTGAAGCAAGCCCCCAGGGCTTGGTATGACTGGTTGAAGCAGTTTTTGTTGGGGAAGGGCTTTGTGATGGGTTCTGTGGATAAAACTATTTTCCAGTTCAGAGATGCTTCAGATTTCTTAGTCGCTCAGATTTACGTGAACGATATTATCTTTGGCGGTACTACTAATGATCTTGTGTTCAAGTTTTCTGAGCAGATGCACAGTGAGTTTGAGATGAGCCTCATGGGTGAGCTCAAGTACTTCCTAGGGCTCCAGATCAAGCAGACCAAGGACGGCACCTTCATCCACCAGGGTAAGTACACTCGGGCCATGTTGAAGAAATTCGACTTTGGTGGAGAGCTGAAGCCTCAGATGACCCCAATGGGAACATCTGGGGGCCTGGACAAGGACGAGAGCGGCGTCAAGGTCAACGAGAGAGAATTTCGATGGATGATTGTAGGACCGAAAGTAGCGACCAGAGGGGGGGTGAATGGGCGCCTAAAAAATTCTTTCGAATCAATGGCCTGCTCCCAATACCCAACGCACCTCGACAGACTTAGCAAAGAAAAATAAACAGATCAACAGGACCTAAAATGATCTAGCCTAAAAACGACCAGTGTCCTAATCGAAAAGACACCAACACAGTGCTTAAAGGCAGATTCAACAGATTAATTAACTCACAGGCATTTAATCAAACCAACACATATGAAGAAGGTAAAACATGATGTTCAAACCAAAATGAAACAGTGCTCAGATTAAAACACCATAATCAATATCATCTATCAAAACAGCAGATGAATCAACAGATAAAATATATTCATGAAAAATACTTTTAACAGTATGCCATCACATGTAATAGGAGGTTACGGGAAGTATTGAAATAATACTGATCGAACATGAAACATGGCAACACATGGGTATTTAATTAGCACGCAAATCGAGAAATACAATTAGTACTAATCATGAGCATCTGGCGTGACGTAACACAAGGCAAAACAGGAAAATTTCATACGCACGCAAAATGATGAAACCATTTACTGTTGAAAGGCTATTTTAATCTGACTAACACCTGAACCAGCAACGCATAGGGACAAACTTCAAGGCAAAAGTGATTAACTTAATCCTAATTGCGTTGCTACAGTACTTACTGATTTCCGTGCCTGATATTCTCGAAATGCCTCCTGCCAAAACTGGACTGCTGTTCAAGCCACTGCTCGCCACAGAACATCCGCACCACTGTAGCTTCGCGAGTCCACAAGCCAGGCGATGGCGTGCAGGATTTAAATACCGCCGCACAGAACTGCTTCTGCCAAGGCTATGCAAGCGCACGCCGCACAAGGCTAAGCCGCTGCTCTAAGCATGCCGACTGAAAATCGCTGGCGCTAGGTGCTAGGCTCTGCCAAGAATGGAAACGATGATCCGAGCCGTGGCGATGGCGATTTTATCCAGACCCGAAGAACAAAAAATGCCGGCGGCGGAAAACAGTGGAGAGGAAGGAAAAAGTGACCCACATATTTGGAATTAGTAAAGTATATTCTCAAAAGGGTGCCCTAACCCTAGGCTATTGGGGCCTATTTATAGGCAGCCCAATAAATGGGTAAAATGCAGAAATACCCCTGGGGTTTTTTACAGACGCTAAATAAAAATGGAAAAGACCGAAATGCCCTTAGGATTTTTTACAGACTCGACTAACAGACTGTGGGCCTAAAGGCAAAATAGTAAAAACCTAAATAAAGGTAACTTGTCCTGATGCGGAGCTTTCGTAGCAGCTACGGCTTCGCCTCAGGACGGTCAGATCCGAAATCAACGGTCGTCAGTTTTGCGCCGAAACTGACAAAGCGTCCACCGTCTTCGCACCGGGTACCCGGATTGGGCCGGCCCGATTCCGCGACTCCCTCAGCCCGGCAATCACTCGCCGCCCGTGTACCTGAGTCAATCCCGGTCAACAGTCCAGTGGATCCTCTGCTGCTCCTAGCCCATGTACCCGGATTGGGCCAGCCCGACTTCATGGCCCCTCTGCCCGACAGTCGCTCGCTGCCCGTGTACCTGAGTCACACGCGGCCCAGACGCAGCAGATCATCTCTCTTTTCTGTCCTCTTTGACTATCGTTGACAATGACTCATCACATCTGGAGCCATGAGGCCCACGCTATTCAGCATGGCTCCTCAATCTCCCCCTTGATGAGTGCATTGTCAACACTTCACTTCATCTGCTTTTCAGTACCTACGAACAACCGTGGAAACACGAAAACAAAACACAAGAAAACAAAGAAGAAGAAAATAAAGTAAAAGTTTAACCCTAATGACCAAAAGCCGAACAAAAGCAAGAAACGGTCATTATGGTTAACCAAAGGTAAAAGCTCAAAAACGAGTGCAGTCTTAGAAACATCAACAAGGATAACAAAAGAGTAAACAGGACAAAAACTCCCCCTGAAACAAATCCCAGAGAAAGCCAAAACTCCCCCTTAAACTCTTATACCAAAATTTCTCCCCCTTGTTGACAAGTGAACTCATCAAGCACTCTAAAACGACACTGACTCCCCCTGAAAAACAACTCCCCCTCAAAATATGCAATGAATGCAACTGGGGTGCGGGTGGAGTGTAGAAAGCATGCTTCTCAGATATGATTAACTGCAGTTACAACATCTAGCAGGTATAGCAAAAGACATACTGTCTAAGACACATGGCATGATCAGTACAACAGATGATATCTAAAGAAAGTCATTAGCACGCATTTTTCAGTTTTTGCAAACAAAGGCATCACCAATTTTCCAGTTAACAAGCGAGGTAAAACATGAGATGCAGAAGCTAACTGATATCTACCAAGATAAGCATTGTCCAAAACAAAGTGCTTCAGCAAACTTGTTGTCTTTTTAATTTTCAGGCTTTTTCATTTTCCTTTTTCAATTTTGCCAAGGGTTATTTGCATGTCAAACCTTATGCTAACCGACCAAGTCAAGCCTAGGCCAGAACTGGACCATCGGAAGCTTAAGACATTGGTCTTGGCATACACTACACTATCCTAGTTCATACCAAAGTGCTATGGTAAGCAGTCCAGAACAATGCAATGCGACAAAGCAAACCCACTTGGATCTTTTCAACTCAAGCATAAAAAGGCATGGAATTTTCATTCATTTTTGATTTTTTATCATTTTTATAGCATATTTTCCATGTTAAAGCATAAAGATGTCCAAGTTGCATATCTGCATCTATGTGAGGAACTAGCTACAAGGTATGTAACAGATAGCAAAAGCACTCAGCCTACACATGCTAGTTACCAGAAGCAATGGTGATCATTTTTCAAGTTTAAAGTGTAAAAGCCATGCATATGACAGATATCAGACATATCAAATGAACTGAAACAAAGCATGATCATCGACAAGTAATCAAAAGCATGTACCAGCTAGAATAAGTAAAGCAGTTTAATCATATAACAGAAGCAGGCTCAAAAGTGTGATATGTGAATATGTATGATATGAACACACACCAAAAGACTCAAGAAAAGAGTAAAGAAGAAAGAAAACTGACGCAAAATATCCTAAAAAGGATACACAACACCCAAATCCCCTCGTAAACGCTCAAAGGTAGACTGATCTAGGGGTTTGGTGAAAATATCAGCCAACTGATGATGGGTATCAACATGAACAAGGTCAATGACACCTTTCTCATATTGATCCCGCAAAAAGTGAAAGTGCACATCAATGTGTTTGGTTTTTGAATGGAGACATGGGTTTTTCCCTACACTAATTGCACTGGTGCTGTCGCAAAACAAAGGAACTCTGGTAGGAAAGAACAACCCAAAATCTCTCAAAGTGGAAATCATCCAAACCAACTGTGAGCAGCAGCTAGCAGCAGCTACATACTCAGCCTCTGTGGTCGAAAGACCAACTCCAGATTGCTTTCGAGACGACCAAGACACAAGAGACGAACCAAGAAACTAGCAGGTACCGAAAGTCGACTTGCGATCCAACCGGCACCCACCAAAGTCAGCGTCCGAAAAGCCAGATAAATCAAGAGATGATGATGCTGAATAGTAAAGACCAAGATCAGGCGCATAGGTAAGATACCTGAAGATACGCTTGATAGCTTGCCGATGAGACGCGCGTGGTGAAGACTGGAAGCGCGCGCATAGTCCCACGGCGAACTGTATGTCTGGCCTCGTCGCCGTCAAGTACAGCAGCGAACCAATCATCCCTCGAAACTCTCTCTCATTGACCTTGACGCTGCTCTCGTCCTTGTCCAGGCCCCCAGATGTACCCATTGGGGTCATCTGAGGCTTCAGCTCTCCACCAAAGTCGAATTTCTTCAACATGTCTCGAGTGTACTTACCCTGGTGGATGAAGGTGCCGTCCTTGGTCTGCTTGATCTGGAGCCCTAGAAAATACTTAAGCTCACCCATGAGGCTCATCTCGAACTCGCTGTGCATCTGCTCAGAAAACTTGGACACAAGGTCATTAGTAGTACCGCCAAAGATAATATCGTCCACGTATATCTGAGCGACTAAAAAATCTGAAGCATCTCTGAGCAAGAAGAGAGTCTTATCCACAGAACCCATCACAAAGCCCTTTCCCAACAAAAACTGCTTCAACCGGTCATACCAAGCCCTAGGGGCTTGCTTCAACCCGTATAAAGCTTTTTGCAACTTAAAAACATGTCGAGGAAACTTGGGGTTTTCAAATCTGGAGGGCTGCCTAACATAAACCTCCTCCTCTATGTACCCGTTCAGAAAAGTACTCTTGACGTCCATTTGAAAAAGCTTAAAACCCTTCGAAGCGGCAAAAGCTAAAAGAATGTGAATGGACTCAAGACGGGCAACAGGAGCGAAGGTTTCTTCAAAATCAATACCTTCCTTCTGGCAGAAACCCTGGGCAACTAGTCGAGCTTTGTTACGCACCACAACCCCATCTTCACCTTGCTTGTTCTTGAACACAATGGCATTAATCCAGTTCGAGTCAGAAAGAGCATGAGAAATGTCTCTGGGCTCAAAAGATGCAACAAAAGCAGATTCAGCAAACACAGTAAGAGAGTCAACAGACGAACGCAAAGTTCTTGTAGACACATCACCGATGATGAGCTCTGAGGGATGATCACGCTGAACTGCTCGGGATCCCTGGTGATCTGAAGTCACCTCACCGGAGTCAGCAGCTGGCACCTCTGGACTCGACTGAGGGGGCTCGATCGAAGTGGAAGAAGTGATCAGAGGTCCGCCCTCGTTCTCAGTCGAAGTCTCAGAAGGTGTGGGCTCTGCAGGAGGTGCAGAAGGCCCACCCTCATCAGCAGCTGGAGTGTCCTCATCTTCCTCGAAGATGGACTCTCCGAGCTCACCATCCCCAGAAAGCTCAAAAGAAGGATTCAAAGAAGGCAAGGACTCATCAAACGAAACCTCACAAGTCTCGACAAGCTGCTGGGAGTCGAGGTTCCAAACACGGAAGCCTCGAGAATGCAAAGCGTAACCAAGAAAAACACCATCCCAGCAACGAGACTCAAACTTGTCCAAATGCCCTCCCTTCTTGAGCACAAAGCACTTGCAGCCAAACGCTCGCAAGTGGCTCACCTTGGGCTGTCTGCCAAACCGCAACTCATATGAGGTCTTACCTAGGTAAGCTCTAAGAAAAATGCGGTTGGCCAGATAGCAAGCCGTGTTCATGGCTTCAGCCCAAAAGCGCCTAGGAGTCCTGTGCTCATCGAGCATCGTCCTGGCCATCTCGACTAGCGTGCGGTTCTTTCGTTCCACAACGCCATTCTGTGGGGGGAGTGTAAGGAGCAGAAAACTGATGGTCAAGACCCCGATCACTGCAGAAGCTGACGAACTGAGAGTTCTTGAACTCAGAGCCATTGTCGGACCGAATTGCTCGTATCTGACCATTGTTCTCATTCTTCAGCTTCAAAATCAGGTCATGAACAAAATGAAAAGTTTCATCCTTAGACTCCAAAAAGAAAACCCACGAGAATCGAGAAAAATCGTCAACAATCACAAGTGCGTACCACTTCCCACCGACTGAGCGTACCCGAGCTGGACCGACAGTGTCCATGTGTAATAGCTCGCGCGGATACGAAGTCATCACCTGAGTCACAGGTGAGTGAGAAGCGGCAACCATTTTCCCGTGACGACAGGGATGGCAAACTAGATCCTTCTCCATCTTAAGCTTGGGCAATCCTCGGATGAGGTCCATAGAGCTTAACCTGACTAGCAGGTCAAAACTCAGATGGCCTAACCTCCTATGCCACTTCTAGAGCTCAGAAGAGGATCCAGCAATCAAACAGCGAGAAGGGCCAAAAGAACTAGAGAAGTCAATTCGAAAAACTTTACCGAAAGGTAAGATCTGGCAAACCAAAGACCCTCTAGAATCAAACACAGAAGAATTGCCCTTCTTAAACCGCACCTCCAAACCATCCTCAAGAAGTTGCGAAACAGAAATCAAATTGAAGTTCAAGTTTCCAACCAAAGCAACGTTCTTCAAAGAAAAATGGTCTGAAATGCGAATTGAGCCAATGCCACTTACTTTCCCTTGACCACTGTTCCCGAAGGTGATGTACTCTTTGGAGCTCGGGGGTGTGAGACTGGAGAACCATCTGCGATGTCCCGTCATGTGGCGAGAACACCCTGAGTCCATGATCCAAACGTCCTCCAGTCCCCGATCCTGCACAATCAGTGGCTGTAAGTGGGAGCAAATGGTCTGGCACCAGGTTTAGCAAAAGAGCTAAACCAGTGTCGAGCCATCTGCTCAAAAGACGGAAAGCAGAAATCATCAGAAAAGTTTGGACCAAAACGCGGCTCAAAGCGCGGTCCTCGGTTCTGCTTAAAGCCTCGGCCACGAGATCGAGGACCGTAGCCAAAACGGTCTGGAGCTCTGCCGGAACGACCACCACCAACTAGAGTACGAGCAAGAAAGTCGTCTCCTCTACCACCACCTACACGACGCGGCCTGGCCTCCAGCCTCTCCCCGCGTCGAGGAACTCTCAGTCTACCACCCTGCTGGTAGAACTGCTCCTGACCACCACGAGCACGCTCTGCTCTCTCAACCCGCTTCCTCCTGAAGCAAAACTCCGCAAGATGCCCGTCTCTCTGACAATACTCACAATGATAGGTGGGCTTCTTGGGATGTGGTTGAGGCTTGGGATTCTTGGGCTTAGTGGTGTTCGGTGTAGTCTTCTTGGGTTGAGAGGGTCCAGGAAGAGAGTCTAGAGAAGTGTGGAGGAGTTTGGGCTTTGGAATCCAGATGGGTTTCTTGGGTGGAGCTTTGGGTGGTTCATGGATCACTCCATCCTTGGGCTGATAAGCCTGGGAAGACTCAGTGGAGTGAGTCTTGGGATACTTCTGCTCTGGAGTCATTTTACTCCACTCCACTGCTCGGCTAATGGCACTCTCAAAGTCAGCCTTGGTGTAGGTGTAACCTACCCCAAACCCATCCTGCCTCTTGAACTGCTGGATCATCATGCCGAGCTGAGGCTCTCTGGCACTGATCCAACTCAGGATAGAACGGAGGTAAAAGTTCTCATTCTGAGAATCAGCTAACTCCTCTCTCAAGGCAGCTAGAACCTCCACCTGAGACAAGCAGGTCTCACACTCGCTATCTATCTGGACAGACTTTTCGGCTTTCAGCTTAATCAACTCCATTCTAAGAGACAGACAGTTCTCACAGACAGTGGGTGGAACTGACAATGTCTCAAGCTCTAGCCTAGTCTGCGCTAGCTCAGCTCTCATCCTCTCCAAATCACCTAGATGCTCATCGCCCTTGGCTTTCAGCTCAGCTAAACTAGCAAGATGAGATGGGCAATCAGCACAGGGTACGACGACAGTGGCTTGAGCATCTTTCAGCTCCAGCTGAGCGCTTTCAAGCTCAGTGGCCAAAGCGTCCCTCTCATCAACCCTTTCTGTGTACCTGGACTTCAGAGTCGACAGGTCACATAGAAGCACCTCACACTTTGGGCACTCACTGCTATCACCCAAGCAAGGGGAAGAAGATAGACTCTCAATTCTGCCGTTGGCCACGGCAAGCTCACTCTCTAACTCATCTATCCTCTTCTTAGCCCCTCTAAGCAGTTTTTCCCGATACTTTAACTCCTGACGATTGCTTTCAAGTAAATCAACGATTTCGCGTTCATAGGATGATACCTTTTCGTTGTCGTCGTTGTCGGAGTCATCGGAGGAGCTCTTCTCTTCCTTATCCCCAAGAGCCATTGAGCAGAAGCTCTTGCGGGATCTTCGGCGCTGATGTGAGCGGCTCTTCGGTCTGTCACCGAAAGCCATGAAGCAAAGGCCCGCTGGATCGTCCTTGTCCTTCCCCTTCCTGATGATGATCTCCTCATCGCTCGAGCTCGATGAAGAGGAAGAAGATGTGGACCGCTTGGAGTAGCTCTTCTCCATCTCAGCGAAGAAGGCCTTGTCGCGCTTCTTGTTCTCTCGCCGGTAGTCCTTCAGGGCCTTTCTGAAGAATCTGGTCTTTGGCTTGCCCTTGTTGAAGGAGGAGCTGTCGTGCTTGCCGGAGTCGTGGAAGCCACCACCGGTGCCCTTCTTGTGTCCATTGCGCTTGGGGCAGTCGGCGATGAAGTGTCCTGGATCACCACACTCAAAGCATCCGGTCTTTGTGCTGTGTCTTTTGAACATCCTTTTGTCATAAACACGACGCACCCGGTTGTTAAACAGACACAAATCATCATCTCCCAAAGACTCAAGCTGGTCCTCAGTGATAGACATCAAAGAGAACCCAGCACAGCTCACAGAAGAGGGATCAACAGCAGGTGTAGCAAGGGCCAGAGACTTTGATCCAGAGCCAGTGAGATTTGATCTCAACTGGGTATCAACCTCGGTGGCCTTCAGCTTGCTAAACAACTCAGAAATGGTCAAGGTATCATAAGATGTACTCTCAATGATAGAGGATACCTTGATCTCCCAGATCTTTGGGTCCAAGGTATGGAGAACCTTGAGGGCCTGCTCGTGATCTGAGACTAATTGAACACCCTCACCCTTGTTGTCCCGAAGCTTGTTAATGATCGACTGAAAGCGACCAAACAAGGCTTCAACAGACTCACCCGGCTTCTGTGTGAAGTTCTCGTACTCACGCCGGTAGGTCTGATAGAGCCGAGCCTTGACCTGAGCTGTCCCCTCATGGTGTGCCTGGAGGGTAGCCCAGATCTCTCTCGCAGTGGAGAGATGGCTCACACGCTCAAACTCAGTGGGACCCAAACCAAAAAAAAGATGTTCACCGCTTTGCTATTGTTCACATGCTGGGCGATGATACCAGGAGAATCACGCTCAGCAACTGGCAATATGACAAACGTAGCGTGAACGCAAATGTCCCAGATGTCCGAGCTTTGGCTCATGAGATAGGCTCGCATGCGAGTCTTCCAATAATTATAGCCATAAGCTTCCAAGGACGGGACCTTGCCAGGAGACGTCATGATCACTACTGGGGTTTAGAACCGGTTAAGGTATGGAAAAAAACCCTAACCAGGCTCTGATACCACTTGTAGGACCGAAAGTAGCGACCAGAGGGGGGGTGAATGGGCGCCTAAAAAATTCTTTCGAATCAATGGCCTGCTCCCAATACCCAACGCACCTCGACAGACTTAGCAAAGAAAAATAAACAGATCAACAGGACCTAAAATGATCTAGCCTAAAAAACGACCAGTGTCCTAATCGAAAAGACACCAACACAGTGCTTAAAGGCAGATTCAACAGATTAATTAACTCACAGGCATTTAATCAAACCAACACATATGAAGAAGGTAAAACATGATGTTCAAACCAAAATGAAACAGTGCTCAGATTAAAACACCATAATCAATATCATCTATCAAACAGCAGATGAATCAACAGATAAAATATATTCATGAAAAATACTTTAACAGTATGCCATCACATGTAATAGGAGGTTACGGGAAGTATTGAAATAATACTGATCGAACATGAAACATGGCAACACATGGGTATTTAATTAGCACGCAAATCGAGAAATACAATTAGTACTAATCATGAGCATCTGGCGTGACGTAACACAAGGCAAAACAGGAAAATTCATACGCACGCAAAACGATGAAACCATTTACTGTTGAAAGGCTATTTTAATCTGACTAACACCTAAACCAGCAACGCATAGGGACAAACTTCAAGGCAAAAGTGATTAACTTAATCCTAATTGCGTTGCTACAGTACTTACTGATTTCCGTGCCTGATATTCTCGAAATGCCTCCTGCCAAAACTGGACTGCTGTTCAAGCCACTGCTCGCCACAGAACATCCGCACCACTGTAGCTTCGCGAGTCCACAAGCCAGGCGATGGCGTGCAGGATTTAAATACCGCCGCACAGAACTGCTTCTGCCAAGGCTATGCAAGCGCACGCCGCACAAGGATAAGCCGCTGCTCTAAGCATGCCGACTGAAAATCGCTGGCGCTAGGTGCTAGGCTCTGCCAAGAATGGAAACGATGATCCGAGCCGTGGCGATGGCGATTTTATCCAGACCCGAAGAACAAAAAATGCCGGCGGCGGAAAACAGTGGAGAGGAAGGAAAAAGTGACCCACATATTTGGAATTAGTAAAGTATATTCTCAAAAGGGTGCCCTAACCCTAGGCTATTGGGGCCTATTTATAGG
This sequence comes from Zizania palustris, assembly GCA_019279435.1. Taxonomy (NCBI): domain Eukaryota; kingdom Viridiplantae; phylum Streptophyta; class Magnoliopsida; order Poales; family Poaceae; genus Zizania; species Zizania palustris. The sequence continues at coordinate 16,803,962 of JAAALK010000288.1, forward strand.
CAGCCCAATAAATGGGTAAAATGCAGAAATACCCCTGGGGTTTTTTACAGACGCTAAATAAAAATGGAAAAGACCGAAATGCCCTTAGGATTTTTTACAGACTCGACTGACAGACTGTGGGCCTAAAGGCAAAATAGTAAAAACCTAAATAAAGGTAACTTGTCCTGATGCGGAGCTTTCGTAGCAGCTACGGCTTCGCCTCAGGACGGTCAGATCCGAAATCAACGGTCGTCAGTTTTGCGCCGAAACTGACAAAGCGTCCACCGTCTTCGCACCGGGTACCCGGATTGGGCCGGCCCGATTCCGCGGCTCCCTCAGCCCGGCAATCACTCGCCGCCCGTGTACCTGAGTCAATCCCGGTCAATAGTCCAGTGGATCCTCTGCTGCTCCTAGCCCATGTACCCGGATTGGGCCAGCCCGACTTCATGGCCCCTCTGCCCGACAGTCGCTCGCTGCCCGTGTACCTGAGTCACACGCGGCCCAGACGCAGCAGATCATCTCTCTTTTCTGTCCTCTTTGACTATCGTTGACAATGACTCATCACATCTGGAGCCATGAGGCCCACGCTATTCAGCATGGCTCCTCAATGATCGGTTCGCTGTTGTACTTGACGGCGACGAGGCCAAACATACAGTTCACCGTGGGACTGTGCGCGCGCTTCCAGTCTTCACCACGCGCGTCACATCGGCAAGCTGTCAAGAGCATCTTCAGGTATCTTACCTATCCGCCTGATCTTGGTCTTTACTATTCAGTATCATCATCTCTTGATTTATCTGGCTTTTCGGACGCTGACTTTGGTGGGTGCCGGTTGGATCGCAAGTCGACTTCCGGTACTTGCCAGTTTCTTGGTTTGTCTCTTGTATCTTGGTCTTCTCGAAAGCAATATGGAGTTGCTCTTTCGACCATTGAGGCTGAGTATGTAGCTGCTCCTAGTTGCTACTCACAGTTGGTTTGGATGATTTCCACTCTACGAGATTTTGGGTTGTTATTTCCTACCAGAGTTCCTTTGTTTTGTGACAGCACTAGTGCTATTATTATAGGGAAAAACCCTTGTCTCCATTAAAAACCAAACACATTGATGTGCGTTTTCACTTTCTGCGGGATCAATATGAGAAAGGTGTCATTGACCTTGTTCATGTTGATACCCATCATCAGTTGGCTGACATTTTCACCAAACCCCTAGATCAGTCTAATTTTGAGCGTTTACGAGGGGATTTGGGTGTTGTGTATCCTTTCTAGGATATTTTGCGTCAGTTTTCTTCCTTCTTTACTTTTTTTCTTGAGACTTTTTGTGTGTGTTCATATCATACATACACACATATCACACTTTTGAGCCTGCTTCTGTTATATGATTGAACTGCTTTACTTATTCTAGCTAGTACATGCTTTTGATTACTTGTCGATGATCATGCCTTGTTTCAGTCCATTTGATATGTCTGATATCTGTCATATGCATGGCTTTTACGCTTTAAACTTGAAAAATGATCACCATTGCTTCTGGTAACTGGCATGTGTAGGCTGAGTGCTTTTGCTATCTGTTACATGCCTTGTAGCTAGTTCCTCACATAGATGCAGATATGCAACTTGGACATCTTTATACTTTAACATGGAAAATGTGCTATAAAAATGATAAAAAACAAAAACGAATGGAAATTCCATGCCTTTTTATGCTTGAATTGAAAAGATCCAAGTGGGTTTGATTTGTCGCATTACTTTGTTCTGGACTGCTTACCATAGCACGTTGGTATGAACTAGGACAGTGTAGTGTATGCCAAGACCAATGTCTTAAGCTTCTAATGGTCCACTTCTGGCCTAGGCTTGACTTGGTCGGTTAGTATAAGGTTTGACATGCAAATAACCCTTGGCAAAAATGAAAAAGGAAAAATGAAAAAGCCTAAAAATTAAAAAGACAACAAGTTTGCTGAAGCACTTTGTTTTGAACAACGCTTATCTTGGTAGATATCAGTTAGCTTCTGCATCTCATGCTTTACCTTGCTTGTCAAACTGGAAAATGTGGTGATGCTTTTGTTTGCAAAAATTGAAAATGAGTGCTAATGACTTTCTTTAGATATCATCTGTTGCACTGATCATGCCATGTGTCTCAGACAGTATGTCTTTTGCTATACTTGTTAGATGTTGTAATTGCAGTCAATCATATCTGAGAAGCATGCTTTCTTCACTCCACCTGCACCCCAGTTGCATTCATTGCATATTTTGAGGGGGAGTTGCATTTCAGGGGGATACTGTGTCTTTTTAGAGTGCTTGATGAGTTCACTTGTCAACAAGGGGGAGAAATTTTGGGATAAGGGTTTAAGGGGGAGTTTTAGCTTTCTCTGGGATTTGTTTCAGGGGGAGTTTTTGTCCCGTTTGTCCTTACTCTTTTGATATCCTTGTTGATGTTTCTAAGACTGCACTCGTTTTGAGTTTTTACTTTTGGTTAACCATAATGACTGTCTCTTGCTTTTGTTTGGCTTTTGGTCATTAGGGTTAAACTTTTACTTTATTTTCTTCTTCTCTGTTTTCTTGTGTTTTGTTTTCGTGTTTCCACAATTGTTCGTAGGTACTAAAAGCCGAAGAAGAGAAGTGTTAACAATGCACTCATCAAGGGGGAGATTGAGGAGCCATGCTGAATAACGTGGGCCTCATGGCTCCAGATGTGATGAGTCATTGTCAACGATAGTCAAAGAGGACTGAAAATAGAGAAGATCTGTTGCGTCTGGGCCTTGTGTGACTCTGGTACACGGGCAGCGAGCGACTGTCGGGCAGAGGGGCCGCGAAGTCGGGCTGGCCCAATCTGGGTACATGGGCTAGGAGCAGCAGAGGATCCACTGGGCTATTGACCGGGATTGACTCAGGTACATGGGCGGTGAGCGATTGCTGGGCTGAGGGAGCTGCTGAATCGGGCCGGCTCAATCCGGGTACCCGGTGCGAAGACGGTGGACGCTTTGTCAGTTTCGGCGCAAAACTGACGACCGCTGATCTCGGATCTGACCGTTCTGAGGCGAAGCCGTAGCTGCTACGAAAGCTCCGCATCAGGACAAGTTACCTTTATTTAGGGTTTTTACTATTTTGCCTTTAGGCCCACAGTCGAGTCTGTAAAACATCCTAAGGGCATTTCGGTCTTTTCCATTTTTATTCAGAGTCTGTAAAAACCCTAGGGGTATTTCTGCATTTTTCCATTTTAATGGGCTGCCTATAAATAGGCCCCAATATACTAGGGTTAGGGTTACCCCTTTTCAGAATACACTTTACTAATTCCAACATTTTGGGGTCACTTTTTCTTGGTGTTCTTCCCGCTGTTTCTCCACCGCCGCCATTGATTTTCTTTGTCACTTGGCTCTTAACGCCGCCGTGTTTTTCTTCTTCACGTGTGGCCGGCTGATAGCGGCACGAGGTTTAACGCGCTGGAAGTTGTGCGTCTAGGCGGCGTGGCACTCGAAGCGCCTAGCAGTCGAGGCAACCAGCAGATGTCTTTCGGCGTGAGAGCGCGTACAAGAGTGAGTGCTCTCATGTGTAGGCTACAGCCTATGCTGCACTTGCAGCCAGCATCGTCTAGGATGTAAGTATCCTGAAGACGGCAACACGCCTCCTCACGTGGTCAGCCGAGCGGCAGGAAGAAGCTTCGTTCGTCGTGCGAAGCAAGAAGTCACGTGAAGTTTGCAGCCGGGATCTTATGTGGCCATAAGATACAGTGTGGAGATCTACACGGCTACAGCAGGCTGCACTTGAGATCTTTCGTAAGTTTGAGCACACAAACCGAGGATATCGTAGCTAGTTTTTACTGTTTTGTTTATCTGTTTGTTGTAGTATTTTAATCAAGTTTCTATATCTTGTTAGTTCATTTATTTCAAGCATGACTAGTATCGGATGATATTTTTGGTTAGGTTCTGAAATATTTACTCTTAGTATGTATCTGCATGATTCATCTGAAAGGCCATCATCTGCTGATAGTCAGTTCTCTTTTTAATGCTTGTGATGTTTAACTCTGAAAATGCCTGAGATGCCCATGGTTTGAATGATATATTAATCTGCCTATGAGCACTATGTTGGTGTCTTGTTGATTAGGACATCGGTCGTTTTTTAGGCTAGATTATTTTTGGCTCTGCTGTTTTGTTTACTTTTTGCTGTTAGTCTGTTGAGATGCGTTGGGTGTTGGGAGCAGGCCATTGATTCGCAAGAATTTTTTAAGCGCCCATTCACGCCCCTCTGGTCGCTTCTTTCGGTCCTACACATGGTTCTCTAGCTTCACCTTGACTAAGCAATGAGAACACATCACTTTTTGTAGCAATCAAAGAAGTAGAGTGAAATGCCAAGGTATGATTAGGATCAATGAAAACTTCACTCTCACAAATGTTGCTTTGGTTGAGGACTTGGGGTACAACTTGCTTTCCGTTTCTCAGTTGCTTGATGAGGGTTTTGAGGTACACTTTGGACGGGATATCTCTCATGTGCTTGATTCTTCTAGCACTTTTATTTGCAAGATTTCAAGAGTTGGTAGAGTTTTTGGAGCGGATTTCTCTTAGTCATTTGGTTCTTCTCATTGCCTTCTTGCTGAACCATCTTCTGAGCTCTAGATGTGGCATAGGAGACTAGGGCACATGAGTTTTGATTTGCTTGCTCGATTGAGTGCCCTAGGACTAATCCGAGGATTGGCCAAGCTCAAATTTGAGAAGAACCTCATTTGTGCTCCTTGTCGTCTTGGAAAAATGGTTGTCGCCTCTCATTCACCCATAAACATGGTGATGACTGAACAACCCGGAGAGCTTCTTCATATGGACACTATAGGTCCTTCCCGGGTTAGTTCTTTAGCCGGTAAATGGTATGTCCTTGTTGTTGTTGATGACTACTCCTATTACTCTTGGATCTTCTTTCTTGTAATCAAGGATGAAGTGTTTATGCACTTTCGGAGCTTAGCTTTGAGGCTATTCAATGAACTCCCCGGTGCAATGAAGGCTATTAGAAGTGATAACGGCACTGAGTTCAAGAATAGTTGTTTTGCTGATTTTTACCTTGAGCATGACATTGAGCAACAGTTTTCTGCTCCGCGAGTTCCTCAACAAAATGGTGTTGTTGAGAGGAAAAACCGCACACTCGTGGAGATGGCTAGGACGATGCTCAACGAGCATAGGACTCCTAGGAAATTTTGGGCTGAAGCCATGAGTACAACATGTTTCCTCTCCAACAGAATCTTTTTACGCTCTTTGTTGAATTTAACGTCATATGAACTATGTTTTGGGAGGAAGCCCAAGGTTACTCATTTAAGAGTATTTGGATGTTGGTGCTTCATCCTAAAGCATGGCAACCAAGATAAATTTGAGTCGCATGCATCTGATGGAATCTTTTTGGGCTATTCTTTGTGTGGTCACTCCTATCGTGTCTTCAATATTGATACTAACACTATTGTTGAATCTTGCAATGTAACTTTTGATGAGACATCTCCATATGTTAGTTCCACTTTTTGAACTTTCGAGTGAGCATGATATGTGTGAAACGATCTTTGAGGAAGAAGATTCATCAGATGTTGAAGATAATGAAATGCCCCGCAACCTCCTACTACGGCGATTCCAGAAGCATCATCCACATCTGCAAGAGGGCGAGAAGCGTCGACCTCAGGAAGCATGGAGAAAACTTCGGCAAGAGTTGAGGGGGAGATTCTATCACAAAAAGAAGCACTGCTTAGAATTCAGAGAATGCATCCCCCTGAGCAGATCATCGGTGAGCTAAATGAAAGGGTAACACGATCTCATGCTCACTTTGTTGATTCTGCGTTTGTTGCTACTTTTGAGCCATTAGATGTTAGTCATGTTTTGTGTGATGCAAGTTGGATCAACGCCATGCATGAAGAGCTAGAAAAATTTTGATAGAAATCAAGTCTGGATTCTTGTTGATCCACCCCCTAACATTCATATAATTGGAACAAAATTGATTTTCAAAAACAAACAGGGGGATGGGGCTATAGTGAGAAACAAGGCTAGACTTATGGCTCAGGGTTAAACTCAAGTCGAGAGGGTTGATTTTGGAGAAACTTTTGCACCGATAGCTCGACTTGAGGCCAATAGGATTCTGCTTGCGTTTGCATCGTCTCGTGGTTTCAAGGTTTTTCAAATGGATGTAAAAACGTGCTTTCCTGAATGGTTTCATAGGAGAATGTGTATGTCAAACAACCTCCTAGCTTTGAACATCCCAAGTACCCCCATAGAGTCTTTAAACTTCACAAAGCTTTATATGGGCTCAAGCAAGCTCCTAGGGCTTGGTATGATCGTCTTAGGAACTTCTTGATTGAGCCCGGGTACAAAATGAGGTTTGTTGATAAGACCTTGTTAACTCTTATGCATGGCAAAGATTTCTTACTTGTTCAAATTTATATTGATGACATAATTTTTGGTGGTTCATCTCATACTCTTGTGGTCGAGTTTGTTGATTCTATGAGCAGGGAATTCTAAATGTCAATGATTGGCGAGCTGACCTACTTCCTTGGATTGCAAATCAAGCAAATCAAACAAGGAACCTTTGTACATCATACAAAATACATTAAAGACCTACTAAAACGCTTTGACATGGCAGATGCAAAACCACTTTCTACCCTAAGGGGTACTTCTGTTGTGCTAGACCCAGATGAAGATGGAGAAGAAGTGGACTAGAAGGAGTTCCGGAGCATGATCGGCTCCCTCCTCTACTTGACTGCTACGAGGTCGGACATACACTTTGCAGTATATATGTGCGCTCGATTTCAGGCTTCTCCAAGGGATTCACATCGTCAAGCTGTCAAGCGCATACTAAGGTATCTCAAGCATACACTTGAATTTGGCATTTGGTACTCTGCATCATCTTCATTATGCTTGAGAGGTTTTTCTGATGCTGATTTTACTAGTTGTCGAATTGATCGAAAGAGTACATCTGGGACTTGCCATTTTCTGGGTTCTTCTCTTGTGTGTTGGTCTTCTCGCAAACAGTCTAGTGTTGCATGGTCTATAGCCAAGGCTGAATATATAGCTGCCGCTAGCTATTGCGCACAAATTTTGTGGATGGTTTCTACTTTGCGGGATTTTGGGTTGGATTTTAAGGGTGTTCCACTGTTTTGTGATAACACTAGCACAACTAGCTTAGCAAACAACCCAGTACAACATTCTAGGACCAGACATATTGATGTGCGTTATCATTTCTTAAGAGATCACAATGAGAAGGGTGATATTGATTTGCGCTTTGTTGATACCTAGAACTAGCTTGGAGATATTTTTACCAAGCCTCTCGATGCTTCACACTTTGCATTTTTGAGAGGATAGCTTGGTATTTGTCATCCTTATGGCATCATGTGAGGGGGAGTTGTGTAGCATTTCATAAGCTTCTGTAATATGATTAACTGCTTTTACAAGTACATGCTTTATTATGCCTTTGTAATACTGTCTTTTAGTACTGTTGATTACACTTAGCTTGAATGCATCTGATTTCTGTCTTGAGCATGGCTTTTATTTGTGAAAACTTGAAAATGATCACTGCTTAGTCTAGAAACTAGCATGAATAGGTTGAATGCATTTGCTATCTTTTACATACCTGGTAGCTAGGTCCTTTTACACTTGGATGCTAATACGCAACTATTTGAAAAAAATGAAAATGAAAAATGAAATGAAATGAAAAATATTTGATACTCATGCTATCTTGTGCTAAAATTGAAAAGATCTAGGTGGTTTGCATTGTCGCACTACTTTGTTCTAAACTGCTTACCATAGCACTTTGGTACGAACTAGGACATTGAAGTGTATACCATGACCAATGTTTTAAGTTTCTGATGGTTTCAACCTAGGCTTAGCTTGGTCGGTTAGCATAAGGTTGACTTGCAAATAACCGCTGGCATAAAAATGAAAAAATAAAAAGTTTAAATTCATTGCATATCAAGTTTGCTGAAGCTCCTTGTAGTGGGATATGCTTATCTGGTTAGTATTTGATTAGCTTTTGCATCTCTTACCTTTCAATGTCTAGTATGCTAGTCTGAGTAGTGATGCTTTTATTTGCTAAATATTGAAAATGCTTGCTCATGTTGTTACTTGGATTGTATACATATGAGTTGGTCACACAATACTTTAGGACGGTATTCAAGGCAAAATGCTTATTTGTATTGTAATTGGAATTAACCATATTACAGAAGCTTGCATTTACACTTTATCCTCACATCTCGTGTTGCTATCTTGATGTATGCATTGCCAAAGGGGGAGAGTTCATAGATCTTGCTTGCTTCTAAGTTTGATTTCTATTTTTTCCGTTTTACCACCAACTTTTATCAAGTGGCATGTTTTTTTGCTCTCTTTAGAGCTTTCATGGTCACTTGTGTGCTGAACTTGAAATTTACTTATTTTTATCTTAGAGTTGTCAATACACTCAACAAGGGAGAGATTGAGAAACCAAGTGAGGCTTTCACTGTGGTTCTATGTGTTGATAGCAAAAATGGCATTAAATGGTCAAGATTGTCAAAATATCAATTTTGGTAATTTGGGCCAAAAATACACATGTCCTGATCGGGCCGAAGCCATACAGGGTCGAAGGCCAATTGAGCTCTGGGCTTCAAAAGCCTTCCAGCGGCCTGCTACATTCGGCCCGAAGGCCTTCGGAGGTTTGCCTCGCCGAAGCTTCAGCCCGAGGAGCAGGCTTCGGCAGGCCCTGACGAAGGCCCACTTCGGGCTGTTTGGAGATAGAGTCTGAGTCTGATTCCAGCTATATTTTATCCCTAAAACATGATTAGGCCGAATCCTACCAGATTAATCTTAAAGATTAGAAGACTAGCCCCTATAAATATAGGGGTGAGGCCGGTTCATTAAACCCCCCTAACAGAAATCAATCACAAAGCCTTAGCTTTGAACCGTACCTTTACTTTTATTTACCTTTCTGCAACCTTCGTGGGTTTTCTTGGAAGCCCTCCACCAGCCACATTGAAACAGTGGTAATCCTTGCTACTCCGCTCATGAAGTACCTGTTAATCTACGTAACAGATTGCTATCGCCTTGTTACTTCGCCTATGAAGTATCCGTTAATCTACGTAACAGATTGCTACCTTCGTCCCTCTACTGCAATACTTAGAAAATTCGGTCTCCAGGCTGAATTGACACTTGATCTTTGTTCTATTGCAGGTTTCCACATTCGGAGCCCCTTCGCTAGAGGTGTCCGGAGCCAGGAGACTGGTTTCGGAGGTTGTCAGAATACCCTTTGGCGGGAATACTGCTTCGACTACTCGTGCCGGACCATCACGCTATTGTCAGTTTGACTGAGTCCTACACGCCAGCACGCTCTGCAGTAGGCTTCGCCACATCAGCCTTCACCATGCCCATACTTCACTCCGGACGAGGTCACGCCAACGCGTTGCGTTGGGATATTTGTCGTGTTAGAGACTTCGTGCTGAAACCTACTGTTTAGAGGTGATTTCGCGTCAAGATCTGTTCGGAGCCTGCCTTCGGCCAGATCAGTCCGAACGCCGAAGACTACCTTCGGCGAGACCCTTCACATCAAACGCCGAAGGCTGCCTTCGGCGATACCCTTTGCACAGTACACTTCGAAACAGTTAGGCTCCGTTTAGCTTGCTGGTTTACTTTATTTAATATATTTCTTTTTAGCTAATTGGATTATTTCTATGTGATCTGATTACCTGGTGACTCCACCCCTCTTGCCACTGTTAAGGGTAGTTGGAATGTGATGTTACTGTTGTGTTACGCTTAGGCTTGTCCCTAAGTATCCGCACACTTTTGGATCGTCGAACTGACCCAAGTGTGGAGCCATGTTTTTGTGTCAACACACTTTTTGGCGATTCCGGTGGGGATGGATATGCTAACATGACGGGTACATCTACATCGGTCACCAATACATCTACAACGACTACTACGTCTACATCACCGATGGATCCAATGGGGGCGCAGATATCGACAACCGCAACATCATCACACCTACCCTTGAATATATCCCCAAAGAAGACTGAGCGAAGATCGAGGCAAAGATGAAGGCACTACAAGACCTCATGCTTGGAATCTACGTCAAGACACGCACGGGCTTCATCAAGCACGATGTGAACATCGCCGACCTCACTCGGACCCAGGTAAGACCAGTATCGCCTCGTTTATCTTCTTTAGAGATTGAGCAAAAAATAGCCGCATTGGTAGACCAAGATGTTAGCGCTTCGCTAGCCAACCGTCTAGATTCGGCAGTTAGCTCTTAAGTAGAGGCAACACTTAGAAGGTTCGGCTTTACCGAGGCCATACCTCTAGCTCCGATTGCTAGCGTACCTCCGATAAATCACATTTACAGCAGAACTGACGGTAGTACCGGCAAAACCATTGCGTCTCCGGCCTCGATATCTATGGCCGAGACCAGTCACCATGCTTACGGCCAGACCAGAACTGCCTACTATGTGCCACCTCCACCCACGCCTGCGATAGTTTTTCCCACGCTGCCCGCACCGCAAGCACTAGCGCATAGCCCCGAACACGTCGTACATCCCGAGATAGCGCATGAGGAGGAACCCCGCGGCTGACACGCTGACATACCACCACGTGTCGTGCCCCCGCATGAGAGACGCGCGCAGGTAGTAGGCTAGGATGACATTGAGGAGCGGATCCGCGCACTATTTAGGGAGTGCACCGGCTTCGTGCCTAGGGGTCGAGCTAGGGTTTACCGGAAGCCGTACCCCAACCATTTCGACACGATACCTTACCCTCGCGGCTATAGAGTCTAGTAACAAACTGTAATTAAGCTCATTAAGAACAAAATTGAAGAGTTCCCTAGAATGTGGCATTGAAGAGTTCCCTAGTACAATCATATAAGTTTATTGGTTAAACAGGTAGGGGGTAAAGAGATAACTCTTTGAAATTTGAATGGTTAAATTTAGAGCTAATTCAAAGAAGTTATGAATTTTTTAAGTTTAAAATAATTTCTAGAATTTTTACTTTAATTCCAATTGAAATCATATCAAAGTTTAGTTTAAACATATGAATTTTGTTGGATGAACATGAAGAGAATAAAAAGATAAATTTTTTGGAATTAGAATGGTCAAATTTGGAGTTAATTTGAAGGAGATATGAATTTTTGAAGTTTAAAGCAATTTCTAGAATTTATTTAAATTTTAAATCAGTCTCTGGTCCACGGTGAACCAAACATGGTGAACCAAGTTCACGGTGAACCAGCGCACTATGCTGTGATCTGGGTGAACCAGAACCGTTGGATCAAGATCTAGCGGATGCGATGCGCGCGGGGTGTTTAAGTGAAAATTGACAGTCTGGATTGCCTGATACCGGTCAACAGGATCTGACCGCATCAGGGCGCTCCATTCCGGGATCTAATCTTGGCCACTCGAAGTGAGTCCAATGGCCAGGATCTCATCTAGCATGGCACGGGTAGAACTTGTCACCGGTTGTCTTCCCCGGTGACGGCAGTGAGTCACGGCGAGCCTAGCGGCGACGGCGGTGGCCTAGGGTATCAGGCGAACGCTGAAACGAAATGAGAATAGCACGGGGATCACAATTATACCAGAGTTGGGGCTCGGGGTCCACGGAGTGAGGTCGGCGACGAGCGGGGGCGGCGGTGAAGTCTTAGATCCTCGTCGACGATGGAGTTCCGGTGACGAGGAGCTCGAACAGAGTGGTGGCAGGGGTCGGGGAGGCAATGGCGGTCAGAGGGATGCGATCGATGGTGATGGAGATTGGCTCCAGCGACGGCTAGTGGCGACCGAAGGCGGAACAGAGGGGCAGCGAAAAAGAGCTTCGCTAGCACTTCGTTCTGATGAGGAATTGGCAATTGCGGAGTGGGCTGGACGCAGTGTGCCGAGGGGGGTTTTTATAGGGCGCCAGCGGTGAGTGAGAGGGCCGGGGCGCCGTGACTACCGAGAGGGGGGGTAACTCCGATGAGGCTTAATTCAGCAATTAAGAGGCATAACGCGAGGGGATCCGAGGGGGATCATGTGCCGGCATAACGGCGAGTAATTTCCCGGCGTTAAATCGAGCTCGGGCCCACAGCGGAGGCGGAATGGTGAGTTAGGGCGGTGGCCGGAGATCTCAGGGGCGCGAGGGCTCGGGGAAGATGAATCCGACAGGTGGGCTCCACCGGTCAGCGACGGGCGAGGGAGCGAGGGCACAATGGTCGGTGCTGACAGGTGGGCAAAGGCACGCGCGGAGTGAGTGGGAGGAGGCTGACAGGTGGGCCAGGAACTTGGGCGCGCGGCTAAGAGCGCTGACAGGCGGGGTTCACACGTCAGTGAGGGGGTTCGTGGGCGAACGGGCTGGGCCAGCCGGAGAGAGAGAAAGGGAGGGATGTGTTCCACTACTATTTATGATTCATTTCTGCATAAAAATAATTGCTGAAAATAGTTTAAAAAATATGAGCTACTTTCAAAGGTTCTAAAAATTTGTAAATATTCTCAAAAATATATCTTGGCCGAAGAAAATAATGTAATTTTCTCAGATCAAGATTATGATTATTTCTCTAGATTTTTATTTATTTGGACATTTTCAGCTTTATTGAAAATCAAAAATTAATCATTTTCTGGAATTTTGTATTTTTGGTTTATTTTTACCTTTTTGGAAATTACGGGTGTTACACCTAGCCACCACACCTCTCCTCTCTCTCCTTGAACTCAATAGTTGAGAATGAGATTTCTCCCCCATTCTCACGAGCGGTGCTAGCACACTGGCGTGGAAGCAATCCTTCCCTGTACATGTGGAATCTGTAAAGGTGCTACTCGAATTGCGGCGCTCGTGGGCTTCTTCATGTGGGCACCGCTGGTCTTCTCCGATTGGATTGCCGGGGAACGGGAAGAGCGAGACAAGGATAATCGAGAATGCACTTCCCCAACATGTTCTTTGGTTGCACTAGCACATCTCGTGTTAGAAGGTAATGATTCATGATCCCTCACATGCATGGTTCCTGAGTTTAGGGGCAAAAAAAATTAATTTGGCGGCTACCGTAGCTTCCCCGCGACCCAACAGTGGTATCCAAGCCTATGTGTGTAGTGTTCAATCTGGATCGATCACATATAGAGATACGTGGTGAAAAATAGATTAGATATATTTTCTGGTCATCGAATTTTAGAATTTTTGATACTGATCGGAGGTTCTAATACTGATTGAAAGTTCTGTTGGATCAGAAGTTCCGATACTGATTGGAAGTTCCGATGCCAAATATAATTCAACACAGACACCAATTTTGATATCGGAAATTCCGATATTGGATCAGAAGTTATCATAGATCAGAAGTTCCAATGTTGGATCAGAAATTCTGATATCGGTTTTTAATTGATATAGAGAGCAATTTGCTACCAGAAGTTCTGGCGAATCGGAAGTTCCGATACTAGATCGGAAGTTCCGATCAACACAAAACTAGAAATTTTGATCCTGATGAGCTAGAATTTTTAGATATAGATATTGGTCACTTGTAGATTCTTCGCTTAACTTTATTTTGCAGAGAATGATGTGACTGGTATGGCCTTGCTGAAAATGTATGAGATGCATTGCATGTAATTAATATGGCCTGCGTGTCATGATTATTTATAGCCCAAGACTATTCAATGTTTGTACAACCTGTGTGTCGACTTGTGATGCTTTGACTCATGTAATTAGTCTAGGTGCTATTATTTATAATAGGCTAGTATAGGTTCCTAGAGGTCAGAAGCACACACAAATGATAGGAGCCATAGAGATGGAGATTTCCATGTGAAGGGGTCAGACTATGTCACAGTCAATGTGTTGCATGTGGTGCACTACTTATGTTCTTGTCATACTATTCTTACATGTTTCGTGCGCGCTAGGGAATGTCACCTTACTAGAATAGTTTTCCCTCAAAAAATTAAGTATTGATGCTCTTTCCAATAGCTGCACCTACCAAGGATCTCGATCATCGATAGTGGGTATGCCATAGCAGTGTGCTATCTTTTATCTTGACCGGTTAGGGTGGAAGTTAGACTTCCGCATGCATAGTATTTGTTTGCTTAACAAAGCTATCAAAACGGTTTTGGGCTTTGGGGCATGGAGTTGGACGTCACGCATTGGATGCTACTCTAACGAACAAGAGTCAGATATGATGTGATTAGCAAAGTTTTTCTTACCTATGTCAAATAGCTTCTAGCAGTGATGTCAAAGCTCACTAGGAGTTAGTTGAATATGGATCTTATCACACTATTAGTCATTAGAGGGAAAGTTACTGGTTATAATAGTGATACATCTTTTATTTTGATAGAAGATAAACATAGCATAGTGCTGAATATTGCATTTAATTTTGTAAATCATGGCACCAACTGTTAAGAACATTTTAGTCTTTATTTTTCAATTGATCCTTTATGGAACAATCTTTATTGACTGATTTAGAAACTTGAGAAATGTTCTCAAACAAAAGAAAAAGGAATATATTCTAGAGGAGTAATATCATGATGAACTAATTGATTGGAAGGTTTATGAGAAGCACTCGAATGGGTCATTTAATGTAAGTTGTCTCATACCTGTCAGTATGTCCTCTGAACTTCGGAAGCAAGAAGAGAACAAGGATGTACATAATATGATTATGGGACACCAAGGCATTTTTGAGAACCAAGCTCAGATTAAGAGTTATGGTACCTCAATGTCCTTGTTTGCGTGAAAAAATGGTCAATGGTCAATGGTCAATGGAAGAAATTTGGAAGGAGAAAGGAAGTAGGACTTTTTCTTATACTTCAAGTATAAATGTTATTGAAATTAACCTTGCTACTCATCCAAGGATTCATGGGTATTTGATATCGGGTCGATGATTCACACTTGCAAATCGTTGCAAGGACTGAGTAGGTCAAGAAAGTGTGTAAAAGGTGAACTGGATATCCGAGTTGGCAATGGTGCAAAAGTTGTAGTGTTGAATGTCGGTGTTTATTCTTTGTCGCTACTCTCAAGATTAGTTCTAGAATTGAATAATTTTTATTATGTTCCAGCCTTGGGTAGAAACATTATCTCTTCTTCATGTTTAGAAGAAGATGGTTTTGAATTTGTAATAAAGAATAAGTGTTGTTCAATATTTTCGAATGGCATGCTCTATGGTGTTTATCCATTGGTGAATGGATTATGTATTCTAAATGTTGAAGATGCACACATTTATAATGTTAATACAAAGAAAAGACAACTCAATGATTTGAATCCTACCTATGTTTGACATTGTCGTTTGAGTCATATAAATGAGAAGTGCATGCAGAAGCTCCATAGAGATGGACTTTTGGAATCATTTGATTTTGAATCATATGACACATGTGAGTCTTGTTTACCTGGAAAAATGACAAAGACACTTTTCACTGGTCAAAGAGAGAGGGAGAATGAGCTATTGGCCATAGTACATACTAATGTATGTGGACCAATGAATCATACCGCTAGAGGTTATTTTCAGTACTTTATCACTTTTACCGACGACTTGAGTAGATATGGTTATGTCTACTTAATGAGTCATAAGTGGGAGTCCTTTGAAAAGTTCAAGAAGTTCCAAAATGAGGTACAAAATCATACAGGCAAGACAATTAAATTTCTATAATCTGATCGTGGAGGTGAATATTTGAGCCATGAGTTTAGTGATCATCTGAACTAGTGTGGAATTATTCCATAGTTGACTCCACCTAGCATACCTTAGTGGAATGGGGTGTCTGAGCGGAGAAACCACACTTTGTTGGACATGGTTCAGTCGATGATGAGTGATGATGATCTTCCATTATCCTTTTGGGGACTCGGTTTAGAAACTACCGCTTTCACGTTGAATAGAGTTCCATCTAAGTCAGTAGAGAAGACACCATATGAGATGTGGTCTAGGAGGCATCCAAGTTTATCTTTTATAAATATTTGGGGTTGTGAGGCATATGTCAAACGTTTGATGTCTGACAAGCTCACTCCTAAATCTGACAAGTGCTTTGTGGGATATCCTACGGAAACCAAAGGATACTATTTCTATAATAGAGAAGAGGGCAAAGTGTTTGTCGCTCGGAAGAATGTGTTTCTTGAGAAAGATTTTCTCTCGAAAGAGGTTAGTGGGAGAACAATGCATATCGAATAAGTTCAAGAGCCGCTAGAACATGTTCCAGATCCCACCGAACCACAATAGAACATGCAAGGGGTTACAAAACTTGTTGCTGAGACACCAGCCCCATGAAGGTCCGAGAGGGTGAGTCACGCACTGGAGCGGTTCATGTTTTTGACCACCGGGCACTATGATGTGTTGTTATTGGATAACGAAGAGCCCAAGACCTATGTGGAAGCAATGATGGGACCAGACTCTAAGAAATGGCTTGGAGCCATCAAATCCGAGTTAGATTCCATGTGAGAGAATCAAGTTTGGAACTTTATTAATCCACTTAATGGTATTAAAACTATTGAGTGTTAATGGATCTTTAAGAAAAAGATAGATGTTGATGGAAATGTTCAGATCTATAAGGCACGATTGATGGCGAAAGGTTTCAAATAGATTCAAGGTGTTGATATTATGAAAAGTTTTTGCCCGTCACCATGCTTAAGTCTATCCGTATCATCCTAGCAGTTGCCGCATTTTATGATTATGAGATATGACAAATGGATGTCAATACAGCTTTCCTGAATGGAAACTTAAGTGAGGATGTGTACATGACACAACCTGAAGGTCTTGACGATCTAGAAAATGCTAGGAAAGTTTGTAAGTTGTAGAAGTCCATTTATGGGCTGAAGCAAGCTTCTGAGAGTTGGAATCTTCGTTTTGATGAGGTAGTCAAAGGGTTTGGCTTCATTAAGAATGAAGAATAGCTTTGCGTTTACAAGAAGGCTAGTGGAAGCTCACTTATATTTCTAGTCTTATATGTGGATGACATGTTCTTGATCGGAAATGATATTCCTTTATTGAATGTTGTCAAGACTTTGCTGAAAAATAGTTTCTCAATAAAAAATCTTGGAGAAGAAGCATACATTTTGGGCATATATATCTATAGAGATTGATCAAAATGGATAATTGGATTAAGCTAGAGTATGTATATTGACAAGGTTTTGAAGCGGTTCAAAATGGAGAATTCAAAGAAAGGTTTTTCTGCCAATTTCACATGATATTTCTCTTAGTAAGACTCAGTGTGCCTTGACACCTAATGAGCTAGAGAAAATGAGTGTGATCACGTATGCCTCCATGACCGGGTCCATCATGTATGCCATGTTGTGTACACGCCTAGATGTCTCTTATGCTCTAAGTGTTACGAGCAGATTCTAGTCAAACTCGGGTGAAAATCACTGGGTTGTAGTAAAAAGTATCCTCAAGTACTTGAGAAGAACTAAGGATATGTTCCTAGTTTACGGTGGTGAAGAGGAGATCGCTGTAAGTGGTTACACTGATGCTAACTTTTAGACCGATAAGGATGATTCTCGATCACAATCTAGATTTGTGTTCTGCCTCAATGGAGGCGCAATGAGTTGGAAGAGTTCCAAGCAAGAGACAGAGGTCGATTCTACGATAGAAGCTAAGTATATCACAGCTTCGGAAGCTGCAAAGGAGGCCGTTTGGATCAAAAAAAAGTTTGTTTCTGAATTGTGTGTTGTCCCTAGTGTGTCTAGTCCAGTGGACCTCTATTGTGATAATAGTGGTGCCATTACGCAAGCCAAGGAGCCTAGGTCACACCAGAAGTCCAAACATATACTTCGACGATATCACTTGATCTATGAGATCATAGAGAGAGGTGATGTGAATATTTGCAAGGTGCACATGGATTTGAACATAAAAGATCCATTGACAAAACCTCTTCCACAACCCAAGCATGAGGCGCACCTAAACACTATGGGTATTAGATACTTGCGTGAGTGAGTCATGTGTATGTGGACGATGTTAGTAGTGTCTATGCTTATGTATGGAGATAATTATTATCTTGTTCCTTGAATAAATGTTATTTACATTTATTGATGAGTTGATAACTTATATGTGAGAATCTTTGTTTTATAATGATGTTGTTCAAAATGGATCCCTAATCATATCGTCATGTGGGACAATGATGATACATAGATTAGCACATCTAACTGATTGATGATCATGTTTCATGGATCATAGACATGGGGATTTCAAATCAGAAATGTGGACACATGTTGGTGAACATGGTGTTGGATAGACCCACTTGAGATACTGCTATAATTATCATTGTAATGTGTCATCAATTGTCATCTCAAATGGTGTACCTACAAAGTCCTTAGACCTGAGATCATCATTTGATTCCATAATGCATATCAGCACATACACTTAGATGCTTCCTAACGCTATTCCATAACTAGGTAGCCATAAGAATTGTTTTCAGGTGTGTTGTGAAACATGTCGTGGGATGTGAACGGTCAAGATAGAATTTACCCCTCGTAATGACAAGAGAGACATCTCTAGGCCCCTCGAGGTAGTAGGATTGGAAAAGTGCATGGGCATGCCATATGACTAAAGAGTTAGTCATGATTTGAATCCGTTACTTGATCGAGTGAAATATCAAGATATCCAACAATGGTGGCACGTATATCGCCTTGAGCTTAACTGATGTCGTGTGGTAAAGGGACTGGTGCATGTATATGGGTCAATATGTGCTGTTAGGTACTGCTATTGATTAGTGATCTAGAAAGGGTTTTCGGTGAATGGTCGTTTGTGTATGGACCTATTGGGTCGCACACTTAAGCGGATGGATTAATAAACTTGCTAAGAATTGGTTCTTGTGCATGTGAGAAATTGAAGGAATTGTGCCTAAAAAAATTATGTCTAGATCGGAAGTTTTGATTATTTCCTGAATTAGAAACCAAACGCTCAAATTGGAAGTTTTGATATGTATCGAAAGTTCCGGTATTTTATGTTTGAGAAACAGAGTGCTAAAATTGGAAGTTCTGATTTGGAATCGGAAGTTTCGGTTATTTCTAATTCAGAGACAGAGAGTTCAATATAGAAGTTCTGATTTGAAATTGGTTGATCGAAAGTTCTGATAAGGATATCGGAAGTTCCAATAGAGTTTTGGTTTGTAGATCGAAAGGCCAAATCGGAAGTTCTGATAGGGGTATCAGAACTTCCAATGTGGACTAAATTACAGATCGAAAAGCTGGATCGGAAGTTCCAATGTGGGCTGAATTATAGATTGAAAAGTTGGATCGGAAGTTCCGATCAGGTCGTAACAAATTGGATCATTTGGGGATTTAATTATGGTTAAAGGGCCCCACTTTGGCATTATAAATAGGGAGGAGGAGGAGGTCATTGGTAAGAGTTTAAAAAACCCTAATTGCTTCACCCTAGCCACCACACCTCTCCTCTCCCTCCTTGATCTCAATAGTTGAGATTGAGATATTTCTCCCTGATTCTCATGAGCAGTGCTAGCACGTCGACATGGGAGAAATCCTTCCTTGTATGTGTGGACTATGTAGAGGCGCTACTCGAATAGTGGCGCTCGTGGACTGCTTCACATGGGCACCGTCAGTCTTCGCCGATTGGATCACTGGGGAATGGGCGGAGTAAGACGAGAATAAGTGGGGATGTGCTTCCCTAACATCTTCTTCCGCTGCACTAGCGCGTCTCGCGTTAGAAGGTAATGATTTACGATCCCTCATGTGCATGGTTCCTAGGTTTAGGGACAGAAAATTTAATGTGCTGGCTACTGTAGGTTTCACGTGACCCAACAGTTTTTTGAGTGTCCATTAGTGGTACTTGACAAAGTCAGACACTGTCATGGACTCCATTTGCATTTTTGCGGTTTATTCACCAACTACCACAGTATTTGTCGAGTGCATTCTTAAGAGACACTAGGCAAATGTTTAATTCACCGAGATCTTTTGTCTACTTATTGTTCCCCGTAGTACTCCATAAACTATAAACGTTGTCAAACGGCTGACGAAAAATACTCGACGAACTCGATCTCTAGTCGGCAAACTGCCTCGCTCCTGTCGATGGCACGCTTGTCAGCCAAAAACGTTGCACTATATTTTCAGACGAGACACGGCTATATAATTCACTCTTCTTAAGTAATTAATAACTTACTAATTAACTTTCGTGACGTGATAGAGGTGACATGTTCTACCATTGGGCCACGTCGTGGAAGCTTCGGCCAGGCGAAAATAACACGAAGAAAAGTCGAGCGAACTGAAGAAACAGAGAAGCTAGCTAGGCGACGGAGTCACGGAACTGGCCTGCAGGCGTGTGCATGCATGCATTAGGTGTAGCTAGCTTAGACAGACTGAGACTCCCGTTTTGATCATCCGTTTGGCTAAAAACTTTTGATGGTCCTCACCAACCGTCGACTTCGTACACTTATATATACTCGTGTGCAGGCAATGAAAGATTAAGCTGCAATTAAGTAAGTAATTAAGAAGAGTGAGATCGATCATATCATCGAGAGACTGTGTGTGAGAGAGAGAATTAAAGAGTAGTTGATTATACACTACGACTTACCTACGTTTCTACAGGTTGGTGCCTTACGACGACGACGACGAGGTGATTTAGCCCAGGGGTCGAGATGTCGAGGGAGATCCATAAGATCGGGAGCCTGAGGCGGGAGAGCTCGCTGTGGAGGCGAGGCGACGACGGCGTCTACTTCTCACGGTCGTCATCGAGGTTCCAGGAGGAGGAGGAGGGCGACGACGAGGAGGCGCTGCGGTGGGCGGCGCTGGAGAGGCTGCCGACGTACGACCGCGTGCGGCGGGGCATCCTGCAGGTGGCGGAGGGCGGCGAGAAGGTGGACGTCGACGTCGGCAGGCTCGGCGCCCGCGAGAGTCGCGCGCTCATTGAGCGGCTCATCCGCGCCGCCGACGACGACCACGGTCGATTCCTACTTAAGCTCAAGGAGCGCATGGACAGGTGGGTAGCATGGTAATTCCATATTTCGTTTAGCAAGAGATCGACCGAAATTTCGGGATGTTTGACCAAACATTTCGGTCAGGTTTTGCAAATTTGACCAAGTTTCACTAAATTCAAATAAATTTAATTTCTTCGGTAGGAATTATTTCCTGTTGGGGGACCAAAATCCACGGAGTTTAAGGGCAAACTAACGCACGAGAAAATAAAATAATATGAAGTCCTACGGTTGAGACCCTTGCATAGAGCAAATTTAATAGTAGAGCTAACAGTTAATTGCTATTAACAAGTGCCACAAAGGTAGTAGTAGCAATACATCAGTAATCCATTGCTTTGCTTTTAGGGGAAGTATTCTGTGCACATAGGCTGGCCGTGCACATGGTGCACATATGAGATCTCCACCTTTAATCTGTAATCCAACGGACAACAGTAGCTGGGGGTTATCGCAAAATGACAGAATTGGAGAGGTGGGAGGTGTTTTCTGCAAAATGATCTGGTGGAGCTGTTGTCCGTTGGATTACATATTAAAGGTGGAGATCTCACATGTGCACCATGTGCACGGCCAGCCTATGTGCACAGGATATTTTCCCTTGCTTTTATGCTTGTACGGAATTTTTACATTCTTAATCCTATCGTGACCCATCAGTTACCGTAATATCTCCTCGAGGCCCGACAAATAGTACTTAGGGCATTTGTGGGACAAAAAAAGTGAACTTAAGCATTAAATATAATTTTGTTGCTAGCTTTATATATTATGGAGGCAATCATAAGCAAAAAACTTTAAGGTGCACCTTAAGCTTAAGGTGTAGCTATAAGGAATAAAGTGTCAATTTTTTGTGGGTCCCACCTTAAGTTGGACCCACTTTAATGCTACCTTTTTAATTTCTTTTATTGTATATATGGCACTAACAAATGACAAATTTTTGTGGATTCCACTTTAATGCTATTTGGAACAATACATTGTGATTGCCCTTACTACATACAATGAGTTGTTTGGATTGGTTTACAAGATGGAATAAGATATTATGGTTTCAACGTGAAATGATATAATTATTTTCTTTAAGGGATGAGGTGATACTAGTTTTTTTTAACTATGAGATGCTAAGTGGAATAAGTAGGAGTTATTATTTTGGGACACCAGCGTTAAGTTAGAGACGACGGTGTTAGGATAAAAGAGACTAATAATGGTGTTGGGATGGAAAGGAGAGTGGTATTGGGGGCAGCAAGACAACTAAAAGGAGACAGAGTCGAATAATGATGGATTTGGAGGGTAGTTGCACCTCTTATTCTTCATCATTCCCCTAACCAAATGTGATATTGAATTATCTTAACCCTCTTTATTCCCCTAACTAAATACCCTAACTAAATACGATCAAAGTATTTCATTTATCCAACTAAGCATCTTTGTGAAACCATATTATTCCAATAATGATGGATTTGGAGGGTAGTTGCACCTCTTATTCTTTATCATTCCCCTAACCAAATGTGATATTGAATTATCTTAACCCTCTTTATTCCTCTAACTAAATACGATCAAAGTATTTCATTTATCCAACTAAATATCTTTGTGAAACCATATTATTCCATCACATCCCTTAAAAATAGGATCATCTCATCTTATTTCATTGCGTTTACCTATCCAAACACTACATGCTCTTACAAAGTAGAGCATGGTACACTCTTAGTTGTAAAATAAAATTTGTATCTTGTGTTTATAGGGTGGGAATAGATTACCCGACCATCGAGGTGCGGTTTGAGAGGCTGGAGGTGGAGGCCGACGTGCACGTTGGCACTAGGGGCCTGCCCACACTTGTCAACTCCATCATCAACACGATACAGGTAATTAAATAAACATAATAACTAAGTATAGTTAATTAGTCAACTAATCCCATGTATATATGTTGACGTGCCATGGGTGTTTGTATAAGTGAGTATTGATGATAAAGTCCACCAACTTAAAGCTCCGGTTTGGTTTGTGGAAAAACTCTATGAGAAATACTACCTATTGTTACCAACACTACGATATGTTGAATTGTTCGTACAACATCCACGATATAATAGATGACAATACTACATGTATCAATTTGTAATGTGTGTTGTTTTTATTAAAAAATTAGCACCTACGATATTGGTACGCGACACTTATAATATCATTGCCTGTTTTTAACTGACACCTATAGCATTAGACTAATGGTGCTTCTTGGGTAGCTTGTCGATATTGCAAGTATCACTTACCTATAGGATAGTTTCGGTTTAAAATAGTCAAAATGTATTAGATTCTGGATTTTATTTTTTGGATACAAACTCAAATTTAGATATTTGTGGATATTGAAATGAATACGATATCACTGTTATCCGATGAATACGGATTCGTATAACTCAAATAACTCCTATTCTGATTATTCGATATAAAAAGCTCATTAGTTTAGGTTATTTGTAACCGTCCGATTTGCTTTAAGATCCATACTCTTATTCTTAAGGTTTACGTCTTGTTTTTGTTTCAATGAATTTCTCTCTCTCTATCTCTCTCCACGCATGCATGTTCTAGCTGTCACTAATATCCATCTATATCGGCTCCATTTTTATTCATACAAAATTATATATATATATGTGTGTGATCGTGCTAAACTATTATATGTGTTTTATTATAGATTTATATTAGAGTTTGATATATATATATATATTGTAGATTTATCTAAAAATACTTTTATATATTTTATTTTAATATATTTTAATAAATATATAAGTAGAATAATGTAGAATAAAATTATATGTATGGAATTCAATATCAATATTAAAATCGTTGAGAGCTCTCTCACCGCCTCACCGGCGTCCTCCCACGTTAACCGGCGGGCGGGGGCGCTGGCGGCTCCACGATCTTTCCCAATCTCCCGACGACGAGCTGCCTCAGCCTAGCTTCCATGTCTATCACGGAATCGCTCTTCACGGCGGGCGGTGATCGTCACGCCTCCGCATGTCATGGCGGCATTTCGCCAAGCACGTGGCGTGCGTGCTCAAAGTCTGCTCCGTTGATGCGATTACGTCACGCTTTCTGGAGGTGTTGGTCGGACCTGTGATTTGTTCATGCTAAGACGATCTGAAATTGTTCTCTGCTTAATTTGTTGCAGGCGATTGGAAACGTGCTCCACATCTCAACCAGCAGGAAGCAGCCCATGACCGTCCTCCATGACGTCAGCGGAATAATCAAGCCCCGGAGGTAGAACCATGAACTGGACATTGATGCCGCATAAGTTTTTTCTTCCTTTTCTTTTGCTAGATTGTGTAGTGCCAATTTGTCTAACACGAATAGCACATTTCCTGTGTGTCCAGAGTCCATTCTGCTAACAACATCCATGCCTTGATTTTGTCTCCAGGATGACATTACTTCTGGGACCTCCTGGGTCAGGCAAGACAACATTGCTTCTGGCATTGGCTGGGAAGCTTGACAAGAAGCTCAAGGTCTAGAAACCTAGCTATCTGCTTTTACTCTGATATTCAGATTCTGCCTGTATTCTCCAAAAGAAACTCCAATATTCTATTAAAGTATTTTGGTATGAACTAAAGCTAGGAAAAATCGTTTGTGTTTAACTGAACTCGCCGGCGTGCAGGTTTCTGGAAAGGTTACCTACAATGGCCATGGATTGGATGAGTTTGTCCCACAAAGGGCGGCTGCGTACATTAGCCAGCATGATCTCCATATTGGAGAGATGACGGTGAGGGAGACTTTGGCCTTCTCAGCACGGTGCCAAGGTGTTGGATCTCGATATGGTATGTACTTGAAAATGTTTGCTTTATTCGAGACCGTGTAAAGGGATTACTGAGTTATGTTCTTTGCCTTGCTCTAGACATGCTTACTGAGTTATCACGAAGGGAAAAGGCAGAGAACATCAAGCCAGACGAAGATATTGATGTCTATATGAAGGTGAGTTGGTGTCAGACGATAGCATTAGCATTCTATGTTGCTTAGATTTACTTTACATAACGAATCACTGTCATGGGCTGTGGGCTAAGGCTGCCAGGCCCAGGCCCAGGCCCACCCGTGTGAACAGTACATCGCGGGTAGTGTTCACGTGAACAGTACCCACGGTACTGTATCAACGTGGCAAGATAGAGTCCGGGTATGGTTAGAGTCCAAGTTTGTTAATGGATAGTCCTAGAGGCAAAATAGATTCGGCTAGGTATAGTCTCTAAAATATGGTTGTATTGATCAAGTAATCAACAAAGAAGAAGAGATAAGTTTAATCTCTCATCCAGCTCACTATTTCTCATCTAATGTTCGTCTCCCCAACCTAAATCTATCTCTCATCCCGAGCAGCCGACGTCGCTCGGCTATCCTCCCAACGGTATTTATCCCGTCATGGGTTTAACTCATGACAACTTGGTATCAAAGCCACTCACCATGGCTTCTGGTGCTGATCTTAAAACTATGTAAGTTGTTTTTCATGTTATGGTGCGCCATCTACTCTACCAAGCTATCATGGAGGTACTCCATCAAGTTATTGATGTCTATGGAGCCGAGAATAAGATCCACATCAAGCTAGAAGAGGGTGTGGTGACCCATATTAGTCTTAGATTTATTTTTGAGTCTTCAATAATGTATTAAGCCGAGATGTACAAGGCTTGAGTCTTATTTGTGTTAGGCGTCGAGTCTGGTTTGAGATTGTAATGCAACTCGAGGACAAGAGTTGCTCAAAAGGAGGGATGTAGTGTCATGGGTTGTGGGCCAAGACTGCTAGGCCCGGGCCCACCCGCGTGAACAGTACCACGTGGGTCTATAGCAACGTGGCAAAATAGAGTCCAGGTATGGTTAGAGTTCAAGTTTGTTAATGGATAGAGTCCTAGAGTTATAATAGATTCAATTAGTTATTCGGTTAGGAGTCTAAGTTTGTAAATGGATAGAGTCATAGAGTCATAATAGATTCAGTTAGTTATTTGGTTAGGTCTTATAGGCTTTATAAATAGAGTTGTATTTATCAAGTAATCAATGAAGAAGAAAGAAGTATAATCTCTCATCTAGTTTCCTATTTCTTATTTAATGTCCGTCTCCCCAATCTAAGTCTACCTCTCATCCCGAGTAGGCGGCACCACCCGATTATCCTTCCGACAGTGTTTATCTTGTCATGAGTTCAACCCATGACAATCACATGTCGCAATAAAGAGAAATATTTCAAGTGTATTTCTCAAATGTAATATATTCTCCATGTCAGGAATAACAGCATTTCTTGTGCTTTTGTAGGCCTCAGCTATTGGAGGACAAGAGTCCAGCATTGTTACTGAATACATACTAAAGGTACAGTCTGCACATTATAGATCTAATTATAGTATAGCACTATAATGATGAGTTTTTATTGGAAGTTTTTCTGTTTGTATGTTACATATATGCAGATTTTAGGATTAGACATTTGTGCGGACACGGTGGTAGGAAATGAGATGTTAAGGGGTGTATCTGGTGGACAACGGAAACGTGTGACAACAGGTATATGATTATAGTTTTAAGCAATATATGGAGGTTAAATGGAGAATGGTTTGTTTCAGAACATTTATGGTAATCTTAAACATATACTAGATTACAAAATTCTGTGAGCACATTAGCATATTTAAATTGGAATTATCTAAAATCTTGTTGTCTTCTTAAAAAATTATTATAAACCTTCACTATGTATATAGGTGAGATGCTCGTTGGTCCAGCAAGAGCTCTGTTCATGGATGAGATATCCACTGGACTGGATAGTTCAACCACATACCAGATTGTGAATTCCATTGGGCAGACCATTCGCATCCTTGGTGGAACGGCTGTCATCTCCTTGCTCCAACCGGCACCTGAAACGTACAACTTATTTGATGACATTATACTCCTATCAGACGGGCAGGTTGTGTACCAGGGTGCCCGTGAACATGTGCTTGAGTTCTTTGAGTTGATGGGTTTCAGATGCCCCCCAAGAAAAGGTGTTGCTGACTTCTTGCAGGAAGTATGTTTATCATCCATGATTTGCCAATTAGTGATTCTGGTTTGCAAAGATGAAGGGCACTGATACCTGCAATTCTGTACGCATTGAACAGGTGACATCAAGAAAAGACCAGGAGCAGTATTGGTATAGGAATGACAGGCCATACTGTTTTGTGCCTGTCAAGCAATTTGCAGATACATTCCGTTCCTTCCACATTGGGCGGTCCATTCAGAATGAACTTTCAGAGCCATTTGATAGGAGCAGGAGTCACCCTGCTTCTCTCCCTACCTCCAAGTATGGCGTCAGCTGGATGGAGTTGCTCAAAGCCAATATTGATAGAGAGCTTCTACTCATGAAGAGGAACTCATTCGTATACATTTTTAAAGCAGCTAATGTAAGTTTGGTCCTTTAGCTTGGTTTTATTTTGTAATATTCAGATAAGATTAGCTGACACCAATCTAAACTTTTAATCATTGCAGCTAACTCTTACAGCATTCCTCGTAATGAGCACATTTTTTCGTACCAAAATGCACCATGATACAACTTATGGAACGATTTATATGGGGGCTCTGTACTTTGCCATTGACACAATCATGTTCAATGGATTCTCGGAGCTTGGTATGACTGTCATGAAACTTCCTGTTTTCTTCAAGCAGAGGGATCTTCTATTCTTCCCTGCATGGACCTACACCATACCATCATGGATTCTTCAGATTCCTATCACATGTTTTGAAGTTGGGGTTTATGTTTTCACAACGTACTATGTCATTGGTTTTGATCCCAGTGTGAGCAGGTAAGATGCACTGCAGCACATAACTTCGCATCCTAAGACTGCATGAAATAGATCATTCTCATCTATGATGTATGCTGGGAGAAAGTAGTTAAGTTGAATGTTCAGTACTTTCTCGTGAAATCTGAATAATTATATATGCGCTCAGGTTCTTTAAGCAGTATCTGCTACTTGTTGCACTCAATCAGATGTCATCTTCATTGTTTCGCTTTATTGCTGGCATCGGAAGAGACATGGTTGTAGCTCAAACCTTGGGACCATTATCGTTGTTGGCTTTCACAGCATTGGGTGGATTTATTCTTGCCAGACGTAAGTTACTCCATATGCAATAATAAATTTAAAAATGATATTATCTTTAATTGCATTGGTGCGGGTAACTCTTAATCGGTGCTGGCTTTTTTCCATCTCAATCTTTCTTCGCCTTTCCAGCTGATGTGAAAAAATGGTGGATTTGGGGTTACTGGATTTCTCCTTTATCATATGCACAGAATGCTATTTCATCAAACGAATTTCTAGGGCGCAGTTGGAACAAAGTAAGTACACTATGTCTTGACCAACAATCATAATAATCACTTAGAAAACAGAAAAAATGAACTTGTATTCCATGTTGTAGAATTTTCCTGGACAAAATGAGACAATGGGAATTAGCGTTCTCAAGTCTCGAGGCATATTTACTGAAGCTAAGTGGTATTGGATTGGGTTTTGTGCCTTAATTGGATACACGCTTCTGTTCAACCTCCTTTACACCGTAGTACTTTCATTTTTGAAATGTAAGTATATCAAGAAGATGTTTTTACATTTATAGTTCCAGAATTAGCAAATGAAGATTTTGTGGGTTAACAATGAACACTAACTGTGACTACTTTACCCTTTATTTTTTACAGCATTTGGCGACTCTTACCCATCAGTGCCTGAAGATGCACTGAAGGAAAAGCATGCCAACATAACTGGTAAAGTTCTATATAGTTGTAAGGAAAATATATCTAGGAAGCAGGAACAGCCTCACAGTGTGGACCAAAAGTATTTGAATAACACTGCAGATTCTGGTCAAATTAGGAAGAGAATGCTGCTCCCCTTTGCAAAGCTGTCACTTACCTTTAACACCATAAAATACTCAGTGGACATGCCAGAGGTAAAATCTTTTGATTAACTATGCATACAACATTACAGCCATATATTTTGACATACCCAAGACCCCTGACCCAATTGTACTGTTGTTGTACACTCATAGGCAATGGTAGAACAAGGAGTAACAGAAGAGCGCTTGTTACTTTTAAAGGGTGTCAGTGGTTCTTTTAGGCCAGGAGTACTTACTGCACTGATGGGTGTGAGTGGTGCTGGAAAGACTACTCTGATGGATGTATTAGCAGGGAGGAAAACTGGAGGATACATCGAGGGAGATATCACCATTTCAGGCTATCCAAAGAGGCAACAGACGTTTGCACGTATATCAGGATACTGTGAACAAAATGATATTCACTCTCCACATGTAACAGTGTATGAGTCACTTGCATTTTCCGCTTGGCTGCGGCTTCCTTCAGAGGTTGATTCAGAAACAAGAAAGGTTAGCTAGACTATAAATATTTAATAAGCAATACACAGCTTTGAATTCGTGGTTTTAACTGATTGAGATCTCATCAACTGAATTATGATAACAGATGTTCATCGAGGAGGTCATGGAACTTGTAGAGCTCACATCATTGAGGGGTGCACTTGTTGGGCTTCCTGGAGTGAATGGCTTGTCGACTGAGCAACGGAAGAGGCTAACTATTGCGGTGGAGCTTGTTGCTAACCCTTCAATCATTTTTATGGATGAACCAACATCTGGTCTTGATGCTCGGGCAGCTGCAATTGTGATGAGGACAGTAAGGAACACTGTAGACACTGGTAGGACTGTCGTTTGCACAATTCATCAGCCAAGTATCGACATATTTGAAGCATTTGATGAGGTGGATAATTCTTTATGGTTCATATTGGTAACAATCCTTAGATTTATTAAGATGGAGTTCACATTATTGACAATGTATCATTTATGTATGACTTGCAGCTTTTCCTAATGAAGAGAGGAGGAGAAGAGATATATGTTGGTCCATTGGGTCAGAATTCTTCAAAACTGATCGAGTACTTTGAGGTAAGAAGAAAAGTAAAATAAACTGTTACCCACTGCAGGTTGTAAAACTTATTGCCAGCTAAATCAAATCAAATGGAAATCTTTTCATCGACTTGTTCAGGGCATTGAAGGCATTAGTAAGATAAAAGATGGCTATAATCCAGCAACATGGATGTTGGAAGTGACCTCTATTGCCCAAGAGGAGATGCTTGGGATTGATTTCAGTGAAATCTACAAGAGATCAGAATTACATCAGTTGGCCTCCCTTCATGCTATTTTAATTAATCATAGTAGATAGATAGCCAACATGTGAGGCCTATTTGTGGGGCAACATAATAATTTGCACTTTTTTCACAATTTCAGAAAGAACAAGGAACTTATACAAGATCTAAGCACGCCTACTCCTGGTTCTACTGATCTCCGTTTCCGTACACAGTACTCTAGATCATTCTTCACACAATGCCTAGCCTGCTTGTGGAAGCACAAGTTATCATATTGGAGGAACCCATCCTACACAGCAGTGAGGTTACTCTTCACCATCATCATTGCACTACTGTTTGGAACAATATTCTGGGACCTTGGAAGGAAAATGTACATCTTCTATCTTCTATATATTGGATAGATAGCATCTACTTTCGTAAGATATATTATGACGCTTTCCTCTTATCATGGCAGAAAAAAAGAACAGGATTTGTTCAATGCAGTGGGATCAATGTATGCTGCAGTTCTTTACATTGGAGTACAAAATTCTGGTTGTGTTCAACCAGTGGTGGCAGTGGAGAGAACAGTTTTTTACCGAGAAAGAGCTGCTGGCATGTATTCAGGTTTCCCATATGCATTTGGACAGGTGATTTATAATTGGAATAAATCTATTTTATCCCCCCCCCCCCTACTCTGAGATGGAAGAGAAAGGAGAGAGAGATGGCGTTATAAGAGTTATATTTATTTTTCTTGTTTTTGCTAATAGTTAGGGTTACCTACCCCTGTAGATGAAAAATTGCTATTTTGACGCTCCAAAGATATGTTTGTTTAGGATGATATTTTTGAGGTGACACTAGGACCATTTAAGTTACTGAAAGTGGGTCCGAATATCAAAAATGAAATGTCACTTCATTGAAGTGTCAAAATAGCAAATCTCTCAAAGTTTTTGACCCTGGAGAGAATAGAGGCGTAAAATAGACTCTTTCATTTCTAATTTGTATTAAGACTAGTTTATCCAGTTTCAAATGTATGGACGAAGAAATACATGCCCTTGAAATCAAACTCACGTTTGCAGTTGAATGAGAGCAGTTCACTGCTGTTCACAAAGCTTTAAAATCACAAGTTCTTCTAGGCTCCAAGATTAACTTCTCTTCCATGTCTCTTTTGTAGGTTGTGATTGAATTTCCGTACATCCTAGTTCAGACCGTGGTATATGGTGCACTAGTCTACTCAATGATTGGATTTGAATGGAGTGTTGCTAAGTTCATTTGGTACTTGTTCTTCATGTACTTCACATTGCTATATTTCACGTTCTTCGGAATGATGGCAGTAGGATTGACACCAAACGAGAGCATTGCAGCTATCATCTCACCAACAATCTACAACGCATGGAACCTCTTCTCAGGATATCTTATACCTCGACCTGTATGTTACTTTCCTGCTGCATATAGTTTTGTTCTCATCGCTGGTTTCCTTTACTTTAGGGTTTATTATATATTGTGACTCACTGACTCATAGATTTAACTCTCTTGACTTCAGAAAATTCCTGTTTGGTGGAGGTGGTACTGTTGGATTTGCCCGGTTGCATGGACTTTGTATGGATTGGTGGCCTCCCAGTTTGGAAATATCCAAACTAAACTCGATGGCAAAGAACAAACCGTGGCTCAGTTTATTGCAGAATATTATGGTTTCAATCATGATTTATTGTGGCTCGTCGCAGTTGTGCATGTTGCTTTCACTGTGATGTTCGCATTCCTATTCAGTTTTGCTATCATGAAGTTCAACTTCCAGAGGAGATGAGGGAGATATCATTCTTAAGCATTCACTTTAATCGTGGAGGATGATGTAGTTCTAATAAGAAATTATTTTCAATCAGAAGTACATCAAATTCATACATATATGCTCAAAATTATTCTAGGATCGATGTATAGAAAATGTAACAAGTTACTCTTCACCAGACCATATTTTCAGAGGCACCTAGTTCATCTCGGAGAGACAGAATGCTGCTATTGTCAAGTAATGCTCTTGTATTTGACAAATTAATAGAAGTAAGAGTTTTTGTCCATGCAATCTACTCAAATCACCATTTTTAACTTTTGCCTTTTATTGTTTGAACTGTGTAGTCTGTTAAATAGCATTCTACACAAAGCAATTATATATTTATATGAAACAAATTCAGTTTCACAATGTTTTACACTAGTGGAGAATTTAACTATTTATCACTCTAAAGAATGGCATCTGCTCAAATGCTACTCTCTTCATCACCTTCAATTATTTGTCACTCTAAATATGGGCAAACTAATTTTTGTCATTTTGCATTCAAGTTAGCGCCATGTCAACTATCACGTCATCTTTTTGTTATGTCACCTTCTTTCTCCTCCTCTCTCTCCCCCAACTCCTCCCGCCGGTGCCCCTGCCCTCGCAGCCCTACCCCTACTGGCCACGTGCGCTGCCACTGCCGGCCCCACACGCCGGCGCCTCAGCCCTTGAGGCCGCACCGAGGCTGGCAGCCATCTCGAAGGAGCGGAGGCGGACGCCATCACACGGTCTCTTTGCGTCACCGACACCGACGTGCTATCAGGCTCCTCCGGATCCACCCTCTTGTGGTCGTGTGGGGTCAGCGGGGGTAGTGGTGGTGATGGCGGCCAGCGGGAGGAGTTGGGGAGAGAGAGGAGGAGAAAGAAGGTGACAAGGCAAAAAAAGATGATGTGGCAACTGACATGGTGCCAACTAGATGCAAAGTGGCAAAAAATTAGGTTGCCCATGTTTAGAGTGGCAAATAATTGAAGGAGGTGAAAAGAGTAATATTTGAGCAGGTGCTATTTTTTAGAGTGGCAAATAGTTAATTTTCCTTTACACCAGTCGTCGGCTCTAGAGAGCTTGAACCACGCCCGCCTCGTCCCTCTGGTTATGGATCGGGTGAAACTCATTGCCCTAGTCGCCGCCATACTTCCTTCCCTCTTCTCCTCATTGGTGCTAGAGCCCTCCGCCGAGATCTTTAGGATGTCATGAGGAAGGCGGTGGCGGGACCTTTTTCTTCTCACCTTCTCTATGTTAGCCTTAGCTAGTGAGTGGTGGTGGCTAGCGGTCTAGCATCGACGTGTAGTGACCTGCACCTTGATCCAGCGTCCGGAACCCATATTCGGCGGTCGGTGGCTCGATTCGACGCGCAACATCGACATGGCGGTGATGGGTCGACGAATATGGCAATAGGTGATGGTGGTGTTGCGACACGAAGGCAAGCGCCACGGGCGACACAGTGGCATGCTTGGCAGCGTAAGGGCACGCGAGGCAGCGACCGATGGTGCGGGGTGTGCTCGAAGGTGTGCCCGGTGGTGCCCGATGAAGGTGCGATGACAATTGGCAATGACGCGACAGCGAGACGGTGGCTGGCGATGGCGAGGCAGCAGTAGCGCATCGGTGCACGAAGTCGATGCCTGGTAGAGATGTGTAGTTGGTGCTCGGCGAGGCTGCTTTGGTGCGGAGACGTGTGCATTAGCGCGGAGGTGTGCGATGACGATAGCGAGCGGCATCCAACGATCGTTGGGGTGGTCGTGATGTGAGCTATTCTGTTAGCCGATGTGTTGTTGACCAGTGGCCATGAGGTGGTGCGCAACTACGCGATGTCTAATACACGACATTCGAACGTTGGAGGTGGTGCATGACGTCTCTTGGCCGGCTCCTCTTGTGACTGTGTGGGTTTAGGGATCAGATCTATCTTACGACGGTGGGTGTGTGGGATCGAAGGTTGCTCGGAGCTAGCGACGACCAGCTCCTCTCTGGTGTGGTTCCTCTTGTGACGTATCGGTAGTGGTTAGTTGTTTCTTCTTGTCTTCCTCTCCTCCCTTCCTTGAGAGCTTCTTCCCTTCTTTGGTCATCTTCCTTCTTGATTGTAGAGTACTCCCTCGGTTTGGTGGTAGTTGTCTTTAGGACATGTGGTCTTCGTTTGCTAATGTTTACCATCTGTAGTGATGATGCACTGGCTTAGTTTAGGGGCGGTAGAGTGTTGCTTGTCCATGTTTTTTCCTGATTATTATCTTAGTACTCTCATATTTTCTTCTTCTATATTAATATATACGTCCACACTATTTCGTTTAAGAAATTTTGGTTTCACGTACGGGTTCCAGCCCTCTGTTTTTTGGTACAAGACTTCGATGAAAGGAACATCGCTGTTTCTTCCCGAAGTTACTTTATTTTGGGGTTTAATGAGTTTAGATTCCAGCAGCAATTGGGCGACGCTTGAGTTGTTTCTCTTTCTTTTCAGGTATTCATGGTTGTGTCTTTTCATTTATGTAACCGTTAATTAATCTGAAATCATGTCGTATATTATTTTACTGTCCTCCACTGTAGTAAAGCAGTAACTGACGACTCAAATAATAAAATCAAGGTCCACGTGGGTTCCTTAGGTTTTGATGGTTTTATTTTGTATGCATGTAGTCTTGCGTTCTTAGGCGATTTTGCCAACATTATTTGCAATGCGTGTTTTGTTCGTGTTAACCAAACCGACAAGGCTCTGATTACCATTATTACTAACCTAGAATATCAATAATCAGATCGATAATTGGATCCATGGTTACGATAATCAATTATCGCTACCACACACCGACGATTTATTTAGCTATACCACCTTGAAACACCCAATTTGCCATTGTAGCCAAATCGTGTTCAACACTGACCGAGACAGCCATGCGGAATGCCGCCGCCCATCCACGCGGAGGGAAGCCACCATCGCTCGATCCGTGGCTAGGGTTCTGGAGAGGATATATTGAGAGAGAGAGAGAGATTGAAGGAGGAAGCGACGAATTGACACGTGCGTGTGATCCTATCGACAAGCAGAGATGTCCGCGCCAACCTATTTCAAATGAGAAAAATGATATTACTTGTTCGAAAAAATGTCAATCACTAATACACTACAGTAATCGTTAAAATAATACTCAATACATTAAATATTTTATATTTTCTTTGTTTTCTTTTTTTCTACTTTATAAATTAATGTAGAATATATCATTCTTGTTCATTACTTCTCTTTATACAACTTACTCGTCTCACATAATGTCGACCACATTCACTCTATGATTGTCATAGGACCTTAAACTCACCCGTCGTACCTCCACCATCATCTTCTTATTGACATTGACCTACACCTCTCCATCATCACTTCTGCATGCCCTAGTAGCAACGACAAATGTTATATGACAGGGTTAACTAACATCGGGTGCCTTGTGTCTCGGGTGATGGTAGGCGATGTCAAGTGATGCTAGCTAGCATCACTAAGTGGTGAGCGACGACTATGCATGAGGAACATGGAGATAACATCGCTTGAGATGGTTGTGAATGTTAAGGATGTGCTATATAGAAAGGACTTTTTTAAATAATATATTTTTATTTGAAATTGTATTTTTGTATGCGTATTCAGAAATTTACAAAATAGCCCTATGTCGAAAGATGACGCACCGATAAAGGCTATTTAAGCCTACGTTGGTACTTCATCTATCAACAAAGACTCTATCAATAGATAGTCTGTAAATAGATACCCTATCAATAGTCTAGTGTGACGGCAAGGTCTCTATTAGGGCGTGTACAACCCCATTTAATATGTGGTCTTTTGAGAGGTCTCTAGGGGGTTAAGTGAAAAAAATACAAGAGACGGGCTCTTCGCAAAGAGTCCGTCTCTACACGATTCTCCATACGCATTGTCTCTTAGCTGCATTTATGATTCAGGGACTTAGGGTTGTACCATGCAGTTTTTTTGTTGTCTCTTGTACTTTGAAAACTGTTCCGTCGTCTCATGGTTGTACATGCCCTTATTGGGGGAAGAGCCCGTCTCTACACGATTCTCCATACGCATTGTCTCTTAACTACATTTATGATTCAGGGACTTAGGGTTGTACCATACAGTTTCTTTGTTGTCTCTTGTACTTTGAAAATCGTTCCGTCGTCTCATACATGCCCTTATTGGGTTCAGTCTCCGTCAACAAACCATTTACCGATTGAATCCTTGACCAATAACTATCGGCAGAAATATCCTCTATCGGCACTTCATCACAAATTTCTAAAAAGCATAGCAAAGAAATATATTATTTTAAAAAAATCCTAGAAAGCAAAGTAAAACCCACAAGGCCCAACTTGCGTTCGGCCGATCGAAGAAGACGTACGTTCACAGGCCGACCCGCCATTGGCAACGTCCAGGCCCAGCCCAGTACTGGTCTGTCGTCTTCTTCCATGGATCATGGATTAGGTTAGGAGAGGTGACAGTGATCAAGCAGAGGCTTCATGGCGAATGCGATGGCAGGTGCAGGAGACTACGGCGCCTTCATGGAGAGGTTCGTGCTGCCGCCATCCTCGCAGCAGAAGCTGCAGCAGCTCCCTCTGCACGGCCTAACCTTCGCTATCAAGGACATGTACTGAGTACTGACGCTCCCTTCGTCTTCCTCGGAATTAGTTACCCCAAAATGAGTGAAATACTGGCGTGAATATTGATTTGTAGCTTCGACATCGCTGGCCGCGTCACCGGGTTCGGCAACCCCGACTGGGCAAGGACTCACGCCCCTGCCGCCGCCACCTCCCCCGTCGTCCTCGCCACCCTCGCCGCCGGCGCCACCAGCCTCGGCAAGACCATCATGGACGAGATGGCCTACAGGTACTTACTGCAACTGAGAAACCAACAATCCACCCAAACATACATGAAATTGATTGGTTGGTGCAGCATAAATGGGGAGAACGCGCACTACGGCACGCCGACCAATCCCTGCGCCCCCGGCAGAGTTCCCGGCGGATCCTCCAGTGGATCAGCCGTCGCCGTGGCTGCAAACCTCGTCGACTTCTCCCTCGGCACGGACACCGGCGGGAGCGTCAGGGTGCCTGCTGCTTACTGCGGCATCTTTGGTCTCCGCCCTTCCCATGGCTTGGTTTCCACTGACAATGTCATCCCCATGGCACAAATGTTTGATACTGTTGGTAATTCATCTCTTAATTTAGTCCTCCTTGATTTCTCTCAGTGGCTTTTGAGAAGCTTTTAGCAGCTCGTGCTACTTCTAAAATCTTTAGTTTCCCTTTCCCAAACAGATCTGACTTTTGCCTAGATTATAAAACTCAATAATAAACTAATATATAAAAGTTAGGAAACATCAACTTTTGGAGATTCTCACTAGCTAAATACTGGTGTCAAAATCTTAAGTTCCCTAAACCAGCCCTATATATATTGTTGGTTAGATTACAGCACAACTACGCAAGCAGGAGAATTAACTACTTACTGTTAAGACTTACGGGAGTGATGGTTATTGATGACTTTCTGGTTTGCACATGCCATTTATTATGCAGGGTGGTTTGCCAGAGATCTATCTACATTATCCCGTGTAGCCAAAGTGCTACTGCCAGTGTCTGATGACAGTGTCAAGCAACCAACTCAGGTCACGATTCCTGCGGACTGTTTCCAGATCTTAGGTTCTCTGGACGACTGCACCTATCAAATCCTGAATGCTTCAGTAGCTAAGAAATTTGGTAGTAAGTAATCTATGGACTCATGTTCTACATTAAAGTTCTTATTATTTCTCTCTACCAATACCATACATCTTGTCCGATTATTTCACAGGTCAGGCAGTAGACAATAAGAATCTTGGTGATTTCATTTCCGACAATGTTCCAAGCATACGAAAGTTCATTGCTGACTTCTCTGAAGGAGAACTACCTTCTGTGCCAGCTCTGTCTGTCATTTCACATGTCATGCGATGCCTTCAAAGGTTTCACTTACTACTTATTCAGGATATGGAGTAGGATTTCTTTAAGGTTGCAAACAGTACTACTAATTACCGAATACTTAACACCATGGAAAACAATTTAATTTATATTTTACTGTTCCTCTAATGCACCAACCATCTTGTTCATAATTCAGGTAGATAAACTTGATAATTGTTGACAGTGTATGATTTATCTAGGGATAAGAATTGTAATTTCTGACCAGCCAGAGTGGCATATATAGCACGAGGAGGTAACATAAAAATGTATATGTGTATTATTTCAGGTCTCAGTTCAAAGCAAACCATGCAGAGTGGGTTAACACTGTAAAACCTAACCTAGGCCCTGGATTACGAGAGCGAGTATGGGAAGCCATTGCATCAGGAGACAATGAACCCCTGGAGGATTTTCAAGCTATAAGAGCTGAATTTAAGTCTGCGCTTGCTGCTCTTCTCAAGGTAATTGAAAGATTGTCTTCCTCCTGCATTCTTTTTCAGGCAATGATTTTCTGCTGATTGGTATCAGTTGTCAGATAAGTTGTGACCAGTGCTCCCTTAATTAGTCATTGGCTTGTTTGTTCATAGGATCATGGAATCCTTGCAATCCCTTCAGTTCCTGGCCCTCCACCAAAGGTGGGCATGGAGGCTGCTCCACTAGAAAATTTCCGAGCAAGAGCATTTTCCCTTCTCTCAATTGCCGGGTTATCTGGGTTTTGCCAGGTAGAACTAACTAGCAAGTTGATCTATTTTTTCTAATTAATTGAATTCTACCTTGACACTGGTTGGAGTGATTTAATGTCTTTTTCATGTGCTGAGCATTGTCTGCAGGTGAGTATTCCACTGGGCACACGCAATGGTGTTCCTGTGTCAGTTTCGCTCATGGCACGACACGATGCAGACCATTTCCTCCTCAACGTGGCTCAGGAATTGTACGAGACACTCGTACAAGAAGCCACCAAAGCTTGGGCCTCCTGAATCCTGGTCAATATTATCCATATAATATATCTAATACATAGTTTAATGACTATAAACACACATGCATGTTGCATATGGAATTGGAGTGATCCTGATACTACAGTAGCCTACCCATCCAATGAAAACGTGCAGATGTATGAATGATTTTGCACTGCACGGATGATATTCTTCGGAAGAAAACCTGTGTTATTTTACCAAAGAGGATGATTTTTCTTTCAGCTGTTCTTTTCTCAAATGATTCCTCAATATATTCTGAACACTATGATAATTTCTTCTGTTCTTTTTTTATGTTTTAACATTCTCCTTTAATATTTTAATTTGTTTGATTTTTTAAGTTAAATCTCTCTAACTTCCACTAAGTTTAAAGAAAAATATGTTAACATATTTCACAATGGATTCAATGAAACAAATTTGATGTTGTAGTCGGTATATATATATTTTTTATAAAATTAACAAAGTCAAACGGATGAAGTAGTTAACAAAGTGCAATAGTTTATTCGGGATCATTTTGCTCGACCTTTCTCTTGGTGGGTAAAATCATGATACGTTAGTAATCGGAGATATAACCTTCAGATACTTCATGTTGGGCTCATCAGCTTAGGCCGAGAGCAGACAAAGTCTAACATTAGAGTTTGGTACGGTCCATTTAAGTAGTTTGTTCTTGATAAAGAAGATTATGTTATTATTTGGAAGCTGAATTATAGATCTAGTATAATCCTCGTGGCCCATGCCAAGTATCATGTCTCCCTTCGATCCCCAAGCAAGTCGGTCGATCTGGCTACGATTGGGCTCCAGTTAGCCTTGAGCAATATATCATCTTTTATAGCAAGGAGGGTTTGGTTGTCCGGCCTCGATGGGTGGAGGTCGGGACTATCACCGAGTTCGAGTTCGATAGTGGGTTTGCTAAAGCAGGCTACTATCTTTTATCTTGATTAGTTGGGGTGAAAGTCTCTGCACATATAGTATTGGTTTGCTTAATGAGGCTATCAAAACGGTTTTGAGCCTTGGAGCATAAAGTTGGCGTAGAGCATAGGATGCCTTGGAGCATAAAGTTGGCGTAGAGCATAGGATGCTTCTTCAACGACAAGAGTCACATACGATGTGATTAGCAAAGTGTTGCTTACCTATGTCACCTAGCTTCTAGCAGTGATGCAGCTCACTGGGAGTTAGAATGAATATGGATCTTGCAACACTATTAGTCATTAGAGGGAAAGTGACTAGTTTTAAACAGTGGAACATCTTTTATTGGATAGAAGATAAATATTACATAGTGTTGAACCTTGCATTTAATATTTTGTAGATCATGACACCTACTACTTCTTCTGTTAAGAGCACTCCAATTTTTAATTTGCGATCTATACTTGAACACGAGAAATTATTTGGAACAAACTTTATGAATTGGTGTTGAAATTTGAGAATCGTTCTCAAACAAGAGAAAAATGATTATGTTCTAGAGGAACCTCACTCCGATGAATTAGGAGATGATGTTTCTGCAGCAGACAAGCGTGCTTATGAGAAGCATGCTAGTGATTCTGTGGATGTCAGTTGTTTGATGCTTGCCTGCATGTTCTCTGAGTTTTAGAAACAATATGAGGAACGTGATGCTTACGATATGATCGTGGGTATTAAGGGCATGTTTTAGAACCAGGCAAGGACTGAGAGATACAATGTGTCTAAAGCCTTGTTTGGAAGTAGGCTGGCTGAAGGGAGCACAGTGAGTCCTCATGTTATCACGATGATTGGTTACACCGAGACTCTAGAGAGACTAGGTACCCCACTAGATCCGTACCTAGATATTGATGGCATTCTCCAGTCGCTCTCACCGAGATTTAAGTCGTTCATCATGAATTATAACATGATTGGACTGGAGAAGACACTAGATGAGTTGCATGGGATGCTAAAAACTGCTGAGGAGAGTATCAGGAAATCTCCAAATCAAGTGATGATGGTTCAGAAGGAGGGCAAAAAGAGAAAGAGGAAGGACAAGGCTAAGACTACAGATTCGATCTCTAGAGCGAAGTATAAACCGGTTGGAAAGTCCAAGTCAGGTCCTGCTAGCTGTGATGTGTGATGGAGGAGGGGGTGCCCGATCTTCCGTCAGGTGGGTGATAAACAACGATTTGTGGAGAACTTGACGTTGATGATCCGGCTTCCGATCCACGAGATCAACCCTTGCAATCGCTACACCACTGCTCCGTTGGTTATCAATCAAGCACAGCCTGATTGACCTCGCCAAAAAGGCTAATCCTTGCCTGCAAATCGAAGAACACAAGCAAGAACACAGAAAACACAATCGAACTAAAATTCTATTAGAATCTATGAATTGTGGTTCATTTACAAATCCGGCGAAGCGGCGGCTATCAAAGCAACGTGTAAACTAAACCCAAAAACTATAGAAGGTTGTAGAAACACCTTATATAGTAGTTTAGGACGCACCCCTAATGGGCTCAACTGGATACACGGCCCAAAGTCCCAATAATGCAGAAAACAGCATGCTAACATATTCTGGACTCTATCTTGTTTTGACGATTTCCGTTGATCTATAAGGAATTTTGAGATGAAACCAATGACATTGGAAATTTTATGAAGTTATCTTTCCGTGGCTGGGTGGAACGTCAAAAACGGAGTCCGTATGCGGCCTGTGCGATGATTTTAGTGCACGCTGCTCCTAGAATCCAAGTTGGATACAAATTGTAGTTGGATTGGACTCTCAAATTGGCTTGGACATCCTTCCTTCTCTGACTCTTTGTTTATCTCCAAGTGATTTTCATCATCTCCATGATTCCTAACAATAACAATAATATTAGGTAGTAATTTATTCCCAAGATAATATACTAAGATACTTAGAAACGAGTTGACCTAGAGATTTAATCTTCGTGCTCGAACTTTAATAATTGGATATTGGTATTCATGTATGGTTATATCATTGGTAGTAATGTCCTCATCATCCTCCCCTTCTTGATTTGGAGTCGTCCTCGACTCAACGTCTATTGGCCCCCAATCAACTTCCATGATAATACAAGAGTTCCATATACATGCATCTCTTCTATTAATCCAAGAAATTATTTCTAAAATTAAAAATGAACGCATCTCATGGTGTAGCATCTGAAGTTCAAATATATAAAAATTAAATCTAACATGGAAAGCATGCACCTTAACTTGTTTCCTCACAATCATGATCATATCCCAACTGGTGATGTTTTCATCATTCTCCCCCTCTTGAAATATAGTCGTACTCGACTCATACTCATATTTTGTTCCCATAGTTGGTTTTAATTCTGCAACGTTAAATGTAGAACTATCCCAAGACTTGAGAGGCAAAATAAGTTTATAGTTATGTAACTCAATAGAGATAAAAACTCAGGAGGCATATCAAATTTACACTTATGTATCTCAATATGAGATAAATACTTAGTGATAACTGGGGGCAAAGTATAAACTATATTAGTAAGAAAATAATAAGTAGTTTCACAAATCACAACATAGCACACATCTTGACTACGAATTTCAGTTTGATCAGTTTTATGTGCAAGGATAGAAGAATCTTTTAATTTGATTTCATGTTGAATTTTAGATCTAATATCAAGTTGTTTGCTCTCATTAGTTGTCGTCTCGATATCATCTTTAACAATTTCATCAGAAGTTAAAAGTAACAAAGTAGATTTCACATCCTCATACACAACGATATAGTTATTAGTCCTATCATGGTGAAGTGTGTCATTATCAAATTGCATAGGGTGTTCTATTATTTCAGCTGATGAAGCAACCTCAACGGGTAACTGTAAAGACCTTTTACCTAGCACCTCAACTCGTGTAGAGATGGAAGGCCATATGCTTGCTGATGTTAGTGCAGGTACATGTGCAGGTGCATGACGAACACTTGAAGAAAAGAAAGGCTTGGTTAGTTCTAGTGTGCTCGTCACTCGTGGTGGATAGGAGTCTCTTGCCTTGTATTATCGTTCCTGCAATTCTTTCTTTGCAATGATGGCAAGATGGAACAAACGACTAAGAGTATTAAATTATTTATAATAAACGATATCTTGAATCTCATGCCTCAATCCATCATAGAAGCGTCACATCGTGTCCTCTGAGTGCTCCACAACACCACAACAGGTCATGCTCTCTCGAAGCTCATTTTAATACTCTCTCACAAACATGTTACCTTGAACTAAGCATTGTAGTTTCATACACAATTCACGATGATAAGGAGAGACAAATTTATGACGCATAGCTCTTTTAAATGACCCCATGAATCAGGTTGTAATTTAAGTTCACTTATATCTTCCCACCAGATTAAAACACGATTTTTAAACATACCAGTTGCTTGTTTAACTCTATGTTGTTCAGGAACTGGATATAAGTTAAATTTATGCTCTACGGTCATCTCCCATTCTAGGTATTCTTCAGTATCATATTCACCGTAAAAAGATGGGATGGTAAACTTACTTTTGATAGAAGAAACATTGTTACCATGATTATGATTATCATACCTCCCATGGTTAGTAGAAAAGGAAAAACACTAGGAAAAAATATTAACCCTATCAACTATTGGGTAGCGGAAGGTTCTCTCGCTCACACTCAAGCGTCTTACTACAATCTTACAAGGTTCTTACCATCACAGGGCAGTGAATGGCACAATCTTGGTCGTGGCATAATTCTTGACTGGTTGGTGACTTCCAAAGAGATTGGTACATGGTTGCAAATACTCAAGCTGCACCAATTAGAAGTATATATGTGGAGTCTAGGCGGTTAAACAAGAGTATTCTATATGGTGGAATAGGATTCATAAACAAATATAATATTAAATAAGTGTCCAGAGTACTCGTACTAATTGCTAGTCTGAATGTGATCCCTGTTGGACCGGAAACGGCGACCAGAGGGGGGGGGGGGGTGAATGGGAGCTTTTAAAATTTCAGACTAAAAATAGTCTTCTGTTTTAATTCTGCCTTCTGCGGAACAGGCTTCGAACACACCCTTCGAAGTTCTGGTTCGGAGGTATTTTATAGCTCCAAAACTAGGCTTCGCCAGGAGAAAAAGTTCAAAGTCAAGAAGACTTCGCTCCACCCACAACTCCAAAAATACAGCTCTGCTAAATCAGTGCAGGCTCCGCACACTAGGTGCCTTCGAGCAGACTTCGCACTTCACACTTCGCAAGAGCAGACTTCCCTCTGAGGATTTCGACCAAACACTCAGCGCTAGCAACTGGTACTAGACTTCGTACTTCGAAGGTCTAAATGCACACTGAACACACTTCGCCGAGGACTTCGACAAGGGAAGAAAACGGGCTTCGATTCAGCACAGAGACAGTGCTTCACTAGTAATTAGAGAGGTCTAGCCTCTAGTTTACACAGAGCGAACAGACACTGAAAAACACACACTTCACACGAACAGACCTCTCACACACTTCTCCAGAAAAGATCCAGTGCACAAACTCAACCCGAAAGAAGTGAGACACAGAGAGATCAAAACATGCAGTGCAAAGTAAGCATACAAGTTCAAACAACAAGTGAAAATAGAATCAAAGTTTCATTGCTTGAACAGGGAACACAAAATGAAC
The DNA here is from genome assembly GCA_019279435.1 of Zizania palustris. Classification (NCBI taxonomy): domain Eukaryota; kingdom Viridiplantae; phylum Streptophyta; class Magnoliopsida; order Poales; family Poaceae; genus Zizania; species Zizania palustris. The sequence goes on from JAAALK010000288.1 coordinate 16,848,048, forward strand.
TCATAGACTGAATACAAGAGTATGTGGCGGCTAGCACAGGAGCTCAAAAATAGCTGCTCAAAGTGTTGTTGTGACCTAGCTAGCTTCCACTATTTATAGGCACTATTCAACCCTGTGAATAGACTACTTTACCCCTAGGGTTTACATTGGTTTTGTCTCATCAGAACAAGGGGGTACAACTGGTAGTCTACTTTATATGGAGGCTTCTTTTGTCAGCTTCGCAGAGGGGACAATGTCAGCTTTTTGCAGAGCAGACATGGTCAGCCTTTGCAGTCTTGGATTCTTCTGAAGCCCCCCTTCGCACGCGAGGGGTGCGGTAGCTTCGGTGAGAAGCCTTGAGCCTAACGACCTTCGCTTCACCGAAGTCAGTCTTCGATACAGTGACGGTTTTGAGCCAAAGCCGTCAAAGCCCTTGGGCCTTCGCACCATCACCTCCGGAGTGGGCCACCATGGCTTCGCAGCTTCTCCCAACTCGAACTTCCTCAGCCCGTGTACCGAAGCCATGCATGGCCGAAGTACCTCAAGTCATCCACACTCCGAAGCCCCACCTTCGGAGTACCACCCTTCGAAGTCCCTCCTTCGTCCAAGGCCTCCGCATGAAGCATTCCATGAGCACTTCGTCATAGTGTCTCTCCCCGAGCACACTCCTCGACGAACCTCACCCGGACCATGCCTTCGATGCACCTTGACTTTTGAGACCTCCGTCGGGTTTACCTTCGAGTGCCTCCATTTAGAGCACACTTCGAACACCTTGCCTCATTGATGAGGACTTTGTCCACCATACTCCGAAGTCACTCCGTTCGGAGTACCCTTCTAAGTGCCTCGCCTCCGAGGATTTCGTCTCGGAGTACCTTCACCCAGAGCCATGCTCCGCACTCTCTGCCTTTGTCTGGCTCACCTTGACCCGAGGTCCGACCTCAACCCCTTCGCAGCCTTCGTGACCTAGCTCCCCGCTCGCCTGGCATCAAGCCTCCCGCTGACCCAGGTTCACTTGCTGTGAACCGTCTGTCGCCTCCGAAGTCACCTGCGCACCACGACAGACAGACAAGTGTATCCAGTACCCCGGAGACCTCTTCGGGTAAACAACCTTCGGCACACACTCCGGTGTGCCGCTCAAAGTACCGAACCCTTCGGTACAGCCAAGTCATCATGTACTGTCGGACCCCTCCGACAGGCACACTCCGCTGCCACAGGCGCAGCAAAATAGACCCACCGAACCCTTCGGTGAAACAACCTCCGAACCCCTTCGGAGGAACCCCTTCGAATCAGAGGATAAAAACTATCAATCACTCATCACAGACTTCGAAATCAACCCTTGGTTTCTCAATCCCTATGACAACAAGGCTTACATGAGAGAGTGGTTGAGGCTCAAAGGATGACTTATGTATTAACGAAATCAGCACCAAACAGTACCAAAAATAGCACCACACAAAACCAATATCTTCCAAGCTTATCCCTAAGTGCTCCTCTTTTTTTCGATATTCTTCTCTTTTTTTGATATTTTGAACTCTTTTTTGAACTTTTTTCACACTTCTTTTTTTGACTAGGAGTACAAAGAAGACAAATAGAGAATATGTGATATAATTTTGCTGCAAAGAAGTGCTATGTAGATAAATAAAAATGAGCTGAAAAATGTGCGCAAGAAACTTCGGGGCTAGAAAACTCGATCTTTCTGGCCGAATTTGGAAAAACTAAAATCAGCAAACCTAACTAGCTAGACAAACTTATACCTAAATTTTTCTGTAGATTTCTAAAATATATTTATTTTCATTATTCCGAGTCCGTATGCAAAAGATATGACTGTTTTATCGGAGGTAGTTTGAATCAAGGTTTTGAGGTTTTAATTCGGACGCGAATTGCAAATCAAAGGGGATTTATGGGTGGTGGCTAGTATAAGAGATTTAGAAAAGGGATCACAATACTAACCAGCAACCGGACTTTACCAAGGACACAAACTCAATACTACGGACTCTGAAACCAAAACGTGCAAATGCTAGGGATGGTCTTGGATTGGGGAAAACCTACGACTACAAATTTTTTGTTGGCTTTTTCGTGGACTATGGGATAAATATGAAATCAATCTAATATAAGATACACAAATTTGACGGTAAACCAAGATCTAATACCACTTGATGGAGGAGGGGGTGCCTGATCTTCCGTCAGGTGGGGGATAAACAACGATTAGTGGAGAACTCGATGTTGACGATCTGACTTCCGGTCCACGAGATCAGCCCTTGAAATCGATACACCACTGCTCCGTTGGTTATCAACTAAGCACAACCTAATTGACCTCGCTAAGAAGGCTAATCCTTGCCTACAAATCGAAGAACACAAGCAAGAACGCAGAAAACACAATCGAACTGAAAATTCTATTGGAATCTGCGAATTTGGGTTCACTTACAAATCCGGCGAAGCGGCGGCTATCAAAGCAACGTGTAAATTAAACCCAAAAACCCTAGATGGCTGTAGAACACATTATATATTAGTTTGGGACGCACCCCTAATGGGCTCAACTAGATACACGACCCAAAGGCCCAATAATGCAGAAAAATAGCATGATGACAGATTCTGGACTCTATCTTGTTTTGACGATTTCCATTGATCTAGAAGGAATTTTGAGATTAAACCAGTGGCATTGGAAAGGTCTGGAAGTTATCTTTCCGTGTCTAGGTGGAACGTCAAAAACGGAGTCTGTATGCGGCCTGGGCGATGATTTTAGTACACGCTGCTCCTAGAATCCGAGTTGGATACGAATTGTAGTTGGATTGGACTCTCAATTGGCTTGGACGTCCTTCCTGGTTCTTCTCCAACTCTTTGTTTATCTCCAAGTGATTTTCATCATCTCCATGGTTCCTAATAATAATAATAATATTTGGTATTAATTTATTAATACCGAGATAATATACTAAGATACTTAGAAACGAGTTGACCTGGAGATTTAATCTTCGTGCTCGAACTTTAATAATTGGATCTTGGTATTCATGTATGGTTGTATCATTGGTAGGGATGTCCTCATTAATCTGTGACACCACTGCCACAAGCCCTGGGTATTAGAAGCACAATTGCAAGGTATACCTAGAAGAGCAGAAGAACAAGAAGGGAAGTATGACTTCCGCTTCAGGTATTAATGTTATTCAAATTAATCTTGCTACTCGTCCAAATGATTCATGGGTATTTGATACCGGATCGATGATTCATACTTGCAAATCGTTGTAGGGGCTAAGTAGAGTAAGAAAGTGTGCAAGTGGTGATTTGGATATTCGCGTCGGGAATGGTGCAAAGGTTGCAGCGTTGGCTGTCGGCGTTTATTCACTGTTGCTACTGTTAGGACTAGTTTTAGAGTTAACTAATTGTTATTTCATTCATGCCTTAGGCAGAAGCATTATATCTTCTTCATGTTTAGAGGAAGATGGTTTTGAATTCGTAATAAAGAACAAGAGTTGTTCAATATTTTCGAATGGCATGCTCTAGGTTGTTTGTCCATTAGTGAATGGATTATATATTATAAGTCTTGAAGATGCACACGTTTATAACATTAATACTAAGAAACAATGACTCAATGATTTGAATCCTACCTACGTCTGGCATTGTCGTTTAGGTCATATAAATGAGAAGCACGTGTAGAAGCTCCATAGTGATGGACTTTTGAAGTCATTTGATTTTGAATCATATGACAGATGTGAGTCTTGCTTTCTTGACAAAATGACAAAGACATCTTTCACTGGATAGAGTGAGAGGGTGAATGAGCTATTGACCATAGTACATACTAATGTGTGTGGTCCAATGAGTCACATGACTAGGAATGGTTTTTTAGTACTTTATCACTTTATCGATGACTTTAGTAGATATGGCTATGTCTACTTGATGAGGCATAAGTGGGAATCGTTCGAAAAGTTTAAGGAGTTCTAGAATGAAGTACAAAATCATACGGGCAATCTGAGGAGCCATGCTGAATAGCGTGGGCCTCATGGCTCCAGAAGTGATGAGTCATTGTCAACGATAGTCAAAGAGGACAAAAGAAGAAGAGATCTGCTGTTTCTTGGGCCGCGTGTGACTCAGGTACACGGGCAGCGAGCGACTGTCGGGCAGAGGAGGCTGCGAAGTTGGGCTGGCCCAATCCGGGTACATGGGCTAGAAGCAGTAGAAGACCCACTGGGCTGTTGACCAGGACTGACTCAGGTACACGGGCGGTGAGCGATTGCCGGGCTGAGAGAGCTGCGGAGTCGGGCCGGCCCAATCCGGGTACCTGGTGCAAAGCTGGTGGAGGCTTTGTCAGTTTCGGCGCAAAACTGACAACCGTTGATCTTGTATCTGACTGTCCAAAAGAGAAGTCGTAGTCGCTACGGAAACTTAGCTTCCGGATAAGTCATCTGTAACTCTAGGCCCACAGTCAGTCAATCGTGTCTGTAAAAATTCCTAAGGGCAAGTAGAGTCTTTTCCTTTATTTTTGAGTCTGTAAAAACCCTAAGGGGCTGGTAGAATATTCCTAGTGTTGGCAGCCTATAAATAGGACCCCAATCCCTAGGGTTTGGCCTACCCCTTCCAGAATTCACCTTTTAATCCATTGGGTCATTTTGCCTCTCACGTTCTCTCTCCTGTGTGCGCCGCCAGGCACTGGTTCATCCTTTTTGCCTTGCATTTACTTTGCTCCTGTGAGATTGAATTCTTTGTTAGTTGTTGAGGCGTGTGCATTGATTCCTCTGATTCAAGAAGCTTCGGTTTGTTGTGCTGGTTGATTTTATTCCCAAGGATGTGTCTCTGTTGCGTGTGTTTCTTTCATGAGAAGTAGTACTAGTTCTTGCTGTTGCAAGTAGTACTGCTACTGTGGCTACAGTACTCGCTGCCAGCTTTTTACCTTCTACCGCACAGCTTTTTGATCGAAGCAGACTGGATTGAATGCCTTTTTGACTGTTCTCTGGGGAAGCCATCATCTCAGTTTCAAAGCCCCTCAGCTCCGTGAGGCAGGCTTCGAACGTATACCCTCAGAGGCTTCGGTCCAACTTCGGACTGCATTTTTGTATTCTGTGTGTCTAGCTTCGAAGTATTTTTTTAAACTGACAGCGGTCTCTACTTCGAACATCTGTGCGAAGGTACTCCGACTTGAGCCCTTCGAAGTCCTCACTTCGACGGTTTCGAAGTTGATTTCGGAGCTTGTTCCTCTGATAGACTTCGCTTTATTTTCTCTGACGCATATCAGCCTTCGCTTCTCGGTTCGAAGCTCACTTCTTTCGAAGGTAGAGTGTAGGCTTCGAATTTGGTTTTCTGTCGTGTGACAGGCTTCGCTTCTTTGTTCGAAGGTAGTCCGTCTGTGTGTTGCATTCGAAGTTTCCTGTTCGAGGGTGTAAGTTCGAAGTGCTCGGTTCGAAGCTGTGTCCGAAGCCTTGCCTTCAAAGTACATACTTCGAAGCAGGCTCTGGCTCTGTCATACTTCGCTTCGAAGCATACTTCGCTTCTTGCCACTTCGAACTAGGCTAGACCAAACACCTTCGGCATCTTCGACATGCTTCGCAACTGACCTCCGGAGCAGGCTTCGTCACCAACCTCCGAAGCAGGCTTCAACCAGCGAAGCAGTCTTCGTCAATCATCTCCGAAGCAGACCTCGACGGGCAAAGCAGGCTTTGCCAAGTTCCGAACAGGAGACAAACTTGGACAGTAACTTCTCATTCCACCTTACATGTACTTAGATCATTTCATTGGGAAGTTTAGTCCTGACTTACTTTTGTTTATCTACCTAGTTGCACTTCTTTGATAGTACTCTGTTTGACAACAGTTGCTTCTAGGTTAGATACCTTTAGACTTAGGCCTTCTGTTTATTTTCTGCTGCTTAGTTTTTTGAGGTGCGTTGGATATTGGGAACAGGCCATTGATTCGAAAGAATTTTTAAGGCGCCCATTCACCCCCCCTCTGGTCGCTACTTTCGGTCCTACAAGTGGTATCAGAGCAAGGTTAGGGTTTTTCCATACCTTAACCGGTTCTAAACCCCAGTAGTGATCATGACGTCTCCTGGCAAGGTCCCGTCCTTGGAAGCCTATGACTATAATTATTGGAAGACTCGCATGCGAGCCTATCTCATGAGCCAGGGTTCGGACATATGGGACATTTGCGTTCACACCACGTTTGTCATATTGCCAGTCACTGAGCAGGGTACTGCTGGTATCATTGCTCAGCATCTGAGCAACAGTAAGGCTGTGAACATTCTTTTCTCTGGTTTAGGTCCCACTGAGTTTGAGCGTGTGAGTCATCTCTCCACTGCGAGAGAGATCTGGGCTACCCTCAAGGCACACCATGAGGGGACAGCACAGGTCAAGGCTCGGCTCTATCAGACCTACCGGCGGTGAATATGAGAATTTCACACAGAAGCCGGGTGAATCTGTTGAGGCTTTGTTTGGTCGTTTTCAGTCGATCATAAACAAGCTTCGGGACAACAAGGCTGAGGGTGCTCAGTTAGTCTCAGATCACGAGCAGGCACTCAAGGTTATCCATACCTTGGACCCAAAGATCTGGGAGATCAAGGTATCCTCTATCGTTGAGAGCACTTCTTACGATACCTTGACCATTTCTGAGTTATTTAGCAAGCTGAAGGCCACTGAGGTAGATATCCAGCTGAGATCAAATCTCACTGGTTCTGGATCAAAATCCCTAGCCCTTGCTACACTTTCTGTTGATCCCTCTTTTGTGAGTTGTGCTGGGTTCTCCTTGATGTCTATCACTGAGGACCAGCTTGAGTTGTTGGGAGATGAGGATTTGTGTCTTTTTAACAACCGGGTGCGTCGTGTCTATGATAAAAGAATGTTCAAAAGACACGGCACAAAATCCGGATGCTTTGAGTGTGGTGATCCAGGACACTTCATCTACGACTGCCCCAAGCGCAATGGACACAAGAAGGGCACCGGTGGTGGCTTCCACGACTCCGGCAAGCACGACAGCTCTTCCTTCAACAAGGGCAAGCCAAAGACCAGATTCTTCAGAAAGGCCCTGAAGGACTACCGGCGAGAGAACAAGAAGCGCGACAAGGCCTTCTTCGCCGAGATGGAGAAGAGCTACTCCAAGCAGTCCACGTCTTCTTCCTCTTCATCGAGCTCAAGCGATGAGGAGATCGCCATCAGAAAGGGGAAGGACAAGGACGATCCGGGCGGGCCTCTGCTTCATGGCCTCAGAGACAAGCCGAAGAGCCCGCTCACACCAGCGCCGAAGATCTCCGCAAGAGCTTCTGCTCAATGGCTCTTGGGGATAGGGAAGAAAAGAGCTCCTCCGACGACTCCGACGATGACGATAACAGGTATCATCTTACGAGCGCGAAATCGTTGATTTACTTGAGAGCAATCGTCAGGAGTTAAAGTATCGGAAAAAACTGCTTAGGGGGGCTAAGAAGAGGATAGATGAGTTGGAGAGTGAGCTTGCCGTGGCCAATGGCAGAATTGAGAGTCTATCTTCTTCCCCTTGCTTGGGTGATAGCAGTGAGTGCCCGAAGTGTGAGGTGCTTCTGTGTGACCTATCGACTCTGAAGTCCAGGGTACACAGAAAGGGTTGATGAGAGGGACGCTTTGGCCACTGAGCTTGAAAGCGCTCAGCTGGAGCTGAAAGATGCTCAAGCCACTGTCGTCACACCCTGTGTTCATTGCCCAACTCATCTAGCTGCCTTAGCTGAGCTAAAATCCAAGGGCGATGAGCATTTGGGTAATTTGGAGAGGTTGAGAGCTGAGCTTGCCCAGACTAGGCTAGAGCTTGAGACACTGTCAGTTCCACCCACTGTTTGTGAGAACTGTATGTCTCTTAGAATGGAGTTGATCAAGCTGATAGCCGAAAAGACTGTCCAAGTAGAAAGTGAGTGTGAGACCTGCTTGTCTCAGGTGGAGGTTCTAGCTTCCTTGAGAGAGGAGCTAGCAGATTCTCAGAATGAGAACTTTTACCTCCGTTCCATCCTGAGTTGGATCAGTGCTAGAGAGCCTCAGCTTGGCATGATGATCCAGCAGTTCAAGAGGCAGGATGGGTTTGGGGTAGGTTACACCTACACCAAGACTGACTTTGAGAGTGCCATTAGCCGGGCAGTGGAGTGGAGTAAAATGACTCCAGAGCAGAGGTATCCCAAGACTCACTCCACTGAGACCTCCCAGGCTTGTCAGCCCAAGGATGGAGTGATTCATGAACCACCCAAAGCTCCACCCAAGAAGCCTATCTGGGTTCCTAAGCCCAAGCACCTCCACTCTTCTCTAGACTCTCTTCCTGGACCTTCTCAACCCAAGAAGACAACACCAATCACCACTAAGCCCAAACACCCAAGTCTCAACCACATCCCAAGAAGCCCACCTATCATTGTGAGTACTGTCAGAGAGACGGCATCTTGCGGAGTTCTGCTTCAGGAGGGAAGCGGGTTGAGAGAGCAGAGAGGGCTCGTAGTGATGAGGAGCAGTTCTACCAGTAGGGTGGTAGACTGCATGTTCCTCGACGCGGGGAGAGGCTGGAGGCCAGGCCGCGTCGTGTAGGTGGTGGTAGAGGAGACGGTTTTCTTGCCCGTGCTCCAGTTGGTGGTGTCCGTTCCGGCAGAGTTCCAGACCGTGGTTGGCTACGGTTCTGGACCTCGTGGCCCGCAGGGTTAGGCAAAACCGAGGACCGCGCTTTGAGCCGCATTTTGGTCCGAACTCTTTTGATGGTTTTCGCTTTCCATCTTTTGAGCAGATGGCTCGACACTGGTTTAGCTCTTTTGCTAAACCTGGTGCCGGACCATTTGCTCCCACTTACAGACACTGATTGTGCAGGACCAGGGACTGGATGATGTTTGGATCATGGACTCAGGATGCTCTCGCCACATGACGGGACATCGCAGATGGTTCTCCGGTCTCACTCCCCCGAGCTCCAAAGAATACATCACGTTCGGGAACAGCGGTCAAGGGAAAGTAAGTGGCATAGGCTCTATTCGCATTTCAGATCATTTCTCTTTAAAGAATGTTGCTTTGGTTAAAAATTTGAACTTCAATTTGATTTCTGTTTCGCAACTTCTTGAGGATGGTTTGGAAGTGCGTTTTAAGAAGGGCAATTCTTCTGTGGTTGATTCTAGAGGGTCTTTGGTTTGTCAGATTTTACCTTTCGGTAAAGTTTTTCGAATTGACTTCTCTAGTTCTTTTGGCCCTTCTCGCTATTTGATTGCTGGATCTTCTTCTGAGCTCTGGAAGTGGCATAGGAGGTTAGGTCACTTGAGTTTTGATCTGCTAGTCAGGTTAAGCTCTATGGACCTCATCCGAGGATTGCCCAAGCTTAAAATAGAGAAGGATCTAGTTTGTCATCCCTGTCGTCATGGGAAAATGGTTGCCGCTTCTCACTCACCTGTGACTCATTTGATGACTTCATATCCGGGCGAGCTTTTACATTTGGACACTATAGGTCCAGCTCGGGTACGCTCAGTCAGTGGGAAGTGGTATGCACTTGTAATTGTTGACGACTTTTCTCGATTCTCGTGGGTTTTCTTTTTGGAGTCTAAGGATGAAACTTTTCAATTTGTTCATGACCTGATTTTGAAGCTGAAAAATGAGAACAATGGTCGGATGCGAGCAATTCGCTCCGACAACGGCTCTGAGTTCAAGAACTCTCAGTTCGTCAGCTTCTGTAGTGATCAGGGTCTAGACCATCAGTTTTCATCTCCTTACACTCCCCCACAGAACGGCGTTGTGGAACGAAAGAACCGCACGCTAGTCGAGATGGCCAGGACGATGCTCGATGAGCACAGGACTCCTAGGCGTGTTTGGGCTGAAGCCATGAACATGACTTGCTATCTGGCCAACCGCATTTTTCTTAGAGCTTACCTTGGTAAGACATCATAGGAATTGCGGTTCGGCAGACAGCCCAAGGTGAGCCACTTGCGAGCGTTTGGCTGCAAGTGCTTTGTGCTCAAGAAGGGAGGGCATTTGGACAAGTTTGAGTCTCGTTGCTGGGATGGTATTTTTCTTGGTTATGCATTGCATTCTCGAGGCTTCCGTGTTTGGAACCTCGAATCCCAGCTGCTTGTCGAGACCTGTGAGGTTTCATTTGATGAGTCCTTGCCTTCTTTGAATCCTTCTTTTGAGCTTTCTGGTGATGATGAGCTCGGAGAGTCCATCTTTGAGGAAGATGAGGATACTCCAGCTGCTGATGAGGGTGGGCCTTCTGCATCCCCCGCAGAGCCCACACCTTCTGAGACTTCGACTGAGGATGAGGGCGGACCTCTGATCACTTCTTCCACTACGATCGAGCCCCCTCAGTCGAGTCCAGAGGTGCCTGCTGGTGACTCCGGTGAGGTGACTTCAGATCACCAGGGAACCCGAGCAGTTCAGCGTGACCATCCCTCAGAGCTCATCATTGGTGATTTGACTGAGAGGACTTTGCGTTCTTCTGCCTCTCTCGCTGTGTTTGCTGAATCTGCGTTTGTTGCATCCTTTGAGCCCAGAGACGTTTCTCATGCTCTTTCTGATTCTAATTGGATTAATGCTATGCAAGAAGAGCTTGAGAATTTTGTCCGCAATCGGGTTTGGACATTAGTTGAGTCGCCACCAGGATGCAACCCCATAGGCACCAAGTGGGTGTTCAAGAACAAACAAGGTGAAGATGGGGTTGTGGTGCGCAACAAGGCTCGACTAGTTGCCCAGGGTTATTGCCAGAAGGAAGGTATTGACTTCGAAGAAACCTTCGCTCCTGTTGCCCGTCTTGAGTCCATTCGTATTCTTCTAGCTTTTGCCGTTTCGAAGGGTTTTAAGCTTTTTCAAATGGATGTTAAGAGTGCTTTTCTGAACGGGTACATAGAAGAGGAGGTTTATGTTAGGCAACCCACCGGTTTTGAGAACCCTAAGTTTCCTCGACATGTTTTCAAGTTGCACAAAGCTTTATACGGGTTGAAGCAAGCCCCCAGGGCTTGGTATGACCGGTTAAAGCAATTTTTGTTGGGGAAGGGCTTTGTGATGGGTTCTGTGGACAAAACTCTTTTCTTGCTCAGAGATGCTTCAGATTTCTTAGTCGCTCAGATTTATGTGGACGATATTATCTTTGGCGGTACTACTGATTCTCTTGTGTCTAAGTTTTCTGAGCAGATGCACAGTGAGTTTGAGATGAGCCTCATGGGTGAGCTCAAGTACTTCTTAGGGCTCCAGATCAAGCAGACCAAGGACGACACCTTCATCCACCAAGGTAAGTACACTCGTGATATGTTAAAGAAATTTGACTTTGGTGGTGAATTGAAGCCGCAGATGACCCCGATGGGCACTTCTGGGGTCTGGACAAGGATGAGAGCGGTGTCAAGGTCAATGAAAGGGAGTTTCGAGGGATGATCGGTTCGCTGTTGTACTTGACGGCAACAAGACCGGACATTCAGTTCGCCGTAGGACTTTGCGCGCGTTTTCAGTCTTCACCACGCGCGTCTCATCGGCAGGCTGTCAAGCGTATCTTCAGGTATCTCACTTATGCGCCCGATCTCGGTCTTTACTATTCAGCATCATCATCTCTTTATCTATCTGGCTTTTCAGATGCCGACTTTGGTGGGTGCCGGTTGGATCGCAAGTCGACTTCCGGTACTTGCCAGTTTCTTGGTTCTTCTCTTGTATCTTGGTCTTCTCGAAAGCAATCTGGAGTTGCTCTTTCGACCACAGAGGCTGAGTACGTAGCTGCTGCTAGCTGCTGCTCACAGTTGGTTTGGATGATTTCCACTCTACGAGATTTTGGGTTGTTCTTTCCTACCAGGGTTCCATTGTTTTGCGACAGCACCAGTGCTATTAGTGTAGGGAAAAACCCATGTCTCCATTCAAAAACCAAACATATTGATGTGCGCTTTCACTTCTTGCGGGATCAATATGAAAAAGGTGTCATTGACCTTGTTCATGTTGATACCCATCATCAGTTGGCTGACATTTTCACCAAACCCCTAGATCAGTCTACCTTTGAGCGTTTACGAGGGGATTTGGGTGTTGTGTATCCTTTTTAGGATATTTTGCGTCAGTTTTCTTTCTTCTTTACTCTTTTCTTGAGTCTTTTTGTGTGTTCATACCTTGCATATTCACATATCACACTTCAGAGCTGCTTCTGTTATATGATTGAACTACTTTACTTATTCTAGCTAGTACATGCTTTTGAATACTTGTCATTGATCATGCTTTGGTTCAGTTCACTTGATATGTCTGATATCTGTCATATGCATGGCTTTTTATGCTTTAAAAATTGAAAAATGATCACCATTGCTTCTGGTAACTAGCATGCGTAGGCTGAATGTTCTTGTTATCTAGTACATGCCTTGTAGCTAGTTCCTGACTTGGATGCAAATATGCAACTTGGACATCTGTATGCTTTAATCATGGAAATATGCTATAAACCAGAAAAATGAAAATTCCATGCCCTTTTATGCTTAAAATTGAAAAGATCCAGGTGGGTTTGTCGTGTCACACTGCATTGTTCTGGACTGCATACCATAGCACTTTGGTATGAACTAGGACACTGTAGTGTCTGCCAAGACCAATGTCTTAAGCTTCTGATGGTCCAGTTCTGGCCTAGGCTTGACTTGGTCGGTCAGCATAAGGTTTGACATGCAAATAACCCTTGGCAAAAATGAACAAGGAAAAAGAAAAAAGCTTGAAAATTGAAATGATAACAAGTTTGCTGAAGCACTTTGTTTTGGACGATGCTTATCTTGGTAGATATCAGTTAGCTTCTGCATCTCATGCTTTACCTTGCTTGTCAATTGGAAAATGTGGTGATCCCTTTTTGTTTGCAAAAACTGAAAAATGTGTGCTGATGATTTTCTTTTGATATCATCTGTTGCACTGATCATGTCATGTGTCTTAGACAGTATGTCAGTTTGTATACTTGTTAGATGTTGTAATTGCAGTCAATCATATCTGAGAAGCATGCTTTCTACACTCCACCTGCACTCCAGTTGCATTCATTGCATATTTTGAGGGGGAGTTGCATTTCAGGGGGAGTCTTTGTCTCTATTGAGTGCTTGATGAGTTCACTTATCAACAAGGGGGAGAAAATTTGGAATCAGAATTTAAGGGAGAGTTCTTACTCTGTTGATATCCTTGTTGTTCTGAAATCGCCCTCATTTTGAGCTTTTACGTTTTGGTTAACCATAATGACCGTTTCTTGCTTTTGTTTGGCTTTTGGTCATTAGGGTTAAACTTTTACCTTATTTTTCTTCTTCTTTGTTTTCTTGTGTTTTGTTTCGTGTTTCCACATTTGTTCGCAGGTACTGAAGAGCTAAACAAAGAGGAGTGTTGACAATGCACTCATCAAGGGGGAGATTGAGGAGCCATGCTGAATAGCGTGGGCCTCCTGGCTCCAGAAGTGATGAGTCATTGTCAACGATAGTCAAAGAGGACAAAAGAAGAAGAGATCTGCTGTTTCTTGGGCCGCGTGTGACTCAGGTACACGGGCAGCGAGCGACTGTCAGGCAGAGGAGGCTGCGAAGTCGGGCTGGCCCAATCCGGGTACATGGGCTAGAAGCAGTAGAAGACCCACTGGGCTGTTGACCAGGACTGACTCAGGTACACGGGCGGTGAGCGATTGCCGGGCTGAGAGAGCTGCGGAGTCGGGCCGGCCCAATCCGGGTACCTGGTGCAAAGCTGGTGGAGGCTTTGTCAGTTTCGGCGCAAAACTGACAACCGTTGATCTTGTATCCGACTGTCCAGAAGAGAAGTCGTAGTCGCTACGGAAACTTAGCTTCCAGATAAGTCATCTGTAACTCTAGGCCCACAATCAGTCAGTCGTGTCTGTAAAAATTCCTAAGGGCAGTAGAGTCTTTTCCTTTATTTTTGAGTCTGTAAAAACCCTAAGGGGCTGGTAGAATATTCCTAGTGTTGGCAGCCTATAAATAGGACCCCAATCCCTAGGGTTTGGCCTACCCCTTCCAGAATTCACTTTTTAATCCATTGGGTCATTTTGCCTCTCACGTTCTCTCTCCTGTGTGCGCCGCCAGGCACTGGTTCATCCCTTTTTGCCTTGCATTTACTTTGCTCCTGTGAGATTGAATTCTTTGTTAGTTGTTGAGGCGTGTGCATTGATTCCTCTGATTCAAGAAGCTTCGGTTTGTTGTGCTGATTGATTTTATTCCCAAGGATGTGTCTCTGTTGCGTGTGTTCTTCGTGAGAAGTAGTACTAGTTCTTGCTGTTGCAAGTAGTACTGCTACTGTGGCTACAGTACTCGCTGCCAGCTTTTTACCTTCTACCGCACAGCTTTTTGATCGAAGCAGACTGGATTGAATGCCTTTTTGACTGTTCTCTGGGGAAGCCATCATCTCAGTTTCAAAGCCCCTCAGCTCCGTGAGGCAGGCTTCGAACGTATACCCTCAGAGGCTTCGGTCCAACTTCGGACTGCATTTTTGTATTCTGTGTGTCTAGCTTCGAAGTATTTTTTAAACTGACAGCGTCTCTACTTCGAACGTCTGTGCGAAGGTACTCCGACTTGAGCCCTTCGAAGTCCTCACTTCGACGGGTTTCGAAGTTGATTTCGGAGCTTGTTCCTCTGATAGACTTCGCTTTATTTTCTCTGACGCATATCAGCCTTCGCTTCTCGGTTCGAAGCTCACTTCTTTCGAAGGTAGAGTGTAGGCTTCGAATTTGGTTTTCTGTCGTGTGACAGGCTTCGCTTCTTTGTTCGAAGGTAGTCCATCTGTGTGTTGCATTCGAAGTTTCCTGTTCGAGGGTGTAAGTTCGAAGTGCTCGGTTCGAAGCTGTGTCCGAAGCCTTGCCTTCGAAGTACATACTTCGAAGTAGGCTCCGGCTCTGTCATACTTCGCTTCGAAGCATACTTCGCTTCTTGCCACTTCGAACTAGGCTAGACCAAAACACCTTCGGCATCTTCGACATGCTTCGCAACTGACCTCCGGAGCAGGCTTCGTCACCAACCTCCGAAGCAGGCTTCGACCAGCGAAGCAGTCTTCGTCAATCATCTCCGAAGCAGACCTCGACGGGCGAAGCAAGCTTTGCCAAGTTTCGAACAGGAGACAAACTTGGACAGTAACTTCTCATTCCACCTTACATGTACTTAGATCATTTCATTGGGAAGTTTAGTCCTGACTTACTTTTGTTTATCTACCTAGTTGCACTTCTTTGATAGTACTCTGTTTGACAACAGTTGCTTCTAGGTTAGATACCTTTAGACTTAGGCCTTCTATTTATTTTCTGCTGCTTAGTTTTTTGAGGTGCGTTGGGTATTGGGAACATGCCATTGTTTCGAAAGAATTTTTAAGGCGCCCATTCACCCCCCTCTGGTCGCTACTTTCGGTCCTACACAATCTGATCGTGGAGGAGAATATTTGAGCCATGAGTTTAGTGATCATCTGAAGCAGTGTGGAATTGTTCCATAGTTGACTCCACCCGGCACGCCCCAATGGAATGGGGTGTCTGAGCGGAGATACCGAAATTTATTGGATATGGTGCGGTCCATGATGAGTCACACTGATCTTCCATTATCCTTTTGGGGTTACGCTCTAGAAACCGCAATTTTCACGATAAATAGAGTTCCATCTAAGTTAGTAGAGCAGACACCATATGAGATGTGGTCTGGGAGGCGTCCCAGTTTGTCTTTTCTAAATATTTGCGGATGTGAGGCGTATGTCACATGTATGACATCTGACAAGCTTAGTCCTAAGTCTAAGCAGTGCTTCTTTGTGGGGTATCCTAGTGAAACCAAAGGATACTATTTCTATAATAGAGAGGAGGACAAAGTGTTTGTGGCTCGGAATGGTGTATTCCTTGAGAAAGAGTTTCTCTCAAAAGGAGTTAGTGGGAGTATGATGCATCTCGAAGAGGTTCGAGAGCCGCTGGAAAGTGTTCTAGATCCCACTAAACAACAACAGGATAAGCAAGGTGTTGTAGAACCTGTTGTGCATGCGCCAGCCCCACAAAGGTCTGGGAGAGTAGTCCATGAACCAGAGAGATACATGTTCTTGACCACTGGGCGTCACAACATGTTGTTGTTGGACAACGACGAGCTCAAGACCTATACAGAAGCAGTGATGGGTACATGACACAACCAGAAGGTATTGATGATCCGAAAAGTGTTGAGAAAGTTTGTAAGTTGCAAAAGTCCATTTATGGACTGAAGCAAGCTTCTCGGAGTTGGAATATTCATTTTGATGAGGTAGTCAAAGGGTTTGGTTTCATGAAGAACGAAGAAGAGCCTTGTGTTTACAAGAAGGTTAGTGGTATCTCACTTGTGTTTCTGGTCTTATATGTGGATGACATATTGTTGATCGGAAATGATATTCCTTTTTTGAATGCTATCAAGACTTCACTGAAAAATAGTTTTTCGATGAAAGATCTTGGAGAGGCAGCATACTGTAGGACCGATAGTAGCGACCAGAGGGGGGTGAATGGGCGCCTAAAAATTTCTTCCTAAACTATGATCTAATCCCAACACCCAACGTACCCCGACAAAACAAATAATAGTAGCAAAGCAAATTACGAGAACTAAAGTTGTCTAGCCTAAAAATGACTGGTGTCTTAATTGAAAAGATATTAAAGATAAACTAAAATAAAAATTACTGCGGTAAATAAAAATACCTAGATAAAACTCGAAATATTAATATTTCAGTCTAGAAATAAAATACTAACCAAATGAATAAAACATGGATCATTAAAAATTAATTCAGAATTAAACCGAAAATATTGCACGTAAAAACTAGAATAAAAATATAATCGCGACTAATAAATTTTTCTTTTCTTTTTATATGAGCAGATTAAACAGATAAAACTAATACGAGATAACTAATATAAATTTAACAGATTAAATTAACAACGAAGTTTCTAAATAGATTTTTAGCTAATTTATTAACAGATGATTATCTATAAAATTGATCTGCCTAAAAATAGTAGATTAAAACTTACATGTGTCATCGTCGCCGCTGCTCACTGCATGCCGTCACCGCGTGCACACTGGCCAGAGCACCCACTGCAGCAAAAAGGAGAACAGTGTTGTCGTGCCAAAAAAACAAGATGTGTGCTGACGCCGCTGCACGTTGCTGTGGCATGGAACGACCACGCCGGTGTGGGGCCCGCAAAAAAACTGCTGCCGCATAGGTTTTTTTCTTGCTGCTAGCAGCTACGGCTCATGCGGCCACCGTGAGTCAAACGCAAACACGTAGGAAATAGCTTCTGCTGACGTCCTGTTTCAACTGCGCTGTGGGGCCCGCGATGGAAAGCAAAAGCAGATTTGCTTTTGGTTCTTCCACTGCCGTGTGCTTGCCCACAGAGGCTTTCCGCCTGACGTGCTGCCTGCATTCGCTGCAATGCTGCACGCCTGCACGCGCCGTGGGAAAAGCAAGTGCCGACTGAAACTGTTTCTACCGCCGCAAGAAGATGAGCGGCGGCTACGAAAACCGGAGAGAATTTTTTTTTGTGGACTGCAGATAGATCTAAAAACAGTCATCTATCCCCAAGGGGATAGGGGCCTATTTATAGGTGACTCCTAATACATGAAAAGACTAATTTACCCCTAGGGTAAATTAACACTGACTCTAAAATAAATTCCGAAAATTACTAAAATATTCTTAGAAAAAATCAACTGACTCAATTAAAAATATTCTAGACTTAAAAATTAAATATTAATAACCTAAAAACAAAATAATCATAGGTTGTCAGTTTTGCGCTGAAACTGACAAAGCGTCTACCGTCTTCGCACCGGGTACCCGGATTGGGCCGACCCGACCCCACAGCTTCCTCAGCCCGGCAATCGCTCGCCGCCCGTGTACCTGAGTCAAACCCAGTCAACAGACCAGTGGATCATCTGCCGCTCCTAGCCCATGTACTCGGATTAGGCTAGCCCGACTCCGCGACTCCTCTGCCCGGCTGTCGCTCGCTGCCCGTGTACCTGAGTCACACGCGCCTCAGACTCGGCAGGTCTTCATTTCTCTTCTTTTGACTTCCGTTGACAATCACTCATCACATCTGGAGTATCAAACCCATGTTCTTCAACATGGTTTCTCACATACATTCTGGGCATAAAGATCTATAGAGATAGATCCAAACGGTTAATTGGATTAAGCCAAAGTATGTACATTGACAAGGTTTTGAAACGGTTCAAAATGCAGAATTCTAAGGAGGGTTTTCTACCAATGTCACATGGTATTTATCTTAGTAAGACTCAGTGTGCTGTGACACATGATGATCTAGAGAAGATGAGTGCGATCCCGTATGCCTCCGCAATTGGATCCATCATGTATGACATGTTGTGTACACGCCTAGATGTGTCATATGCTCTAAGTGTTACGAGCAGATACCAATCAAACCCGGGTGAAAGTCACTGGGCTATAATAAAGAGTATCCTCAAGTACTTGAGAAGGACTGAGGAAATGTTCCTAGTATACGCTGGTGAAGAGGAGCTCATTGTAAGTGGTTACACGAATGCTAAATTTCAGACCGATAAAGATGATTCTTGATCGCAATTTGGCTTTGCATTCTGCCTCAATGGAGGCACAGTAAGTTGGAAGAGTTCCAAGCAAGAGACGGTGGTCGATTCTACAACAGAAGCTAAGTATATCGCCGCTTCAGAAGCTGCGAAGGAGGCAATTTGAATTAAAAAGTTTGTTTCTGAGTTGGGTGGTATTCCTAGTGCGTCCAGTCCATTAGACCTCTATTGTGATAATAGTGGTGCCAATTTCCAAGCCGAGGAGCCTAGATCACACCAAAAGTCCAAACATATACTTCGGCGATGTCACCTCATCCACGAGATCATTGAGAGAGATGATGTGAAGATTTGCATGGTGCACACGGATTTGAACATGGTGGATCCATTGACGAAGCCTCTTCCAAAGCCCAAGCATGAGGCGCACCTAAGCTCCATGGGTATTATATACTTGCGTGAGTGAATCATGTGTATGTGGAATATGCTAGTAGAGTCTATGCTAATGTGTGAGGATAATTTTTATCTTGTTCCTTCAATAAACATCATTTGCATTTAATTAATGAGTACGACTTTTTATGTCAAACTATTTGCTTTGTTACGATGTTGTTCAAAAGGGTCCCTAATCTTGTCATCATGTGGGACAATGATGATACATGGATTAGCACATCCGACTGATTGTTGATAATGTTTCACAGATCATAGACATAGAGATGTCAAATCAGTGATGTGGACACATGTTGGTGAATATGGTGTTGGACAAACCCACTTGAAATACTGCTGGGATTGTTATTGTAAAGTGCCATCTGTTGCCTTCTCAATGGTGTACCTATAGAGTCCTTGGACCTGAGATCATCATTTGATTCCAGAATGTGTACTGACACACTTAGATGCTTCCTAACGCTATTCTGTAACTGGGTAGTAATAAGGGTTGTTTTAGGTGTGTTGTGAAACATGTCTTGGGATGTGAGCGGTCAAGATGCATTTTACCCCTCCTAATAACGGGAGAGTCGTCTCTGGGCCCCTCGAGGTATTGGATTGGAATAGTGCATGGACATGTCACTATGACTAAGGAGTTAGTCATGATTTGAATCTGATACTTGATCGAGTGAAATATCGAGCTGACCAACAAGGGTGGCACGTATCTCACCTTGAGCTTGACTGACGGCATGTGGTAAATGGATTGGTTCTTGCATATATCAAGGTTCAATGAAAATTGATTTTGTACTCTTTCGGGGGTCAATATGTGCTGCTAGGTACCGCTATTGAGCAGTGAGTCGGAAATGGTTCTCGGTGAACAATCGTTAGCATATGAACCTATTGGGTCACACACCTAAGGGGATGGATTAAGAAACATGCAAAGAATTGGTTCTTGTGCAAGTGTGAGATTGAAGGATATGCCCAAGTAAATTTTGTGTATCGAAAGTTTCGGTAGGTAGTATCGGAAGTTCCAATTATTCACTAGTCTCGAGTCAGAGAGCAAATGCTATTTCGGAAGTTTCGATATGGTATTGGAAGATCCGGCGAGCTAGAAGTTTCGATTTGGAATAGGATAGAATTGTATTGATTGGAAGTTTTGATATGTGTATTAGAAGTTTCGAGGTGGGCGAAAACAGATTGGATCTGTTGCGTGTCGTACTATATCAGGAGACCTGAAATACCCTGTCGGAAGTTCCGATCAAGGATCGGAAGTTCTGACGTGAGCGAATATATTGGATTTATTACCAATTTGTGGGTTTAGAGATGAGGACTACCAAGGGGCTCTCAGCCCTATATAAAGAGGGGAGGAGGAGGTTTTGGTACAAAGAATAATCCTAGATTAGACCTAGCCACCATAGACTCCTCTCCTCTCTTTCTTGATCTCAAGCATTGAGATCGAGGATTTCCCTTCCCTCACGTGTGGTGCTAGCACACTGCCGTGAGAGGAACTCCATCCCTATACATGTGGATACCGTGGAGGCATTGCTCCAACAGCGATGCTCATGGACATCTTCATGTGAACGACTACATCATCTTTATTGATCATATCAGCGAGGGACGGCAAGGACAAAGTGAGGATAGGCTTGACGCACTACTCTGACATTTTCATCCTCTGCACCTAGCGTGTCTCATGTTATAAGGTAACGATCTATGATCTCACACGTGCATGAGTCTTGGGCTTATGACGGAAATTTTGAATTTATCGGCTAGCGTAGCTCCCCTATTCCCCAACACCTTTTCATGTGTTGTTTTGCGATCTAAGCTTCGGTACGAGATGGGTTCTCTACATAGAGCATGTGATTGTGCTCAACGATGTATGATGAGACTTCACTCGATTGTTGCAACACGAGGAAATGAGCTTGGTCATATTCCTTTTGATCCAGAGTAATTGTTTGCTTGCCCAAGATCCTTTGACCTGCTAGTCTACCATCATGGCGAGAGTGAGGCACACCAATTAGGTTATTCGGGTCTGTGTACTCGACACACCACTCAACTACCTCCTTGCTAGAGTAACCTTGTGTGATGCAACCCTCGAGTGAAGAACAATTCCTAACATATTTCTTTAGAACACCCATGTATCTCTCGTACGGTTAGATGTATCATAATATCAAAGAATAATGGAGGAAAGTACATCTCAAGAAGAGAGAGTCAAGTATTGTTTTTTCTCTAGTTCTTCTAGCATTGTTGGGTCGAGTACTTTTTGTCCAATTGCATTGAAGAAAAAACACAGACTCATTAATTCCTCTCTTACCACCATCGGTAATGCATTTCTTATTCTAACAATAATGATTTGAGTCAGCATCACATGACAATCGTGAGTCTTCTTCCACCAACCATCTTAAGCTCCTTCATGTTGACAAGTTTGCTTATATTCGATGAGTAACCTAATGGAACTTTAATGCTATGAAAAAATTCACAAAATTCCTTCCTCTCCTTCCTATAAAGGTTGATGCAAGATGGAGGCAAGAACTTTCCTCTATCTGTCTGTTGTGAATGTAGCTCCGGTCGTAAACCCATCTCCTCAAGATCTGCTCTAGCATTCTCGTGATCTTTTGTTTTACCTGACATATTTAGCATTGTTCCAAGGAGACTGTCACACACGTTTTCTCCACATGCATTGTATCAATGGAATGGTGAACATCGAGATATTTCCAATATTCAAGTTCCCACAAAATTGATTGCTTGTTCCACATTCCATCACAACTTGTGGAAGAAAGTTTTCACTTACCGAGTATCACATTTATGTCCTTTACCTAGTCATATACCTTTGTGCCTCTAAAATGCCTAGTAGGTCCTCCTTTATCTACAAAACCATCAAATTGTAGCTTCATTCTTCTATATGTGTGTTTTATTGGAAGAAAATGTCGATATCGCATGTACACCGTTTTCTTAGAATGGTTCAACCATGTGCTTGATGTTTCCTCCAAACACTGTGGGCACGATTCACCTTTACTTTTGCTTTGACCTGATAAGTTACGATGAGCAGGAAAATCATTTATTGTTACAAAAAACATGGCATGTAGCTGGAAGTACTCTCGGTTGTACTAGTCCCAAACCTCAACATCTACGTGCCACAGAATTTTTAGATCATCCACCAAGGGTCTGAGGTACACGTCAATGTCATTGCTGAGTTGTTTAGGACCAGAGATCAAGATCGACGACATGATATATTTACGCTTCTTACAAAGCCAAGGGGAAGGTTGTATATAGAAAACAACACTAGCCACATGCAATGCATACTTCTCATGTTACCAAAAGGGTTCATGCCATCGGTACTCATGACAAATCTAATATTCCTGCAATCATTAGCAAACCTTGAAAATGTGGCGTTAATTATTCTCCATTGAGCAGAATCTGCTGGGTGTCGTATCATCGAGTCGTTCTTACGACCCTCTTTGTGCCACCTCAATTGTTTTGACTTGTGGGTATTTGCAAACATGCGTTTTATATGAGGGATTATAGGGAAATTGTGAAACCAAGTGAGGTCGCACTGTGGTTTCTGTCTGTATGATGAGTGATTGATAAGGTTGAGTGAGGAGTGAGTGATGGTTTGATTGCATCGATGGGATCGATGTGTGGATATGGAGAGTGGATGCCGAGGGGATTGGTGTGCATCGTGTTTCGTGTTTTGGCTTGTCTCATGTGTGCAAGGTGGAGATGCTAACCAACTGTCAATGACGGGTGATCAAGGGTCAAGTGGGGAGCTCGATGCTAGAGGATCAAGTATGCCGAGTGAAGTTGGAGATGATCTCAGGAGTGCACGAGGAGATAGAGCAAGACATGAACGGATGGATGATCGAGACAATGTGACGGTCAAGTCAGCGAAAGGGAGGCCAGTGCAAGTGATCAGGCAGCTCGAGGGGATCGATAGAGGGAGAGACTTGCTGGCGGTCGAGTTCGCGGATTGGCGTCACATGTCAGCGATCAAGGAGGCTTTGTCGGTTTTTGCTGAAAACCATCGCATCAGAAAATGTTTTTAATTCCAGCAATTAGGAGTTTATTTTTTCTGTTTAGTCGTCTAGATTAAGTGTAATCTTTTAGTATTTTTCGGAATTCTTAATTCTGAAAAATATTAAAAGAATAGGGTCAATGATGTAATAAATTAGGAGCACACGTTAATGTATTTTTCAGAATTTGTAATTCTAAAAATTCATTATGTCAATTAGGTAATTACCTAGAACTTTAACCCTAATACCATTTTGGAGATTTCCTTAATGGACTCGCCTATATAAAAGACTCCATGCCCAAGGGTTAGGGGACTTTTTAGCTGTCAGTTTTGGGGGCTAACAACCACAAACCATTTAGAATTTTTGCTGTCAATTTCATCTTGTTTGCTGTGCCTTGAATCTATTTTATGCTCCTATAGCTTATGTAGGATCTAACACAGGAACTAGCGCATTACCACGTAAGTGTCCTAGCGCTAGGAACAGAGGTTCAACTTTCTGGATTCATTTTTTGCGACGATCTTTGAGCATTTTTGGTGCAGTTTTTAGATCTGAGTTCTTCACAACTTTTGTTATCCAAGTTTCTCGGGTTCTATTTTTGAAGTTTGCAAAAGTTTTTGACCACTACTACATATATTTTTTCTGTCCTACAAAGTGCCTAAAAAGTTCTAGAAAATATCTGATTTCTGCTGGTTTTCTCTGTTCTTGGTTGTGCTGTTCACGAGTTCAACCAATTGTTCATCCTGTCTCTAAAGCGCTTGATGTATTCAGAAACACTTTCGCTAGATTTTTGCTTAATCGTCGTGAGGTGTGATAGCCTAAGCTTGGTCTCGCCTGTGTAGAAATAATCATGAAACTTCTGCTCTAGCAGAGCCCATGTCTGGACGGAGTTCGGCGGGAGCGCCGAAAACTAGGTGAATGTGGTGTCGGACAATGATAAGGAAAATAACCTGAGTTTCAATGCGTCTAACCCGCTAGCTTAGCCACATTGTGCTAAAAATTGGCTAATGTGTTCTAATGTGGATTTACTACCCTCGCCATCAAATTTTGTGAAATTTGGGACTCTATAACTGCGAGGGTACGGAATGGTATCGAAGTGGTCAGGATATGGTTTCCGATAAACCCTAGCTCTATCCTGAGGTGTAAAGCCGATGCATTCCCTAAATAGGGTGAAAATACGTTCCTCGATATCGTCGTGGTCTAATGCTTGTGCGCGTCTTTCATGTGGTGGCGGGACGCGTGGCGGTGTATCGGCATGCTCTGGCCCATGTTGTGGTGTGGGAGTGTGCAGTGCGAGCGGCGGCGGCAGAGCAGGTATGGGCGCAGGCGGCGGCACTTGATAAGCTGGGTTTGCCTATCCATAAGCGTAACTATGTGTTTCGGCTGTGGATGATGTAGCCGGAAATGTGATGGTTTTTCCAGTATTGCCATTGATTCTACTATAAATATGTTGTGCTGGCGGAATACTAGTGATTGGTGCTGGTGAATTGGCCTCAGTAAAACCGAATCTTCAAAATACTGCTGCCACTTGCGAGACAACTGCGGGTTCTAGTTTGTTGGCTAGCGAGGCGCTAACCGCTTGATCAATAGATGTAGCTATTCTACGGTCGACTTGTGAGGCAGATAAAGGGGGTGATGATGGGCGTACCTAGGTTAGGTTGAGGTTGTCGCGCATGACGAAGCCCGAGCGTGTCTTTATGCAGTCCCTGAGCATCAGCTCTTCGAGTTCCTTTTTCTTCGCTTCAATCTTTGCTCGGTCTTCCTCAGATGTGTCTACCATGGTGGGCGTCATAATGTTGTGGTCGTTGATGTCCGTGCCCCCCATAGTGTTCATCGGCGATGTGGTGGATGTAGACATAGTATGGTACCCGCTGCTAATGTAGAGGTAGTAGTCATGGTTGGCGTTGTCCCCAGCGGAGTCGCCAAAAAGTGTGTTGACGCAGAAATGCGCCCCTGCACTTGGGCCAGTTCGACGTCCAAAAGTATCGCAACGATACCGACACCACGTTCTGACTACCCTGGATAGTGACAAGGGATTTGGAGTCACCAGGCAATCAGATAAATAATTGATATTTCAATCCAATTGGCCAAAAAGTACTAGTAACAATGTAAACAATAACAAAATGATTAAAATACCTAGAATTGGCCAATTCGGAGGCCGATTCAGAGTTATAACGAAGATTGTTCGAAGGGTCCCTAGGGCACCTTCGGCCTCATGCCCGGTCGGAACAGAGGTACAGCCTCGGTCGGACTAGAGGACTGCAAAGGGGCTCCGGGCGGAGTCCCGAGGGCAACTGCGAAGGGTGGCTCCGGCGGTCTGACCGGTGAAGTATCTTTGGTCAGACCGACAAGGTGAACTCCGGTGCGCAGGCTTCGGCAGAGGCTCCGGCGTGGAGCAATGCGAAGGGGCTTTGGGCGCAACCTCCAGACTTTGGCACAGCGTGGGGCGGAGGGCCCCAGTCGGACCGGCGAAGTGCCATCGGTCTGACCGGCTATTGCCGACAACGGCATGACGAGGTCCGGTCAGACCGGGATCTCAACGCCAGTCGGACCGAAGTAACAGATCGGATCTGCCAAACTTCGGTAGTCCAAGCAAACGATCTTCAATCGCCTCCAAACTTTGCAGAGGTGTTTAGGAAGGCAATTGATCTGCAAAAACACCCAAAGATCAAATACAATTCGGCCAAGGGGCCGAATTACTGAGTAGGGCGATAAAAACTGATAAAAAGGATAGCAATCCGTTACGTGGATTAACGGAAGGTTCACAAGTGAACCAGCAAGGGTTACCATGATTACGAACGTGACAAATGGAGGGCTTTCAAGCAAACCCACGAAGATGCGGGAAGTAAAGAAAATAAACGCGATTCAAAGCTAGGGCTTTGGATTTTTTGGATTGGAGAGAGAGAGCTTTGAATCGGCCTTGCCCCTAATATTTATAGGGGGTGGGCTGGTTATCCCTGGCTAGAGATAGAGTAAGATGCAGCCAAAACTCTGTTAGGATAAGATTTGGGTAAAAATAGCTCGAATCCTCCTCGGATCCATATTCTGAACCGTGGTCGGCCTGACCGAGCCCATGTGTCCGGTCTGACCGGACCTGGCCGGTTGGACCGGCCTACCATAGCTGGTCAGACCGACATTTTCTAGGTTTGACACATTTTCGGTCAAAAATACCATTTTCAGTATTTGCCTAGTTTGACCATTAATGCCATTTTTTGCTATAAACACATGCCCCCGTGCCTTTTAGCAAATTTAGTGAGCTAAAAGCATGACAGGCCTTGGGCGATACTTTTAATATCGACCTTTTAACACTTCAAGCGTCTTGCCATACACTTGGGAATTTTTTTTCAAATATCTACCATTCAAAGCCATTCGAAATCGCTCTCCTTGTAAAGACTCTAGGACATATGCATTGCCTGGAGCGATTTCGACTACCTTAAAAGGTCCTTCCCAACTAGGTGACGATTTACCAAATTTTGAACTCCTAGTGCCTAATGGCAAAATCGTTTTCCACACCAAGTCATTGATTTGAAACGATTTTGCCTTGACCATCTTGTTGTAGGCCCTAGCTACTCTTCTTTTATCTTTCTCTATTGCCTCTAGAGCCTTCAACCTCTTATCGGCCACTTCTTCTAAATTATCCTTTAGAAGTGTATCATATTCGTCGACTAATAAGCCATCTTGCTTAATAAATCTAAGTGAGCCAAGATCCACCTCTACTGGTAGAACGACTTCTTGTCCATATACTAACTCATATGGACTGACTTTAGTGGCACCCTGCCTTGCAACTCTACTAGCCCATAGAGCTTTAGAAAATACCTCATGCCACCTCTTTGGAAATTCTTCAATCTTCTTCTTGATTAGTTTAATCATAGTTTTGTTACTAGACTCGGCCTGACCATTGACCTGAGCATAATGTGGGGAAGAGTTTACCAATTTGATCCCATAGTATTCGGCAAAGTCCCTCACCTCTTTAGCAACAAACAAAGTACCTTGGTCAGTAGTGAGAGTTTGGGGAATGCCGAATCTGTGTATAATGTGTTTCAAGATGAAATCAATTACCTCGTTATGAGTCATGTTCTTGAGCGGAACGACCTCAGTCCATTTGGTGAAGTAATATGTTGCCATCAACACGAACCGATGCCCTTTTGAAGATGGAGGATGAATTTGGCGATGAAGTCTAAACCCCATCCTCGGAACGACCTTGGTTTGATAATAGGATTAAGCATCGATGCAGGTGCTAGCTGAATATTGCCAAACTTTTGACAAGCTTCACACCCTCTATAGTATATAAAATAGTCTTCAGTCATAGTAGGCCAATAAAAACCCACCCTTTTGAGCATCTAACTCATTTTCGGGGCCGACTGGTGGGTACCGCAAAGCCCTTCATGAACTTCTCCTGCAGCAACTCTAGCTTGATCGGAGTCCAAACACTTCAAAAGTACTCCATCGACAGTTCGACGATACAACATGTCATCAAGTAAAACAAATTTGAACGCTTGTCGCCAAACCTTCCGATCAACCCTTTGACTCGGGTTTCTTAAATATTGGACGATCGGGATCCTCCAATCGTCCTTGCTGATCAAAGGATCAGTGGTCAAATTCCCACCAGAATTGGCCTCCAGATCTCCCATTTGGACCTGCCCCCGAGTGCTAAACCCTCTTGACAACAGTCGGTCGGGCCGACCATGTTGGCCCAGTTCAACCGGCTATTGTCGGTCGTCTAGAACGGGTCGGTCTGACTGTCCTGACATGGTCGATCGGACCGAGAATGCAAGGGCGGTCTGACCGTGCATACAAAGCCAGTTAGACCGACATCAGCACTCTCGGGTGCTACATCGTCTTCAAGCATCGACTTTTCTCGTGTGCAGAATTTACCTTTCCTAATTTGATAGCCTGATGCTTGTTGAGCCAAGTCATTTGCAAGTGAGTTGGCCTCTCTAGATACATGAGTAATCTCAAAATCATTAAAGTTAGCAATTAGGTCTAAACACTTATCCAATTAGCTATTTAGTAGACCGTTAAAACATTGAGCAAGCTTGGCTACTTGTTGCACAACTAATAAAGAATCACCATATGCATGAACATATTTCACACCCATCGAGTTTAACAACTCGAGACCTAGCAATAGGGCCTCATATTCGGCTTGATTATTAGTTGAATGAAAATCTAGATGGGCCGAGGTCTCAAAGTGCATACCACTTGGTGATACGAGCACCACTCCAACACCTTGGCCATTTTTGCAAGCCAACCATCGAAATAAAGTTTCCATGGTAATACTTCAATCAAAGCAACTTCATCACCCCAATTGACGTCTACATGGTGATCTACTATAAAATTAGCAACGACTTGGCCATTCATGGCTCTCAATGGTTCATAAGCCAAATCATATTCAATTAACGCATACGCCCACTTGCCGATTCTACCACTTAGAATCGGCTTTTGCAACATGTACTTTATGAAATCCGTTTGTCAAGTGACAACACATGTGCTAGGGAGAAGATAGTGATGCAATTTGGTACACGCATAATAGAGGGATAAACATAAACGCTCCACAAACACATACCTTGTCTCAGCATCCAGAAGTCGACGACTCAAGAAGGTGATGATGTACTCTCTTCCTTCAATGTC
The DNA here is from genome assembly GCA_019279435.1 of Zizania palustris. Lineage (NCBI taxonomy): Eukaryota > Viridiplantae > Streptophyta > Magnoliopsida > Poales > Poaceae > Zizania > Zizania palustris. The sequence continues at coordinate 16,876,452 of JAAALK010000288.1, forward strand.
TTGAGTCAATATGGCTCCAATCACACTCCCCTCCGTGGCAATATAAAGCCGAAACGGGATCCCGGCCTTCGGCTCCCTTACTACTGGTGGCGTCGATAAGCACTCTTTGATTTTCTCAAAGGCGCGTTGCTGGCTTGCCCCCCAAGTGAACTCGACTTCATTTTTTAGCCGAAGTATCGGGACGAAAGCATCAATTTTGCCAGACAAGTTAGATATAAAGTGTCGCAAATAATTAACCTTGCCTAGCAGTTTTTGCACATCTTTCTTGCATGTTGGCACCACACATCCTATAATTTTCTCAAGCCTCTTAGGATCGATTTCAATGCCTCTTTCATGAATCATAAATCCCAAGAACTTACCTGCCGACACGCCAAAAGCACACTTGAGCGGGTTCATTTTTAAGCCATACTGGCAGATTCTTTTGAAAGCAACTATTAAATCGGCGAGGTGGTTCTCCATAGCGTACGATTTGACCACAACATCATCTATGTAAACCTCTAACATAACTCCTAGCAAGTCATGAAAGATTAAGTTCATGGCATGTTGGTATGTGGCGCCAGTATTCTTTAAACCAAACATCAGTACTACCCACTCAAACAAGCCGACAAAACCGGGGCAGCGAAACGCCATTCCAAAAACGTCATCTTTGGCGATAAAGATTTGATTATAACCAGCGTTGCCGTCGAGAAAACTTAGTACCTTGTGTCCCAAGGTATCGTTGATTAACATGTCGGCTATTGGCATGGGATACTCATCTTTCGGAGTGGCTTTGTTCAAATCCCTGAAATCGACGTAGATGCGGATCTTCCCACTCTCTTTCTTCTCGACAGGCATGATGTTAGCGACCCATTCCACGTACCTGCATGGCCTAATCACTCGATCGCTCATCCTTGTCAATCACTCATCACAAAGACAGAAACCATAGTGTGACCCCACTTGGTTTCACATAGGTCCTAGGAGCCAAATTCCTCATACGCTTGCAATGCCCACACCTTTAGTGGAATGGATTACCATGTTAGGAAACTCATGGTGATGCTAATCCCACTCAACACCTCGTGTCGAAGCCACAACACCTCGATAGCCAATACATGAACCTCATCTCGTCTAGAGTAGTTGTCCTAGCTTCTCTACCACTTAGAAACCTTCGGATGGTGATTGACTACAAGGGAAGGGTTGGCATGAGATTGGCGGTGTAAAACCAGTACACAATCCAATCCATGTTCAAGGTGGCAAACAGCATATCCAGATACTTCGTCACCCTTTTCCCGTGTAGCTCAAGAACCACACCACCAACCATGTCTCGCTCCACCACACAACGGAGACAAAAAAAGTATTGTAAGAGGCCTAGTGGGGTTTCACCCCTAAGTATGCCTCACACAGATGGATGAAGACCTACATTTGGAGGACGGATCATGGTCCTTGTTGGTCAGGGTAACTTGGTAGTAGTGGAGGAGTCCGTGGAGGAAAGGGTGAGTAGGAATCGCAAGCCTACGAAGGACAAAGGACTCGAAAAGTACCACCTCATCGCTCGCCAGCTTGGGTGGCGCTCCCCATTGCCACCCACCATTCTAAAATAGATTAGGCCAGCAGAAACAACAATGCCTTAAGAGCGGAGAGCCTCGCCATCAATAACTACCACTATTTCCATCTAGTAGGTACATTTGAGATGCTGGAAGCCATAGGCGGTGGCAAGAATAGTAGTGGATAGCACAATAATAAGAAGGAGAACGACATGCGCTAGGTTTTGAGCAGAAGTTATAGGCAAAAGTTTTGAGCAGAAGCAAAAGAAAGAAGGTGGTTTAAGTAAGAGCATCATCGCTACTATGATGTCAGCCACAATCGTCGTAGGGTGGCTCACAGTTCTCCCTTTAACACCAATGGTAGATAGGAACCGAACTGTCTCACGATGTTCCAAACCCAACTCACGTACCACTTTCATCGGCGAATAACCGAACCCTTGGGACCTTCTTCAACCTCAGGATGTGATGAGTTGACATCGAGGTGCCAAACGACTCCGTCGATAAGAGCTCTTGGGAGTCATCAGCCTGTTATCCCCGGCGTACCTTTGATCCGTTGAGAGAGAGAGCCCTTCCACACGGGACTCCCGGATCACTATTTTGACAACCGCATATTCCTCACAACTACGCTAATGTTTGAGTTCAAAAGCAACTAGTGAAGCTCATGACATTTGAGTTCCCTGGGAGCATTGGGGCTCACGTGCTCAAGGCCTTACATACTCGGGGGGTCATGGCTCGAGAATTAAGTGCTTGGGAGCAAGGTCTTGGGGGCTCAAGGTCGGTTACGCCCCAAGTCTCATGTGCTCAGGACCTGAGGAGCCATGGTGAGACCGTGGGCCTCATGGCTCTTATATGATGACTTATTATCAATGGAGAAGAGAAGATGAGTAAGCCCTCTAAGGGGGGCACTTTGAAGGAGAGCTCCGAAGGGAGGCACTTCGAAAGAAGAGAACTTGTCGTGGCTTGGTTGTGTGACTCAGGTATACAGACAGGCGATCGTTGGGATGAGAGAGTTGTGGGGTTGTGGTAGTCCAATCCGGGTACACGGCACAAGGGCGGAAAGTGACTTACTGTGGCGTTGGCCAGTGTGACTCATGTAGACGGACGATCAATTGCTAGGCTGAAGGAGTTGTGGTGTCATGGTGGTCCAATTTGGGTACACGGTGTAAGGGCGGCAAACGCTTTGGCAGTTTTGGCTCAAAATCATTGACCACATCAACTATGCACTTAAAGATCAACGAATCAGATATGAAGCCATGAAAGTCATGAAATCAGAGCATCAGATAAAATATATAGATTTGATGATTTTATCTTTTTGCTCTTTGGACTTTGAGTTTGTATTTTGACCCTAGGGGCATTTTAGTAATTTGTCTTGAGTACTTAGACTATATATATGGATGTAGCCCTTAGGGTTAGGGTTAACAATTTTGGGGAAATTAAATTTCAATCCAAAAATATTTTCTTTTCTCCTCGTGTTCCGGCGGTTGGTCTTCTTCTTTCTAGAGTTGTTGCCGCCGTTGTTTTCTTCGGCCTACCTGTCGTCGACTACCACTAGCACGCATTTCTCGACCGCTATCCCAAGTCGATGCCTGGTTTCTCTCCACCAGCTTTCATGTGGTCAGGCACCCAAGGGCTGGCCATCACCTGTGGTCATGCGCGTGGCTTCCTGCCATCTCATGAACAGCGACAACGCCAAGCCTGAGGCAAGCAGACGCTTACGCCTGTGTTCATGCAGGTGCTCTGCTAGACCAACCCATTTTCATCCACGGGCTTTTGATTGGCAGCCACTATTGGCTTTCTCTGCCTAGCACCTAGACGGAGTCGCGTGCATCCCCAAAGCAAACTCAGTCGATGCACCCTGGACAACACCATTGCCCCTACGCTTCTCCTATCTCGTGCACAAGGGAGACCACACCCGGCCACGCAGCGTCGATGACTACACGCACTTGTCCTGTTCACAAGGGCTCGTAGTCCAAGGTGCATCGATGACCTATGCGAGAACACATAGCCAATTTTCTCTTTGCTTCTGAAGGTAAGTAGGTAAGTGTTTTTACCTTGCAATTATTTAGTTCAATGAAATACCTGTAAACTTGTTGTGCTTGTAAAATGCTTGAGGAAATGCTCATTTGATTTGATATAATTTCTGCATGACACTTGTTTGATCAAATGTCTTTGGGATGTATGTCAACTATTTGATGGAATGATTTTGGAGTAAATTTCATCTTGTCCGTCAAGGGTTTGATTGTATATCCACTTGAGTTTTGAGGATATTTCTTCATGTTCATTAAGTGATCGGACTATTGTCTTTGAGTGATTTGTTGTAACACCCCAAATTTTCAAAACAATAAATATATTGTTAAATTCAATTTCTTGGAATTATTATTTCAGAAATTACTTTTAATTTCCTTTTATACCCTTTTGAACTACAACATAGAGTAGGTGATCAAATTAGGAGGTGAAACTTTTTGTATATGATCCTAAGACCAAAGTATAATTTTGAGAATTTTTATAAATTTTTATCAACCTTGGAAGTAGCCCTAATAGTTTAATCTATTTTCTGGAATTATTTTTATTCAGAAAAGTATTGGAACAGTAATGGGCTCCTCTCCCTCCCTTCTCTCTCTCCCGGCCGGCCCAGCCCGTTACCGCGCTCACCTTAGACTGACAAATGGACCCACCTGTCGGCGCCGAAACTTTCCCCTCGCGCGCGCACCCGACACCGCGGCCCCACCCGTCAGCCTTCCCGTTCGCTCGCTCGCGCTCACTGGCCAGTGGCCCCCGCCTGTCAGTTTCGCCTTCAACCTCCCGCCGTAGCCCCCAAATCGCGCCGGCCGACGACCCCGCCTCGGATCCACCTCGCTGGCCCCTCCCGCATTAAATTGGCGCCATTAACAGCCCCCCGCGCTCGGCCGACCATTTCCCCGCTTTAACCCTCGCGTTTACGCCACGGGATCGCCGCTCCGCGTGCATGGCCGAGCCATCGCCGGCGAGTAAAGGCCCTCGGCCGGTTTCCTTGCATGCGAGCCCTCCCCGGTGTCCTATTTAAGCCCCCAGCCTGAGCCGCGTCTGACCCCCACGCTTAATCGCCTCGAGAACGAATAGAGCACTCGCAATTCGCTTTTTAGCGCACACTCTCTGATTCACCTCCAGCCACTGCTCGCCGTCGCACCGGACCACCTCCGCCCGTGCCTCCGCCACCAACGTGACCGCGAGAACGACCCCGACCTCGGTCACCCCTCCGCCGACGTCGAACCCCGCCGGATCGCCGTCGCCGCCAAGGACCCGAACGCCTCCACCGCCTACGCTCGTCGCCGGCCTCGCTCCGTCGACCCCGGACCACCGCAACGGTACCCTTTTGTTCCCCTCGATACCCCCTTTCCATTTTTAGCTCTAGCTAGACTAGATAGCCCTCGACCTCGCCGGAATCGCTCGCCGTCGTACCACCGGAGTCGGGGAAGAAGGGGTACTTTACCCCCCCGACACGCACTGTGCCGGATTTAATCCTGGCCGTGCGATCCAGATCCAACGCTCGGGTTAAATCTTCTGTTCGGTTTAATCCTGGCCGTCGGATCTGAGCGAAGCGGTACGGTGCGATCTCGTGCGTCCATCTGTATTTAAAACCCGCGTTTAATCCCGTGCGTCCACGTGGTACCGGTTCGAACGTTTTAATCCTAGCCGTCCATCGCGACTTACGCGTCCCGCCCCGCCCTCGCGCGTCGGATCTGGATCCGACGGTCCAGATCGACCCGGCGCACGCGCACAGTGCGCGGGTTCACCGTGGGCCTGGCTCACCGTGGACCCGAGAGGTTTAAAATTTGAAAATAAATTCCAGAAATGCTTTTAAACTTGTAAAATTCATATCTAATGCATTTGGACTCTAAAAATTACCATTCCAATTTTAGAAAATTCATAAAATTATTCTCTACATGTTTATGCAATAAAAACAGTAGGTTTATTTTGACATTTTTATGTTTATCCAAATAATTATTCAAAAACCTTTAGGATTAAAATATGGATTAAAATATTTAAACTTCAGAAAAATTTATATTAATTTCCTTTCTGTCCATTCACTGAAAACCACCAAGTTGACATGAACTTTTCATTTCACACTTATTTGAGAATTTAATATGACAATAATCACATTTAAACATTTGTTTTCTAAAAAGGACAACCCTTCATTTTAATCCTTTTAAAATTATTTGTAAAGTTCAGAACCTTAACCTTTGAATTTATTTATTTATAATCAAACCAACTTTAACCTATATGCTTGTAATGTAATGTTATATGGTTTGGTTGAATGTTGTGCTCTTTTGTTTTAATCTTTATATTAAAAAGACTACGACGTCGCCGAGGAGCCGGAGTACTTTCCCGAAGTCCCTCCCTCTCCCTTTGCTGAACAAGGCAAGTCACCAAACAATTCTTTTGAACATATTGAACCCATGTTTGAATTGATTATCGCTAAAACACATAGGTTATGTATATGCATTAGTCAAATGAACCCTTACATTATATTTATTTAGGATCCCCCGACCTTAATGTGCAACCCAAGCCATGCTATCTCGCCTAACCTCCTTGTCACCATATGATCAATGATATTAGCTAGTGTCCAATGTATTGACACGGCCGCTATAGGATAAAAATGAGTCGTAGCAAAATGGTTCTATTATATGATCCCCGTTGCTTCTTATCCTTGGAAATTCCGTTGGTGATGAGTCATGGTTGTGAGTGTATGCATGGTGGGTTCCGGGTGCAAGCTAGGGCATTGGTCAGTCACACCCGGGGCACTATAAGGACCGGTCTGAGGGATCCGTTGCAATACACTTACGTACTAACCACAAGTCTAGTGGGTAAGTCCTAACTAAGGTATGGGTTGTTCCAAACCGAGGCCACCATTTGGAGATGGGTCAAGTTGCACCTGCGGGTGACTTGTACCAATGTGGCGCAAAAGGGGGTGCGACGTTAGCCGGGATGCGGCCCGGCGCGCCGGCGAAACCTAGAGCGGGTGGTTATCGCTTGGAACATCTCATATTGAGGTTTTGGCACGAGTTCCCGTGAAATGGGTCATCTCGTTGAGATGAGTGCGTGCCTTGTGGGTACAGTAGTACATCTCTGATCAGAGTCTTAAATCTTTTCGAAAAGCCGAGCCCACGGTCAAGGGCGGGTTGCGTGACATCCCCCAGTTAGTTTACTTTGGATATGATTGTGCATGATGAATTGACATGTAAGGACCGTTGTGCGAGGAGGTAAAACGTACTCCTCGAGTTAGTTGATGTTGATGATGTTCATATTTACTTTCCGCATGATTAAAAATATGATTACACTAAATGCCATAACTGCAACTGCTTTATTCCGCATTGTTAGCCTTTATCCTTCCTTGTTTATTGTCCTGCATTATTATTTGCATTTGCGGTGGCTTGTTGAGTACTTTTTGTACTCATACCTGTTGGACCCCACAGAGGATGCTTATCTTGAAGACGGTCTGGAGTAGCGACCCAGTCGAGAAGAAAGATCCTGAAGAAGACGTTCGTCATGCCGCTGTTTAATTATCTTATTATCGTTTTTATTAAAACAATGTTGTAATAAATATGGTCTGCGTACCATGGATTTTATCGTATGTACGTTGTCGCATGATGAACCTCTTGTATTATTGTTTTTCTATGGAAATTCAATAATGTCTCGATTTTGATAAATCGGGGCGCTACATTTGTGCTTACCTCTTTTCATAGGACATTTGTGACACTTTTGAAGGCATCTTTGTCTGAACTATTTTAAATGCTTCTGATCTCTCAAACTATCGCTTCATGTCTTAACTGATAGGAGAGTGATACCATTTATTTTGGAGATTTATGAAATTTTAATTTACGTCCATTCACCCCCCTCTAGTCGCTACTCTCGGTCCTACAAGTGGTATTAGAGCTTGGTTAGTATTTACATTCCTTAATCGGTTCTAACCCAAGTTAGCGACTTTGAGTTTGTCAGGGAAGGTCCCGTCCCTTGAGGCCTATGGCTATAATTATTAGAATACTCGCATGCGAGCTTATTTGTTGAGCCAGGGATCAGACATTTGGGACATATGTGTTCATGCTACTTTCACTGTTCATCCTCTTGTTGCGCGATCTACTGTGGTAATAGTCGATGAGCATGAAAACAACAACAAATCAGTGAACATTCTCTTTTCTGGTTTAGGTCCCACTGAATTTGAGCGTGTGAGCCATCTCAACATTGCTTGAGATATCTGGGCTACCCTCCAGGCACACCATGAGGGGCAACTTAGGTCAAGGCTCAGCTTTATTAGACCAACCGACGCGAGTATGAAAATTTCTCACAGAAGCGAGGTGAGCCTGTTAGTTGAGGACTTGTTTGATCGTTTTCAATTGATCATCAACAAGCTTCGTGTCAACAAGGCTGAGTTTGATCAGTTGGTGGCAGACCATGAATACGCTCTCAAGGTTCTTCATATCTTAGATCCTAAGGTCTGAGAGGTTAAGGTATCCTCTATTATTGAAAGTGTTGGTTACGACACCTTAACAGTCGTAGAGCTTTTTAGTAAACTCATGACCTTTGAGGTTGATATCTAGTTGAGATCAAATCTCGCTATATCTAGCTCCAAGAGCTTGGCCTTTACACCACAATTGATACTCACTCCTCTCTTAGTTGTGCTTTCTCTTCTCTAATGTCTATCACTGAAGAACAACTTGAGACCTTGGGAGATGATGACCTCTGCCTCTTAAACAACCGCGTTCGACATGTGTATGACAAGAGGATAAGCAAGAGGTCCGGCGATAATCCTAGGTGTTTTGAGTGTGGCTATCCATTCCACTTCATCACCGATTGCCCCAAGCTAAACTACCACAAGAAGAGCACCGATGATGGCTCTAGCAAGAACGACTACTCCAAGAAGAAGCCCAAGTCAAAGTTCTTTCGGAGAGCCTTGAAGGATCTTCAGCAAGAGAATAGGAGGGACAAAGATTTCTTCACTGAAATTGAAGGACAACTCTCTAGCCACTTTTCATATTCTTCTTCCTCTTCATCAAGAAAGGGAAGAAGAAGGACATGGGTGATCTTACTGGCCTTTGCTTCATATCCAACAATGGCAAGCATAAGCACAATACTCGACATCAGCACCACAACAAGTCTTGTAAGAACTTTTGCAATATGTCTCTTGAGGAGAAGAATGACAATAGCAGATTTGACAATAACTCCGACCACGATGAGAAGGTAACTTCATATGAGATTAAGCTTTATAAAATTCTTAAGGAAAATATTCATGAGTTGAAGTATCAGGACAAGCTGCTTAGGAAAGCTAAGAAGAGGATATATGAGCTTACTAGTGAGCTTGCTATTGTAAATAGCAGGATTGAGAGTCTGACATCCACTACCACAGAAACACACATTAGTGACGGGTCATAACGTACATTAGTGACAGGCATGTCTTCCATCACCCTTATCGTGTCAGTAATATGGCATCAATAGTGATGGATAAACACCTATCACTAAAGAGTCGACCTCAGTCCAATGGGCTCACCTGTAATGCCTCTTTGGTGACGGGTGACAGTTATCACCCATTACTGATGTAACGGTTGATAACTGTCACCCGTCACTAATATTATGGTCATTTCAAAAAAATAATGTATTCATCAGTGACATGCGACCATTGTCACATGTCACTGATGTTTTCATTAGTGACTGGTGATTATTATCACTTGTCACTAATATTATGGTCATTTCAAAAAAAAAGGTTGCAGCCAGGATTTGGCAATCATTTAACACATGCAACATCAAAAGCACATCATAGACAATACATCACAAAAGATTCATTGCCAAATGTGTAGCCCATTTATTAACTTCTATCTCGTTATCTCGAAGAAATGGCTAAAACAATGAGTGAAACAAGACAGTTTCATGGCTACTAACTATAAACCTATAGATAAAACGAAGAGCGACACAAGATGATCGCATGACTTTTGAATACTATCTACCCTATAGCTATATCAAGAGCTTGTATAGTATCTTGAAGCCCCTATAGCTATATCCAAAGCTTATATAGTGTCTTCCAAGCTTGTAGCATGGCCAGCAGAAGCCCAGTGGGTAGTATAGGAGCCCCACCAGCTATGCGTAGCAGGAGCACCTACCGGCCATGGGTAGGAGCACCACCACGATGAGTCATGCCAACTTCGAGGGCGTTATCTCGAAGAAATTGGCTAAGACCATCAATTATCTCAGAGAAATTGGCTAAAAGCAGTATGTCAGGATACCCTGTAACAATGGTGGCAGAAGTTAGCTAGTTAGACAAAAAATGGCGGAAGTTAGACAAAACGAGGAAGAGGACAATGACGAACCTTGGGAGGAGGAGGATGCAACCATGGTGACGGCGAGTAGGGCGGCCACGCATGCCGACATGACATGTGACCAGGCCAGGAGCATGACGAAGCCGCCGACGGCGACAGGAGTGTTAGGGTATGGTTGCAGGAAATGAAAGCCCAACCCTAGGTACTCGCCAATTTATAGGTGGGAGGAGTCATCAGTGACGAGTGCACATTATGACCCATCACTGATGATGGCGGCAGTGGGAGTGTTAGGGTTGCAGGAAATGAAAGGCCGACCCTCGATACCCGCGTAGGAGGAGTTATCAGTAACGGGTGCACATTATGACCCATCACTAAATCATCATAAGTAGATTTTACCTCATTTTCATCGATGTAGAGTTCATCCTCTCTAGAGCCTACCATGGCACATGCCATAAGACATATTCTAGTGAGATCATTATTTTTGTCTTTGGCTTCATCTTCACTTACATCACTCATCGATTCCACGTCACTCATATCAACTTGATTGAGGGAAACAAGGACTCGATGCATGTCACGCCCAGATTTAATAAATCCGGACTTTTATTGAAATTCCATAGAAAATCAATAAACCAAGACGTTCATCATGCGACCACGTACAATACGAGCAATCATTCACGGTTCGTAGACCGTATTAGTACAAAAGTGAATAAAGGTGAAGAGAAACTAATAAAACAAAGGGTCCTAGATGAACGCCTCCTTCCAGTCTCACCTTGACTGGGTCGCTACTCCAGACCTTCATCCTCCTCGTAGTAGACGGGCTCTGGTGGTGTAAGTCAACGGGGGTGAGTACAAACGTACTCAGCAAGCCACCAGATGCAAATATAATGTAGAGTAATAACAAGGGAGATAGTGGCTAATTTTGCGGAAGAGCATAATTTGTAAAGCAATTAAATGTGATCAATTTATTAGTACTGAAATGTAAACATGTGTATGCATCATCATATTCTAACTCGAGGGGTACAGTCAGCCCACCCTCGCTCAACAGTCCTTACATGCCATGAATAACTTAACCATTCAAACAATAGTAAACTAACTGCGAGAAGTCACACAACCCGCCCTTGACCGTGGGCTCGGCTTTTCGAAAAGATTAAATACTCTGATCAGAGGTGTACCACTGTACCCACAAGGCACGCACTCATCACTTACACCAAAGTGTAACGAGATGACCCATACCACGGGAACTCATGCCAAAACCTTCCATATGGTCCTCCTCGACCCGACAGCACCCTCTTATGGGTTTTATATGGTGCCCCGACGTGTCGAGCCAACACCATAGCCCCCTTGAGCCACGTCGGTACAAGTCACCCGCAGGTTGCCCCTTGCCCCCTCCACTATGGTGCATCGAGTCGGATTGTTCCATACTTCCAGTTAGGACTTACCCATTATACTTGTGGTTAGTATGGAAGTGCTTTGCAACAGATCCCGCAGATCGGTCCTTATAGTGCCCCGGGTGCGACCAACCAATACCCTAGCTTGCACCCGGAACCCACCATACTTATAACATAGCCAACTCCAACAGAGTCCAGAGACGAGAATAACGGGGAAATACATATAGCAGAATCCATCTATCTACGACTCATTCTTTTTATCCTATAGCAGCTGTGTCGGTACATTGGACACTAGATAATATAATATTATAGAGTGACAAGGAGTTTAGGCTCAATAAGCATGGCTTGGGTTTACACACAAGGACGTGGATCTAATAAATATAGTGTAGGGCTTGATATTTGACTAATGCAATATTATCCTATGAGTTATAGCGATAATTTATCAAAACATGGGCTCAATGATGATCAAAATGGGGGTTGTGACTTGCCATGATCAGCAAATGGGGAAGGTGGAACCTTGGGATAAAACTCCGGCTCCTCGACGAACTCGTAGTCTTCTCGATACGGAAAAATAAACATAGCATTCAATAAACAAATAAATATCACAAAACAGTAAGCATACAAGTTTTAGGGGTTTTATTAGGTGAATTAAAGTTTTATTATTCTGAAGTTATGTGAAAAACATTAAAGATTAATTTTCAAGGCTTTTCCCAATTCTTTTTTTGAATTTACAATTTTATTCCCTAAGGGGTTTTTATTGGTTTAATTAATAAGAATATTTTGGGCAACAGTGACATACTGTTTTTATGGCATTACTGTGTAGAGAATAAAATGCTGAATTTAACAAAATTTGAATGGTGAAATTTGAAGTTAAAATGAGCAAGTTATGAATTTTGGAAGTTTAAATCAATTTTCTAGAATTTTATTTAAACAGGAAATAGGTTCTGGTCCACGGTGAGCCAGGCCCACGGTGAACCAGCGACTGTGCGCGTGGACCGGATCGATCTGGACCGTTGGATCTGGATCCAGCGGCCAGATGCGAGGCGGGAGGGTTAAGTGGGAACGGACGGCTGAGATTACAAGGCACCGAACCGGTACGCGTGGACGCACGAGATCGAGCCAGGGGTTTAAGTAATAAGCAATGGTTCAGATTTAAAGATACTGGTTTGATGAGATCCGAGGGCCTAGATTAAATCCCTTCGGGATCTAATATGTGTCGTTCGCTCGGGATTGTGCGGCTCGGATGGAATCCGGCACGGCACATGGCGCCGAGGGTATTTTACCCTTCGTCTCCGGCGACGGCGGGCTCGGGTGCGGTGGCGACGGTGACGGTGAGGGGGCTAGGCCCTAGATTTTGGCGAAAACGGAAAGAGTAGACGACGGCGGTTCCAACCGTACCTGCGACAGCGACGATGATCGACGGACGGCGACCGGCGGTGAGGGTAGACGATGAGAGGTGTTCAGGTGCTTGACGGTGACGGCGATCCGGCGGCGTACACGACCAACAGAGGGGGTGCCGAGGTAGGGAGGGCTCCGGCGGTCACGACGGTGGCGATGGCGTGGTCGGAGGAGGTCCGAGGCGGCGATGAACGGTGGCCGGAGGCGTTGCAGAGGAGAAAGCCAAAAACCAAGCGGTGGCGCTCTGGAATGCTTCGGCTAGGGCATTAGGGGTGTGGACGGAGTGCGGCGAGGGGAGGGGTTTAAATAGGGGTCGTCGGCGGCGATTGCACAAAAGGGAACCGAGGGTTTCCGATAACTCCAGCGAGCTTCTAAACTCTCGGCCAAGCTTCCTTAAGCGCGAAACCGCGTCGGCTAAAGATGGAAAGAGGGTGCCGGTGCTCGGGGAAGGTGATCCGGGGTCGGATCGGGCGAATCGAGGCGGCCGGCGGCAAGAACAGAAGGTGGGGGTCGCCGGTATGGAAGGGGAGGGATCCCCTTCCATCGGAGACGAAGCATCCGACAGGTGGCCCCCACCTGTCGGCGGGCGAACAGAAAAGGAAGGGTCGACAGGTGGGCCCTGGCGACCAGAGAGAGAGGGGCGCGCTGGTGAGGCTAATGCGTGGGGCCAGGCGGGGCGCGGGCGGGAGAGTGAGGCGGTAGGTGGCACTGACAGGCGGGTCCCGCTTGTCAGTGACTCAAGGCTGGACTGGGCCGAGCTCGGGGTAGATTGGAGGTTGAGGCCCATTAGGATTTAAAATTGTTTTCTGATTTAAAATAAATCCAGTAATTCATTTATTTGATTAAGGGTTGAATCAATGTTGATAAAAATTTGTAAAAATTCCTAAAATTATATCTTGGCCTCTAGGTTATATCATAAATTTTCCAAGTCCAAATTTAAAGTATTCCCTTCTGTTTGGCTTTATTAGGGCTCTTTTAGGATTTTATTTAATAAATAATTCCAGAAATTCTTTGAATAATATATTTCCTTTATTTTAAATCTTGGGATGTTACAATGCACCATCTACTTGTAGTTGCGGTTCTTCATCTTACCCTCTTTGGATGAGTGCTTTTTTCCTCATCCTCTTTTGAAGATTTCTTAAGTTTAGGACAATTGACATGAATATGGTTTGTCTCACCACATTCAAAGCACCGAACATGACCGCCTCATCATCTGTTTCTTACATTGTTCAATGCTTTACCAATTTTTGTAAAAGCAAAGCTAAGTCCTCCTATACAAATTGCTCGAATTTTTCATCGGACGAAGCAGTTAATGTAGATAAAGAAACACTCAAAGATGATACAAGAGAAGAGTACTCATTGAAAGGTGATGAAATACAAGCCATTGACTTAGGAGAAATCTTATGTGAAAATACATTCAATTCATGAGTTTTCAATTTTGAATAAAGAGTATCCAAAATGAGAGTAGTCATATCTACCGACTCTTGAATTTAAGTAACTTTCATCTTCCAAACCGACATATCAAGCCTACTAAGCAAATATATAGCAATTTTAGAGTCAGTATAATTAGTAGAATAAGAAGAGTTAAATGAATGGAGATTACTAAGAATTTTATTAAAGTGAGCAAAATACTCATCAAAGGTCTCACCAGATTTCATCTCAAATTTTATGTACTCTTTGTTGTACACATCTTTGTGCACTTCCTTGATTGTGGAAGAGCCTTGATGATAGGCACAAAGAGCATTCCACATCTCATGTGCAAAACAGAAATGAAAAATAAGATCAAAATCAGAATGCCCAACACATTTAATAATCAATTTTTGAGCTTTGTAATTTGCTTCAAAAGCAGTCTTTATTAGTGTCATCAACTTAATTATCAGAGGTGGATCATATGGTTGACAAACATTTTCCCAAATATCAAAACCCTATGGCATGATATAAGCCTCCATCTTTGTTTTTCAATACTAAAAGTCAATTCCATCAAAAATATAAGGCTTACGGCCCGTTTGTTTCCTTGGAAATGAAACTCATTCCATGAATAACATTCTAGATATTAGATTCCCAAAGAAAGTAATTGCTTAGAATTTGATTCAATTCAATTTTTTTGTTTGGATGCTAATGGAATTCTTTTCCATGAATCAAATTCAATATCATATTTGGATAGTTATATATGGAATTTACATTGGTGGAGATCATAGGTAACAAAATATATATAACTAAAATGTAACAATGATCACAGGTTATTTAAAAAACACATGTCATATCATCTAATCCATCATTTACATTTTCCCAGGAGCACAACAAATCAACCATCTCCACAACTTCCCTGGGAGGGCTCTTCTTACCGAGACAATGCATTCTTACCGAGACAATGCAGACGATCAATCGAACCACCCGGTTCTTGGATTGCCAAGAACCACCGGAATCATCATCAGCTCGGGATTAATCATTTCGATTCTCATCATCGATTTTTTTTTGTTGCTGCCTGATGCAAGAGGCGGTTGTGAGGCGAGCGCCGCGGCCCGCGGCGAAGTTGGAGTGCGTGCGTGCAGACGGTCAATGGCGGCGAACGGCGGTGGGGCGCTGCTGGAGCGGCGGAGCTCGGTGCGGTGGTCGCAGAGCATGGTGCTGGAGGATGACCGGGGACCGCCGGCCGACGAGGAGCACGCGTTCAGGAGCCAGGGCTCCAACGAGCCATCCAGCAGCTGGGCGCGGTCAAGATCGGTGTGGTGCTCGACCGGGATAGCGCCGCGCCCAAGTCGCGGCTCGCTAAGGATGGCGGTGAGCACGGCGGGGGCGGATCTTCCGGTAAGTCGCGACATGATCCAGACGATTCTAGGGTTCGCGACGGAGCACGTGGCGCCGGCTAGACGGAACATGATAGAGCACGCTATAGGTAAAGGGCGAGGGGATCGTCGGAGATGACGAGATCTGACCTTGCCACCGAAGGAGGAGATGGACGCTGGAGGAGGAGATGGACGCCTGCGCCGCCGTGAGAGACACATGCCTACGCCGCCGCGAGAGACACACACCGCCGCGGGAATCTGTTTCCTCGTTTTAGGGTAGGAATTGGATGCAGGCTTCTGATTCCGGCCCAAGAAATGGATGGAAAGTTAGTTTCCAATTCTAAAGTTTGCCAAACAGATCGGCCCAAGAATTAATTTCAATTCGGCCCAATTCCAATCAAACAAACAGGCCCTTAGTAGAAAACCTCTCAGATGCCATGATGATTGTTTAGATCGGTTAAGATCAAAATAAAATAGAGATCAAGCTCTCAAACCAATTGTAAGATCGAAATGCACTAACCACAATAACTGGAGGGGGTGAATGATTGCAGTACCCCAAATAATATTTGAAACTAAAACCAAATCCCAAGGGCTTTGAAAAGGCTCTAGAAATTTCTCGATGATAGAAAACAGACTGACCAAACAATGGTAAAATGAAGATAACTTTTGATCCATAATTCGGATTAATCTAAAATTTTAACACAATAAACTAGACTTCAACATGAAATTTCTTGAGTAGTTTCACTCAAATCCGAGTTTCCAATCAAAAGTTATGATCCTTGAGAGATGTTGTAACATAAAAACTTGAGAGATGTTGTAACATAAAAATAGAGCGGATGTGATCTGAAAATTAAAACCTTAATTTTAACACAATTGAAATACAAGTAATTTATCAATGAAACTTTTTAGATCTCTCTATTAATGTCCTAGGACGTTTTTGGATGAATCAATTCGAATTAACTTATGATTAAAAGAAAAATCACAAAATAAGTCAAAACGATGCAAATTGATGAACAATAAGAAGAAAGAACGTGATTCCACGCTCCTTGATGCTTGAAGATGAATCTTCATTGCATAAGTGTGTTTACAATGTGTATACAAATCACCCCTTACTAAAATCACGTCCAAAGCCTAGATGGAAGAGCAAAAGGCTAAACCATAATTTTTCTCTCTTGATCGTCTCTTCTTGATACAATTTTTGCTCTCTCCTCTAGTCTATTTATATACCCCTCATGGCTTCCACCATGAGCCATAAAATTAACAAGTTTTGGAATCCTAATCCAATTAGAAATACATATCTCTTATGAATCATCAAATCCTAACTCATTTCAAATTTGGCTCCTTTCCATATCCACATGCATCTCACGTACATCATATGGAAACCCCCCTTTCCATATTCACATGCATCTCGCGTACACCATATGGAAACCTCTCTTCACGTGTAACATCCACTAGCCCGAGCATCCTGCATGACATCCTTGATGAATCTGAACCTCCGCTCCTCCCCGAGCCTAGCTCTGATCCCGTCATCAATCACGACTTGCCCTCAAGCTATGCATTTTCTCAAGCACATGTTCTTTCCAACTTAACTCAATTAGTCCAATCCATTATAAACATTGTGTATTTCTTGAATAAACAATTTAAGCATATGATCCAACTCCAACATCAAAAACCCGAGTGATCCAAAATCGGGAATTCCGTGTGCTGAATTTTCTCGAGGGCTGGAATTCCTGGGTACTAAATTTTCTTGAGTGCTAGTTGCTAAGTGCCCAAGAAGAATGCTCAACAGCTCGACCAAAGTGTCTGACCACTCAAACCAATCAAAATTAATTTGTTCAATCATATATCAATATCAAACCAATTTATTCATCATCATTTATTAATGAGCATACACATGATTTCACAATTGAGAAACAAAATAATGAAAGGATAGTGGTACTTTAGATCATGACGACAAGTGGTACTCATACGGTGTTACTTGAGTACAAATAGAGGGAGTGTTCGTTTAAACCGCTTAAGGACTGAACTCCATAACATATGCTAATGTATTTAGTACAACTATATCAGTTGGTTATGAGGCAACATTAGGGAGACTGATGTAGTAGGGACATGCGTTGGTGCCTATGGGGCTATTTTGAGGAGCTATTAATGTGAACCTTGAAAGTATATCTAGGCTCCTAATTATTTTAGAGAATTGGTGACAATAGTGATCAAATGCTACTAACCATATTATTAAGAAATGTGAACAAGTTTCAGAAAGAAACATTGAAATATATATCTCTATCTCTTGGTTTTAGATAAGCACCCTTGGTGATCATGATTTTTGGCTTGGGTAAATTGTCCTCAAGTAAGAAACTGACAAACTGTAAATGCCAACAGATTGGAATAGTGACAAATGTGGATGCAATTGAGCGGACTATAAATGTAAAATGGACTATTTCAGTGGAAAGTGATACTGTCAAATACATGTGGGCACCAACCAAACATCATTGCTTGTAGAGGCTACTATGCTGAAGAAATGGGCTTCATGCGTCTGCCAGCGATGCTTAAGAAATGGCATGAAAAAATCAGCATGACAAGATGTGGACATAATTTATTCAGTGTGCTGGCGTTCTATAGAATGTTGCGGCTGTCGTCAAGAAAGACTAGTTTAAAAATACGAATGACAAAATATAGAAAAATTGCGGTGCACAAAGTTATTATTTTGGGAATAACAGAAATAAAAGAGTTCCTAACTCAGATTTTAGGAGACATTTTTTGAGTTGCTCTAGCCAGAAAAACAGTTCCTGCTGTCAAAAAGAGAAGCGAGAAGTCCATCGATGGGGCACGCATAGTAACGTCGGATAGTAAATGGACGGTGGATTGAGCAAGGAAGGCAGGATTCCGTCCGTTGAGTCAAGAGGATGTCGATCGGCGTCATTAAAGCCGCGGCATCCAAACCGCCTGGTCTTCTCCTCTCTCTGGGCAGAGAATTATTTCGAACTTCGAACGGCCGCATTCTTCCCCCTGCTTCCCCAATTCTCCATTCGGGTAGGGTTTTGGCGCCTCAAGTTTTTCTAGGGTTCGGGGGCGCTCTCAGGGGAGCGCGTCGACGATGTCGCTTAAGCCGAACGAGCGGGCGGAGATCCGTCAGAAGGGCTACAAGGCGTCGGTGGACGCTGACCAGGGGCGGCGGCGGCGTGAGAACATCATGGTGGAAATCCGCAAGAGCGATCGCGATCGTGCTCTTAACGAGAAGAGGCGGCGCCCCGCCGCCGAGGTGGTACCGCAGGCAACCCACTCGCCGGCAGTCGAGAAGAAGGTTAGGTTTGTATAGGGGCTTCTGCTTTCGACCTGGTGGATGCGTGCCGTTCGGTTGGTGTTCCGCCCTTCGTTGGTATTTTTCGTGGTTTCCTTATCGTTTTTGAGGTCGTCGTTGTGTAGTTGGAGATACTGCCTGAGATGGTGCAAGGGTTGTACTCGGATGACAGCAGCATGCAATTGGAGGCGACCACGCAGTTCAGGAAGCTGCTCTCCATCGGTGTGTTGCTGTTTGCCCCCAATTCAATTACTCGTTTTCACAAAATTGTAACAAAACTCTCCTGTTTTTTGTAAAATTACACTGCAATTCGTCATCGTGGTTCACGGAATTTCTGTTCAATGTTTGCGCTGTTTGGTTTCATTGCGAAAGCTGCACTTTAAATTAATGTTGGCTGTTCTAATGAGCTGCTATAAATAAATATTTCAGAGCGGTGTGCTCCAATTGATGAGGTGATTAGGTCTGGAGTGGTTCCTCGCTTTGTGGAGTTCCTCACCAGGGAGGACTACCCTAAGCTCCAGGTCCGTAGATATTATAGCAAGCGGACAATCCACAATTATATTTGGACTTGATTATATCTAATATGAGCTTGGTACTTAATATCTCCTATTTTATATTATAAGTTGTTTATCCTTTTTAGGTCAAACTTCTCTAATTTTGACCAAGGTTAAAGAAAAATATATTAACATCTATAATATCAAACAAATACACTAGTAAGATATTTTATGATGGATTTAATGAAACTAATTTGATGTGGTTGTTGTATATTTTTCTATAAAACTGGTCAAAGTTGGAGAAATTTTACTTATAAAAGATCAAACAGTTTATAATATGAAACAGAGAGAGTAAGAGTCATGACTCATGACTGAGCAAAGAAAATTGATTGCATGCTGGAAAACTGAAAAATAATACAATGTTAATAACAAACTATTCTCTGACCTGCTTCTCTTTTTACTGCTGGTTCAGTTTGAGGCATCATGGGCTCTCACCAACATTGCTTCGGGAACATCAGACAACACAAGGGTTGTTGTTGAACATGGTGCTGTGCCCATTTTTGTGAAGCTCCTCAGCTCAGCAAGTGAGGACATCCGTGAACAGGCATGGAAGCAATATCTAAGCTTGGATTTCTCATTCTCAATTTGCATACCAATCATATTGTTGGTACCATATACATAAGTTTAAAGGGATTATTTTGTTTTGATATTCAGGCTGTCTGGGCTCTAGGGAATGTTGCTGGGGACTCAACAAAATCCCGTGATGTTGTTCTTACACATGGTGCAATGTTACCACTACTGCAGCAGTTCAGTGAGCGTGCTAAACTCTCAATGCTGAGGAACGCTACCTGGGCCCTTTCTAACTTCTGTCGTGGCAAGCCACAGCCTGTCTTTGAGCATGTATTATGGTGCCTATGTTGTACTATTTGCATATGTTGTTTTTAGTTTTTTCTGATTGATTCTTTGGTCTGTGATTTACCAGGTTAAACCAGCCCTTCCAGCATTGCGGCTGCTCATCCTCTCTCAAGATGAGGAGGTCCTAATGGACTCATGTTGGGCACTCTCTTACTTGTCTGATGGTTCTAATGACAAGATCCAAGCTGTGATTGAAGCTGGTGTGTGCCCTCGGCTTGTTGAGCTCCTTACGTAAGATTGTCCCTTTTCTGTTCTGTCTTTTCATTTGGCACATCTAAATTTGAAGACTGATACATGTACTGTTGCATGCTGAATTGCTGATTCAGCCACCATTCACCTAGGGTTATCATTCCTGCTCTCCGCACAGTTGGTAATATTGTCACTGGGGATGATGCACAGACTCAGGTTCTTTTTTCTTTTCTAACAGTGGCTAATTTTTTGTGTAACTTTTTTGAACTGCCCAACTAATACTTTCTCTAGTTACAAAAAAACAATATTGTTTTACGCTTTGTGCGGTCAACACAACTTTGATCGCAATTATTATGTAGAATGTAGGTTTTGGATGTATAAAAATTGCAGCCAAATTTGTTTTAACAAAAACTTTCATTATATTACACTTGTGTAACCTTTTTTGGATTTATGCCAAAGAATTAAGCAGTCAATGTTCTGTCTTATTGACTTATATCATCTAAAATAACATTCTTTTATGACTAGAGGGAGTATATTCTTAAGCTGTCAATAAGTGAATACCCACAATTTATGGCTGATTATCAGTTAAATTGTTTCCCTTGATGAAAAATCATACTGTGTATTGCATTATTAAATAGAATTTAACTTTAAATATATTTATTAACCATATTTTCCTGGTGTTCACTTGTATAAGGTGTATTTTGATTTTGAAAAAAAAACAAATTGTAGATTTTGACAAAAGATTATTCAAATTTCAAGCACATCTAGTGTATAAATATTATACCAATGGATTCCTAGTTCAATGTGCTCTTAGTCAATATTGGTTTTATAGCTATTAAGCATATATTTTATGAGAAAGCAATGGTTTATGTTTAATCTTAAAGACTTTTTGAAATCGTATGTCAATGATCATTTTTTTTCATTTGACTACTTCCTCATTTGTAGTTCAAAACATGTTTATTCATTCATATGACTGACTTTTCTTCTGCTAATCCCAGAACTTGAATATTGTATATGTGAATCTCAAAAACTTGAGAAACCATATTTTCCAAATGGCAATAGTTCTTTTTCAAACCTATCATAAAACCTTGCAGACGTGAATTTTGAATGGTAAACTTAGACAATGTGTTATCTTTTTAATTGTTGTAATTCTGTTTGTCCATCTCACATTTTGTCTTGGTATCCCTGGATAAGAAACCTTTGACAGAATAAGTCTTGTGCGCCTGGCCTTTTGGCTGGTTCTTTTCTGCCCGTTATTTCCCCCTCTAGTGAGTCTTTGCTTTGCTGTTGGATAAGTCCCTCATGTGTATGTGCATGGCTTGGTCATTTGTTTTGAAAAGTTGTTAGAGCATCTCCATTGTACTTGTTATTTTTGATTTGCTATTCATTGCAATAGCAAGTCTACCTATTAAAATTGACTTGCTATTTTGCTATTCACTCCAATGTACTTGCTAAATTTGATTTCCTATTTGAATGTAGCTATATTTTATCAATTTATATATATGCAAAGAAAATAAAAACAATTAAACAAGTTCAACACTCAATGGAATAGCAAGTTTGGTTGGCTTGCTAAATGTAGCAAGTGTGGAGAAGAATAACAAGCCCCTTAAAATAACAAGTCAAGTAGCAAGTACAATGAAAATATTTTTTGAATCATATTTACTATTTTAGGGGATAGCAAATAGGGTTGGAAACGAGACGAGCTCGGCTCGGCTCGGCTCGGCTCGGTCGAGCCACCTCTTTAGCGAGCCGAGCCAGGCTCGGCTCGGATGGTTTAGCGAGCCAAAATTCTGGCTCGGCTCGGGCTCGGCCGAGCCATGAGCCGGCTCGGCTCGTTAGTGCCACCGTCCACTTGTCTTTTTTAATCTTTTTCAATGTGTTGTGCTCACTTAACTTAAAAAGTGGCATTGTTGGGGACTCATTCCTCTCAGAAAATCAGGTGGTGGCACAGGGTGTAGCCGTGTAGGTAGCGGTGGTCGGTGGGGGTTGTGGGCCAGCCAAGGACCGCTGGCCGTCGAGGGCATCGATGGTGCCAATTGTCAAGAGGGGAGAGGAGATGTGTCTATTGTTCGGTGTTTAGAGCTTAGTGCTCACGCAATTATGAAAATACACAATTTGATGTTATTTACTTCACATGAATCCATGATTTTATGCACTAGATAGAGGAATAGATTCGCTCCATATGCCGTGACCGAGCCGGCTCGCGAGCCGGCTCGGCTCGGCTCGAATGTTGGCCGAGCCAGGAGGCTTGGCTCGAGTTCGGCTCGGTGGCACAGCGAGCCGAGCCAGGCTCGGCTCGGCTCGGCCGAGCCCGAGCTGGCTCGCGAGCCCCGAGCCAAACTGCCACCCCTAATAGCAAATACAATGGAGATGCTCTTAGCTAGTCTGCCGGTTGGTCTGTGATCATGCAGGCGTGTCCAAGAGTGTAGGATCATGGCACATGAGCTCCTCACATGCATCACATGCAGCGAGGTTTGTTAGTGCTTTGAATTTGTATTTGCTGCGTTGTTTTCAGTGAAGTTCATTACAGTAACTGCCGGCAGCTCATTCCAGAGTGCACGACACCAAAAAATAGTCTGTCTCCTTTTCTTCCAGCTTGCGCCCAGGCTAGTTTGGTAGTGAGCAAGTGCTATGTGTGCACTATGTTCTTGCTCTTCTTGCCAGAAGAGTGAACAGTGTGGTTTGAGTGAGTTCTTTAGTGAGGGCTGTGCGCTGACAGCCTTAGTGCAATAGTGCATGCAAGAGCATTTTTTGGCGTAATGATGTCTGGTGGGGCCTCACATATAGCAGATGCAAATGGAAACTCGGTTGAAGCCCTGGCTAGTGACAAATGATGCTGTTGATGCTTGGTTAAATTCTGCTATTTCAGTACAGTGTACCTATTTTTGAAACCATTATCAGCAGGGTCTCTTCAATTACTATTTCTGATGTTTGATCAATTCAATCCTTTGATTAGATAAATATGTACAGTAAGCTGAGAGTGAATGTTAAACTCTCCAACACATGCATGATGCATTCCTCCCAACTGCTTCCATGTAGTGTAGTGTGTTACTAGAAAAAAGATGTTCATATTTCATATCCATTTGAGTTTTCTTGTGCCCAGTTTACCCTATTTTAATGTTAGTACTGTTGCTGCAGCCTTATGGCTTGTGTGTCCTATGAATTGTTTGTGATAGCTCTTAAGTTTTCTTTTGTTGTTTTGTTGGGACTACATTTTTCTGAAGTATCTTGTATTGTGCCATGTTATGCACGTGTACTTTTTTTGTTGGATTTGGAAATTTCTCTTGATCAACTATCTTTGTTTGTTCTCATTAATTTTTCTTCCCCCTACCCACAGTGTATTCTTGATCACCAAGTGCTTCCTTGTCTTTTCAATTTGTTGACCACAAATCAAAAGAAAAGCATCAAGAAAGAAGCTTGCTGGGCAATCTCCAACATCACAGCTGGAACCAAAGAGCAGATTCAGGTTTGTAACTTCACCAAGAAAAAAAAGATGAGAGATATGCTTAATAGCATCTTTTGCAGTTCTAGAATATATCCTTTTCGTGGGATGCCATCATTTAGTACACTGAGAATTTATCCTTGTTAATGTAACATATCACTAAATTATCACCTTTATTTTAGTGATGGGAATGCCATCCTGAATTTCAAGTGATCCTATTCTCTTGTGTGATTTTTTAGTGACTTAAAAGATAGTCATTTGATTTGTAGGCTGTGATCAATGCAAACATAATTGGTCCTATATTGCATCTGCTGCAAGTTGCTGAGTTTGATGTCAGAAAGGAGGCTGCTTGGGCAATTTTTAATGCCATATCTGGTGGGACACATGATCAGATAAAGTATGGTAGTTGATGGCCATTATATATATGCTTTTGCTAATTTATGTGTAAATAATTATCAACTTTTTGAATAACACATAATTTGTTTGCCAGGTATATTGTTAGTCAGGGTTGCATCAAGCCGCTCTGTGATTTGCTTGATCACAAAGACTCCAAAATAGTGTCAGTTTGTTTGGAGGGTCTTCAGAACATCTTGAGGGTTGGGGAGGTTGAGAATAACTCAGGGGCTTGGGATTGCAACATGTTTGCGCAGATGATTGATGATGCTGATGGCTTGGACAAAATTGAGGAACTCCAGTACCATGACAATGCTGAAATATATAAGAAGGCAGTTATGTTGCTTGAGTCAAACTGGGTGCAGGATGAAGATGACAATGGGCCCTCACCAGAACTCCCTCAGAATGGCTTCCACTTTGGAAATGAGCCTCCCTCTGCCCCATCAGGTGGGTTCAACTTTGGCTGAAGGTATTTTCGGTTCACAAATAATTCGAACTGTAACTATCAGTTGTTTGAGGTTATTTGGACTCTTTTTTTAATAGGTCCCCACTTGGAATGAGAAACTGTGCCCTAGCTCTTTGGGTTCGAGGTCTCTCAGATTGGGGAGTACGATATTGAACCCATGGTTTGGTCTTGCTGGCCTCTTCTAAGGCAGCCGTCAGGTTTGGTCCGATAATTAGGTTCAGGGTAAGTCAATTAGTTGCATTGCTACTGTGTGGCTTGGGTGTCTATGTCTAGCAGTTCGATCATCTGGGTTATGGCTCTCCACACAAGGGGATGGAGAATGGAAACTGGTTGAGCTTCCACGACAAGGGCATGAGCTTGTTGCTGCTCGTCTTGTCGGGTTAGTTGCTATTTTGACCTAGAGCTTCTGGTTATCTGTGGGGGTAGAAAAACATCTTCGATGCTGTAAAACTATAGCTTAAATT
Organism: Zizania palustris; assembly: GCA_019279435.1. Classification (NCBI taxonomy): domain Eukaryota; kingdom Viridiplantae; phylum Streptophyta; class Magnoliopsida; order Poales; family Poaceae; genus Zizania; species Zizania palustris. The sequence goes on from JAAALK010000288.1 coordinate 16,901,490, forward strand.
GTTAATCCATGAAGACAGTGGGTTTTCGTATTTTTTAGTGGCATCATCGGTTTCCTACGGTACATCGTTGCACATTTTTGGTCGCACCGTAGTGTGTTAGTACGCACCGTTGTCTGGTGATCTACCATGTCACACCGTTGCTGTTGCCTCCTCTTTATGCTTCCATCCTGGTGAGTAAATAGTTCCTAACGGTTTCCCTGATTTTGACGGCAGTTTAGGTTATTTGTTATTATTCTCAGTGTTTACAAATCATCCGATTAGTCGCGATTAATCGCCCTGGTCGGTTTTGTGGACACGACCAGATTCTTCGACCCGATCAGCATGCCCAGAAACTTGGTCGTTCGATTAGTCGACGATTAGAGGTGATTAGTTGGTTGATTAGGTAAAAAATAGCTACCAGACTAGGTTCACATTTATGATTTTAGTGGGCCTGTTCTTGTTCTAGTGGGCTTTTTACCTAGCCTGTTAAGGTTAGGGTTATTTCTTTGTTTGACCTAGATGCACAGTCTCCTTATCTCCTCCCTTGTGCGCTGCCTGCATGCTTGTCCATCTTTGTTGCACGCATGTTGAGCAAAGCTCCAACCGACGCCGTGTGCACGCCGAGCGAAGCTCCAACCCACGGTGTACCACCTAGCCTATTCCCCTTGTGCGTTGCCTGGCCTCTCACATCGCATGTCCAGCCGACGCCGATGTGCATGCCTTATCCAGTGGTGCTCTAGTCAACGCTCCAGCGGTGCACGACCAATGCTCCAATTGTCCAGCGGCGTGCAACCATGCTCCAGTAGCGCGTGCATGCTCCGGTGGCTAGCACGTGCTCAAGTGCACGCGTGCTCTAGGCCAAGCCATCCACGATGCTCATGTTCTGGTGCCTGTTCCAGCCCTCTGGCCGTCAAGACTCAAGATCCGCCTCCTAAGGTGAGTGATTCTTTTCAGCTAGAACCCTAGGACTGACTACACGACTAATCGGCCCTAGTTAACGACTAATCACGATTAGTCACCTAGTTGGTCCCATGGACTAGGTTCGACTAGGCGACTTGTAAACATTGATTATTCTTAAATGTCACTTTCTTCGTGATTTTTTTGCCACTGAATTATCGGTAATTTGTTTCCATGTTATTTTGGACACTTAGCAAGCTAAATTATTTATATTTCAGCTCTTTTAATGATTAAGTTACACCTATAACTTCAGCAAATTAAAATATGCAGGAGAATATTTAACAAGCATATTACGTATTATTCATAAACAAAATAGTAGGGTTTCACTCTTGATCGACGTGTATGATTGGTTTGGAGATGTTTTTAATTTGATGATGGTAATTTATTTGATCTTTATCTAAATTTGATCATATACTATCTATTTAAATGAAATTGATGATTTACTCTTTTATCTTATATGTTAGTAAAATGTGGACGAAAAATTCTTAATTTTTCATCTAAAAAGAGGATTTGCGGTGTTGTCTGTTTTACCATGGTATTCGTGTACACCGAGATGGTTACGTGTCTCGGAAATGGTTGACGTTATACGTTATTCTGCATCAGGATCGTCTCTCATGGTTGGAACACGACAATTCCCAGTTCGATCCAATCATATGCCTTTTTCATTGGCCGAAGATTCTTCTGTGTTTAATTGTGCATCATGCGCAACTGCGCTCCAGGTTCAGTTTGTACCTTTCCCCGAATATACGTGCCCTGCATTTGTTCGGTAGGATGCCTATCATTGGTCTTCATCTCATCCTCTTTCTCCCAACCAATCATCACAGAATTTACAAAATTGTAAAACCTCCATGCTTGAATCATTGGCGCACAATGAGCCGCCGCTGACTGCTTGGAGAGCATCCGATTGCAGTGGATTTTGCACCTCTATTCGTTCTAAAATATATCAACCTTTAAATTTTAACATATATATTAAGATTAAGAATATAATACTATTCTCAAGACAGGTGAGTGTAAGAACTGAAATATTTAGACGGAGTAATAAATAATAAAGTTCAAATATAGTATGAATACGTTGAAGATAAAAGTGATCTTTTACATGCTAAATTATCATATTTAGAAAAAAATTGAACAAAAGATGAACAAGCTGTCGACTTCTCCCATTTTTTAATTTACACATTGAAAGGTGAGAGTAGAAGTGGACCTGGTGGTCCTATGGTACTTGTAGTTTAGCCTTTGTTTTGTTTACGATTAAGATTCACTCTAATGCGATGGTTATGCCCTTATACTTTGGGAGTTGGGACGCTGCTTCTATGGCAAATCTCTGGTTGCATATTCGACCTTATTTGTCTGTTTATGAAGTTGAAAACACAATTTGTTAGTTTTGTTGATGATTTTAAGTTGAGATTCTTTACAAGAAAATTATAACAATACCACTCCAGTTTGCTGGTTTTGTAAAATGCCAACCAGTTGATAATTAGTAATTTTACATTTTTCCACAGTTTCTGACGTGCCGCGAGAGTGGGGAAATTTAACTATTTGCCACTCTTATCGTTGCCACCTCTTCAAATACCACTCTCTTCGTTGCAATTAATTATTTGCCACTCTCTTCATGGACAGTCTATTTTTTGTCACTCTATGCCCGGTTGGCGCCACATCACCTGCCACATCATTTTTTTGCCATGTCACCATCTTCTTCCTCTTCCTCTCTCCCTAACTTCTCTCCCCAACCTCCGGCCGGCCACCACCACTGCTGGCCTTTGTCGCTAGCCTCTGCCACCGGCCACGTCACCGGCCGAGCCGCCCCCTGCCTCCCACTGGCAGCTCCGCTGCCCTCGCCTCCGAAGCCCCAAGCCGGCACCCCGAAGCCCCATGCTCGCCACGAAGCCCCGTGCCCGCCCCGAAGCCTCGAATCGGCCGCCACGAAGCCCAAAGCCGGCGACCCCGCATTCCCTGGCCTCGTCGCAAAAGGTAGCAGTGACAGTGGCCGGGCGGGCGACGGGCGGTGGCGGGGCCGGCGGTGGGCGGCGATGTGGCCGGCAGTGGCGGTGGCTGGCCGGAGGTTGGGGATATAAGTTAGGTAGAGAAGTTAGGGAGAGAGGAAGAGGAAGAAGATGGTGACATGGCAAAAAATGACGTGGTAGGTGATGTGGCGCCAACCGGGCACAAAGTGGCAAAAAAATAGTCTGTCCATGAAGAGAGTGGCAAATAATTAATTGCAACGAAGAGGGTGGCATTTGAAGAGGTGGCAATGATAAGAGTGGCAAATAGTTAAATTTCCCGCGAGAGTGCCAACGACGACTCAGAGGGAGGCCGCCGCCACATTAGTGATAGACATGTTCTCCATCACCCTTATCGTATCAGTAAAGACCTAACATTAGTGACAGGTAAACACCCATCACTAAAGGTCCCTCCAGATACACGTCGTGTCCGACATATCCTATTTTAGTGACGAGTAACCAATGTCACCCGTCACTAAAGGTCATCTTTAGTGATGGGAAGTACTTTACACCCGTCACTATTGTGAACCTTTAGTGACCGGTTACCATGTTCACCGATCACTAATATTATGGTCATATTTTAAAAAATTATTATTATTTTTAGACTGAATCAAAAGCCAGGATTTAGTAGCCAACTTTTTAAATTGCAAACAACACATAATTCATTACAGAAAATACAACACATAATTCATCACAAAATACCAGTATCACAAATTGCATTGCACAAACAAAGTATCTATAAAAAATGTATTCCATAGATTTCACAAAATGTTTGCAAGTATTATACAACAAATTTAAATATTAATTCTGGCCTTTATAATGGAAAGCACCATTCTTTGTGAATACTTATTGCACAAGGAATACCGTTAGTTGTGAACGGATCTTCGACAATTCAGTATCGCTAAGACCACCTTCATGTAGGCTGAATTCTTGTAAATTGAGTTTTTGACACCAGTCGATGTTTACATAAGTGAAAAGTAAATTATACACAAGAACAAAGCACATGATAATATCTTACGTCAGGTGATTTAAGATTCGCTATCTTCAGGGCCAACTTTATATGGTGTGTAACATAAAACCCACATTAATTTCTAGGAGGTTGATTGTAGCACTGTTATGAAAATACACAATTAATTTGTACGACACATTAAAATTGAAAGGGTAAACATTTAGAGACTTACATGCATTGCAGTTTTATGAACCAATTGTAGGCATTCTATTGCTTTTGTTTTTTGGAGACGAGCACCGGATTTGAAAGCTCTGTAACGAGGTAAAACAAGATTGAGTTAAACATTAATAAGTTAAAGGTTAAACTTGTAATAAAGTGAAGAAAACCTTACTCGTTGATTAAACTTTTGACTACCGAGAACTCCCTCTCGGTGCACTCGCCATTCGGTCCTTTGGTCTTGCCGAGTCAATGTATTGTACAATATTCCAATTAGGGGCGATGAGTAGTAGGACATAATGTCTATTCAAGTAGTGTATGCCCATTATATGTTGCTCTCTTGTGATGCATGTGGCGAGTAACTTACATAGGTAGTCGACGCACGACTTCCTATCACTCTTGATTGTTGACATTTCTAACATATGTGGATCCAAATATTTTAATGCTTGTTGTTGGCGTAAAGATTACGTCGATAGGTTTGAGTAGTTCGAAGAATAGCTTTAGATAAGAGAATCGACTTGAGTCACAACATAGCCTCCTAGGGGGATAATAACTCTAGCAGGACTTCCAGTAAGTGATTGCCTAAATTATGTCCCCCTATACAATGCAAGGAGGTGGGCATTTATAGGAGGGGACCTACAATGAAAATACCCTTTAATCCTTGAGTTAAAATCATCATTACAAACTCTATTCACTAGACTCCGTAGGGGTACGACGGTACGAGCTTATCTACTAGCCTAAGTAAAGCAAGTTTCCAATCGGAGTGACGGCACACGTCTTGACTTAAACGTGTGCTTCGTCATGACAGGACATCTATAGAATGCTAACGTCCTGTCCAACGAATAGCGCCTGGCATTGTAACCATCATGCCCCATTTAGTGGCGGCCCTCTAGACGGAGTGAGGATTCGAAGGGCCTTGTGCAGAACCTCCATCGTGGCTAGCTTCAGAGTACTTGTGGAGGCTTCAAATCCTTGCAGGGGTCTTCGTCTGGAGGGGGTGCTGCACACTTTGGAGCACCTGCCTCAGAGCATCATGACGGCGCAGAAAGGCTTCGCGTACGCAGGCTCCGAAGTCGTCTTCGGAGTCCTTGCTCCAGCCACATATGCTGATGGGATTATTTCCCCAACACTTCCTTCTTGCTTTCTTACCACATTATTCTGCACATGTGAAAGAGTAGTTAATACCACATAATGATGTGTCGACTTTAATAGAAAATATAGGTTAAATGACTTACAATGTCCAACACCGCAACAAGCTGATGTCGAGAGCATCCAAGTTAAAAAGATCGTATAGATCGTTGAAGCAAACCAAAAAAATAGTCATCACTGGTCCAAAAATTGCATTTCTTGTATGATACAATGACCAAACTTTTGTTTTCTTGATCGCCAAAAAGTGTGTTGACGCTAAAATCCAACGGCGAAGCGCCAACGACACCGACATCGATTCGATGATCCAAAAGCGCATGGATACCTAGGGATAACCCTAAGTGAAACACGATGCCGACGTCGCGTTCTGATGACCCTCGATAGTGACAAGGGAGGGTGAAGTAGCCAGGCAATCAGATCACAAAAATATAACCCAATTGGCCAAAGTGTCAAAAAAGGCAACTAACCGTTCAAATCAGGGCCAGTTGGACCGAAGCAATAGGGTCGGTCAGACCAGCCTAGAGGGGCCGGTCAGACCGGGGATGACCTAGCGGTCAGACCGCGTGGGCAAAGAGGAAGGTGCTGGGGCCGACTACGTACAGTCGGTCAGACCGACTAGACACCGTTGGTCAAACCGACGTATGCCGGCAGAGAGATGGCTAGGCATGCCGGCAACGGGGTGACTGTTCGACACATCCCAATTGGACCGACCTATCACCGTCGGTCAGATCGATAGTAGCAGATCCGAATGCATAGGTCTTCGGCAGTCGTCTTGCTGTTGAAGGTTTTGTGCAAAAGTTCTTGGCAAATAAAGGGAAGATGAAACACTGCAAAACACCAAAAGATTAGAGGCAATTCGTCCTAGAGACTGAATTACCGATAAAAACTAATAGAAATCCATTATGTGGATTAAATGGGTGATTCACGAGCGAATAAAAAAGTCTTACCGTGATTACGACGTGGCAGACGAATGGTTTACAATGCAAACCAACAAAGATGGACATTACTTGGCTAATCCTATGGCAAGGAAGGTAAATTGGAAAGTAAATGTGTTGATCTTGTAGATTAGATTGAAGATGATCATTAAATCGGCCTTGCCCCTACACTTATAGGGGTTGGTCTCAACGTTCCTGGGCTTTAATCTACTTGAAAAACATGTCCATGTTGTAAAGATTTGACTAGGGATAAGATTACCCCGAATACCAACTAATCCTTTTCGGACTCAGATTGGGCCGGTTTGATCGGGCCTGTATAGCCGGTCTGACCGGGCCTACATGGCCGGTCAGACCGGGCCTACATGGCCGGTTGGACCGGCCTGTGCCATGTCTCAGTATATTTTCAGTAAAACTACCAAAAAGTGATATTTTGATAATTTTAACCATTAATGCCATTTTTTGCTATCAACACATACCCCCTGCGTTTTGGCAAACTTTAGTGAGCCAAAAGCACAATGAGCTAAGGACGATATGCTTTATATATTTCGACACTTTAAGCGTTTTGCCACACACTTGGGAAGTACTTTTTCAAATACCTACCATTCAAAGCTGTTGATAGCAAAAAATGGCATTTATGGCTAGATTGTCAAAATATCAATTTTTGATGATTTGGGCCAAAAGTACACATGTCCAGAGCCTGTCCGAAGCCCTACAGGGCCGAAGTCCGTCAGGTTATGGGCTCCGAAAGCCTCTAGCCAGCCCATGGGCTTCGGCCAGGAGGCCTTCGGAGGCCCACGCTGCCGAAGCTTCGGGAACCTTCGGAGGCCCACACTGTTGAAGCTTCGGGAACCTTCGAAGGCCCACGCTGCTGAAGCTTCGGGAACCTTCGAAGGCCCACGCTGCCGAAGCTTCGGGAACCTTCGGAGGCCCACGCTGCCGAAGCTTCGGGAACCTTCGGAGGCCCACGCTGTCGAAGCTTCGGGAACCTTCGGAGGTCCATGCTGCCGAAGCTTTGTCCCGAGGAGCAGGCCTCGATGGGCCTGGCCGAAGCCCACCTCGGCAGAGGTAGAGTTGTATGCGTTTCCAACTCAATCTCTATCTCTATCTGGCCGGGTTAATAGCAGATTAGATTAGGAGTTAACCCCCTATAAATAGAGAGGCCTGGCCGGCGTGAGAGAGCCCCCCCAACAAAAACCAAACCAAAGCCATGCTTTGATCGTACCTTTTCTTTTACCTTTACTTTCCTGTACCTCTTCGTGGGTTTGCCTGGAAGCCCTCCGTCCGCCGCTACGGAACAGTGGTAAGTCTTGGTACTTCGCCCGTGAAGTCCCCGTTAATCTACGTAACAGATTGCTATCGCCTTGGTACTTCGCCTGTGAAGTATCCGCTAATCTACGTAACAGATTGCTACCTTTGCTACCCGTGCAACACTTAGCAGAATTCGGTCCTCGGGCCGAATTGGTACTTCGCATTCTTCTGTTGCAGGCTTCGCACTCCTGGAGCCCCCTTCGCCGAAGGTGTCCGGAGCTGAGCGATCAGTTCCGGAGGTCCCCGGGACATCCTTCGACGAGACCGCAGGCTTCGGCAACAGGCTTCGCCACTAGACTTCGTCGCCCTAGGCTTCGTCACGACCGTACTCCGCGCCAAGACGAAGTTGCACCCATGCGTGGCCTTCGCGTCACCACTTTGTAATTCGCTGTGTCGGAGGTCTCACGCCGAACCCCGCTGTTCGGAGGTTATCATCGTGTACAGATCCACCCAGGGTCCATCTTCGACCGGATCAGTCCGAACGCCGAACCCCGCTGTTCGGAGGTGACAATCGCGTCCAGATCCGTTCGGAGTCCACCTTCGGCCGGATCAGTCCGAACGCCGAAGCACCCTTCGGCGGAGTACTTCGCACCAGACGTCGAAGGTACCCTTCAGCGCAACCTTCGCATCAGGCTTCGAACCAGACGGGCTCCGACTGGTTTGTTGATCATTATTCTGTTTAATCTATTTCTTTCAGCTAATTGGATTATTCTGTGTAATCTGGTTGCCTGGCGACTCCACCCCCTTATCATTATTAAGGGTAGTCAGAATGCGACGTCGGTGCCACGTCACGCTTAGGCCTGTTCCTAAGTATCCGTGCACTTTTGGATCATCGGACTGACCCAAGTGCGGGGGCATGTTTTCGTGTCAACACACTTTTTGGCGACTCCGCTGGGGAAGAGCTACGCCAACACAATGAGTACGTCAACATCGGCCGCTGGTACATCTACTTCGACTACTATGTCTACACAACCGATGGACATAGTGGGAGGTGCGGATATCGACAACCGCAATGTAATGTCACCTACTCTTGAAGATATCCCCGCAGGAGACCGAGCGGAGATCGAGGCAAGGCTAAAGGCGCTCCAGGACATGATGCTTGGAGGCTACATCAAGACACGCGTGGGCTTCGTCAAGCGCAACATCGTCACCCTCGACCCCGCTCAGGTCTAGGTAACACCGGTATCGCCTCGTTTATCTTCTTTAGAAATTGAGCAGAAAATAGCCGCATCAGTAAATCAAGCTGTTAGCGCTTCGCTAGCCAACCGTTTAGATTCGGTAGTCAGCTCCAAAGTAGAGGCAACTCTTAGAAGGTTCGGCTTCACTGAGGCCGCACCCCCGGTTCCTATAGCTAGTGCACCTCCGACAAACATGTCTCCGGTCTCACCACTTATGGCCGAGACCAATCATTATACCTATGGACAAACTAACACTGCATATCACACAACACCTGTGCTAATACCCGCGCTACCCGCACCACACACGCAGGCGCCTGGACACGAGCACGTTATGCAAATAGCACGTAGGGAAGAAGCACATGGCCGACACGCCGATATCCCACCACGTGTCATGCCCCCACATGAGAGGCGCATGCAAACAAACTACCAAGATGATTTAGATGAAAAGATTCGCGCGCTGTTTAGGGAGTGCGCCGGCTTCGTGCCCAAGGGACGGGTTAGGGTTTATCGCAAACCGTACCCCGATCATCTTGATACAGTACCCTACCCCCGCGGCTATAGGATCCCTGAGTTCACTAAATTCGATGGCGAGGGTAGCAGGACCACACTAGAGCATGTTAGTCAATTTTTGGCATAGTGTGGAGAGGTTAGCGGGATAGACGCCCTAAAGGTTAGATTATTTTCTCTCTCGCTATCCGGCACAACTTTCACTTGGTTTTCGGCGCTCCCGCCGAACTCCATCCACACGTGGGCCGATTTAGAGCGGAAATTCCATGATTATTTCTACATGGGTGAAACAGAACTTAGGCTTTCGCATTTGACATCGGTTAAACAAAAATCTAGTGAGAGCGCCTCTGAGTATATAAAGCATTTCAGAGATACCAGAAACCGTTGTTTTAGTCTTAATATTTCAGAAATGGACTTGGCGGAATTAGCTTTTAATGGGTTGCGTTCCAAACTTAAAGAAAGGCTAGATAACCAAAACTTTTTAGAAGTTAACCAAGTTCTACACCAGGCTCTGGTCCAGAAAGGCCGAGCCAGAGATAAGAAATTTATTAAGATGTTTAGCAAGCCTAGGGCCGAAATCCACATCATGGAACGCTCTGATGAAGAGGAGTCGGAGGAGGAGGATTCGGCCGACATGTACGCGACCAAATGGGTTACAAATGCTAAAAACAAACCCGTCACTTGCTCCGAACTACGACCATCCCCCACAAAGAATAGACTTAATGAGGTCAAATACTCGTTCGACGTGTCTAAATGTGATAAAATATTTGATTTTCTCTTAAAGAGTCAGCTTCTCAGGTTACCTAAGGGTCAAGTTATCCCACCTGCCGACGAGTTAAAGAAGCATCCATACTATAAGTGGCATGATTCACATTCTCATAATACTAATGATTGCAATGTTTTTGACGGCAGATACAATCGGCCATAAAAGAAGGACGATTGAAGATAGACCATGAACCGAAAATGAAGCTGGATAAAGACCCTTTTACAGTCAACGCCGTTGACCTCGACGAAAAGAAGGTGTTGATTTGGCTAGAACAGGCCGAGTCTGCTAAAGGAAAAGACGTGATTATTGGAGAACCGCGTACTCGCACACTCGTACCAAAGAACCCCGAGGTAGGAGTGTGGAAACATAACATCAATCCCCCTTCGGCTAAGGCTCGCAAGAGGCCGAAGGTAACATATAACATGCTGTTAAAGAAGCATCAGAGGAGGGCCAAAGAAGAAGGTCCGCACGCTAACCTAAAGCAGCCAAAGGGTCCAAGACCCTCGAAGGGTAGCTTCGGTCCGAAGCTGGCGAACCCTCCGCACGAGGGCTTCGGGCCACAATGGCCCGAGGCTCCGCACGGTGGTTTTGATCCACAATGGCCTAACCCCCCATACAACAACTTCGAGCCCCAGTGGTCGGATCCCCTTTACAACAGCTTCGGCCCCCAATGGCCGAACCACACACCGCACTGGACTTCTCTGATGGGAGGCTTTGGCCCGCACTGGCCAATCATACCTCCGACCTGGCAGGATCCTTCGCTGCTGTGGTCGGAGACACCTTCGACTTGGCCGAACCCCCCTCCGGGTGATGGGTTTGGCCCGCAATGGCCAAGGCCGCTAGAACCTCTGATGCCTCCATCGTATGACTGGGCGGGGACCCCGTGGGCCCCGTACATATCCGGGTCAGGGTACCCTCCGCAGATTAACCCTACGCCTTGTTTTCCTTCGGAGTATTATGGATGGCAGGGGCAAACAGACGCAGTGGAGGGGGGCATCATCAACAGACTGTCTGTGGTACCTCCGAATCAGACCCTACAGAGCGAAGCCGAAGGGTGCGAGCACGCGGAGGCCGAAGTCAGGGAGTCCGAAGCCATAACTATCAGAGTTGGGTCTCAGGATGTCCCAATCCCGAAGACTTTGTCGCCGAAGGCTAACGGAGGTAAACCGCGTGCTTCGGCCGGACTCCGCACCGAAGCCTGGTTCGATCATCCGAACGAGATCCAATTCGTTCGACGGGGTTCGCAGCGAAGCCCCCTTTGAACACAGGGTGCCCGAGGCCGAAGGGCACACTTCGGCCAGAATTAACAGGGGTCAAACAGTAGCTCCGGGCACCAAGCCGAAGCCATCTTGGCTCCTCCGGGCATGTCCAAATCACAGAAGAGACGCCTACAAAGGCTGCGGGCACAGAAAATGCGCGAGAAGGTAGCTGAGGCCGAACACGATGCTATCTTCGAAGAGATCCGCCCTCGGCCAGCCACAAAGCAGGTATGGAGAGAGAAGTCGGTTGAGAAAACCAACCCGGCTCCTAGTCCAAGCGACGACGAGGACGACATGCTTGACGATGATTACTCGCCTGTCTCTGAGGGGCCCGCACCTCAGGCGATGGACATCAACATCGTCACTTTACCCGCCGAGTTTGCACCACCACAGGACGAGGCCGAGGTCGCTCAATTAAACCTCGGTCCGCGCAGCGCCGTCTTCGAGAAGCCCAAGGACTCAGCTCTCCATCTAAAGCCTCTCTATGTCAGGGGTCACATCGATGGGAAGCCGATTTCTCGGATGCTCGTCGACGGCGGCGCCACAGTTAATCTAATGCCTTATTCATTGTTGAAGAAACTTGGCAGGGACGAAGATGACCTGAAGAAGACCAACTTGATGCTCAACGGCTTCAACGACGAGAGATCCGAAGCCAAGGAAGTACTCTCTATGGAGTTGACGGTGGGCAACAAGACGTTGCCAACAACATTCTTTGTCGTCGACGTGCAAGGTAACTATAGTGTGTTACTCGGACGCGACTGGATCCATGCGAACTATTGCATACCCTCTACCCTACACCAGTTCTTGGTATAGTGGGACGGCGATGAGGTAGAGGTCATCCCCGCGGACACTTCGACCCAAGTAGCTTTGGCCGATGTGTCGGTTGACGCCGTCCATAACAAAGTAGAGTGTCGATCAGGTAGAGATCTTTCGGATTATGACTTTGTTAGTGTATCCGGAGGACGGTTTGTACCAGTGTCTGTAAAGCCGGCTAGAGTAGCACGGCTATTTTTGTATTAGTAGTCATTTCTTGCAAAAATAATCTAGAATGGCTAAAGTCTCACGTGGAGCAGTATCAGTCTAATCAAGACGGTATTGCCGAAGCCATCGAGGACTTTAGCGAAGTAGAAAAATTAGGGCAAGGTTTTGCATCAGCCGACCCCTTGGAGGAAGTTGATATAGGTAATGGTAGCATCCCAAGGCCGACTTTTGTAAACCAACATTTACAACCCGATGAAAAGGCTGAAGTAATAAAGTTACTTCGGTCGTATGTCGATTGTTTCGCATGGGAATATAGCGAGATGCCAGGACTAAGCCGCGAGCTCATGGAGCATCGGCTGCCCATCAAGTCTGGGTTTAGGCCTTATAAACAGCCTCCCCGCCGCTTTAATTCGGCCATCTATGACCGAGTTAAAGAGGAAGTGGAATGACTACTTAAGGCTGAATTTATTAGGCCATGCAGGTATGCAGAATGGGTTGCTAACATTGTACCTGTAGAGAAGAAAGGGAGCGGCAAGATACGAGTATGCATTGATTTCAGGGATATGAACAGAGCCACTCCAAAAGATGAATATCCAATGCCAATAGCCGACATGCTGATTAACGATGCTTCAGGACATAAGGTACTAAGTTTTCTTAATGGAAATGCCGGTTATAATCAAATTTTTATGGCCGAAGAGGACGTCTATAAGACTGCCTTTCGATGCCCTTGTTTTGTTGGTTTATTCGAATGGGTCGTCATGACTTTTGGGTTGAAAAATGCCGGCGCCACGTATCAGCGCGCCATGAACTTGATCTTTCATGATTTGTTAGGATCCATGTTAGAAGTCTACATCGATGACGTCGTGGTCAAATCGGACGCTATGGGAAACCATTTAGCCGATTTGAAGGTTGCTTTCAATAGGATGCGGCAGTATAGGTTGAAAATGAACCCACTCAAGTGTGCTTTTGGCGTGTCGGCAGGTAAGTTCTTAGGTTTCATGATTCATGAGAGAGGTATAGAGATTGATCCTAAGAGACTTGAGAAGATTAAAAATGTTGCAGCGCCGGCATGCAAGAAGGACGTGCAAAAGTTGCTAGGCAAGTTGAACTACCTGTGTCGCTTTATATCCAACTTGTCCGGCAAGATTGATGCCTTTGTCCCCATACTCCGGCTAAAAAATGAAGCCGAGTTCACTTGGGGGGCAAGCCAGCAAAGTGCCTTTGAGAAGATCAAGGAATGCTTGTCATCACCGCCCGTGGTGAGAGCACCCAAGGCTGGGATTCCGTTTTGGCTATACATCGCCGCTGAAGACAGTGTGATTGGAGCCGTGCTAACCCAGGAGGTGGAGGGGAAGGAATACATCATCACGTTCTTGAGCCGCCGCCTACTGGACGCCGAAACCAGGTACGCGTTTGTGGAGCGATTATGTTTATCACTTTATTACGCATGCACCAAGTTACACCATTATCTTCTCCCCACCACATGTGTTGTCGTTTGCCAAACCGATGTTATAAAGCACATGTTACAGAAGCCGATTCTAAGTGGAAGAATCGGGAAGTGGGCTTACTCGTTGATTGAGTATGATTTGGCCTACGAACCCCTAAGAGCGATGAAAGGCCAAGTCGTGGCCAACTTTATAGTTGATCATCACATAGATGCTAGCTGGAGTGATGCTATTGCTCTAGTTGAGGTAGTGCCATGGAAAATCTATTTTGATGGTTCAGCTTGCAAGAATGGCCAGGGTATTGGAGTGGTTCTCATATCACCTAATGGTATGTGCTTTGAAACCTCGGCCCGGCTAGAGTTTTCTTCCACTAATAACCAAGCCGAATATGAAGCTTTGTTTCTAGGTCTTGAACTATTAGAGTCTGTAGGCGCCAAGCATGTTCACGCGTACGGTGATTCATTATTAGTAGTACAACAAGTAGCCAAGAATGCTCAATGTTTTAATGGCCTGCTGAATAGCTACTTGGACAAGTGCCTAGACATAGTTGCTACTTTTGATGATTTCAAAATATCTCACGTGTCAAGAGAAGCCAATTCAATCGCTAATGATTTGGCTCAGCAAGCATCTAGCTACCAAGTCAGGAAAGGGAAATTTTCTGTGTTGAAAAAGCCGATGTTTGGTCTCATTGCCGAAGCCAGTAATGCTGAACAGGCGCACCCTTCGGGTCAAAGCCCTCAGGTCGCCGAAGGTCACCGCATGTCGGAGCCTCTGGATCGGAGTACTCCGCCCGCCAAGGGGTCCGGCATGCCGAAGCCTATAGTCCGAAGTCTCTCGGACGGGGAAGGCTCTCCAGAGTCCAAACCCTCCGAAGGGCTTCGGCCCAGCACACTCCGAGTGGCCACTTCGGCCGGGCTTCGACAGGAGCTGGAATGGCTCGGGGGGCACCCCGAAGTCAGTATTTTAGAAGTTCTTCCAGAAGGTGGACCAGCGAAGCCCTCTGAAATCAGTGAGGGCGATTGGAGAATCCCAATCGTCCAGTATTTGAAAGACCCTAGCCGAAGGGTTGATCGGAAGGTTCGGTGACAGGCGTTCAAATTCATGTTAGTAGACGACACATTGTATCGCCAAACCATTGACGAAGTGCTATTGAAGTGTTTAGACCATGAGCAGTCCCAAGTGGCTACAGGAGAAGTCCATGAGGGGCTTTGCGGCACTCATCAGTCGGCCCAAAATATGAGTTGGATGCTCAAAAGAGCGTGTTTCTATTGGCCGACTATGACTGAAGATTGCTTCATGTACTACAGAGGGGGTGAGGCATGTCAGAAGTTTGGCAACATCCAGTTAGCCCCTGCCTCATTACTCAATCCTATTGTCCAGCCATGGCCATTTCGAGGTTGGGGTTTAGACTTCATCGACCAGATCTACTCTCCTTCCTCAAAGGGGCATCGGTTCGTGTTAATGGCAACAGATTACTTCACCAAATGGACCGAGGTCGTACCTCTCAAGAACATGACCCATAATGAGGTACGCGATTTTATTTTAAAACACATCATACATAGATTCGGCATCCCTCAAACTCTTACTACAGATCAAGGTAGTTCATTTGTTTCTAAAGAAGTAAGGGACTTCGTCGACTACTATGGCATTAAGTTGGTGAACTCTTCACCTTACTATGCTCAGGCCAATGGTCAGGCCGAGTCTAGTAATAAAACCGTGATTAAGCTTATTAAGAAGAAACTTGAAGAGTTTCCTAAAAGGTGGCATGAAGTGCTTTCCGAGGCATTATGGGCTTGTAGGATTGCGAAGCACGGTGCCACCAAGGTCAGTCCATATGAGTTGGTATATGGACAAGAGGCCGTTCTGCCTGTAGAGGTAGATCTTGGCTCCTTGAGAGTGTTAAAGCAAGACGGCTTATCGGTCGACGAATACGAAGCTCTTCTAAAATATAATCTAGAGGAAGTGACCGATAAAAGACTAAGGGCTTTAGAAGCCATGGAAGTAGACAAGAAGAGAGTAGCTAAAGCCTACAACAAGAAGGTTAAACCAAAATCGTTTCAAATAGGAGACTTGGTGTGGAAAACGATTTTACCTTTAGGCACAAAGAGTCCCAAATTTGGTAAATGGTCACCTAGTTGGGAAGGTCCTTTTAAGGTAGCCGAAATCGCTCCCAGCAACGCATACGTGCTAGAATCCCTACAGGGAGAACAGTTTCGAAGAGCTTTAAATGGTAGATACTTGAAGAAGTATTTCCCAAGCGTGTGGCAAACATCCTAGAAGTGTCAGAAAGCCGATACGAATGGTATCATCTTTAGCTCGTTGCGCTTTTAGTTCACTAGTTCACTAAAAGGCAGGGGGGCATGTGTTGATAGCAAAAAATGGCATTTATGGCTAGATTGTCAAAATATCAATTTTTGATGATTTGGGCCAAAAGTACACATGTCCAGAGCCTGTCTGAAGCCCTACAGGGCCGAAGTCCGTCAGGTTATGGGCTCTGAAAGCCTCTAGCTAGCCAATGGGCTTCGGCTAGGAGGCCTTCGGAGGCCCACGCTGCCGAAGCTTCGGGAACCTTCGGAGGCCCACGCTCCGAAGCTTCGGGAACTTTCGAAGGCCCACGCTGCCGAAGCTTCGGGAACCTTCGGAGGCCTACATTGTTGAAGCTTCGGGAACCATCAGAGGTCCATGCTGCCGAAGCTTCAGCCTGAGGAGCAGGCCTCGATGGGCCTGGCCGAAGCCCACCTCGGCAGAGGTAGAGTTGTACGCATTTCCAACTCAATCTCTATCTCTATCTGGCCGGGTTAATAGCAGATTAGATTAGGAGTTAGCCCCCTATAAATAGAGAGGCCTAGCCGGCGTGAGAGAGCCCCCCCAACAAAAACCAAACCAAAGCCATGCTTTGATCGTACCTTTACTTTTACCTTTACTTTTCTGTACCTCTTCGTGGGTTTGCCTGGAAGCCCTCCGTCCACCGCTACGGAACAGTGGTAAGCCTTGGTACTTCGCCCGTGAAGTCCTCGTTAATCTACGTAACAGATTGCTATCGCCTTGGTACTTCGCCTGTGAAGTATCCGCTAATCTACGTAACAGATTGCTACCTTTGCTACCCGTGCAACACTTAGCAGAATTCGGTCCTCGGGCCGAATTGGTACTTCACATTCTTCTGTTGCAGGCTTCGCACTCCCAGAGCCCCCTTCGCCGAAGGTGTTCGGAGCTGAGCGATCGGTTTCGGAGGTCCCCGGGACATCCTTCGATGATACCGCAGGCTTCGGCAACAGGCTTCGCCAGCAGACTTCATCACCCTAGGCTTCGCCATGACCGTACTCCTCGCCAAGATGAAGTTGCACACACGCGTGGCCTTCGCGTCACCACTCTGTAATTCGCTGCGTCGGAGGTCTCACGCCGAACCCCGCTGTTCGGAGGTTATCATCGCGTATAGATCCATCCGGAGTCCATCTTTGACTGGATCAGTCCGAACGCTGAACCCCGCTGTTCGGAGGTGACAATCGCGTCTAGATCTGTTCGGAGTCCACCTTCGGCCGGATCAGTCCGAACGCCGAAGCACCCTTCAGCGGAGTACTTCGCACCAGACGTCGAAGGTACCCTTCGGCGCACCCTTCGCATCAGGCTTCGAACCAGACAGGCTCCGACTGGTTTGTTGATCATTATTCTGTTTAATCTATTTCTTTCGGTTAATTGGATTATTCTGTGTAATTTGGTTGCCTGGCGACTCCACCCCCTTATCACTATTAAGGGTAGTCGGAATGCGACGTTGGTGCCACATCACGCTTAGGCCTGTTCCTAAGTATATGTGCACTTTTGGATCGTCGGACTGACCCAAGTGCGGGGGCACGTTTTCGTGTCAACAAAAGCTCTACGAAATTGCTCTCCTTGGAGTGACTCTAACAAATATGCATTGCCTAGAGCGATTTCAGCAACTCAAAAAGGACCTTCCCAACTAGGCGACCATTTGCCAAATTTTGGGCTCTTAGTGCCTAAAGGCAAAATCGCCTTTCAAACCAAGTCACCAACTTGAAACGATTTTTCTCTCACCTTCTTGTTATAAGCTCTAGCCACTTTTCTTTTGTCTCTTTCTATTGCCTCTAGAGCTCTTAACCTCTTATCGGTCACTTCTTAAAAATTATCTTTCAAAAAAGTTTCATACTCATTGACCGATAAGCCATCTTGCTTAAGTATCCTTAATAAGCCAAGATTCACCTCTACGGGTAAAATGGTCTCTTGTCCATGCACCAACTCATATGGACTTACCTTGATGGCACCACGCTTTGCAACTCTACATGCCCATAATGCTTCAGAAAGCACTTCATGCCACCTTTTAGGAAACTCTTCAATCTTTTTCTTAATGAGCTTTATCACAGTTTTATTACTAGACTCGGCCTGACCATTAGCCTGAGCATAGTATGGTGAAGATTTTATCAACTTTATACCATAAGATTCGGCAAATCACATACTTCTTTAGAAACAAATTAGGCACCCTGATCTGTAGTAAGAGTTTGAGGGATACCGAATCTATGTATAATGTGCTTCAACATGAAATCAATTACCTCATTTTGCGTCATGTTCTTGAGAGGCACGACCTCGGTTCACTTGGTGAAGTAATTTGTAGCCATCAACACGAACCGATGCCCTTTTGAAGAGGAAGGATAAATTTGGCGGATGAAGTCCAAGGCCCAACCTCGGAATGACCATGGTTTGATAATGGGATTAAGTAAAGATGCAGGAGCAAGCTGAATATTACCAAACCTTTGACAAGCTTCACATCCTCTATACTACCTAAAACAATCCTCAGTCATAATCGGCCAATAAAACCCCGCTCTTTTGAGCATCTAGCTCATTTTCTGGGTCGACTGATGAGTACCACAAAGACCCTCATGTACTTCACCCACAGCAAGTCTAGACTGATCGGCATTAAAACATCTCAAAAGTACTCCGTCAACGGTTCGGCAATACAACTTATCGTCGAGTAACACAAATTTAATCGCTTGCCGCTGAACTTTCCAATCAACCCGCTTGTTAGGATCTCTCAAATATTGAATAATTGGAGTCCTTCAATCATCCCCATGACTTCCTAAAGTACTCGCCAAATCTTCTCTTGAATTGGCGTTCAAATTAAAAATCTCGGCTTTCCCCCCGAGCCCTAAATTTTCCTGATGCAGGTCGGTCAGACCGACCATAAGGGGCCGGTCAGACCGACCAAACACTTGCGGTCAGACCAGCCATGTCAGACCGGTCAAACCGATGTGTTCTGACTCGGGTACTAGAATACAGTCAAGTACCGGTTTTTCTTGTGCGAAAAATTTACCTCTTTTAATTTGGTATCCAGATGCTTGATGAGCCAAATCATTTTCTACTGAATTGGCTTCTCTAGGTACAAGAGAAATCTCAAAATCATCAAGAGTAGCAATTATGTCTAGACATTTATCCAAGTAGCTATTTAGCAAACCATTAAAACATTGAGCAAGTTTAGCTACTTGTGGAACTACTAACAGTGAATCACCATATGCATGAACATATTTAACACCCATGGAGCTTAACAATTCAAGTCCTAGCAACAAAGCTTCATATTCGGCTTGATTATTAGTACAAGGAAACTCTAACCGGGCCGAGGTCTCAAAACTCATACCACTGGGTGATATGAGTACAACTCCAACACCTTGGCCATTTTTGCAAGCCGAGCCATCAAAGTAAAGTTTCCATGGTATTACCTCAATCAAAGCAGTATCACTACTCCAATTGACGTCTACATGGTGATCAACTACAAAATTCACAACGACTTGGCCTTTCATAGCTTTTAGGGGTTCATAAACCAAATCGTATTCAATCAAAGCGTAAGCCCACTTTTCAATTCTCCCACTTAGAATCGGCTTTTGCAACATGTACTTTATAACATCAGTTTGACAAGTAATGATACATGTGCCAGATAGAAGAGAGTGTCAAAGTTTGGTACATGTATAGTAAAGTGATAAACAAAAACGCTCTAAAAACACATACCTTGTCTCAACATCCAATAGGCGGTGATTCAAGAATGTGATAATGTACTATTTTCCCTCCACTTCCTGAGTTAACACACCTCCTGTCAGCAACGTATAGCCGAAATGGAATCCCAGCTTTTGGTGCTCTTACCACGGGCGGTGATGACAAACACTCTTTAATCTTCTCAAAAGCACGTTGCTGACTTGCCCCCCAAGTGAATTTGGCTCCGTTCTCCAGCCGAAGTATAGGGACAAAAGCATCGATCTTTCCAGACAAGTTAGACATAAAGCAGCGCAAATAATTAACTTTGCCTAGCAACTTTTGCACATCTCTCTTGCATGTCAGCGCTTCAAAGTTCTTAATCTTCTCAAGCCTCTGAGGATCAATCTCGATACCTCTTTCCTGAATCATGAATCCTAAGAACTTGTCCGCCGACATGCCAAAAGCACACTTGAGCGAGTTCATCTTTAAGCCATACTAACGCATCCTATCAAAAGCAACTCTCAAATCGGCTAAATGGTTTCCCATAACATCCGATTTGATTACAACATCATCTATGTAGACTTCTAGCATAACTCCTAGCAAGTCATGAAAGATCAAGTTCATAGCACGTTGATATGTAGCGCTAGCATTCTTTAAACCAAAAGTCATAACAACCCACTCAAACAAGCCAACAAAATCAAGGCATCGAAAGGCTGTCTTGTAGATGTTCTCTTCGGTCATAAAGATTTGATTATAAACAATGTTGCCATCAAGAAAACATAGTACCTTGTGTCCTGAAGCATCGTTGATTAGTATGTCAGCTATTGGCATGGGATACTCGTCCTTCAGAGTGGCCTTGTTCAAGTCCCTGAAATAAATACACACACGAATCTTGCCACTTCCTTTTTTCTACAGGCACAATGTTAGCAACCCATTCAGTATACCTGCATGTCCTAATAAACTCAGCCTTGAGTAATCGTTCTATCTCTTCTTTAACTCGGTCATACACGGTCGAATTAAAGCGATGATGGGGCTGTTTATAAGGCCTAAACTTGGGTTTGATAGGCAGCGATGCTCTACGAGCTCACGGCTAAGTCTGGGCATCTCGCTATATTCCCATGTGAAACAATTGACATACGACCGAAGCAACTTTATTACTTCGGCCTTCTCATCAGCCTACAAGTTTTTGTTTACAAAATTTGGCCTTTGAACGGTACCATCACCTATATCTACCTCTTATAGAGGGTCGGCCAACGCGAAATCTTGACCTAACTTTTCTACTTCGCTAAATTCTTCAATGGCTTCGGCAATATCGTCTTTAGAAGACCGATATTGCTCCACACGAGAATTTAGCCAATCAAGATTATTCTTACTAGACATGACTACTAGTTTAGAAATAGTCGTGCTACAGCAGCCGACTTCACAGACACAGGAACAAAACATCCCTCAGACATGCTAACAAAGTCATAATCCGAGAGATCTCTACTTGACAAACACTCTACCTTATCATGGACGGTGTCAATAGACACATCGGCTAAAGCAACCTAGGCCAAATTATCAACTGGTACAACTTCCACATCATCGTCGTCCCATTGAATCAAGCACTGGTGCAAAGTAAAAGGAATACAACAATTTGCGTGAATCCAGTCATGCCTAAGTAGTACACTGTAGTTACCTTGCACATTGACGACGAAGAATGCCATCGGCAACGTCTTGTTGCCCACCGTCAGCTCTAGAGAGAGTACGCCCTTGGCTCAGAGCTCTCGCCGTTGAAGCCGTTGAGCGTCAGGTTGGTTCTCATCAAGTCATCTTCATTCTTATCGAGCTTCTTCAAAAGAGAGTATGCCATCAGGTTGACAATGGGGCCTTCATCTACAAGCATCCTCGAGATCGGCTTCCCGTCGATGTGCCCCTTGACGTATAGAGGCTTCAAGTGACAAGCCGTATTCTCGGGCTTCTAGAAAATAGCCTCTTGTGGGCCAAGGTTCAATTGAGCGACCTCGGCCTCGTCCTATGGAAGAGCAAATTCAGTAGGCAGCATGACGACATTTATGTCCATCGCCTGAGGAGGGGGCCCCTCAGAGACGGGCGTGTAGTCATCGTCCATCAGATCATCCTCGTCGTCGCTCGGAGTAGGAGCCGGGTTATCCATGACAACGGGCTTCGGCTTCCATACCTGCCTCGCTGCTGGTCAGGGACAGATCTCCTCGAACACGGCGCCTCGCTCATCCTCGGCCTTCTTCTCACACATCTCCTAGGCTCAAAGACGTTGTAGCCGCCTCTTCTGTGACTTGGTCATATCTGGTGGTGCCCACGACAGTTGCGGATTAGTGCCGGGAGCCACAACTTTGTTCTTGGAATTTTTGGCTGAACGGGAATTGCCCGCATTGGCCTCAATGGTTTTGCGCTTGGTGGGTTTTTGCTCGTGCTCCCTGTTGGTCAGACCGGCCTTACTGGGCCAGTCTGACCGGGCTCTGTCAGTTGGACTGACCATGGTGGGTCGGTCTGACCGACTCGTGTCGGGTTCCTGCGAAATTTCGGTCGGACCGGCCACAGTAGACTAGTCAGACTGAAGTGGCTAAGGCGGCCTGACCGACCCTAGGGCTGCAGTCAGACCGACTGTCTCCTCGGGTGGCCTTGGCAATTCGCCTTCGCCTTACTCCGCGGAGGTCCCCTTAGGGATTGGAACGTCCTGGGTCCCTACCTTGACGATGATAGATTTGGACACTTCCTCTAGACGCCCCCCCTTGTGGCACGACGAATAGTCTGGAGAAGACATCGCCCCTTGTAGCGCCCATTTGACCCTGCATGTTATAAAATCTGGGTGACATGAATGGAGGAATATAATATGGCATTGGGTACCCGGGAGGCAGAAAGTAGCAAGGTGGCCACTGCACCACGGTAGATGGTACGACGGTGGAGGGAAAGGTGGCTCCAATGGCCTCGGCCATCGTGCGCCGAACCTGCTCTTCCGAGGGTGCCCCGACCTCACTAGAGGTCCTAGCCGAGTGCTCGCCTTCTCGACCCTCTTCTGGTGCTTCTGGAGTAGCATGTCGTACCTCACCTTCGGCTCCTTGTGATTCGCAGCCGAAGATGATGTGTTGGTGTTCACTTTCCATACTCCTACCTCAGGGTTCTTCGGCACGAGCATGTGCGGGCACGGTTCCCCGATCATGACCTCCTTCCCCTTAGCAGACTCGACCTGCTTGGGCTGAATCAACATCTTCTTCTCATCGAGACCAATAGTGTTCACGGGGAAAGGGTCCTAGTCAAGCTTCATCTTGGGACTTGTATCCAATTTCAACCATCATTCTTCTATGGCCGATTGAACCTGCCAATGAAAAACATTGCAATCGTTAGTAGAATGATAATGATAATCATGCCACTTACAATAAGCTCGCTTCTTCTAGTCATCGACAATCAGAATGACGTGACCCTTCGGTAACCTGATAAGCTTGTTCTTCAACAAAAAATCAAATATCTTATCGCACTTGGTCACATCAAAAGAATACTTCACCTCGCTGGGCTGACTCTTGGTTGGAGACGGTCGTAACTTAGTGCAAGTGATGGGCTTGGCCTTACTAGACCAAGTCCACTCCGCGGTGTACATATCGGCCGAGTCATCCTCGCTCTCCGATAATTCCTCATCGAAATGCTCCATGACGTGCACCTTGGCCTTAGGCTTGTTAAATGTCTTAGTGAATTTTCTACTTTTGGCTCAGATTTCTTGAACCAGAGCCTTCTGTAGCACCTGACTAACATCAAAGAAATCCTGGCCATCAAGTTTCTCCTTAAGCTCGAAGTGAAGACTGTTAAAAGCTAGGTCGGCCAAGTCTCTATTAGAAATGTTCAAAGTAAAACATCGGTTTCTAGTGTCCCTAAAACACGTAACGTACTTAGAAACACTCTCGTTAGCCTTCTGCCTAACCGATGTCAAGTGCGAAAGTCTAGGCTCAGTCTCCCTAGTATAAAAATAGTCATGGAACTTCTGCTCCAATTGGGCCCAAGCCTGAACGGAGTTCGGCGGTAACACTGAAAACCAAGTAAAAGTGCCGCCGGAAAGCGATAGGGAAAACAATCTAAGCTTTAAAGCATCTGATCCACTAGCTTCGCCACACTGTGCTAAGAACTGACCTATGTGCTGCTAGGGTGGTTTTACTACCTTCACCGTCAAATTTTATAAACTCGGGTACCCTAAAGCTCTGCAGGTACGAGATGGTATCGAAGTAATCAAGGTACGACTTTTGATAAACCCTACCCTGTCCTGTAGGTGTCCAACCCACGACCTCTCTAAATAGTGCACGACACGTGGTGGGGGCGCGACACGTGGTGGTATATCATGGTGTTGGCCATGCGGCTCCTCCTCTCGTGGTCGCTCGCGATACGGTACGTGATCGAGCCTATGCGGGTGTGTGGTAGTAGGAGGTGCGGGCAGTGCAGGGAGAGGTTGCGTAGGCGTAGGCGGTGGCAGTGCATAAAACACGGCAGGGGCGGTCTGACCGGCCATAGGGCTGGTCTGACTGAGGGCATAATGGTCGGTCTGACAGGCCTGATGGCCAGGCTGACCGACCAATGTCGACTGAGCAATCCAGCACATGTTGGTCTGACCGACCCAAGGGCCGGTCTAACCGACGGAGTCATGCAGGACCTCAGCCATGGATGGCGTGGCCGAGGACGTGACAACTTTCCCAATACTCCCATCGGTTCTACTGTATACGCGGTGAATAGGGGGTACACTAGCTATTGGAGTAGGGGAAACGGCCTCGAAAAAGCCAAATCTCCTAAACATTCCCTCCATCTTTGTGTCCAATTTTGTATCCAATTTCGAGTCAACCATGGCCTCTATGCGGTTTTCAATGGTAGCACTAATGGCCTGGTCAACGGTGCTGGCTATCTTTTGCTTGAGGTCCTGGGAGGACATTCGAGGAGACGATGGTGTTACCTTAGCTCCGGAGAGATTGGGGATGTCGCTGTCATGCTTGACGAAGCCCTCACGGGTCTTGGTGAAGCGGTCAAGAAAAAAGGTGTGTAGCTCCCTTGTCCTGGCCTCGAGTTCTGCCCTATCCTTCAAGGAGAGGTCGTCAATGGTGGGCACGATGATGTTGCCTTTGTCAATCTCTAAGCTCCCCACCGGATCCATCGGCGTCGAGGGTCTCGTTGATGTAGAGGTAGTAGGTGTACTCATCACCGATGTAGATGTGCTTGTCATGTCTATCCCCAGCGGAGTCGCCAAAAAGTGTGTTGACACGAAAACGTGCCCCGCACTTGGGCCGGTTCGACAATCCAAAAACGTCATGAAACGTTTATGTCGCATTCCGATAATCCTTAAACCATGGTAAGGGGATAACAAAGTCACCAGGCAATCAAATAATAATAATATAAAATTATTCAATTAAATGAAGTGTTGGAAAATAACTAAAAATAACAAAAACCTAATTAAACTGAACCGACCAGAACAGGGCCGGTTGGACCGAAGTCTACTGGGCAGTCAGACCGGCCAAGGGTCCGGTCAGGCCGATGCTATTCCACCGGTCGGACAGGTGGTACAAAGGGTTGGCAAAAGGGAACTTCAGCCTAGGTTTCGAAGTGCTCACCGAAGGGTACCCTTCGGCTATTCGAACCGAGGTTAAACCTTCGGTCAGACCTTAGATGGCCAAAGGGGAGAGGGAGTACTCCGGTGCGAAGGGTTCCTCCGATGCGAAAGTAGGCTCTGATGTGAATATACCTCCAGCGCAAAGAATACCTTCAGTGTAGAGGGTTTTTGGGGTCCTCTGCGAAGCCCAGTGATACTGGCCTCGTGCCGCCTGTCGGATTGAAGTGTGCCGGCGCGTATGGTGATGACACGACACGGGCTGGTCAGACCAAGGGTGGCCTTCGGTCGGACCGACTACTCTTGGAAAATGTCCTCTAGGCTCCGGCGACCGTCTTCCCATGGATGGATCACAACCAAAATCCTAGGAGGGGATGGAAGTGATGAAATACTGTAAAAATACTAAAAGATCAAAGTAATTCAACCAAGAGGTCGAATTACCAATAGAAACCAATAAAATCGATAGAAATCTGTTACGTGGATGAAACGGACGATTCACGAGCGAACCGACAAGGACTTATCGTGATTATGACACGGTAGACAGATGGTTTATAGCGCAAACCAACAAATATGTACGTGCTAGGCTAAAACTAGGGCAAAGAAAGTAAATGTGATTCAAGGTATACAATAGATTGGATCTATTAGGGTTTTGGGAGGCCTCCTTGAATCGGCCTTGCCTCTATTTATAGAGGTTGGGCATGATGTCCTGGGCTTCTAAATGGAGTTGTGCATGAGTCCAAGTCATCAAAAATCAATTAGGAATAAAAAATACCCTAGAATCATCTAATTGGACTCAAACACAAACTTGGCCGGTCTGACTGAGCCCATATGGCCAGTCTGACCAGGCCTACATGGCCAGTTGGACCGTCCTGTGCTAGGTCTCGCCATGTGAGAAACCAAGGGTAGGTTTCGGAGTCTGTGATGAGTGATTGATATATTTTATCCTCTAGTTTCGAAGGGGTACCTCCGAAGGGGTTCGGAGGTTGTTTCACCGAAGGGTTCGGTGGGTTCGGTTGCTGCGGCTGTTGTAGTGGAGTGTGACTGTCGGAGGGGTCCGACAGTACACGATGACTTGGTCGTATCGAAGGGTTCGGTACTTTGGGTTGTACACCGGAGTGTGTACCAGAGGTTGTGTGCCCAGAGAGGTCTCTAGGGTACTATATACACTTGTCTGTTTGTCTGTGGTGCGCAGGGGACTTTGGAGGCGATGGACGGTTCGCAGCAGGTGAACCTGGGTCAACCGGGAGGCTTGATGCTAAGTGAGCGGGGAGCTCGGTCATGGAGGCTGCGTGGGGTCAAGGTCGGTCCTCGTGTCAAGGTGCATCAGGTGAAGGCAGAGAGTACGGAGGGTGGCTCCGGCTAAAGGTTCCCCGCGATGACGTCCTCAGAGGCGAGGCACTTAGAAGGGTACTCCGAATGGAGTGACTTCAGAGTATGGTGGGCGAAGTCCCCAGCAATGAGGCAAGGCGTTCGAAGTGTGCTCCAGAGGGAGGTACTCGAAGGTTCACCCGATGGAGGTCTCAGAAGTCAAGGTGCATTGAAGGCATGGTCCGGGTGAGGTTCGTCGAGGAGTGTGCTCGAGGAGAGACACTGCGACGAAGTGCTCATGGAATGCTTCATGCGAAGGCCTTGGATGAAGGAGGGATTTCGGAGGTCGTGGTACTCCGAAGGTGGGGCTTCGGAGTGTGGCTGACTTGAGGTACTTCGGCAATGAATGGCTTCGGTACACGGACTGACGGAGTTTGAGCTGGGAGTAGCTGCGAAGCCATGGTGGTCCACTCCAGAGGTGATGGCATGAAGGCTCAAGGGCTTTGATGGCTTCTGCTCAAAACTGTCATTGTATCGAAGGCTGACTTCGGTGAAGCGAAGGCCGTCAGGCTCAAGGCTTCTCGCTGAAGCTACCGCACCCCACGCGTGCGAAGGGGGGCTTCAGAAGACTCCAAAACTACAAAGGCTGATCGTGTATGCTCTGCAAAAGCTGATGCTATCTCCTCTACAAAGCTGACAAAAGAAGCCTCCAAATAGAGTAGACTACCATCTGTACCCTCCTGTTCTGATGAGACAAAATCAGTGTAAACCCTAGTGGTAAAGTAGTCTATTCATAGGGCTGAATAGTGCCTATAAATAGTGAAGGGTGGCTAGGCCTGAGTAATACTTTGAGCAGCCATTTTAGAACTCCTGTGTTAGCCGTCACACTCATGTATTCAGACCTGTGAGTTCATTTTGTGTTCCCTATTCCGGCAATGAAGTTTTGATTTCGTTCTTCTTTCACTGCTTGAACTTGTATTCTGTGTTACACTGCATGCTTTGATTCCTCTGTGCACCATTTCTTTCTGAGTTAAGTTTGTGTATTGGTTCTCTTCTGGAGAAGTGTGTGAGAGGTGTGTGCGTGTGAAGTGTGTGATTTTCAGTGGTTTTGCTCTGGGTAAACTGAGGTAACCCCTCACCATTTACTAGCGAAGCACTGAGTAGTCCGTAGTCGAGGGTTGTTTTTCTTCCCTTAGCCAAACCTATTCAGTGTGCATTTAGAC
Organism: Zizania palustris; assembly: GCA_019279435.1. Classification (NCBI taxonomy): domain Eukaryota; kingdom Viridiplantae; phylum Streptophyta; class Magnoliopsida; order Poales; family Poaceae; genus Zizania; species Zizania palustris. Next base: position 16,929,207 of record JAAALK010000288.1, read on the forward strand.
CTTCGAAATACGAAGCCTAGTACCAGTTGCTAGTGCAGAGTATCTGGTCGGAGTCTACAGAGGGAAATCTCCACTTGCGAAGGGTGAAGTGTGAAGTCTGCTCGAAGGCACCTAGTGTGCGGAGCTTGCACTGACTTAACAGAGTTGAGTTTTTGGTTTGTGGGAGGAGCGAAGTCTTCTTGACTTTGAACTTTTGCTCCTCGTGAAGCCTGGTTTCGGAGCTGTGAAATACCTCCGAAGGGTGTGTTCGAAGCTTGTTCCGTAGAAGACTGTTTTTAAAATAGAAGGCTATTTTTAACCTGAAATTTTAAAAGCTCCCATTCACCCTCCTCTAGTCGCAGTTTCTAGTCCAACAATTGGTATCAGAGCAGGTTAAGATCACGAGTTGACCTTAACCGGTTTTGTGATCTTTTGGCGGCATGGACAGAGTTAGTAAAATACCTCTGTTCGATGGGACTGATTTTGCATACTGGAAGGTGCGCATGGAGGCTTACTTGTTAAGCCAAGGAAATGCAATTTGGGAGATTGTGGACTCACAATACTCCATCCTTGAAACCCGCACCTCTCAAATAGAAAAAGATCAGTATAATAACTCCAAAGCTAGAAACATAATGTTCATTGGTTTGAATCGGAGTGAGTTTGCTAGGGTGCAGCACCTTAGGATAGCTGGGAGATTTGGACTACACTCACTATCTTTCATGAGGGCTCTACACAGATTAAGGCTAGGCTCCAAAGCACGTACAATCAATAGTATCAACTGTTTGTGCAGGCGCCCGGTGAATCTATAGATGCCATGTTTTCTCGCTTTGACGCTATAGTGAGTAACTTGTGGTCCAACGGGACGCTTGCTTACAATAACCATGACAGGGCTTTTAAGCTTCTCTATGCTCTTGATCGTAGCATATGGGAAGTGAAGATATCCAGCATTGAGGAGTCCACAGGTTATGACACATTGACCTGTGTTGAGCTCTTCAGCAAGCTTAAGTCCACAGAGATTGCCAAGGCATCTCTTGCAGTGCACATATACTCCTTGCCACATCCATTGGCACTAATTTCTAGCACTAGCCGTGGCATCACTGCAGAACCAAGCACATCTGGCACTTGTGTTCTAGCATGTGGTTTTGCTTTGTCTTTCCTGGTCTCTGTCACTAAGGATCAGGTGGATACTCTACATAATGAAGAGCTTGCTCTCATTGCCAGAAGGTTCACCCGTTTTCACCATGAGAGACGGGATCAGAGGAGAAGTGGGTTTAGTGGATGTTTTGAGTGTGGTGACACCTCTCATATCAAGGCCAACTGTCCTAAGATCAAGAGGAGAGATGAGAGTGAGTGCCCCAAATACCACAAAAAGGTGAGGAAACCCTTTGTGAAGGGCAAGCGCGGCAAGATGGCTAAGAGGGTAGCCAAAGTCGCTTCCAGAGCATTTGTTGTTGTTCTCAGTGACATCGACACTTCCTCAACTGAGGAGTCGAGCTCTGATGAGGCGGAGTCCCCAAGGAAGGAGGAGAAAAAGAACAAGAAGGGACGAGATTTCACCGGCCTCTGCTTCATGGCCGACAGCGATCACATTGGTGATGAGCTTGACTCATATGAGGTACCTCTATCCTATGACCAGCTTTCAATTAAGATAGATGAACTGAATGAAGTAGTTCTTAGTCAGGATAAATTACTTGTGCAAGCCGCTAGAGATAGAAAACACCTTAGACTTAGGCTAGAATCTGTTTCTACTGATTATGCCATGCTTATGTCAAGGGTTAATGATGCTGAATGTGAATCTTGTACTGTTGTCATGGGTGATCTTACTCAGTTGTGTTCTGTGCATGCTCAAACTTTTTCTGAGCTTGAGACTGCACAGAAGCAGCTTTTGATGGTTGATTCTAGTCCTCATGATATAAATGAATGCATGAACTGTTCATTATTACGTGAGAACATTGATTTACGTGATAAACATGTTCAAGATTTAGAGGCTAGATTGGAGAGGGCCGGTAGTTCTAAGGATGTGCAACCTGTGTGTGACACTTGCATAACCCTTAAGTACCAACTAGGCACTGTTAGAGAGCGAGTTGAACACCTCATGACTAAAAATGAATACCTTCTTTCTATGGTTAACAAATGCACTGAGGAAAAGAGTAAGATGGACTTGCTCTTGGCCAAGACCAAGATGTGTGCTGACAAGGCAGGGTTAGCTCTAGGTTTAGGTTTTGAGAGGATTCCTTCAGACAGGGAGAACAAAATAGTTTTTACCTCACCCACTACCTTAGAGAAAGAAAAAGCCCAGTTAGACATTCCATCAGCCAAAAAGCCTACCCAAACTCTGAAGAAAACCACTCCTCATCACAAGAAAAGCTGCCTCCTCCACTCAAGAAAAACACTCAGCAGAAGCCCAAGGAGCCTGTGAGAATTGCTCCTATGACCCATGAGAGTGCCTCTAGGAGAGTTTTTCATTGTTCCTACTGTTAGCGGGCAGGTCATCTGGTTGGGTTCTGTTTTCGTCGCATCAAGGATGAGTGACGCTCTCAGGCGATGAGTTTCCAAAACATGCATTACCCATCTGTAGGTATGCATGAGTCTGAGGTTTACTCACATCCTATTTTCGAGGCTCCCCGTACTTCCCGGAGAGGTTTTGCTCCTCAAAGTGTTCACCATGTTCCATATGGTGGTAGACCTCATGTGAATGGCTTTGTTCCTCGATAGGTTGGGAGACCTCATCATACATTTGTGTTACAACATGTAGGTAGACCTCGCACGTTGCATCATTTTGTTTTTCCTATGCGTAGACAGTCTACTTTCACTATACCTACTGCTCGTATCACTCAGTGTTGGATGCATCATCATGTTTTCACTCACCCCAACACTGAGCGATCGAGATTCTCTTATCATGTGTAGGCACCAGACCGAGGCTTGGAGGGCACGTGGACCATGGACTCTGGTTGTTCGCGTCATATGACTGGAAATGCAGCTTGGTTATCCAGCCTCACCACAACCAAGCAAAAGGAACATATCACCTTCGGCAACAATCGAAGGAGTAGAGTGAAAGGTAAAGGTGTGGTAAGAATCAACTCAAATTCCACTCTTAAAGATGTGGCTTTGGTTGAAAATTTGGGATATAATTTGCTTTCTGTATCTCAATTGTCGATGATTTCTCTCGCTACTCTTGGGTCTTCTTTCTTGCGAGCAAGGATGAAGTGTTTTCACACTTTCAGAGCTTGGCTTTGAGAATTTTTACTGAACTCCTTGGTGCATTGAAATTCATTCAAAGTGATAATGGCACTAAGTTCAAGAACAGTCTCTTTGTTGACTTTTGCATGGAGCATGGCATAGAACATCAATTCTCTGCTCCGCGAGTTCCTCAATAGAACGGTGTTGTTGAGAGGAAGAACCGCACTTTGGTTGAGATGGCTAGGACGATGCTCAATGAGCACAGGACTCCTAGAAAATTCTGGGCTGAAGCCATGAACACTGCATGTTACATCTCTAACCGAATCTTCTTGCGCTCAATTTTGAACTTAACTTCTTATGAACTACGTTTTGGGAGACAGCCCAAAGTTACTCATCTTCGAGTTTTTGGCTATCGATGCTTTATCCTAAAACGTGGAAATTTGGATAAATTTGAGTCGTGCTCTTCTGACGGGATCTTTTTGGGTTACACTACTCATGGTCACTCTTATCGTGTTTTTAATTTGGAAACTAACACTGTCATCAAGTCATGTGATGTGACTTTTGATGAATCAACCCCTCTGTTAGTTCTACTTTTGAACAGACAAATGAACACGACATGGAACAGACCATCTTTGAGGATGAAGATCCCGGAGATTTCAAGGATGAACCCCTACTACCCTTGACATCGACCCTCGAAGCCAACCCACTTCGACCACTTCGGCACAAGGTCCCAAATAAACTACCTAACATCGGTCATCTTAGACAATTCCAACGCACAAGTTGAGGGGGAGACAAAATCCCGCCGCGAGGCTCCACACCATATTCAAAGGATGCATCCTCCCGAGCAGATCATTGGTGAGCTTGATCAAAGGGTAACACGTTATCATTCTCACTTCATTGATTCCGCTTTTGTTGCTTCTTTCGAGCCCTTAGATGTTAGTCATGCACTTTCTGATTCTAGTTGGATCAATGCCATGCATGAAGAACTTGAAAATTTTGAGAGAAACCAAGTTTGAACTTTAGTTGATCCTCCACCAAATGTTCATTTCATTGGAACAAAATGGATTATCAAAAACAAACAAGGGGAGGATGTGACTGTAGATAGAAACATGGATAGACTTGTAGCTCAAGGTTATTCTCAATTAGAAGGGATTGATTTTACTGAGACTTTTGTACCTGTTGCTCGTCTTGAGGCCATTAGGATTTTACTTGCATTTGCGGCATCCCGTGGTTTCAAACTTTATCAAATGGATGTTAAAAGTGCTTTTCTTAATGGCTTCATAGGCGAAGATGTTTATGTAAAACAACCCCTGGCTTTGAAAACCCCAAATACCCGCATAAAGTCCTTAACCTTCATAAGGCTCTTTATGGACTCAAGAAGGCCCCTCGGGCTTGGTATGATAGACTTAAGTATTTTCTGCTTGAACGGGGGTATTTGATGGGATCTGTTGATAAAACCCTGTTCACTCTCAAGCATGGCAAAGATTTCCTGCTAGTTTAGATTTATGTGGCTGATATCATCTTTGGTGGCACCTCTCATGCTTTGGTTGCCGAGTTTACAGATACCATGAGCAGGGAGTTCGAAATATTCATGATGGGCGAACTCATATTTTTCCTTGGTTTGCAAATCAAGAAAAACAAACAAGGTACATTCGTCCACCAGACAAAGTACACCAAGGACCTGCTCAAGAAATTTGACATGGCTGATGCGAAGCCACTCGCCACTCGTCACTCTAATGGCTACATCTGTAGCATTGGATCCCGACGAAGATGGAGAAGCCGTAGATCAAAAGGAGTTCCGAAGCATGATCGGCTCCCTTCTCTACTTGACTGCTACGAGACCGGACATACACTTCGTAGTGTGTTTGTGCGCTCGTTTTTAGGCTTCGGCACATGCTTCGCACCGCCAAGCGATAAAGCGCATTCTCAGGTATCTCAAGCATACCCTCAAATTTGGCATTTGGTATTCTGCGTCTTCCTCTTTGTGTCTTCGAGGTTATTGCGATGCGGATTTTGCTGGGTATAGGATTGATAGGAAAAGTACCTCCGGTAGTTGTCATTTTTTGGGTATTTCGCTGGTTTGCTCATCTTCCCGCAAACAGTTTAGTGTTGCACAATCGACGGCTAAGGCCGAATATATTGCTGCAGCTAGCTGTTGCTCTCAGATTTTGTGGATTGTTTCCACTTTGCGGGATTTTGGGTTGGATTATTCTGTGACAACACTAGTGCTATTTGTATTGCAAACAACCCGGTCCAGCATTCCAGAACCAAACACATTGATGTACGGTATCATTTTCTCAAAGATCATAATGAGAAGGGTGATATTGAACTTCAATATGTTGATACCCAACACCAGCTAGCCGATATTTTTACAAAACTCCTCGATGCTTCGTGTTTTGCCTACTTACCTGGAGAACTTGGTATTTGTCATCCTTACGGCATTTTCTGAGGGGGAGCACACATTGCTTATCCAGCATATGCTTATTTTGTGTGGAATTGCATTTACATATTTTGCACTAATATGCCTTGATTTAATTTACATAATCATGACAGCTCAGCTCTATTTACTATGTCTGATTCATTTTGCACATGATTTTCTTTTTCAAAATCAAATCATGATCACTGCTTAGTCTTGAATCTAGCATGTTTAGGTAAGACTGCTTTAGCTATCTTTTATCTGCTTGATAGCAAAGAATTCTTTTCTCTAGATGCACAAATTGCAACTTGAAAAATCATACGGCTTATGTCGCGCCCCGATTTAATAAATCAGGACCTTTATTGAAATTCCATAGAAAATCAATAAATCAAGACGTTCATCATGCGACCACGTACAAATACGAGCAATCATTCACGGTTCGTAGACCGTATTAATACAAAAGTGAATAAAGGTGAAGAGAAACTAATAAAATAAAGGGTCCTAGATGAACGCCTCCTTCCAGTCTCGCCTTGACTGGGTTGCTACTCCAGACCTTCATCCTCCTCGTAGTAGATGGGCTCTGATGGTGTAAGTCAACGGGGTGAGTACAGATGTACTCAGCAAGCCACCGAATGCAAATATAATGCAAGGGAATAACAAGGGAGATAGTGGCTAGTTTTGCGGAAGCAGCATAATTGTAAAGCATTAAATGTGAGCAATTTATTAGTACGGAAAAGTAAACATGTGTATGCATCATCATCTTCTAACTCGAGGAGTACGTTTCACCTCCTCGCACAACAGTTCTTACATGCCATGAATAACTCAACCATTCAACCAATTGTAAACTAACTACGAGTAGTCACACAACCCGCCCTTGACCGTGGGCTCGGCTTTTCGAAAAGATTGATTTTACTCTGATCAGAGATGTACCACTGTACCCACAAGGCACGCACTCATCACTTACACCGAAGTGTAACGAGATGACCCATTTCACGGGAACTCGTGCCAAAACCTTCCATATGGTCCTCTCCGAATCAACAACACCCTCTTATAGGTTTCATATGGTGTCCCGACACATCGGTGCCCCACCATACCCCCCTTGAGCCTCCTTTGGTACAAGTCGCCCGCAGGCTTGCCCCTTGCCCCCTCCACTATGGTGCCGAGAGACGGAGTGTTCCACACTTCCAGTTAGGACTTACCCATTAGACTTGTGGTTGGTACGGAAGTGCTTTGCAACAGATCCCGCAGACCGGTCCTTATAGTGCCCCGGGTGCGACCAACCAGTTTCCGAGCTTGCACCCGGAACCCACCATACTTATAACATAGCCTACTCCAACAGAGTCCAGAGACAAGAATAACGGGGAAATTCATATAACAGAATCCATCTATCTATGACTCATTCTTTTTATCCTATAGCAGTTGTGCCGGTATATTGGGCACTAGTTAATATAATATTTGTAGAGTGACAAGGAGTTAAGGCTCAATAAGCATGGCTTGGGTTTGCACACAAGGACGAAGATCTATTAAATATAAGTGTAGGGCTTGATGTTTGACTAATGCAATATTAACCTATGAGTTATAGCGATAATTTATTAAAACATGGGCTCAATTATGATCAACTGTTTCCACAGAGATGGTCGATGACTTGCCTTGATCAGCAAAGGGGGATGGAGGAACCTCGGGGTAGAACTCCTGCTCCTCGATGAACTCGTAGTCTTCTCGATACGGAAAAATAAATAATGCATTCAATAAACAGATAAAATCCACCAAACAAAAGAACATACATAGTTGTGGGTGTTTTTATGTGAAGTAATATTTTAATATTCTGAGTTTTTGTATAAAACAGTGAAGTTTAACTTTTTAGGATTTTTCCTAATTTATTTTGCTGAATTAATAATTTATCCCTAAGGGGTTTCTATTCTTTTATTTGCTAAAAATATTTTGGGTAACAGTAACATACTGTTTTTATGGCATTAATGTGTAGAGAATAATTTACTGAATTTAACAAAATTTGAATGGTGAAATTTGGAGTTAAATTGAGCAAGATATGAATTTTTAAAGTTTAAACTATTTTCTGAATTTTATTTAAAACCAGAAAACAGTCTCTGGTCCACGGTGAACCAGGTTCACCGTGAACCCGTGACTGTGCGCGTGGACCCGAGCGACCGGGGCCGTTGGATCTGGATCCAGTGATCGGGCGCGAGGCGGGAGGCGTAAGTGAAAATGGACGGCCACTATTAGATCTCGCGAACCGGTATGACGTGGACGCACCAGATCACTCCAGCGCCTTAAGTCGCGATCAACGGCCGAGATGGCACCGTACCCCTTCGACCAGATCTGAGGGCCCTGATTAAATCCCGAAGGGATTTAATCGTAGCCCTCCGATCGTGATCGGACGGCCATGGTGCGATCCGGCACGGCACGACGCAAGGGGGCGCGTACCCCCCTTCGTCTCCGGCGACGGCGGGCTCGGGTGCGCCCGTGACGGCGGCGGCGAGGGCCTACGTGCCTAGCTAGGGCCAGAAATGGAACGCGGGGAGCAAGGGGGTCACGATGGTACCTTCGGCGGCGAAGCTGGGCGACGGATGACGACGACGACGAGGGTAGACGGCGGGGAGCTCTCGGGTGCTCGACGGCGACGGCGATCCGACGACGTCCACGGCCAACGGAGTGGATGCCGAGGTAGGGAGGGCTCTGGCTATCACGATGGTGGCGGCGGCTAGGGCGGGGGAGGTCGGAGTCAACGGCGAGGGCTCGCCGGAGGTGGAGTAGAGGGGAGAAGCCTAAAATCGAGAGGGAGCGCGTGGGAGGGCTTTAGCTCGGGTTCAGGCGGTGTGGCTGAGGGCGGTGGCCGAAGGGGATTATTTATAGGGGCTCGCCGGCGTGAGGAGGGAAGGGAACCGAGGGTTTCCAAGAACTCCGGCGAGGTTCCCTTTTCTCCTCGGATATGCTTCCATAAGCGCGAAAACGCGTCGGCTTTGTTTGGAAAGGGGTCACCGGAGTTCGGCAAGTCGAGATCGGGCGTCGGTTTGGCAAGGAGGAGCTGGCGGCGGCGGATTTGGAAGGAGGGGTCGCCGGCGATGGAAAGGGGGATCCCTTTCCTTCGGGGAAGACGATCCCGACAGGTGGCCCCCACCTGTCGGCGGCCGAAACAGGAAAGGGAAGGCTGACAGGCGGGTCCCGTCGGTCAGGGGGACGGGGGTGGGTGCGACAAGCTGACAGGTGGGCCAAGTGGAGCGCGAGCGCGGGGAGGAGAGAGGGGAGGTGCGCCGACAGGCGGACCCCACCTATCGGTGGCACGCTGCTGGATTGGGCCGGGCTCAGAGTGAATTCGAGGTTGAGGCCCATTAAGGATTTAAAATTGTTTTCTGATTTAAAATAATTCCCGTAATTCATTTATTTGATTAAGGGTTGAATCACTGTTGATAAAAATTTGTAAAAATTCCTAAAATTATATTTTGGTCTCTAGTTCATCTCATAAAATTTTCAGGTCTAGATTTTGAGTATTTCTCCCTGTTTGGCTTTATTTGGGTTCTTTTGTGATTTTTCCTTTAATAATAAATCCAGAAATTATTTAAATAATATTTTTCTTTTATTTTAATCCTTTTTAATTTCTGGGGTGTTACAATCCTATCCCCCTTACGGAGAATCTCGTCCTCGAGATTCGAATCAATCCTCCAATAGCTCAGGATGCTGTGCCTTGAGTTCATCTTCTTTTTCCCATGTAGCTTCTTCTACAGGATGATTGCTCCACTGCACTTTGCAGAAACGGATGATCTGACTCCTGGTGGTCCTTTCTTTGACTTCCAATATCTTAACAGGCTTTTCCACATAGGTCAGATCCTCTTGAACATCCAACTGCTGAAGATCCACTTGCTCTGTGGGGACGCGCAGACACTTCTTGAGTTGGGATACGTGAAATACGTCATGTACTCCAGCCAATGAGGGTGGTAACTCCAACTGATATGCATCTTCGCCTTGGCGTCGAATAATGGGAAATGGTCCAACATATCGAGGGGCCAACTTTCCTCTCATGTTAAACCGTTGAGTACCACGGAGAGGCGTAACTCGAAGGTAGACATGATCTCCTTCTTGAAAGGCTAGGTCTCGGCGACGATTGTCTGCGTAGCTCTTCTGTCGTGATTGGGCTGTCTTGAGTCGGTCTCTGATGATCCGTACCTTTTCTTCAGCTTCACGAAGAATGTCTGTTCCGAATACTTGGGATTCCCCAGTTTGGTCCCAAAGTAGAGGCGTTCTACACTTACGTCCATATAGGGCTTCAAAAGGAGACATCTGAAGGCTGGCTTGATAGCTGTTGTTGTACGAAAACTCAGCGTACGGCAAGCTCTTGTCCCAAGTGGCTCCAAAATCCAAGACACATGCCCGAAGCATATCCTCCAATATCTGATTCACCCTCTCTGTTTGTCCATCTGTCTGAGGGTGGTAGGCGGTACTGAAATTCAATCTCGTGCCCATCTCCTCTTGAAGGTTCTTCCAAAAACGAGAGGTAAACTGACTTTCTCTGTCGGATACTATCTTCTTGGGTACTCCATGAAGACATACGATCCGGGCCATGTATAGTTCTGCCAGCTTAGGGCCACTAAAAGTCGTCTTGACGGCTATGAAATGTGCCACTTTCGTAAGCCGATCGATGATCACCGAAATAGAATCATAGCCTAGTTGGGTCTTTGGTAGTCCGGTGATGAAATCCATGCCGATTTCTTCCCACTTCCATTCAGGTACTTTAAGCGGCTGTAACAATCCTGCAGGTCTCTGATGTTCAGCCTTTACTCTTCTGCAGGTGTCACATTCAGCGACGAACTGTGCGATCTCTCTTTTCATGCTGACCCACCAATAACGTTCTTTCAGGTCCTGGTACATCTTGGTACTGCCGGGATGAATGGAGTACAATGTCTCATGGGCTTCTCTCAGGATAAGGGTCTTTATCTCTGGTTTATCCGGTACACATATCCGGGTTCCAAACCATATGGTGCCGTTTTCGTCCTCTGAAAATCCTAGGGCTTTTCCTTGCCTCATGTTCTTCCTAATGGCAGCTATATCCGGGTCTTCCAATTGAGCTTCGCGGATTTGTTCGAACAAGATAGGTTGAGTCTCCAAGGAGGATAGATATGCTCTTGTGGTTACTCCAAGATTCAACTTTTCCATCTCTCTACATAACAAGGGTGCATGATCCTGGATCATCACAGCTGTGCAATATCCCTTGCGACTTAATGCATCAGCTACCACATTTGCTTTTCCGGGGTGGTAGTGAATACCTAAGTCATAGTCCTTTATGAGTTCCAACCATCGTCTTTGCCTCAGATTGAGGTCGGGCTGTGTGAAGATGTACTTCAAACTCTTGTGATCCGTAAAGATCTCACAGCGATTTCCAACCAAATAGTGCCTCCAAATCTTAAGGGCGTGCACCACAGCGGCTAATTCCAAATCATGGGTCGGGTAGTTCAACTCGTGGGGTCTCAACTGACGAGAGGCATAAGAGATAACTCTTCCATCTTGCATAAGAACACATCCCAATCCTTGGCGAGATGCGTCGCAATAGACATGGAAGTCTTTCCGGATATCGGGTAGGGTCAGTATGGGTGTGGACACCAGACGGGTCTTGAGGGTGCGGAAACTTTCCTCGCATTCAGGAGTCCATTCAAACTTCTCTCCTTTCTGCAACAGCTTGGTCATTGGCTTGGCTATCTTAGAAAAATTTTCAATGAATCTCCGATAATATCCGGCCAAGCCCAGAAAACTTCGTATCTCAGATACGTTCGTGTGTGGCATCCAATCCGTAACTGCTTCTACGGTGGCAGGGTCTACTGCGATTCCTTGCGCAGAGATGATGTGCCCAAGGAACTCTACTTCTGCCGTCCAAAATTTGCACTTGCTGTACTTGGCATATAACTGGTGTTCCCTTAGCTTTCCTAAGGTTAACCGGAGGTGAGCCTCGTGCTCTTTCTGGTCCTTGGAATAAATGAGGATGTCGTCTATGAAGACTACGATGAACTTGTCCAAATACTCCATGAACACCTTATTCATCATATTCATGAAGAATGCAGGGGCGTTGGTCAATCCAAAGGACATAACCGTGCATTCATATAATCCATAACGGGTGGTAAAGGCAGTCTTGGGTATATCCTCTTCTCGGATCCTTAACTGATGATATCCAGAACGCAAATCGATCTTCGAGAATACTGTAGCTCCTTTTAGTTGGTCGAAGAGATCGTCGATCCGAGGCAATGGGTACTTATTTTTGATGGTTACTTCATTCAAAGCGCGGTAATCTACACACATACGCTTTGCCTTGTCTTCTTTCTTCTCGACGAAGATGACGGGGGCACCCCATGGCGATGTGCTAGGTCTAATGTAGCCTTTCTTCTCGAGATCCTCCAACTGCTGCTTCATCTCGGCTAACTTATTGGCGGCCATCCGGTATGGTCGCTTGTAAATAGGGGTGGTTCCGGGCACCAAGTCAATCCTGAACTCGATGTCTCTCTTGGGTGGCATCCCTGGTAGATCCTCTGGGAATACGTCCGGGTATTCACTGACTATTGGTATCTCCTCCAAGGTAATCTGATGTAGTCTTGTCCTTCCGGCCTTCATGCTTGGCATCTGGAATGTGACTATAGTCCCTTCTTTATTAGTCACAGTCACTTTTCTCTGGGCACATTCTATCACTCCTTGATGTTTATTTAGCCAATCCATCCCTAGAATGAGATCCAAACCTTGACATTCTATTAGAATGGGGTCGGCCCAAAATATCGTGCCTTGGATATCTACCCATACCCATGGACTAAAAGAATAGGCGAGGGTTTGCTTGCCCGGGGTAGCTATCAATACTGGCCTGGGTAGTTCACTTATGTCCAGGGCATTACTTTCCACAAAAGCAGTTGATATAAAGGAGTGTGTAGCTCCGGTGTCAAATAATACCACTGCAAGTGATGAATGAACCATAAACTTACCCATGACAATCTCGGGGGCGGCTTGGGCTTCTTCGGCGGTGACGTGGTTGACCTTGGCGCGGACGGCGGGGTTTGAAGTGATGCCTTGAGCACGCTTGGGATGAGGGCACTGATGGGAGTAGTGTCCCTCCTGGCGGCAGTTGAAGCATACTACAGGCTTGCCATGCCTGTCTCTCAGAATTTCCGGCTTCTTGGCCGGGGCAGCTGGGGCGGTTGGTGCGGCGGGAGCGGGGCGAGGTTGACTGGCTCCGGCATTGGTGGCTGGTGGTGCCGGACGATACACTAGGCGGGGGTGGTACTGCGGTGCTGGTGGAGGTGGAGCAAAGCGGGGTCTCTGGGCCATTCCTTGATTCTGCCTGAAGGCAATCATCCGCTTCTTCTTCAGGTCGACCTTGTTCTGCTGGGTCTCCTGCATGATGGCTTTATTCACCAACTTTTGAAAATTGGTGAAATCTCCAGAAATAAGCTGTAGGGACAACTCATCCTTCAGCCCCCTAAGGAACTTGGCTAGCCTGGCCGCATCCATACGGACCTCTTCAGGTGCGTACCTGGCCAACCTATTGAACTCATGCAGGTATTCTGTCACGGACCTGCTCCCCTGCTGCAGGTCTCTGAATTCCTGTTGTTTCTGAGCTATAATGCCGTCGGGGATGTGAGCGGCACGGAAAGCGGCTGAGAACTCTGCCCAAGTATGGGCGTGGCCCTCGGGCAGAGTCTCACAATGATTGTCCCACCACTCTGCGGCAGGACCATGAAGCTGGTGGGTGGCGAAAGCCACCCTCTCCTGCTCAGTGCAGGTCAGCAGATCGAGCTTCTTCTCGATAACTCGCAACCAATCCCCAGCCTCCATGGGGTAGGTGGTGCTCGAGAAGGTCGGTGGGAGGACTCGGAGGAACTCCGAGAGCTGGGATGCGGGAGCGGGAGCTGGTGTGGCGGGTCGGGGCAGCTCGGGCTGTTGGTGGAGGCGGAAGAGATGAGCCTGCTGCTCCTGCATCTGCTGCTGCTGCTGTTGCATCTAATTCAATAGGGCAGCAACCAACTGGTTTTGCGTGGCCATCATCTCGGCCAGAGTGGGGTGATTGACAACCGGGGCTTGCCTTTGCCTGGTGGCTCCCCATTGTGGCAAGTTGCCACTCACTCCTCCGTTCTGAGGAGCGTCGGAACCTTGGGTGTTGGTCATCCTGGAGTTTTCAAAGTAGACACATTTATTTTAGCGAACTCTTTATATTTTATTTCAAAAGGTACCGTTCTTGCGGTTACATTTATTTATTTCTTCATTCATGCCTTATGTTTTGACATGAATGGTAATACAAGCAAGCATAAATGAAAAACAATCAACCGTAAAACTACGTCTACGGTAGCTCGGGGGACGACTCAATCTCGGGCTCGTGGGAGACGGTCGGGGTCGAGGAGTTGGACGGTCCGGCGGGTGGTGCGCTGCGGGAGATCCTCTTGGGCCTCACGGTGGGGATCCGAAGGGGTTTCTTCCTGCGAGGCAGAATAGGTGCGATCTCCTCAATGTCCTTCTTTAATTCTCTGAGCTGCTGACGGAGCTGGGTGTGGACCATGGCGCCCTGGCGTAGGAGTTTGTTCTGGCGCCTCAACTCCTCCACCTCGAGGGTCAACAAAGGGTTCTGCTCAAGCTGTCGACGGAGCTCGGCATTCTCACGGGTCAGGTTCTCCGAAGTGTGGCGGTAGAAGTCGATGGTGTTGTGCTGGCTGTCTGCGTCGAGGACGGCCTCTGTGTGGAGGTTGTCCATGGCCTCCAAGAGTCTCATCGTGTGGGTGATGGCGGAGTTGCTCTGCGTGAGGGGGCTGATGTAGATGCTGCGGTGACTCCCGGGTGTGCGCATGGGCATGAAGCGGTAGACGGTGTCGCGGAGGTGGCAGTCGTATACCAGTCGAAGCTCGGCGAGGGACTGAAGAGCGGCTCGCTGGCTAGCCACCACGAATGAAGGTCCTCCAACCCCATGGGTGTAGAAGGGTGGCTGCGTGGAAGAGGGGCAGATCACAACCATGACCTCGCAGTAGCTCTCGTTCGCGTCGGGAAAGATCCCGTGGAACGCGGGCTCATGGGGAAACCCCAAGAAGTCGACGAGTACGCGAAGCTCGCGGATGAATCCGGCCTCATGACGAAGAGTCCCGCTCATGGTATGGACCGGCATCTACAAGAGAGAAAATTTTTGTGAAAATCTCAGAAGATGAGAGGATAAGCTGTGTTTGTAAGAAAATATAGTGAGTATAAGTCCTAAGGTCAGGTCTGTTTGGCTTCCTACAGTCAAGTCGGCTCTGATACCATCTTGTCGCGCCCCGATTTAATAAATAAGGACCTTTATTGAAATTCCATAGAAAATCAATAAACCAAGACGTTCATCATGCGACCACGTACAAATACGAGCAATCATTCACGGTTCGTAGACCGTATTAATACAAAAGTGAATAAAGGTGAAGAGAAACTAATAAAATAAAGGGTCCTAGATGAACGCCTCCTTCCAGTCTCGCCTTGACTGGGTTGCTACTCCAGACCTTCATCCTCCTCATAGTAGACGGGCTCTGATGGTGTAAGTCAACGGGGTGAGTACAGATGTACTCAGCAAGCCACCGAATGCAAATATAATGCAAGGGAATAACAAGGGAGATAGTGGCTAGTTTTGCGGAAGCAGCATAATTGTAAAGCATTAAATGTGAGCAATTTATTAGTACGGAAAAGTAAACATGTGTATGCATCATCATCTTCTAACTCGAGGAGTACGTTTTACCTCCTCGCACAACAGTCCTTACATGCCATGAATAACTCAACCATTCAACCAATTGTAAACTAACTGCGAGTAGTCACACAACCCACCCTTGACCGTGGGCTCGGCTTTTCGAAAAGATTGATTTTACTCTGATCAGAGATGTACCACTGTACCCACAAGGCACGCACTCATCACTTACACCGAAGTGTAACGAGATGACCCATTTCACGGGAACTCGTGCTAAAACCTTCTATATGGTCCTCTCCGAATCAACAGCACCCTCTTATAGGTTTCATATGGTGTCCCGACGCGTCGGTGCCCCACCATACCCCCCCTTGAGCCTCCTTTGGTACAAGTCGCCCGCAGGCTTGCCCCTTGCCCCCTCCACTATGGTGCCGAGAGACGGAGTGTTCCACACTTCCAGTTAGGACTTACCCATTAGACTTGTGGTTGGTACGGAAGTGCTTTGCAACAGATCCCGCAGACCGGTCCTTATAGTGCCCCGGGTGCGACCAACCAGTTTCTGAGCTTGCACCCGGAACCCACCATACTTATAACATAGCCTACTCCAACAGAGTCCTAGAGACAAGAATAACGGGGAAATTCATAAGGCTCTTTATGGACTCAAGAAGGCCCCTCGGGCTTGGTATGATAGACTTAAGTATTTTCTGCTTGAACGGGGGTATTTGATGGGATCTGTTGATAAAACCCTGTTCACTCTCAAGCATGGCAAAGATTTCCTGCTAGTTTAGATTTATGTGGCTGATATCATCTTTGGTGGCACCTCTCATGCTTTGGTTGCCGAGTTTACAGATACCATGAGCAGGGAGTTCGAAATATTCATGATGGGCGAACTCATATTTTTCCTTGGTTTGCAAATCAAGAAAAACAAACAAGGTACATTCGTCCACCAGACAAAGTACACCAAGGACCTGCTCAAGAAATTTGACATGGCTGATGCGAAGCCACTCGCCACTCGTCACTCTAATGGCTACATCTGTAGCATTGGATCTCGACGAAGATGGAGAAGCCGTAGATCAGAAGGAGTTCCGAAGCATGATCGGCTCCCTTCTCTACTTGACTGCTACGAGACCGGACATACACTTCGTAGTGTGTCTGTGCGCTCGTTTTTAGGCTTCGGCACATGCTTCGCACCGCCAAGCGGTAAAGCACATTCTCAGGTATCTCAAGCATACCCTCAAATTTGGCATTTGGTATTCTGCGTCTTCCTCTTTGTGTCTTCGAGGTTATTGCGATGCGGATTTTGCTGGGTATAGGATTGATAGGAAAAGTACCTCCGGTAGTTGTCATTTTTTGGGTATTTCGCTGGTTTGCTCATCTTCCCGCAAACAGTTTAGTGTTGCACAATCGACGGCTGAGGCCGAATATATTGCTGCAGCTAGCTGTTGCTCTCAGATTTTGTGGATTGTTTCCACTTTGCGGGATTTTGGGTTGGATTATTCTGTGACAACACTAGTGCTATTTGTATTGCAAACAACCCGGTCCAGCATTCCAGAACCAAACACATTGATGTACGGTATCATTTTCTCAAAGATCATAATGAGAAGGGTGATATTGAACTTCAATATGTTGATACCCAATACCAGCTAGCCGATATTTTTACAAAACTCCTCGATGCTTCGTGTTTTGCCTACTTACGTGGAGAACTTGGTATTTGTCATCCTTACGGCATTTTCTGAGGGGGAGCACACATTGCTTATCCAGCATATGCTTATTTTGTGTGGAATTGCATTTACATATTTTGCACTAATATGCCTTGATTTAATTTACATAATCATGACAACTCAGCTCTATTTACTATGTCTGATTCATTTTGCACATGATTTTCTTTTTCAAAATCAAATCATGATCACTACTTAGTCTTGAATCTAGCATGTTTAGATAAGACTGCTTTAGCTATCTTTTATCTGCTTGATAGCAAAGAATTCTTTTCTCTAGATGCACAAATTGCAACTTGAAAAATCATACGGCTTATGTCGCGCCCCGATTTAATAAATCAGGACCTTTATTGAAATTCCATAGAAAATCAATAAATCAAGACGTTCATCATGCGACCACGTACAAATACGAGCAATCATTCACGGTTCGTAGACCGTATTAATACAAAAGTGAATAAAGGTGAAGAGAAACTAATAAAATAAAGGGTCCTAGATGAACGCCTCCTTCCAGTCTCGCCTTGACTGGGTTGCTACTCCAGACCTTCATCCTCCTCGTAGTAGACGAGCTCTGATGGTGTAAGTCAACGGGGTGAGTACAGATGTACTCAGCAAGCCACCGAATGCAAATATAATGCAAGGGAATAACAAGGGAGATAGTGGCTAGTTTTGCGGAAGCAGCATAATTGTAAAGCATTAAATGTGAGCAATTTATTAGTACGGAAAAGTAAACATGTGTATGCATCATCATCTTCTAACTCGAGGAGTACGTTTCACCTCCTCGCACAACAGTCCTTACATGCCATGAATAACTCAACCATTCAACCAATTGTAAACTAACTGCGAGTAGTCACACAACCCGCCCTTGACCGTGGGCTCGGCTTTTCGAAAAGATTGATTTTACTCTGATCAGAGATGTACCACTGTACCCACAAGGCACGCACTCATCACTTACACCGAAGTGTAACGAGATGACCCATTTCACGGGAACTCGTGCCAAAACCTTCCATATGGTCCTCTCCGAATCAACAACACCCTCTTATTGGTTTCATATGGTGTCCCGACGCGTCGGTGCCCCACCATACCCCCCCTTGAGCCTCCTTTGGTACAAGTCGCCCGTAGGCTTGCCCCTTGCCCCCTCCACTATGGTGCCGAGAGACGGAGTGTTCCACACTTCCAGTTAGGACTTACCCATTAGACTTGTGGTTGGTACGGAAGTGCTTTGCAACAGATCCCGCAGACCGGTCCTTATAGTGCCCCGGGTGCGACCAACCAGTTTCCGAGCTTGCACCCGGAACCCACCATACTTATAACATAGCCTACTCCAACAGAGTCCATAGACAAGAATAACGAGGAAATTCATATAACAGAATCCATCTATCTATGACTCATTCTTTTTATCCTATAGCAGTTGTGCCGGTATATTGGGCACTAGTTAATATAATATTTGTAGAGTGACAAGGAGTTAAGGCTCAATAAGCATGGCTTGGGTTTGCACACAAGGACGGGGATCTATTAAATATAAGTGTAGGGCTTGATGTTTGACTAATGCAATATTAACCTATGAGTTATAGCGATAATTTATTAAAACATGGGCTCAATTATGATCAACTGTTTCCACAGAGATGGTCGATGACTTGACTTGATCAGCAAAGGGGGATGGAGGAACCTCGGGGTAGAACTCCTGCTCCTCGATGAACTCGTAGTCTTCTCGATACGGAAAAATAAATAATGCATTCAATAAACAAATAAAATCCACCAAATAAAAGAACATACATAGTTGTGGGTGTTTTTATGTGAAGTAATATTTTAATATTCTGAGTTTTTGCATAAAACAGTGAAGTTTAACTTTTTAGGATTTTTCCTAATTTATTTTGCTGAATTAATAATTTATCCCTAAGGGGTTTCTATTCTTTTATTTGCTAAAAATATTTTGGGTAACAGTAACATACTGTTTTTATGGCATTAATGTGTAGAGAATAATTTATTGAATTTAACAAAATTTGAATGGTGAAATTTGGAGTTAAATTGAGCAAGATATGAATTTTTAAAGTTTAAACTATTTTCTGAATTTTATTTAAAACCAAAAAACAGTCTCTGGTCCACGGTGAACCAGGTTCACCGTGAACACGTGACTGTGCGCGTGGACCCGAGCGACCGGGGCCGTTGGATCTGGATCCAGCGATCGGGCGCGAGGCGGGAGGCGTAAGTGAAAATGGACGGCCACGATTAGCTCTCGCGAACCGGTATGACGTGGACGCACCAGATCGCTCCAGCGCCTTAAGTCGCGATCAACGGCCGAGATGGCACCGTACCCCTTCGACCAGATCTGAGGGCCCTGATTAAATCCCTTCGGGATTTAATCGTAGCCCTCCGATCGTGATCGGACGGCCATGGTGCGATCCGGCACGGCACGACACAAGGGGGCGTGTACCCCCCTTCGTCTCCGGCGACGGTGGGCTCGGGTGCGCCCGTGACGGGGGCGGCGAGGGCCTACGTGCCTAGCTAGGGCCAGAAATGGAACGCGGGGAGCAAGGGGGTCACGATGGTACCTTCGGCGGCGAAGCTGGGCGACGGATGACGACGACGGTGAGGGTAGACGGCGGGGAGGTCTCGGGTGCTCGACGGCGACGGCGATCCGATGACGTCCACGGCCAACGGAGTGGATGCCGAGGTAGGGAGGGCTCTGGCTATCACGATGGTGGCGGCGGCTAGGGCGGGGGAGGTCGGAGTCGACGACGAGGGCTCGCCGGAGGTGGAGCAGAGGGGAGAAGCCTAAAATCGAGAGGGAGCGCGTGGGAGGGCTTTAGCTCGGGTTCAGGCGGCGTGGCTGAGGGTGGTGGCCGAAGGGGATTATTTATAGGGGCTCGCCGGCGTGAGGAGGGAAGGGAACCGAGGGTTTCCAAGAACTCCGGCGAGGTTCCCTTTTCTCCTCGGATATGCTTCCATAAGCGCGAAAACGCGTCGGCTTTGTTTGGAAAGGGGTCACCGGAGTTCGGCAAGTCGAGATCGGGCGTCGGTTTGGCAAGGGGGAGCTGGCGGCGGCGGATTTGGAAGGAGGGGTCGCCGGCGATGGAAAGAGGGATCCCTTTCCTTCGGGGAAGACGATCCCGACAGGTGGCCCCCACCTGTCGGCGGCCGAAACAGGAAAGGGAAGGCTGACAGGCGGGTCCCGTCGGTCAGGGGGACGGGGGTGGGTGCGACAGGCTGACAGGTGGGCCAAGTGGAGCGCGAGCGCGGGGAGGAGAGAGGGGAGGTGCGCTGACAGGCGGACCCCACCTGTCGGTGGCACGCTGCTGGATTGGGCCGGGCTCAGGGTGAATTCGAGGTTGAGGCCCATTAAGGATTTAAAATTGTTTTCTGATTTAAAATAATTCCAGTAATTCATTTATTTGATTAAGGGTTGAATCACTGTTGATAAAATTTTTTAAAAATTCCTAAAATTATATTTTGGTCTCTAGTTCATCTCATAAAATTTTCAGGTCCGGATTTTGAGTATTTCTCCCTGTTTGGCTTTATTTGGGTTCTTTTGTGATTTTTCCTTTAATAATAAATCCAGAAATGATTTAAATAATATTTTTCTTTTATTTTAATCCTTTTTAATTTCTGGGGTGTTACAGCTTACTCATGGATATTCTTCAACAAGTGCCACACAATTTGTTCACTTATCAAAAATCCAAAATCCATGAATTAATTTCTAAAAGTGAAAAGTTCCAAGTGGGTTTGTTTGTCACATTATGTTATTCTAGACTGCTTACCATTCACTTTGGTATGAACTGGGATAATTTAGTGTATGTCAAAATCACTGCTTTAAGCTTGTGATGACTTTCTTGCCTAGGCTTGGCTTGTTTGGAAAGTATAAGGTAGACAAACAAATAACCCATGGCATTATGAAAAGAATAGCAACTATAAATCCATTGCCAATCAAGATTGCTTTCAATGTTCCATTTGAACTGGACTTGTCTGTCTAGAGTAGAAATTGACTAGCTTTGCGCAGCCCTTGCCTTTACTTGTCTAGTTCACTTGATTGAGTGGTGATGGTTTTATTTCAACATAATGAAATAACATGTTGTCATTATGTTTTTAGATCATGTTAAATTGAGCTGAGCACATGAAAACTGGCATTAAGTTTTGCATATTTTTGCTTTATATGTCCTTGCACTTCTGCTCATTTCGAAGCTTTGCATAATTTAATTGCTCCTTAATGCTTGCATTGCCAAAGGGGGAGAAATACTTGCGTTCTCTGCAGTAAGGGGGAATAATAACTCAGGGGGAGTTTTTTTTTGCAAAAAGAAAGATGTGTCGAAGGGGCTTTTACTCTTTTGGAAAAGGGGGAGAGAAATTCTTTTGTCAAGTGACATGATTTGGTTCCTTTCTGAGTTTTTATGGTCACTTGTGCGCTGAAATTTTTCAAAATTTCTTGAACTTGAATTTGGTTGTCAATGCACTCATCAAGGGGTAGATTGAGAAACCAAGGGTTGGTTTCGGAGTCTGTGATGAGTGATTGATAGATTTTATCCTATGGTTTCGAAGGGGTACCTCTGAAGGGGTTCGGAGGTTGTTTCACCGAAGGGTTCGGTGGGTTCAGTTGATGCGGCTGTTGCAGCGGAGTGTGACTATCGGAGGGGTCCGACAGTACACGATGACTTGGTCATACCAAAGGGTTCAATACTTTGGGTGGTACACCGGAGTGTGTACCAGAGGTTGTGTGCCTGGAGAGGTCTCCGTGGTACTGGATACACTTGTTTGTTTGTCTGCCGTGCACAGGGCACTTCAGAGGCGACGGATGGTTCGCAGCAAGTGAACCTGGGTCAAGCAGGAGGCTTGATGCCAGGCGAGTGAGGAGCTTGGTCACGGAGGCTGCGTGGGGTCAAGGTCGGTCCTCGGGTCAAGGTGCGCCAAGCGAAGGCAGAGAGTGCGGAGGGTGGCTTCGGCTAAAGGTACCCAAGACAAAGTCCTTGGAGGCGAGGCACTTTGAAGGGTACTCTGAATGGAGTGACTTTGGAGTATGGTGGACGAAGTCCTCAGCAATGAGGCAGGGCATTCGAAGTGTGCTCCAGAGGGAGGCACTCGAAGGTTCACCCGACGGAGGTCTCAGAAGTCAAGGTGCATTGAACGCATGGTCCGGGTGAGGTTTGTCAAGGAGTGTGCTCGAGGAGAGACACTGCGACGAAGTGCTCATGGAATGCTTCATGCGGATGCCTTGGACGAAGGAGGGATTTAGAAGGGTGGTACTCCAAAGGTGGGGCTTCGGAGTGTGGCTGAGTTGAGGTACTCGGCCATGCATGGCTTCGTTACACGGACTGATGGAGTTCGAGCTAGGAGTAGCTGCGAAGTCATGGTGGTCCACTCCAGAGGTGATGGCGCGTAGGCTCAAGGGCTTTGACGGCTTTGGCTCAAAACCATCACTGTATCGAAGGCTAACTTCAGTGAAGCGAAGGCCGTCAAGCTCAAGGCTTCTCACCAAAGCTACTGCACCCCTCGCGTGCGAAGGGGGGCTTCAGAAGACTCCAAAACTGCAAAGGCTGATTGTGTCTGCTCTGCAAATGCTGATGATGTCTACTCTGCGAAACTGACAAAAGAAGCCTCCAAATAAAGTAGACTACCATCTGTACCCCCTGTTCTGATGAGACAAAATCAGTGTAAATCCTAGGGGTAAAGTAGTCTATTCATAGGGCTGAATAGTGCCTATAAATAGTGAAGGGTGGCTAGGCCCGAGTAACACTTTGAGCAGCCATTTTAGAACTCCTGTGCTAGCTGTCACACTCATGTATTTAGACCTGTGAGTTCATTGTGTTCCCTATTCCGGCAATGAAGTTTTGATTCTGTTCTTCTTTCACCACTTGAACTTGTATTCTGTGTTACACTGCATGCTTTGATTCCTCTATGCACCATTTCTTTCTGATTTAAGTTTGTGCATTGGTTCTCTTCTGGAGAAGTGTGTGAGAGGTGTGTGCGTGCGAAGTGTGTGATTTTCAGTGGTTTTGCTCTGGGTAAACTGAGGTAACCCCTCACCATTTACTAGCGAAGCACTAAGTAGTCTGTAGTCGAGGGCTATTTTTCTTCCCTTAGCCAAACCTATTCAGTGTGCGTTTAGACCTTCGAAATAGGAAGCCTAGTACCAGTTGCTAGTGTGGAGTATCTGGTCAGAGTCTGCAGGGGGAAATCTCTACCTGCGAAGGGTGAAGTGCGAAGTCTGCTCGAAGGAACATAGTGTGCGGAGACTGCACTGACTTAGCAGAGTTGATTTTTTGGTTTGTGGGAGGAGCGAAGTCTTCTTGACTTTGAACTTTTGCTCCTCGTGAAGCCTGGTTTTGGAGCTGTGAAATACCTTCGAACCAGACCTCCGAAGGGTGTGTTCGAAGCCTGTTCCACATAAGACTGTTTTTAAAATAGAAGGCTATTTTTTAGCCTGAAATTTTAAAAGCTCCCATTCACCTCCCCTCTGGTTTTCCGGTCCAACAACATATTTTCAGTAAAACTACCAAAAAGTGATATTTTGATAATTTAAACCATTAATGCCATTTTTTTCTATCAACAGGTATTCCTATCGGTTCTACTGTGTATGTGATGAACAGGGGGTACACTAGCAATCAGGTTTGGATAACCGGCCTCGGAAAAGCCGAATCTTCTAAGCATCGCCTCTATTCTAGAATCGACCTCGGCCCCTAGACGATTTGCAAAAGTGGTGCTAACCGCTTGGTCTACTGTGGTGGCTATCTTTTACTCGATGTCTAGGAAGGATAGTGGAAGGGATGACGATGTTACCTTGCTTCCGGAGAGGTCGGGGATGTCGACGTCATGCTTGACGAAGCCCACGCAGGTCTTGGTGAAGCGCCCAAGCATGAGAGCGTGTAGCTCCTTTGTCTTGGCCTTATCTTCCTCGAAGAGGTCGTCGAGGGTGGGGAGGATAATATTATCGTGTTTGATCTCCGCGCTCCCCACCATGTCCACTAGCGTAGAAGCTAACATTGACATAGTGGTGGAAGTCATACACGTCGCCGATGTAGATGTGCTTGGCATGTGTGTCCCCAACAGAGATCGCCAAAAAGTGTGTTGACGCTAAAATCCGACGACGAAGCGCCAACGACACCGATGTTGATTCGATGATCCGAAAGCGCATAGATACCTAGGGATTACCCCAAGCGTAACATGATGCCAACGTCATGTTTCGATGACCCTCGATAGTGACAAGGGAGGGTAGAGTCGCTAGGAAATTAGATCACAAAAATATAACCCAATTGGCCAAAGTGTGGAAAAAGGGCAATCAACCGGCCAAATCAGGGCCGGTTGGACCGAAGCAATAGGGTTGGTCAGACTAGCCTTGAGGGGCCGGTCAGACCGGGGATGACCTAGCGGTCAGACCGCGCAAGCAAAGAGGAAGGCTTCGGGGGCCGACTGCGTACAGTTGGTCAGACCGGCCGGACACCGTCAGTCAGACCAAGGTGTGTCGACAGCGAGATGACAAGGCGTGCCGGCAACTGGGTGACGGTCCGACATAGCTCGGTCGGACCGACCTATCACCGTCGGTCAGATCGATAGTAGCAGATCTGGACGCCAAGGTCTTCGGTAGCCATCTTGCTGTTGAAGGCTTGGTGCAAAAGTTCTTGGTGAAGAAAGGGAAGATGAAACACTGCAAAAACACCAAAAGATCAGAGGCAATTCGGCCTAGAGACCGAATTACCGATAAAAACTGGTAGAAATTCATTATGTGGATTAAACAGGTGATTCACGAGCGAATCAACAAGGCTTACCGTGATTACGACGCGGTAGATGGATGGTTTACAATGCAAACCAACAAAGATGGACGTTACTTGGCTAATCGTAGGGCAATAAAGGTAAATTTAAAAGTAAAAGTGTGATTCAAGGAAATTAGGATTTGATCTTGTAGATTGGATTGAAGATGCTCCTTGAATCGACCTTGCCCCTATATTTATAGGGGTTGGTCTTAACGTTCCTGGGCTTTATTCTACTTGAAAAACACATCCAATTCGTTAAGATTTGATTAGGGATAAGATTACCACCATTACCAACTAATCCTTTTCGGACTCATATTGGGTCCGGTCAGACCGAAGTGCCTACTCCGGTCAGACCAGCCTGTGCCAGAAAATCACATATTTTTAGCCAAAAGTATCAATTTTGACAAATTTGACCATTAATGTCACCTTTTGCTATCAACGGATAT
Source organism: Zizania palustris (assembly GCA_019279435.1). NCBI lineage: Eukaryota > Viridiplantae > Streptophyta > Magnoliopsida > Poales > Poaceae > Zizania > Zizania palustris. The sequence continues at coordinate 16,954,349 of JAAALK010000288.1, forward strand.
AATTGATGGAGGTCCATTAAGGCTCGCCCTCTCCTTCACTGATCATGAGACAACAAGTTCTTGCCTTGTTCATACTTAGAATTTGCAAGAGTTCAGGTTGACGTCACCTTAGGTCTTGCCAATTTTTTAGTCTTTTTGGCACCAACCTTCTTTGTTTTTTGTGTACGGTCATTGGCTTATTTGACAGCGGTACAATGACGACATTTTGACCTTGCTTGATAGGTGTAGTGGTAACAGACGTAACAACAATATGTGGAGTTGCTAGAGGTTGAGCAATAAGTGGCTGAGCAGTTAGAGGTTCAGTAGTAGAAGGTTGAGCACTAGCTTAGCTTGCAACAGTCTCGACATCAACCAAAATATCCACTTGTTTCTACTCTACCCTTGTGAGATGGGCAACTCACGGAGTGGTGATTTCGTCATCTGATCATATTTATAATCCAACACTCCTGAATAGGAGACGACATAATCGGTTACGAAATGATTCTAATTATTTCACATATTATGTCATACAAAAATACTATTTTGGATTAAAATATATTGAAGAATTAAAAATATATATCTTCGGTCGGACGAAAGGGAGGCTACCGTGAAGGGTGAAACCTCTTTCATGTCTCAGTTCTAGAAAGGATCCTTATAGATGCTTATGTTCTCTTCGTTATATGAAGAGGCTTAAGAAGGATCCATTTCACCGTAGTGTTCCATATCTGAGGAGCCATGCTGAATAGCGTGGGCCTCATGGCTCCAGATGTGATGAGTCATTGTCAACGATAGTCAAAGAAGACAAAAGAAGAGAGGAGATCTGCTGCATCATGGGCCGCGTGTGACTCAGGTACACGGGCAGTGAGCGACTATCGGGCAGAGGGGCCATGAAGTTGGACTGGCCCAATCCGGGTACATGGGCTAGGAGCAGCAGAAGACCCACTGGGCTGTTGACCAGGGTTGACTCAGGTACACGGGCGGTGAGCGATTGCCGGGCTGAGAGAGCTGCGGAGTCGGGCCGGCCCAATCCGGGTACCTTGTGCAAAGTCGGTGGAGGCTTTGTCAGTTTCGGCGCAAAACTGATGACCGCTGATCTTGTATCGGACTGTCCAGAAGAGAAGCCGTAGTCTCTACGAAAGCTTAGCTTCCGGATAAGTCATCTGTAAATAGGAATTTTCTATTTTGTCTCTAGGCCCACAGTCAGTCAGTCGAGTCTGTAAAAATATCCTAAGGGCAGTTTAGTCTTTTCCTTTTATTTCAGCGTCTGTAAAAAACCCTAAGGGGCTGATGGAATATTCCTAGCTATTGGGCAGCCTATAAATAGGGCCCCAATCCCTAGGGTTAGGTCACCCTTTTAAGAAATCACTTTTTAAATCAAGGATTGGGTCATTTTGGTCTCTGCGCTTTCTCTCTCTGTCTCTGTGTGCGCCGCCAGGATTATTCTCCTGTTCATCGTGAGTTCATCTCCTTCTTCACAGATTTGAAAGATTTCACTGCTGTCATTCTATGCACATCATCTCTCTGTGGCTTCGCAGCTTCCTGTTCGTGCAATATTTTCCGGGCGTTTAATGTTCTCTGTTTTGCTCTTGATCTGCCGTCAGAGAGTACTAGTTCTTCCGGTTGTTCTTATTGCTGCAAGTAGTACTAGATTCCTGTAGACACAGTGGGCTAGTACTCTAGCCTTGCTTTTTCCTGTGTAGCTTTTTGATCGAGTAGACAGGGTCTAGTCCTTCTCTGGCTTTTTTTGGCGAAGCCCCCTCGTCAGTTCGAAGTCCTTCAGCTCTGTGAAGTAGGCTTCGACCTGACCTCTTCGAAGGCTTTGCTAAGAAAGTTTAACTCCAAACTTGAACTGGGAATCTAGCTTCGAAGTGTGCTCTGTTCTGAGGTTTTGTTCTGGCATACTTCGGCACTTTTGCGAAGCATACTTCGACAGGCTTCGAAGTTAGCTTCGAAGCATGTCTCTCTGGTAGACTTCGCTCGGAGTGTGTTTTCTGAAATCTTTCTGTTGCAGTCCTTTTCGAGGGTCACAATTTGTGGGTTCGGAGCTTGTCATTCAGAGTTAGTCCTTGATTCGAAGGTGACCACATTGGTAATCATCCCTCGATCAAGCTAGCTCCGGAGGTAGAGTGTAGGCTTCGATTTGGTCTTGCTGCCGTGTGTCGGGCTTCGCTTCTCGTTCGAAGATTGCTTTTCTGTGAACTTTGTTCGAAGATTTCTGATCGAAGTCTAGGCTTCGAAGTACACTGTTCGAAGCAAGCTTCGATACATTCATACTTCGCTTCGAAGCATACTTCGCTCTCTTCTACACTCGAACTAGGCTAGATTCTATAAACCTTCTGCACTTCAACGACAACATTCGCTAGACTTCGACAAGGGACTCCGAAGCAAGCTTCGACACTGCAAAGCAAGCTTTGACACTGCGAAGCAGGCTTCGACACAGCGAAGCAGGTTTCGCCAAGTTACTAACAGGAGACAAATTTTGAACAGTAACTTCTCATCTCATTCCATGTGTACTTAGATTATTTTACTGAGAAGTTTGATCTGCCATGTCTTGGATATTTTGTTTATCTGCCTATTAGTACTGTTTTGGTATTTCTCTGTTTTGACACCGGCTGTTACTAGGCTAGATACTTTTAGACTTAGGCATTCTGTTCACACTCTGCTGCTTAGTCTTTTGAGGTGCGTTGGGTATTGGGAGCAGGCCATAGATTCGAAAGAATTTTTTAGGCGCCCATTCACCCCCCTTTGGTCGCTACTTTCGGTCCTACAAGTGGTATCAGAGCCTGGTTAGGGTTTTTCCATACCTTAACCGGTTCTAAACCCCAGTAGTGATCATGACGTCTCCTGGCAAGGTCCCGTCCTTGGAAGCTTATGTGTATAATTATTGGAAGACTCGCATGCGAGCCTATCTTATGAGCCAAGGCTCGGACATCTAGGACATTTGCGTTCACGCCACGTTCGTTATATTGCCAGTTGTTGAGCATGGTACTCCTGGTATCATTGCCCAACATCTGAACAATAGTAAGGCTGTGAACATCTTGTTTTCTGGTTTAGGTCCCACTGAGTTTGAACGTGTGAGCCATCTCTCCACTACGAGAGAGATCTGGGCTACCCTCAAGGCACACCATGAGGGGACAGCCCAGGTCAAGGCTCGGCTCTATCAGACCTACATGCATGAATATGAGAACTTCACACAAAAGCTGGGTGAATCTGTTAAAGCATTGTTTGGTCGTTTTCAATCGATCATAAACAAGCTTCGGGACAACAAGGCTGAGGGTGCTCAGTTAGTCTCAGATCACGAGCAGGCGCTCAAGGTTCTCCATACCTTGGACCCAAATATCTGGGAGATCAAGGTATCCTCTATTATTAAGACCACATCTTATGATACCGTGACCATTTCTGAGTTGTTTAGCAAGCTGAAGGCCACCGAGGTTGATATCCAGTTGAGATCAAATCTCACTGGCTCTGGATCAAAGTCTCTGGCCCTTGCTACACCTTCTGTTGATCCCTTCTCTGAGAGTTGTGCTGGTTTCTCCTTGATGTCTATCACTGAGGACCAGCTTTAGTCTTTGGGAGATGATGACCTGTGTCTTTTTAACAATAGGGTGTGTCGTGTTTATGACAAATGAATGTTCAAGAGACACGGCACAAAATCCGGGTGCTTTGAGTGTGGTGACCCAGGACATTTCATTGCCGACTGCCCTAAGCGCAATGGACACAAGAAGGGCACCGGTGGTGGCTTCCACGACTCCAGCAAGCATGACAGCTCTTCCTTCAACAAGGGCAAGCCAAAGACCAGATTCTTCAGAAAGACCCTGAAGGACTACCGGCGAGAGAACAAGAAGCGCGACAAGGCCTTCTTCGCCGAGATGGAGAAGAGCTACTCCAAGCGGTCCACGTCTTCTTCCTCTTCATCGAGCTCAAGCGATGAGGAGATCGTCATCAGGAAGGGGAAGGACAAGGACGATCTGGCGGGTCTTTGCTTCATGGCTTTCGGGGACAGACCGAAGAGCCGCTCACACCAGCGCCGAAGATCCCACAAGAGCTTCTGTTCAATGGCTCTTGGGGATAAGGAAGAGAAGAGCTCCTCCGATGACTCCTACGATGACGACAACAAAAAGGTATCATCTTATGAACGTGAAATCATTGATTTACTTGAAAGTAATCGTCAGGAGTTAAAATATCAGGAGAAACTGCTTAGGGGGGGCCAAGAAGAGGATAGATGAGTTAGAAAGTGAGCTTGCCGTGGCCAACGACAGAATTGAGAGTCTATCTTCTTCCCCTTGCTTGGGTGATAGCAGTGAGTGCCCAAAGTGTGAGGTGCTTCTGTGTGACTTGTCGACTCTAAAGTCCAAGTACACCGAAAGGGTTGATGAGAGGGACGCTTTGGCCACTGAGCTTGAAAGCGCTCAGCTGGAGCTGAAAGATGCTCAAGCCACTGTCGTCGTACCCTGTGCTGATTGCCCATCTAATCTAGCTGTCTTAGCTGAGCTGAAAGCCAAGGGTGATGAGCATTTGGGGGATTTGGAGAGAGTGAGAGCTGAGCTGGCGCAGACTAGGCTAGAGCTTGAGACACTATCAGTTCCACCCACTGTCTGTGAGAACTGTCTGTCTCTTAGAATGGAATTGATCAAGATGAAAGCCGAGAAGTCTGTCCAGGTAGATAGCGAGTGTGAGACCTGCTTGTATCAAGTGGAGGTTCTAGCTTCCTTGAGAGAAGAGCTAGCTGATTCTCAGAATGAGAACTTTTACCTCCATTCTATCCTGAGTTGGATCAGTGCCCGAGAGCCACAACTCGGCATGATGATCCAGTAGTTCAAGAGGCAGGATGGGTTTGGGGTAGCTTACACCTACACCAAGGCTGACTTTGAGAGTGCCATTAGTCGGGCAGTGGAGTGGAGTAAAATGACTCCAGAGCAGAGATACCCCAAGACTCATTCCACTGAGTCTTCCCAAGCTAGTCAGCCAAAGGATGGAGTGATCCATGAACAGCCCAGAGCTCCACCCAAGAAGCCCATCTGGGTTCCAAAGCCCAAACACCTTCCCACTTCTCTTGACTCTCTTCCTAGACCCTCTCAACCCAAGAAGTTGACACCCAAAACAACTAAGCCCAAGAACCCCAAGCCTCAACCACATCCCAAGAAGCCCACCTACCATTGTGAGTATTGTCAGAGAGAAGGGCATCTTGCGGAGTTTTGCTTCAAGAGGAAGCGGGTTGAGAGAGCAGAGCGTGCTCGTGGTGGTCAAGAGCAGTTCTACCAACAGGGTGGTAGACTACGTGTTCCTCGACACGGGGAGAGGCTGGAGGCCAGGCCGCGTCATGTAGGTGGTGGTAGAGGAGACGGCTTTCATGCCCGTGCTCCAGTTGGTGGTGTTCATTCTGGTAGAGCTCCAGGCCATTTTGGCTACGGTCCTGGACCTCGTGGCCGAGGTTTTAGGCAGAACCATGGACCGCGCTTGGAGCCACGCTTTGGTCCAAATTCTTTTGATGGTTTTCGCTTTTCTGTCTTTTGAGCAGATGGCTCAACACTAGTTTAGTTCTTTTGCTAAACCTGGTGTCAGACCATTTGCTCCCCCTTACAACCACTGATTGTGCAGGATCGGGGACTGGAGGACGTTTGGATCATGGACTCAGGATGCTCTCGCCACATGACGGGACATCGCAGATGGTTCTCCAGTCTCACTCCCCCGAGCTCCAAAGAGTACATCACTTTCTGGAACAGTGGTCATGGGAAAGTAAGTGGCATCAGCTCAATTCGCATTTCAGATCAATTCTCTTTGAAGAATGTTGCCTTGGTTAAAAATTTGAACTTTAACTTGATTTCTGTTTCGCAACTTCTTGAGGATGGTTTGGAAGTGCGTTTTAAGAAGGGCAATTCTTCTGTGTTTGATTCTAGAGGGTCTTTGATTTGCCAGATCTTACCATTTGGTAAAGTTTTTCGAATTGACTTCTCTAGTTCTTTTGGCCCTTTTCGCTGTTTGATTGCTGAATCTTCTTCTGAGCTCTGGAAGTGGCATAGGAGGTTAGGTCATTTGAGTTTTGATCTGCTAGTTAGGTTGAGCTCTATGGACCTCATCCGAGGATTGCCCAAGCTTAAGATGGAGAAGGATCTAGTTTGTCATCCCTGTTGTCACAGGAAAATGGTTGCCGCTTCTCACTCACCTATGACTCAGGTGATGACTTCGTATCCGGGCGAGCTGTTACACATGGACACTGTTGGTCTGGCTCGGGTGCGCTTAGTCGGTGGGAAGTGGTACGCGCTTGTGATCATTGATGATTTTTCTCGATTCTCGTGGGTTTTCTTTTTGGAGTCTAAGGATGAAACTTTTCAGTTTGTTCATGACCTGATTTTGAAGCTGAAGAATGAGAACAATGGTCGGATGCAAGCAATTCGCTCCGACAACAGCTCTGAGTTCAAGAACTCTCAGTTCGTCAGCTTCTGTAGTGATTAGGGTCTTGATCATCAGTTTTTTGCTCCTTACACTCCCCCACAGAATGGCGTTGTGGAACGAAAGAACCGCACGCTAGTCGAGATGGCCAGGACGATGCTTGATGAGCATAGGACTCCTAGGCATTTTTGGGCTGAAGCCATGAACACGACTTGCTATCTGGCCAACCGCATTTTTCTTAGAGCTTACCTAGGTAAGACTTCATATGAGTTGCGGTTTGGCAGACTCGCGAGCATTTGGCTGCAAGTGCTTTGTGCTCAAGAAGGGAGGGCATTTGGACAAGTTTGAGTCTCGTTGCTGGGACGGAGTTTTTCTTGGCTATGCTTTGCATTCTCGAGGCTTCCGTGTTTGGAACCTCGACTCCCAGCAGCTTGTCGAGACTTGTGAGGTTTCTTTCGATGAGTCCTTGCCTACTTTAACTCCTTTTGATCTTTCTAGAGATGGTGAGCTCGGAGCGTCCATCTTCGAGGAAGATGAGGATACTCCAGCTGCTGATGAATGTGGGCCTTCTGCACCTCCTGCAGAGCCCACACCTTCTGAGACTTCGACTGAGGACGAGGGCAGACCACTGTTCACTTCTTCCACTTCGATCGAGCCCCCTCAGTCGAGTCCAGAGGTGCTAGTTGCTGACTCCGGTGAGGTGACTTCAGATCACCAGGGATCCCGAGCAGTTCAGCGTGATCACCCCTCAGAGCTCATCATTGGTGATTTGACTGAGAGAACTTTGCGTTCATCTGGTACCTCTCTTGCTGTGTTTGCTGAATCTACTTTTGTTGCATCTTTTGAGCCCAGAGATGTTTCTCATGCTCTTTCTGATTCTAATTGGATTAATGCTATGCAAGAAGAGCTTGATAATTTTGTCCGTAATCGGGTTTGGACACTAGTTGAGCCGCCACCAGGATGCAACCCCATAGGCACCAAGTGGGTGTTTAAGAACAAACAAGGTGAAGATGGGGTTGTGGTGCGCAACAAAGCTCGACTAGTTGCCCAAGGTTTTTGCCAGAAGGAAGGTATTGACTTTGAAGAAACCTTCGCTCCTGTTGCCCGTCTTGAGTCCATTCGCATTCTTTTAGCTTTTGCCGTTTCGAAGGTGTTGGCGCAAAAAGGTTACACCAACAGGTTCTCTGTTTCAAGAACAAACAAACAGTGTGCTCGTGTTTAAGAACTTACTCGAGCCTCCGTATTGGATAATAACTCAAGTAGTCTGAATCTGTGTATTAAATGGTCGGAGCTCCCCTTTTACAAGGTAGAGAGGGGGGTATTTATAGGCAAAAACGTCTAAGGAAAAGACCTAATTACCCCTAGATTACAACCGACATAGCGGAACTGTTCAGTACCCGGAGCAAGGTTAAATAAGGTAAAACTCTCCAATACGGATGGATAAGCCAAACATCTTATCAATCTTGTCGCCCTGCTTCGGAGCCTCCATATCCTGCGGAGGGTTCCTCAGGACTTCATATCGAGGCACCCTTCGGCTCGACGCCTCCACCTTCGAATAAGAGCCCACCAGCTCCAAATCTTAAGGAATCTTTGAGTTATTGATCTCTAAGTCTTCTAAGTGAAGCAATTTCCCCCAACAGTAGCCCCTCGAATACGCCTCTCCGTATTTAACTTGTAAAGAAGGAAGGCAGTATATGGAAGGAATATGTTCATATTCGGAGACTTAGAGAGAATTTGAACACATTACAGCTCTTCGGAGGATTTCAGATCCATGGTGCTTGGACTCCCTCTCTAGGCTTCCTACGCAGTGGGAACATATCGTAGAAAGAAAAACCGCTTCGAAGCGCAAACGTCGTGAGGAAAACACTTGATTATAGTCGTTACGGCGCAAGTAGCCGTTATGCCCAGTAAAAGGTAACGGTCGATTTTTACGACGGTTACACACCGTTCCACTTTCTGGACCCACCTGTCAGTGGCGGAAGCCGAACCAGCGATGTGAATGCAATCGAAGCGTAGCAATCGGCGAGTGGTTATAAAAGGGAAAACAGAAGTTACTCGAAACTTTTTACCGCACTTAGCACTCGCGATTCACTTTCCTCATCCTCCAATCTCTCCATCTTCCGAGCAAATGGCGAGAACCAGCCACACTATCCCGGCGGTGACAAGCACTCTGGCGCAAAGGCAAGCGTGGGCCGACTCGATGGAGGCGGCAATGGCGGGGACTTCGGGCGGCGCCTCGGGAGCTCCGCCCGCCTTCCAAGAAGAAGATTTCCCAGAGCTTCCTCATTGGTCAATCTACGAGCATTGTTGAGTCTATTGAGGAGGCCGTAGAAGGGAAGCTGGGAGTCGGGCTAAGGACTCGAGTCCCAGGGTCAGAATCAACTCCGAGGCCACGAAGCGGAGAAGTGGTAGTCTTTGAGGCATTCTTCGAAGCTGGCTTAGGGCTTCCAGCCATCGACTTTTTGGTGGAGGTACTGGACCTGTTTCATATTACATTACCTCAGTTGTCCCCCAATGCCATCGCCCGCCTGGCTATCTTCGAGTGGGTGCTCCGGATCGAAGGGTGCGAAGGACGCTCGGAGATCTTCGCCGCAACTCACGAGGCCATCTGCCAGCTGAAGCCACAGGATGGGCCCGGGGATTCCAAGGTGATAACAGCCTTCGACAGTGTCAACTTCTAGTTGCGGAGGGAGCACGCCCTGCACTTCCCTGCAAAGGCCATCAACGATTGATGGTATACCAACTAGATTCTTCGGTGGTTCTACGCCGAAGTCGGAGAAGACTCCCCCCTCGCAGGGCCTCTCTAGGAGATTTGGTTCCGGAAGGAGGCGGAGGTTACTCCGAACCCTAGCCTGCTTTCCATGAGGCTAGGGCTGTTGACTTCGGTGGCTCGCCGCATGAGCATGCGCGACTTGGCCGAAGAGTTCATTGCCCTTTGGATTCCACCTCTCGGAGCCAACTGGCCAATAGTGTTCCAATAGGCTTCGGAGGGTGATCTCCGAACCCTAGGTAAGACTTCAATTCCAGCATTACTGCATTTAGATGATAAGAATAACATATTTATGACGCGTTACCCCTTTTCTTCAGCGGCTCCTTTGGCATTGGCTCTGGAGGACATAGCTCGGGCCATCGAACGGGTCCTCGGAGCTCCCTTAGTGGCTGAAAAGCAGAGAAAGTTGGAGCTCGTGGGGAGCTGGGAACACTTCAATAGAGTGTGGGGAGCTCTCGGGATGGAGCCCCCTCCTCTTCCAGACTTTGCCACGACTGGAGCAGCCGCCCGGAAACGGAAGGCCATTGCTGATCCGCCTAAGAGAGCCAGCAAGCCGCTGTCCAAGAAGAAAAAGGTGGCGAAGATCCCTTCGCAGCTGACCCCTGCTTCGTCGGCTTCGTCCCCCGACGCCCGGAGTTCGGCCTCAGAGGAGCCCGAGGGCTTCGACGTCTAGTTAGTGTTGAGCCTCGAGAATTATCTCTTGGAGGACGACGAAGATATAGGGGAAGTTCCCGCCGGATCTTCTGCTCGTGAAGTTGCAGAGGTAGATCCACCGCGCACTTCCGTGCCTGCCGTCGTGAATCTGGATTTGGACTCCACCACCCCTAATTCACCTGTAACTGGGGTGGTCACGGTGGGGGTCGCAGCTCCAGCAGAAAACGTGGTGGAGAGGGCTTCGGGAGACGACTTCGAGGATATCCTTCAGTTGTACGAAGTTTTGGAGGATCCGGCGATCTTGCCTCACGGGGCCTCCGAAGGTACATCTTGAATCTCCTACTTTAGTTGATACCTACAACAATCTTTCCTTGTAAATACTTATCAAATTTCTTTACAAGATAGGTACCTCAAAAGGTGACGAAGCCCCGGCTGCACCCGAAGTCCCAACATCCTCGAGGGTCATGGCCCAGGTGGACCCTCCTACTCCCTTGGATGCTCCCTGCTTGGTAGCGGAAGTCGTGCCCGCCAGAGCGGATTAGGTAACTGAGGTCGCCCCCTCTATAGCGGCTCCGGCGACTGAGGTCTCTCCTGTCGACGCGTCTCTGGTCGAAGGGGTAGCCGCAGAAGAAAGGGCAACTTCTGCTTCAGCCGCTGCGCCTGCCTTTGTGCCGAGGAGGGGCAAAAGCATGGCTAGCCTCGGCCTTTCCCCCGGCCTCGCGATGACTTTGGTCAGCAACTCGGAGGAGGAGGCCACGGCAAATGACCGCCAAGCTTCGTCTTGGCTTCCTCTGCTGGCTCCATTCCTAGAACACCGGGTAGGCCTCTGAGCGCTCCTGGAGCCCCTGGGAAAGAGGAGCCAGGACATCGCCAATTCGGACCTGGTCTCCGTTTTGAGCGAAGCTAGGGCTCCGACGCTCAACATGGCCCTCGAAAGGGCTGCCCTACAGGTATGAAGAACACCATAGCCAATTCGAATCAATGGTTATAAATACTTTGGTACTTACTTGTCCTTTTTTCTTTGCAGCAATTCATCCTTGCTAGAGCAGCAGCGACTTCCAATGAGGTCGAAACTAATCGGCTCAAAAGGAAGGTTACCACCCTCCAAACTGTCCTCAATGACTCCAAAGAAAGATCCCTTAGGTCAGAGGAGGAAGCCTTAGCGGAACGGAGGGCTAGGGCTGTGGCCGATGAGGCTCTCCGAACGGCGAGGGAAGACAATGACGCGCTCCGCATTTTGGCCCAAGAGGTTGAAGCCGAACGCTTAGTTCTTCGGGCGGAGGTTGAAAGGCTTCGTCAATCAGCGGCCACTTCGAGCGCCCAGTTGGTGGAGCTCCAAGGAGCTCTCAACCAAGTGATGGCCCAGAAGAGTTCTTTGATGCTCCAGGTGGCCGAGGTGTCTGCTACTGCTGCGGGGCTGGAGGCAGCGGAGAAGAAGAATGCTAGTTCAGCAGAACGTACCTTGGACGCCCTTCAGGGTACCTTGGAATACTTCGGCACTATGTACCCTTCATCTTCTGCGGCAACCAGCGAACCCCTCGATCGGAAGCTGAAGAGGATCCAAGTGGCAGCGTCGCTGATGATGAACTCCGGCGTCCGGTACGGGGAGATCTCCGGGCAGTGCGCCGGCATCGGAGTTCTCAACCACCTCGAGTCCCTTCAGATCCCCCTCGGTTCAGTCGGGGGTTCGATCCCTGGAAGCTTCGCCTCCGAAGACCTGCTGCGCCCTTCTTCGGACGTAGCCTTGGCCTGGGAAGCCTTCCGGTCAACCTGGAAGTCGGACCATAAGGCTGCGGCGAAAGCTTGGATTGACGAGGCCCGACGGCAGAAACAGGCGCAAACAAAGCCACCACTTCCTGCGTCGCTAGCTCCGGCAATTCCTGCTCCGCCAACCGACCCTCAGGTCTAGCTCTTAGGGCCATCATGTATGAAAACTATTGTAACGTCCCTTTAATCAATGAAAAAGTTATAATCAAGAAACTCGTTTGGGTGTTCTGCTTTCTTTTTTGGGTTTTGCCGTGCCCTTTGAACCTTGATCTCGAAATACTGGAGTTTACCGAGGGACTCCGGAATGAGTGGACAAGCCTCGAGATCTTGAGGCCCTACCGCCGATCTCGCTTCTCTGTTCCTCATGGAGACAAAGGGGAGATACCTCCCGAAGTTTTTCACGAGGTCTTAGCGTACATCAAGGAAGAGGAGAAAGAGAAGGCATCCTCGTCTTCCGAACACATGAATTGGTCTGACTCGGAGGTTCAGGCCGAAGACCCTACGGAGGTTAATTCTGAAAGGCTTCTGTCCTGGGCCGAGCTCCAAGAGGAGCAAAAGAAACTGTGAGCCTTGAAGAAGAAGAGAGGTGCGTGGACGAAAAGGACTAAACCGGCAGCTTCGAGCTCCGAAGGACAGAGTAGCCAGAGGGGTAGCTCTAGAGGTCGACAGGGTCTTCGATTTTTCCTAGGCTTGGACCAAAACTTCTCTTGATGTACAAGTACGATGGATTAATGTGAATTGTACCAAAAGTATTTTGCTTGCTTTCTACCCTCCTACCCCTCCTTGTGGGTGGGGGATCTTTTGTTGTGCAAAGGATTCGCCGGACTCAATGATACGTTGGATTATACTTAACCTTTTTAGAGGCTTCTTGTAACATACTCTCTTATAATTACCTCGTAAATTTCGAAGTTAGATGCTCCGAACCCATAGGCCGGGAATCTGTAGGCTGGCCACATTCGGCTCTTTTACAGATACTTCGAACCCGGAGGCCGGAAATCTGTTCGTTTAAAGTCCTTAGACTCTTCTACGGATCCTAACAAGCTGTAGCATGGAATCCGTAGGCTGGCCACCTTCGGCTCTTTTATAGATACTTCAAACCCAGAGGCTAGAAATTTGTTCATTTAAAGTCCTTAGACTCTTCTACGGATCCTAACAAGCCGGAGCCTGGAATCCGTAGGCTGGCCACCTTCGGCTCTTTTACAGATACTTCGAACCCGAAGACCGGAAATCTGTTCGTTTAAAGTCCTTAGACTCTTCTACGGATCCTAACAAGCCGGAGCCTGGAATCCATAGGCTGGCCACCTTCGGCTCTTTTACAGATACTTCGAACCCGGAGGCCAGAAATCTGTTTGTTTAAAGTCCTTAGACTCTTCTACGGATCCTAACAAGACGGAGCCTGGAATCCGTAGGCTGGCAGCGGAGTCCTCGAACCCATTGTTCGCAGACTACTATCCGGGTCTTGGGAAAGATGCTTGACTCTGCAAGCATCCCCGTCCTCCTGATGCGTCCATCCGGAGTAAGGGATACTCGAAGAGTAAACAAAATTCGACCCCCCGCTTTTATTTAGAAAAGGAACATTTACAAGTGATTACAAGGAGCCCCTAAGCGTAATAACGCTTAAGGTGCTCCGCATGCCACGCATGTTTCAACTCTTCTCCTTCTAAATTAGCTAATTTAAACGATCCGGGACATCCTGAGCGTAGGATAATATATGGTCCTTCCCATTTATTCCCTAGCTTTCCTAGCGCTATTACACTTCGCAAAACTAGATGACCTGGTCTAAGCTCATTCGGCTTTATCTTCGGGTCATACCATGTTTTTGTTTGTCCCTAGTACTTCGTCAGGTTGGCAACAACTCGAAGCCTTGTTTCTTCTGATAAGTCCAGCGAAGTGTTTCTGTCATCTTTGTCTTCGGGTTGCATCGCACGAAGGGATCCCTCCTTGAGCTCCATAGGAGTCATGGCTTCATCTCCGAAGAGTAGTCTGAATGGGGTAAAACCTGTGGATCTGGTTTGAGTGGTTCGAATGGACCACAAGATCTTGGGGAGCTCTTCAACCCATAGTCCTTTGGCCAGCCCCACAATCCTTCGATTTAAACCGGATAGGATGTTCCCATTGGCTCTCTCGATAGCTCCGTTGGACTGCGGATGGCGTACTGCGGCGAAGCACAACTTAATGCCTAGTTCTTCGCAAAATGCTTGGAATGTGTCAGCTTCGAACTGGGTTCCATTATCCACTGTCAACTCCCTTGGCACTCCGAACATGCATATAATGTTCTGCCAGAAAAAATTTTGCACGTTCCTCGAGGTTATAGCAGTCAACGGCTCCGCTTCAACCCACTTCGAAAAATATTCGATTGCTACTACCACGAACTTCAAGCCACCTTTTTCCATTGGAAAAGGTCCTATGAGGTCCATGCCCCATCGGGCCATTGGCCACACCGGGGCAATAACTTGAAGTTGAACTGGCGGACGGTGGCTTCGCCTGCCCATCCATTGGCAGCCTTGGCATGTTCGAACCAGCTCCTCTGCATCTCTCACTATTGTCGGCCAGTAAAGCCCCTGCCGAAGTGTCTTCCCTGCCAGAGCGCGAGGTGCCAAATGACTTCCGCACAAACCTTCGTGAATGTCCCGAAGTATATCGTGACCTTCGGGTTGGGAGATGCATCGGAGTAGAGGGGAGCAAACGCCAGCTTTGTACAATACTCCGTTGACAAGCTTGTAATTTCGGGCTCTTGCTCGCAATCTTCGGGCATCTGGACCTTCTGAAGGATCTATGCCATCTTGCAATATGCTCATAATCGGAGCCCGCCAATCTGTAGCCGGAATTCACAGTATTTCTGCAGAGGGTACATGGCTAGCTGTGGGCTGCATTAGTTCTTCGTAGAAAGCACCCTCCGGGAGGTCTACCGCTCCAGCTGCAGCTTTTGCCAGAATATCTGTGAGCTGATTATCTACTCGAGAGATACTCCGAACAGTGAATCCTTTGAATGCTGCTTCAGCCTTGCGGATTTCTTCAAGGTATTATGCTAGATGCGGGTTCTTTGCGTGAAAACTTTTATCAACATGCCCTGCGATGACTTGGGAATCTGTTTTAATCATTATCCTTGCAGCTCCAAGCGCTTTAACCTTTCGGAGGCCTAGCAGAACCCCTTCGTACTCGGCGATGTTATTTGTGGTTTTAAAATTGAGCCTCGTAGAATACATGGCCTTCTGCCCTAATGGTGATATGATGACTGCCCCTGCTCCGGCACCGGATGCCTGATAAGCCCCATCAGAAAATATTGTCCATAAACCTTCAAAGGGCTCCTCCGGGGCCCAAACGGCAGATGGAGTCCACTCTGCTACGAAGTCAGCTATGATTTGGGATTTGATAGTTGTTCTTGCCGTGAAGGAGATTCCGAAGGGGGCTAGCTCAACGGCCCACTTTCCAGTCCTTCCTGTAGAGTCTTTGCTCCGAAGCATATCCCCTAGAGGATACGAGGTTGGAACGATTAGGTTATGCGCCAAAAATAGTGTCTTAGCTTTCGCGAGGCCATTATTAGGGCATAAGCAAATTTCTCGAGCTCGGAGTATCTTATCTTAGCTCCGGACAAAACTTCTGACACAAAATAAACTGGGTTCTGCACCAGCTTTCCCTTAAGCTCAACTTCCCAGACCAACACTGCACTTACTGCGGAGCCTGTACCTGCTAGATAAAGGAGAAGTGTTTCTTCTGGAAGGGGCACAGTAAGTGTTGACAATCTTCCGAGGTACGCTTTTATGTCATCAAAGCTTTTCTGGCATTACGGTGTCCAACTAAAGCTCTCGGACCCCTTTAGGGCTTTGAAAATTGGGAGGCTTCGCTCTGCTGACCTGGCCAGGAATCTGCTAAGGGCTGCGAGCCTTCCTGCTAGCTTCTGGACTTGCTTCAAATTTCCTGGCGGAGCCATTCTTTGAAGTGCACTTATTTGTGTCGGGCTAGCTTCGATGCCTCTGCTCGAAACTAAGTACCCTAGTAGCTTCCCTGCTTGGGCTCCGAATATACATTTTTCTGGGTTGAGGCGTACTCCACAAGCTCGGAGGCTCTCGAATGTTTCAGCTAGGTCTAGGCTGTGCTGGTGCTTTTGAGCACTTTTTATTACAATATCATCCATGTAGGCTTCGACATTCCGGCCTATTTGATGACCTAGAGCCTTAGCTAGTAAACGTGAAAAGGTGGCTCCGGCATTCCGAAGGCCAAAAGGCATTCTTACATAGCAAAATACTCCGGAAGGAGTTATGAAGCTTGTCTTGGCTTCGTCTTCGCGTTTCAGCCAGACTTGATGATACCCGGAATAAGCGTCGAGGAAACTTAGCAATTCGGAGCTGGCTGTGGAATCCACCAGTTGATCTATTCGGGGCATTGGGTAGGGGTCTCGCGGGCATGCTTTATTTAATGAAGTAAAGTCAATACACATGCGCCATTTGTTCGAGTCCTTCTTCCTTACAAAAACAGGGTTAGCCAACCACTCGGTATGGGCTACCTCCCTAATGATGCTAGCCCTTAACAATTTCTCTACTTCGGCTTTGGCGAGGCTTGCTCTTTCTGCAGACAGCTTGCGGAGCCCCTGGCACACTGGCCTGGCCTTCGGGTTGACAAGCAGGCTATGCTCGATGATGCTTCGATCCACCCCGGTGATGTCTTCGTCAGTCCAGGCAAAGACGTCCAGATTTTGCTTGACGACTTCTTCCAATGAGGCGGTTATCTCCGAGGATAGCCCTTTGCCGAACTGCACTGGATATTCTTTGTCATCTTTTGAAATTATCCTCGTCTCAACTTCACCTTCCGGGCTCAGCTTGAGAGAGATTCCTTTTGAAAGGTTCGAGACCTTCGGTGCTTCTCCAGCGACCTCCGTTACCTCTTCGGCACCTTCCGCTACACTGTGCACTTGCCGGGGATCAATCGGTTGCCCGTGACCATACTCCGTTCTCTGGGCTATAGCTTGGTCTCCTGCAATAGTAAGCACTCCACCTTGCGTGAGCATTTTGAGACAAAGATAATTATGGTGTGCTATAGCTCCGAACTGGTTCAGCATCCCTCTTCCGAAGATTGCATTGTAAGCATAGGGGGCGTCAACAACATCGAAGATCACCTTTTCTATCCTGGCCAGAGGCCCCTCTCCGAAGGCAACCTTGAGGCCTATCTGGCCGAGGGCATCGAGAGGCAGTCCTGAGAACCCTTGAAGCGGCCGGGCCGCTGGAAGCAGGTGCTTCCGGGAGATGCACATTTGATCGAAGGCCTGGACGAAAAGTATGTCTGCGGAGCTTCCGCCGTCCACCAGGATCCTTCGGACCTCCACCCCTGCTATGTCTGCGGAAATGACCAAGGGGTCGGCATGAGGGAACTTTACCCTTGCGGCATCACTAGCAGTAAACGAGATGGGCACATGGGACCACTCTGGCATCCCCTCCGCGAAACTCGAAGTCCCAATGTGCCCAACCTCGCGGACGTACTCACGCCGCTGCCTTTTTGACATGTTTCCGAGGGTCCCCCCTCCAGAGATGGGCAGGACCACTCTCTTGCCGCGGTCTTGTGGGTCTTCCTGCTTCGGTGGTGGCATAATATTGGCCACCGGAAGTCGCATGGGGTTTCTGGGACACCGACTCGGGCCATGATCTGCACAGGCTCCGATCGTGCCGCTGGTGGGGCTCGATCTGAAGTACCCCTCCCAGTACTTCGTCCTAGGTATTCGCCCCAAAGGGTTAACACCGACTTGCAGTCCTTCGTGTCATGGCTTCTGTTGTCGCCATGCACGCAACAGAAAAAACTCTGGCGCCTGCCTGGCGCTCTCTCTTGAGGTCTCGGGGCCCCAGCCTTGAAGTTCTGTACCTGCTGAAAATTGGCAGGTGCCTTCGGGGCGGAAGGCGTAATGTTCAGCACCTCTGAATGGAAATGCTTCTTCCCTCGCCTGTGCTCATTGAAGCGGTTATCTTGAGGGGGTTGCAGAGGAGCCGGGGCTTCAGGTTCCGTCTTGACTTCTCGGAGGGTAGGTGAGGGGGCTCTGGTCCACCAGAGACAGCCTTCCTCCGCCTTGGCATACTGTTCGAAGTATGCCATGAGCTGTGCCACAGACGTCACCAGCTTTCGGTGGAGTTTGCTGAGGAGGTCGGGGTTTAGCACCCCTTCGTGGGCGGCGTCGACTACCGAAGAGGTAGACATGCCCTTGATTTGTGACTTGGTGTGGGTGAAGCGCTTGAAGTATTCTCGGAGTGTTTCTCCCGCCCGCTACTTCACTTGGAACAAACTTCCTGTGGACATCGGGGCCACAAAGGTACCCTGGAAGTTGCTCACGAACTTCTTCTTCAGCTGCTCCCAGGACCTGATCGATCCTGGCTTCAAGGACCAAAACCATCGGAGTGCCACACCCTCGAGAGCGAGAGGGAAACACTTCGCCATCGTATTGCGCACCCCTCCGCTTGCTTCTATGGCCAGGGCATATGAGCGAGCAAACTCTCCGGGGTCTGACCCACCGGAGTACTTGTGCAACTTCGAACCTTGAACCTGGGATCGAAGGGGACTCTTTGCAAGTCCGAATGTAGCGGAGACTCATCATCGAAAGATGCGTTTTCGGCCTCCTCCGGGACTTGGATAGCTTCTGGGAGGTTGTGAGTACCACCGTCTTGAGGCCCTTCTAGAGTCTCGGTGGAGGCTTGAGTGCGGAGGCGATCGGCAGCCTCTTGCCTCCACCTAGCTACTTCCTCCTGAAGCCTGGCTAGTTGAGTAGCCTCGGTTCCAGGAAGGTCTTCGTCTTCATCGGAGGGTAGCTCCGGGTCTTGGGAGCTGACATAATCAGTCCGAAGCACCGTAGGAGGAGCTCAAGGACCCCTAGGCACTCGACGCCCAGTGGCATCTTCGGGAATTGCTGGAGCGGCAGAGGGCCCAGCTCCTGTAGTCCAATGGGACCTTCGGAGGGGACTCGCGGCTTGGCTTCGCTTCAGATGCATAGCTATTTGCGGAGAGATCCGAAGATCGGGGACTTCGCTTGATCTGGGAAGGCGAGCGGCAATGGGGGCCTTCGAACCACACTAAGAAGCCCCTTTACCGAAGGGTGCACGGAATCTTAAGACTCCGAGGCTCCCTACATAAGTGCTCTTCGAAGTGTGGTCAGCAGTAGAGAACAAGCTTTTAGAACTTGGTTCCCCACGGACGGCGCCAACTGTTGGCGCAAAAAGGTTACACCAACAGGTTCTCTATTTCAAGAACAAACAAACAGTGTGCTCGTGTTTAAGAACTTACTCGAGCATCCGTATTGGATAATAACTCAAGTAGTCCGAATTTGTGTATTAAATGGTCGGAGGTCCCCTTTTACAGGGTAGAGAGGGGGGTATTTATGGGCAAAAACGTCTAAGGAAAAGACCTAATTACCCCTAGATTACAACCGACATAGCGGAACTGTTCAGTACCCGGAGCAAGGTTAAATAAGGTAAAACTCTCCAATACGGATGGATAAGCCAAACATCTTATCAATCTTGTCGCCCTGCTTCGGAGCCTCCATATCCTGAGGAGGGTTCCTCAGGACTTCATATCGAGGCACCCTTCGGCTCGACGCCTCCACCTTCGAATAAGAGCCCACCAGCTCCGAAGCTTAAGGAATCTTTGAGTTATTGATCTCTAAGTCTTCTAAGTGAAGCAATTTCCCCCAACAGAAGGGTTTTAAGCTTTTTCAAATGGACGTCAAGAGTGCTTTTCTCAACGGGTATATAGAGGAGGAAGTGTATGTTAGGCAGCCCCCCAGTTTGGAGAACCCTAAGTTTCCTCGACATGTTTTTAAGCTGCAGAAAGCTTTATACGGTCTGAAGCAAGCGCCCAGGGCTTGGTATGACCGGTTAAAGCAGTTTTTGTTAGGGAAGGGTTTTGTGATGGGTTCTGTGGATAAAACTCTTTTCTTGCTCAGAGACGCTTCAGATTTCTTAGTCGCTCAGATTTACGTGGACGATATTATCTTTGGTGGTACTACTAATGATCTTGTGTCCAAGTTTTCTGAGTAGATGCACAGTGAGTTTGAGATGAGCCTCATGGGTGAGCTAAAGTATTTCTTAGGGCTCCAGATCAAGCAGACCAAGGACGGCACCTTCATCCACCAAGGTAAGTACACTCGTGACATGTTAAAAAATTTGACTTTGGTGGGGAGTTGAAGCCGCAGATGACCCCAATGGACACATCTGGAGGACTGGACAAGGACGAGAGCGGCATCAAGGTCAACGAGAGGGAGTTTTGAGGGATGATCGGTTCACTGCTGTACTTGACGGGGACAAGACCGGACATACAGTTCGTCGTGGGACTTTGCGCGCGTTTCCAGTCTTCACCACATGCGTCTCATTGGCAGGCTGTCAAGCGCATCTTTAGATATCTCACTTATGCACCCGATCTCGGTCTTTACTATTCAGCATCATCATCTCTTGATTTATCTGGCTTTTCAGACGCTGACTTTGGTGGGTGCCGGTTGGATCGCAAGTCGACTTCCGGTACTTGCCAGTTTCTTGGTTCGTCTCTTGTGTCTTGGTCTTCTCGAAAGCAGTCTGGAGTTGCTCTTTCGACCACTGAGGCTGAGTATGTAGCTGCTGCTAGCTGCTGCTCATAGTTGGTTTGGATGATTTCCACTCTACGAGACTTTGGGTTGTTCTTTCCTACCAGAGTTCCTTTGTTTTGCGACAGCACCAGTGCAATTAGTGTAGGGAAAAACCCTTGTCTCCATTCAAAAACCAAACATATTGATGTGCGCTTTCACTTTCTGAGGGATCAATATGAGAAAGGTGTCATTGACCTTGTTCATGTTGATACCCATCATCAGTTGGCTGACATTTTCACCAAACCCCTAGATCAGTCTACTTTTGAGCGTTTACGAGGGGATTTGGGTGTTGTGTATCCTTTCTAGGATATTTTGCGTCAGTTTTCTTTCTTCTTTAACTCTTTTCTTGAGTCTTTTTGTGTGTGTTCATATCATGCATATTCACATATCACACTTTTAAGCTTGCTTCTGTTATATGATTGAACTGCTTTACTTATTCTAGCTGGTACATGCTTTTGAATACTTGTCAATGATCATGCTTTGGTTCAGTTCCCTGATATGTCTGATATCTGTCATATGCATAGCTTTTATGCTTTAAACTTGAAAAATGATCACCATTGCTTCTGGTAACTAGCATGCGTAGGCTGAATGTTCCTGCTATCTGTTACATGCCTTGTAGCTAGTTCCTGACTTAGATGCAAATATGCAACTTGGACATCTTTTTGCTTTATACATGGAAAATGAGCTATAAAAACAATGAAAAATCAGAAAAAATGAAAATTCCATGCCTTTTTATGCTTGAGTTGAAACTATCTAGGTGGGTTTGCCTTGTCGCATTACATTGTTCTGGACTGCATACCATAGCACTTTGGTATGAACTAGGACAGTGTAGTGTATGCCAAGACCAATGTCTTAAGCTTCTGATGGTCTAGTTCTGGCCTAGGCTTGACTTGGTCGGTCAGCATAAGGTTTGACATGCAAATAACCCCTGGCAAAAATGAAAAAGGAAAAAGAAAAAGCCTGAAAACTGAAATGATAACAAGTTTGCTGAAGCACTTTGTTTTGAACAATGCTTCTCTTGGTAGATCTCAGTTAGCTTCTACATCTCATGTTCTACCTTGCTTGTCAACTGGTAAATATGGTGATGCTTTTGTTTGCAAAAACTGAAAAATGCGTGCTAATGACTTTCTTTAGATATCATCTGTTGCATTGATCATGCCATGTATCTTAGACAGTATGTCATTTGCTGTATCTGTTAGATGTTGTAATTGCAGTCAATCATATCTGAGAAGCATGCTTTCTCCACTCCACCTGCACCCCAGTTGCATTCATCGCAAATTTTAAGGGGGAGTTGCTTTTTAGGGAGAGTCTGTGTCTTTTTCGAGTGCTTGATGAGTTCACTTGTCAACAAGGGGGAGAAATTTTGGGATAAGAGTTCAAGGGGGAGTTTTGGCTCTCTCTGGGATTTGTTTCAGGGGGAGTTTTTGTCCTGTTTGTCCTTACTCTTTTGATATCCTTGTTGATGTTTCTGAGATCGCACTCATTTTGAGCTGTTACATTTTGGTTAACCATAATGACCACTTCATGTTTTTGTTTGGCTTTTGGTCATTAGGGTTAAACTTTTACTTTATTTTCTTCTTCTTTGTTTTCTTGTGCTTTGTTTTCGTGTTTCCACATGTGTTTCGTAGGTACTGAAGAGCTGAAGAAGTGAAGTGTTGACAATGCACTCATCAAGGGGGAGATTGAGGAGCCATGCTGAATAGCGTGGGCCTCATGGCTCCAGATGTGATGAGTCATTGTCAACGATAGTCAAAGAGGACAAAAGAAGAGAGGAGATCTGCTGCGTCATGGGCCGCGTGTGACTCAGGTACATGGGCAGCGAGCGACTGTTGGGCAGACGGGCCATGAAGTCGGGCTGGCCCAATCCGGGTACATGGGCTAGGAGCAGCAGAAGACCCATTGGGCTGTTGACCAAGGTTGACTCAGGTACACGAGCGGTGAGCGATTGCCGGGCTGAGAGAGCTGCGGAGTCGGGCCGGCCCAATCCGGGTACCTGGTGCAAAGTCGGTGTAGGCTTTGTCAGTTTCGGCGCAAAACTGACGACCGCTGATCTTGTATCGGACTGTCCAGAAGAGAAGCCGTAGTCGCTCTGAAAGCTTAGCTTCCAGATAAGTCATCTGTAAATAGGAATTTTCTATTTTGTCCCTAGCCCCACGGTCAGTCAGTCGAGTCTGTAAAAATATCCTAAGGGAAGTTTAGTTTTTTCCTTTTATTTCAGCGTTTGTAAAAAACCCTAAGGGGCTGGTGGAATATTCCTAGCTATTGGGCAGCCTATAAATAGAGCCCCAATCCCTAGGGTTAGGTCACCCTTTTAAGAAATCACTTTTTAAATCAAGGATTGGGTCATTTTGGTCTCTGCGCTTTCTCTCTCTGTCTCTGTGTGCGCCGCCAGGATTATTCTCCTGTTCATCGTGAGTTCATCTCCTTCTTCACAGATTTGAAAGATTTCACTGTTGTCATTCTGTGCACAACATCTCTCTGTGGCTTCGCAGCTTCCTGTTCGTGCAATATTTTCCGGGCGTTTAATGTTCTCTGTTTTGCTCTTGTTCTGCCATCAGAGAGTACTAGTTCTTCTGGTTGTTCTTATTGCTGCAAGTAGTACTAGATTCTTGTAGCCACAGTGGGCTAGTACTCTAGCCTTGCTTTTTCCTGTGTAGCTTTTCGATCGAGTAGACAGTGTCTAGTCCTTCTCTGGCTATTTCTGGCGAAGCCCCCTCGTCAGTTCGAAGTCCTTCAGCTCTGTGAAGCAGGCTTCGACCTGACCTCTTCGAAGGCTTTGCTAAGAAAGTTTAACTCCGAACTTGAACTGGGAATCTAGCTTCGAAGTGTGCTCTGTTCTGAGGTTTTGTTCTGGCATACTTCGGCACTTTTGCGAAGCATACTTCAACAGGCTTCGAAGTTAGCTTCGAAGCATGTCTCTCTGGTAGACTTCGCTCGGAGTGTGTTTTCTGAAATCTTTCTGCTGCAGTTCTTTTCGAGGGTCACAGTTTGTGGGTTCGGAGCTTGTCATTCGGAGTTAGTCCTTGATTCGAAGGTGACCACATTGGTAATCATACCTCGATCAAGCTAGCTCTGGAGGTAGAGTGTAGGCTTCAATTTGGTCTTGCTGCCGTGTGTCGGGCTTCGCTTCTCGTTCGAAGATTGCTTTTCTGTGAACTTTGTTCGAAGCTTTCTGATCGAAGTCTAGGCTTCGAAGTACACTGTTCGAAGCAAGCTTCGATACATTCATACTTCGCTTCGAAGCATACTTCGCTCTCTTCTACACTCGAACTAGGCTAGATTCTACAAACCTTCTGCACTTCAACGACAACCTTCGCTAGACTTCGACAAGGGACTCCGAAGCAGGCTTCGACACAGCGAAGCAGGTTTCGCCAAGTTACTAACAGGAGACAAATTTTGAACAGTAACTTCTCATCTCATTCCATGTGTACTTAGATTATTTTACTGAGAAGTTTGATCTGCCATGTCTTGGATATTTTGTTTATCTGCCTATTAGTACTGTTTTGGTATTTCTCTGTTTTGACACCGGCTGTTACTAGGCTAGATACTTTTAGACTTAGTCATTCTGTTCACACTCTGCTGCTTAGTCTTTTGAGGTGCGTTGGGTATTGGGAGCAGGCCATAGATTCAAAAGAATTTTTTAGGCGCCCATTCACTCTCCTCTGGTCGCTACTTTCGGTCCTACAATATCCCAATGGTTGCCCTGAGTTGAAGGGTTTGTTCTCATAATGTGGTCTGGTGCCATATCCTGGACATCTTCTTTGGACTCATTAACTCAAAGGATATGAACATTGGACTATACAGCCTTCTTTTATTATACTGTGCATACCGCTTGACCAATATATTTATTTGTGTGATTTAGCACTAAGTATTCTGATTTTTCACTTCAAATTCAATATGTTTATTGTCTTTTAATTTTTATCGTAGCGCTAGATTTTGGTGTGTTTATTAAGATGCAAGGAAAAAAGTTCAAACTACCACTTAAGTAATACTCTAAATAATTACTACTACATGCAACTAGGAAAATTCATGGAAGAAATAATAGAAGTAGTACTATTCGAGATAAATTTTAAACGGTAGAAATTATTGTATTTTAATTTGGGACGAGGGAGTAGAACAAATGAATAAATGATAGATGGGTACAATACAGATGTGTGTGCTACAAATGATTGAGAAATCTACGTGTCTGTGTGAGTTTTAAAATGGAAAGATGCAATTTTGTCGACCTGTATTTTTATTGTTTCTATGGGAAATGCTAGTAGACTTTGTTCTAGGCGATTACCTTTTTTTCAAGTGCTTTAATATAAGGTTTCTTTTGTAGCTTGATAATTTGATTAATTAATAGCCTATTTTTGGAGCGTAGTAATATATTAAGCTTACTATGAAATCAACTGTTGTCAGCGATATGCCGAATTTAGAAACCTTTGGATAATTTCTGATCAAATGACCGCTAATGATTGTTCTGCAAAGAAATGTGAATGCACCTAGCCGCTTTTAGTGGTTGGATGCTTTGCATAAATCTGGCTGACAAGCCACAGTAGTTAATTTTGAATCTTGAAACTTAATTTTAGAATTACATTGGAGGTTCACTGATCAGCTAATGAACTTAAAGTAAACTGTTCGACAGTAGAATTTCGAGTTAAAATAATTCCCATATGCCTAGGATCCATACTTAAAATAATGTCCGATTTAAATGTCGAATTTTTTTATTTTATTTCAGTCGGAACGTTTCAGAAATCATCGAGAATAATTAACAATAATTCTTAATTAGTTATACACATAAATAAATACGCTTGCCAAATCGTAGGCAGCACTCATAATTTGAGCACAAAACTAATGTGAGAAAACACAATGATATTTTTTTTCGTTCTTAAATCTGAACAGCTAGCGATTTTGATCTTGTATCCTGTAGGAAAAAAGTATAATCTTAGCGCGTGAGCCCCAAACTTCTATCAAATGCAAGCGTTAACGAAATAAAAAAATACATGCAAAGCACGCACAGCTAATCTTTTATATTTATGTGAAAAGTATAAGTTTGCGTAAGAAATAGAATAATTAGTGACGCGTCAGAAAGGCTAGCGGAAGAAATTAGTACAAAAATGACTTTTTATAGTTATTTTTAGCTAAAGTAATTAAAAAACAAGATGCATTCTTGCTTTATTCACGCATGTTTGCTTCCAGTTGATGAGACTTTATTTAATTTATAACACTTTTTTCTATTGGCGACATTTACTTCTGTAAATGTGTGCATACTAATATTAAGCTATCATTATTGATGATAAGCCATGGATCGATGCTTCAGAATATAATCTCTCTCATCAATAATTAATTTATCATGCAACCACTAAGCATCCACACGAAGATGCTTAACATTATAGAAGAGAGAGAGAGAGTGTGTGTGTACGCACTTTTGTAATATTATTCTCGATGATATGAAAGTACTATATTCTATTTCTTAAAGTATTTGTATAATGATATATAGATATCATAATCTTTTATTCTTTATTCCAAAGTTAACTTGGCCTATGGACTAAATATGTCCTACGAATTTAATTCGGGCAAAAACATTTTCTTCGAATACGGCCTAGTAAATATTAAAATTACATTTGCTAGCGTTAGCAGGAGATGTTTAACAAGCGTCTCATTCACAAAATTCGCTCAAAATTCAGTACAAAACACTTCCAAATTTGCAAGAAACACGTTTGCACATAGTCGTTCAGGGCAAGAAGAACAATTACCTATAGAGCCCATAAAACCTAAAGGCCCTTATATACACTATATAAAAATAGACTAAATTAACCATACTAGGATAGTCAAAGAATATACGTAGTAATATCTCCCAATCTCGCATATTTTATATATCATCCTACCTTTCTATTTATATCATATCTGACCTTATCTTTCTATTTCAACATATTCTCATTTTTCTTCTTCTTGTAGTCTAAGCGTTTCGCACTGACACCAACAATAGAGGGGGGAGCTCAATTTCAATGGATTCATAAGAAATTTGCCTTTGATTTCTTGGATTTGCAATATGTCCTCTCAAAATTCCCTAGTATCAAAGCTCATGGTGCATTCTTTTAAACTTTTTTTCTTTTCATTCCTGTTTTTTTTAAAAAAAAACGCAGTACTATATTAGACTGTTAAAGATGTACAATGGGAATTATGGAAAAAAAGAGAATGGGGCAAAACATGAAGCCCCTGCTTCAACATGGGCTCTTGCCTCTTCTTTGATTTTTTTAGGATCGTCGTAGAGCCTATTCCAACATACCGAAAGATTCTGACATTTATCGCTTTTTAGATTTCCTAGTTTAACAGGATTAGAATAGAGGAGATGCATTTCTTTAGTTGACTTGGTGCTAAGGCAATGCTTTCCCACCATAGTCTAATAGTAGCGAGAGGGAGGAGATGACCTGGAATGTTTTTAAGAGAGGCAAGGCTAGACTATTCAAGTACGCACACTTTGATAGGACCATCCCTAGTGAGCTAAGCATTCATAGGTCTAGAGTCTATTTTGGATAGCGAGCCATGTGAAGATCATGCACTTCGGTGGGCCTAAGCCTTCTAGATAAGCTTTACAGAGGCAGAATGGGTTGAGCCATTAAATTTTGCATGATAAGTAGATTTGGTTGTTAAGGCACCCAAATTATGTGTAGTCCACGCGATCTCGTCATCAGCCTCGTCATGGAGATGCCCAGATTCATTCAATGGCTAGCAAATTTCTCAGAAGGCTTTGCTCGAGATAAGGAGGCCGGTTTTGCAGTGATGTCTTGTTTTCTTCTTTTCGACTACTATGTTACATTGTTTTGTATAAGTGAGTTTTGTTACAGCTTCGATTTCTTTTGTTTATTGTCAAATGTAAGAGAAAAAAACAGTATCAACAAATCAACTTAGTTGTTGCTATTAGCCTCTATTAATTTAGTTCATTTTACTACTAATTAGTAAATCTTTATTCTTAGTACCCCTTATTACTAATATTATCTTCACTGTCCCCGTCTTACCGCGAATGCCACGTCACCTCCTCGCGCGTCTTCCTTAATCCTTACCACCGCCTAAGCGCCTCCCCCTCCCTCTCCCTCTCCCTCTCCCTCTCTTTCTCCCTCCACAACTACTCCCTCTCTGCTACCCGCTTCGATACAACAGAGCAAACAAAAAAAACTCCTCTTCTGCAACCAATCCTGCCGCCGTTGCGGTCTGCGATCCGGCGGGCGCCGCTGATGGACTCCACCGATCGGCAGGTGCGTGAGGCTCTCTGCTTTCTTTCTTCGTTGTTTCCCATGTGTAATCCGAGCTTTGGTTTGATCTCCTTCGGCCCAATTTTCTGCTCGGTGGTCATGCAGGTCGGTGCGATCAGGGTGGCGGAGGAAGCTGGGCGGAGGAGCTGCGTCGAATGTCGCGCCACCACCACGCCCATGTGGCGCAGTGGGCCGACCGGCCCCAGGGTGAGTTCTTGATCGATCGCTTCCTTGCTTGTTTTGCTGCTCGGTTACTGTTCATCAGGATCAGGGTCAGGCAGATTGGGGATTCCTGGCTACTGATGAGCGGTCTATATCATATTGACGTAGTTATGTATTACATGTCTCTGCTTCTGCTGCAAATGATTATTTATTGAGTTTTTGTTTGTGTGATATGATCATCTCCTAGTATCTTTGTCTCTGTGATGAATTCATCTGTTAACTACGGATGTTTTGGGATGCATATGATCTTTATCTTGTGGGTTTGTGGCTAGATCGTTTTTCCCCTGAATGTGATATAATCTACAGGGGAAATGCTTTCCCCCTTCTATTTTGGCACAGATGGGGATGCTTTTAGGAATTGTTAATCTGCACTTTATGATTTGTATAGTAGAGCTAATACTAATGAAGAATGATCTAATGGAAGAAAGAGCAGCAAGACTAGGTCAAAGTGGTTTCCTTGTGCCATTTGCTTTAATCATCGACAGCTGGAGAGCTAAGCACATGGCACTTTGAGAAAATTCCCACCACATTCCACCGTATGTCCATATCCAGCTAACATGTACTCTCCAGGGCTTTCAATTTGTTTAGCTTCTTAATCAATGTGCTGTCAGCAAGATCATTAACACAAACACGCTTTTGAAAGTTTTCTGAAGTCTCCTCTTAGTGATACACTAAGATATATTTGAAATAGACTCAGATATGTGAAGCTTTCTTTTGACAGTCTGTAGTGCTTACCGATGTCTTGTTGGATGTAGGACAGGGAGTGGTGACTTGTTGTTTTAATCCAATCTAGTATGACCAATCTTGTTGACATCTCTCTCTATTCAGCTTGGCTGCAACTTGGTGGTTAGTTGGGCTGTTCCTTGCAACAGTGCTAACCACCAAACCAATTGTCTGCATGGAGAGAGATGCTTTATCCATTTCGATTCTCTAATTGCACTATCTTCATTTCTGCCCTTCATGTTTTCCCCCAATTTCTTCCTGGTAGCTGCGTTAGGAACCAAAGCACGTGTAACACTGGGGAAATGAAGTAAGTAGATAGCCAATGATTGTTGCAACCTTGCTTCAAAAACCATAATGCTATCATTTTGTAATTATAAATTCTAACGCATTGTTCCGTCGATCTTTTCTATTCTGTTCGCAGTCTCTATGCAACGCTTGTGGAATCCGGTACAGGAAGAAGAGGAGGCAGGATCTTGGACTAGACCTGAAGCAACCTCAGCAGCAGCATGATGAGGCAATATCTGAAGTACGAGACAGTAACAGTAACAGCAGCAGCTGCAGTAGCAGCAACATGCAGATTGGTCAGGAAAGGAGGCTTATGATGGAGGTGGAGGAGGCTGCATTATTGCTAATGACCTTGTCATCCCCGTCTCCATCCACATTGCTACATGGCTGACAACCTTGCTCACCCCAATCACCATTGTACATAGTACACACAAACAAACACGATGTCGAGCTCACCATCAATGGTTCCAACTCATACAGGTTTCTTGGTTTATCAGGATGAAATAGGGATTGCCCTATCTGAAGATGATGATGTGATATGTGAGGGGGTGGATTTGTGCCCAATCTTATTACTCCATCCATTCCTATTCTTCTCGGTGCCAATTTGTGTCAACCTTATCTGTTTGTGATTGTGGTAGGCTCCATATGATCAGAGGTCCGTTGATCTCACTCCCCGCACTTCTTTCTCTGTCCTTTTTTCTTTTTCTTTCGTGTTGTTTTTTGTTCTTTGAATGTGTACATCGATGTTGTCCCCTATATATGAGGGAATGATGGCCAAAAGGAGACATCGTTCCTCTTCATTCTGAAATAAAGGTGAAAGTAATAAAGAATTTTTTGTTCGTCTCAGACTTTGTTTGGCCCTGTGGTGAATGGCTCTTATTTATTTCTGAATTAAAGATTTTTTAAACGTTTTACTGGAGGTATATAAGTACTAGATTCTTAGTACTTTCATAACTAGATTCTGCATCAGTGTATAATAGCATATCTCTTAACAAGTCCTATTTGGAGCGCATGGATTTCATAAAAAATAGTTCGGTTCTAGCAAAATTATGAAGAACTTCCACATTTAAAATGGGGTCTTAGTCGTTGGTTCTAATCAATTTTTAGTCGGAAATGTAATGCCGTGGTGTAGGCACGGCTTTGTACATAAAAACAAAGATCAATATTGTTGGAAGAATCAGTGACCAAAAACCAATAAATGCAGGTCAGCTAACTGATAACGGACCAAAATTGACACCTTGTTGAGTGTTCTTTTCTTTTCTCTTTTTTTTTTCATTTTTCAGGGCATACGATCCTAGACGTGGCCGTCGTCGGAGATTGAAATCTCAGTCAGCAACAGCATGAGCTACTGAAATCTCGGCGACGATGGTTGTGACCACATGCAATTGTTGAGATTCTTCACGACCACAGAGCTTGTACATTGAGAATAGTTGTGCTCAACTGTGGCGGCCGGCGCCGCATGCAGCTTCCTTTTTCGGTCGAAGGCCAAAGTAAGCAGATCTATTAATTTCAGTATGTATGGTTTGTGGATTCAGGTAGAACTTCGTTTTCAGCAGTGTTGAGCAAGGCCATTATTCGTTGTGAAGCCAATCGAAACGGGGACCAAAATCTTCAACTGTCGATATGTACGCGGTCCCGAGTTAATAAACTAATCAAATGGCTGCGTGCCTCGTTTGTCTGTGATTTGCGACGGGCTTATTTTATTGCTCTGATGATAAGAAAAAATTCATAGTTTTGCGTGATTTTTTAGAAATTTAAGGGCTTTTACGCAAAATTCTTAGTTTCTATATGACTTTTCACAAATGTAAAAATACATTTTTCTTTTTTCTTTTTCCTTTTTCTTTTTATTTTTCTTTTCTTTTTTTCTCTTTTCCTTTTTTTCCTTTTCTTCCGCATGCGTGCAGTTGGCTGGCGTTTTTCCTTTTCTTCCGCGGTTGGCTGGCGTGCAGTGCAGCCGCATGCAAATGGTTGGGGCGCGCGGAACGCGAGCGCGCTCAGGGGAATGGTGTGGGCGGAATCGACGAACTATCTGGTCACTTTATATTAGTTAAGATGTATGATGGATCATAAATTCACAGTAGCACTCATGTGTGTTGCTTCTTCGCCACTTGGATAACTTCGCTTCCAAACAATAACCGGAAATTAATCCTGGTCATTGTCATGTTGAAAAAATTGATTTCATTGTTTGGAGCTAAAATTTTCCATCTTCCTAATAAAATAAAAAACTCTAATTAATTTCTAATAGAATTTAAAGTCAAGATTTATCTGGGCAATGACACTGTCCAAATTTGTTGTAATATGAAATGCCAAATTCAATCCAACATTTAATATTATTTGACGGAGGGAGTATCTCCTGTTTAGGTGGATAAATGTTAATATCGAGTCCTATATCCCTAACATAGAAGGTGGGCTAAAATCTAGTTACCACCTATGATGAGAACTTGAGTGACCTGATCTTTCGGTGAGAAGAGGATAATTTTGATTAAAATGTGATGATGCTAACGATCCAACTACAACCGTACGAGACGTTTGTATTGCACCTTAGCGATCAATACACCAAATCCAAGGGTTGTTGATCTTATCGGTGATCAACCTTATTCCTACAAGCAATCGAAGAATGAGCAAGAGCAAGGAAAAGGAGCAACTAATATTACTAAATATGAAAGACACACGAATGGATAGTTATGGTTATGAAACGAGAAATCGATGATCTAATCGATCATATGTTTACACGAAAGAGTAGCATTGACTAAACTTTATTCTAATCAAAACCCATCTACAACTGAATTCTCTAGGGGTATTTATAGCCCTAGGGACGTTCCCAAAGTTTGGAAACTTATTACATATGGAAACTACTAATTATTTCTTAAACAGATTGACTAGAAAAAGGAAATGTGCATTCTTTTGGTGATCCGTTGGAAAAATGACTTCTCAAACTTTCCAAAAAGTCCAAGATCATCTAAATCGTAGTTTCCATGTAAAATTAATGCACATTTGAATTTGGTGTTGTCCCTATAGCCTGAATCCTAGTCCAATATTCTCGAACGTATAGAACTTTATCTCCACTTTCTCTTAGCACAAAAGTAGCGTCTCAAACTTGTATATAATCTTTTGATGGCCTTGACTTGGTCACCAATTAAATTCCATGATGTTCTATTCTTTGAGTGCTCTCAACATGTCGCTTGATCCATATAAGAATTTTTGTAATTGAAAGCAAAACCATCTCATGGTGTAGAATCCTTATATCAAATATATAAAATACAAATCTAATATAGGCTCTATTTGGGGAGAGCTGCAGATCCTCAGAATCAGCTAGTCTGAGTATCTAGCTGGCTGGTTGGAGTAGTTCTCTATTAGGTGGGTGGGTTTTATTCAGTGACGTGATGGGTAAATAAAAATCTATAGAATCTCGAGAAGTTGAGGTTTGCCAGCTTCTCAGCTATCAGGCTTGAAGGGACTAGCTATTTCTATAGATTCTAAAAATTTGAGCTATCCAAGGTACCATTTGGGGGAGCTTATGGATACTAGAATTATCTAGCTAGATAGAAGCTCCCTTAAATAAGGCCATATAATGCATGCACCTTAGGTTATTTATTGTAAAACATAAGCATGGTCATATTCGAGTCGGTGATATCTTCATCATTCTCTCCTTCTTGGCTGCAAACTGTCCTCGGTTTGTTCTTATATTCGCAGTCATTGTAGCTCCTAGTAAAAATGATATCATTGTACAATATCACTTGTCTTTTTGTTATATTAAGAGTACGAGGAAACAAACTCACCTTAGCTTTTGGTTTCTCAAGTGGTTGTGAAGAACCACCCCGGTAAAAAGAGATGAAACTGTGTTGTTGTTGAACAACTCAACACACACTTCTTCTTGAAAACAAACATGTGTATTTAAATCAAAACAAGAGACTCTCGAGATAATAGGATTAGTTAAAACATATGTATTATTATTTGGCCGACGGAAGCGAGTAGACGGAAGTTAGCTAACTTCCATCGGCTTCATGGGGCCGATGGAAGTTAGCGCCGAACTCTGCCACGTCAGCAGAGGCGAACTAACTTCCGTTGTTCAGACTAGCCGACGGAAGTTAGGTGGCCCTAACTTTCATCGGCTTTGGCCCTGGCCGACGGAAGTTAGCCTTTCTGCCCACGTGGCCGAAAGCAGCTAACTTTCGTCGGCTATGGTCAAAGCCGATGGAAGTTAGCTTGTATTTTTTTTGTTTTTCCTGGTTCCCCTACTCACACTCACATCCAACCACAATTTATATCACATTCACATATAACATCCAAAATCACATTCAAACTTCACATCTCACATCCAAAATCACATCTCACATCCAAACTTCACACATCACATCCAAAATCACATAACATAACTAGATTCACATCCAAAGTCACAGTACACATCTGAATTCACATATACCATCCAAATTCACATACAAAGTCACATAACATATCAAGATTCACATACAAAGTCACATTTGTCCATACTCAATGATCGCCCACATTTGGGTCATGGGCGCCGCCGCTGCCTCCCGCTTCATCCACATTTGGCCCGGAGGCTCCATCCTGACTAGGCGTACGAAGACTCTGAAGAAATAGAAAAAATTAGAGAACGAACTCAACTAACCTTCTAAACGCTAACTTAAGTATCTCAAGTAACGATATGTCAGGAGGTAACTCAAGTGATGTAGGAGGAACAAATGGAAGTGGTGGTGGCGGGGGAGGTAGTGGTTGGAACAAAGACATGTCAAATCCACCATGTTGCTGGGCTAGTTGCTACACATGTTGTAATGCAATCAGTTAGTTCTAAACCTATTGTTGAATACTTTTTAACTGCAACACTGCAAACTAAAATTACTTGGATCATCGCCTGTTGTTGTACTAAGCAGGTGGTATAGTACTCTTGTTGTTGCCTGCTGTGCTCGTCGCGCCGCCTCATTTCCTCCCTCAGCTGAACCACCTCCGGGTTTGCTTCTGAGCGACGACAGCTGGAGCCAACTCCGACGGAGCTCTACGATGACTGAGCTGACTTCTGAGCTCTCACCGCTCTCGAGTTAATAACTCCATTGAACATGGAGTATCTGCAACATTGAATGAGTTAGTTACCATTACAATACCATACACAAAACATTGATAAAACACTGTCTCACCGTCCATGGCTTTTTCCACCTCCGCTGGAGTACACGGCCATTTGGTCGACAGGTTCTCTCCGCCAATCATAGTCCTCTCCATGGAGTCGAACCATGTGTTCACCATACTGCACCTGCAAAAAACAACATGTCCGATTAGACGGAGAAAAATGAAATTATGCAAACTCTTAACATTGCTAACATCTCACCAAATGATCCGTGGATGACTGGCTACACAAGACATCTAGCTGTGTAGGATCGTTTCCTTTGTGACCAGAAGCATACACCTCGATGTCACTTGGCATGTTGCCAGATTTAGCTTCTTGTACAGTAGAAATGAGTTAGTCGCATTACAATGTATCTATAGATAGTGACAGAAGGTCTTACCATTCATTCAATCGAGAATGCATCATAAGTACCACGAGCCTATGTCTATAGGAAAGATAGGTCCTAAACCCACTCAAGAGTGACCGACACAATGTGGTGTTTATGACGAGCCATAAGTCTGAACGAAATTTCAGCAGCATAACCCCGTTGTTCTCCAATTGCACGCCTGATAGTGGTGCAATGGAGAACAACAAGGTTATGTCACTGAAATCTCATTCGGACTCATGACTCATCATAAAGACCACGCTCTGTCGCCCACTCCGAGGCTGTCCAAAAGGGACAATTCCGGACCTACACATCTCACACGCATGACACGTGTGAGACATGTTGGTCCGAAACGGGTGACGCATAGGTTTTGTTACACTATTTACGTTGTTGTCAAATAAAAAATTGCATACGAAAAAAATATATATAAGAAAGTATATATATATGTTGGACCGGAAACGGCGACCAGAGGGGGGGTGAATGGGAGCTTTTTAAAATTTTGGGCTAAAAAACTTAGCCTTCGGTTCAGTTCTGTCTTCTGCGGAACAGGCTTCGAACACTACCTTCGAAGGTCTGGTTCGGAGGTACTTCGACAGCTCCGAACACAGGCTTCGCAGGAGCAAAAGTTCGAAGCCAAGAAGACTTCGCTCCACTTACAACCCTCGGAAATCTACTCTGCTAAGTCAGTGCAGGCTCCGCACACGGGGTGCTTCGAGCAGGCTTCGCACTTCACCCTTCGCAAGAGTGGACAACCCTTTGAGGACTTCGACCAAGTACTTGGCGGCAGCAACTGGTGCTGGGCTTCGTACACGAAGGTCTACACGCACACAAACAGACTACGCTAAGGGCTTCGACACAAGAAGCAAAACGGGCCTCGATCAGGGCTTCGCTAGTAAGCTGTGAGGTCTGGCCTCAAGTTACATAGAGCGAACGCACGCTGAAAAACACACTTCGCACAAAACACCCTTCGCCTAGACAGGCTTCGGTGCACTATACTAGCGAGGTATGTAACGCGAGCTCAAGCAAAAAGCACACAAAAGCAGGGCTTCGCCGCTTGAACAAGGAACACAAAATGAATTGAACTCTGGATGAATACAACGAGGTATGTGACTACAGGAGCTCAACAGTAAATGCTCAAAGTGTTGAATGTTACCTACCGAGCCCCCATATTTATAGCCCACAGTTCACCCAAAGGAAATGACTACTTTACCCCTAGGGTTTACAAAGGATTTGACTCTACAGAACTAAGGGGTACAAAAGGTAGTCCACCTTTATTCTGGAGGCTTCTCTGTCAGCTTTGCAGAGGGGACAGTGTCAGCCTTTTACAGAACAGACAGTGTCAGCCTTTGCAGTCTTTGACCTTCTGGAATCCTCCCTTCACACGCGAGGGTGCGGTAGCTTCGGCGAGAAGCCTTGAGCCTGGTGGCCTTCGCTTCGCCGAAGATGGCCTCCGATACAGTGACGGTTTTGAGCCGAAGCCGTCAAAGCTCCTTGGGCCTTCGCACCAACACCTCCGGAGTGGACCACCACGGCTTCGCAGCTTCACCCAGCTCGAACTCCGTCAGTCCGTGTACCGAAGCCATGCAGGCCGAAGCACCTCAAGTCAACCTTGCTCCGGAGCTATCCTTGCTCCGAAGCCTTCCACCCTCCGAAGCCCCACCTTCGGAGTACCACCCTTCGAAGTCCCTCCTTCGTCCAAGGCCTCCGCATGAAGCATTCCATGAGCACTTCGTCGTAGTGTCTCTCCCCGAGCACACTCCTCGACGAGCCTCACCCGGACCATGCCTTCGATGCGCCTCGACTTCTAAGACCTTCGTCGGGTACCTTCGAGTGTCTCCCTCCGGAGCACACTTCGAACACCTTGCCTCCGCAGAGGACTTGTTCCAACCAACTCCGAAGTCACTCCATTCGGAGTACCTTTGAAGTGCCTCACCTCCGAGGACTTTGGCTCGGAGTACCTTCAGTCGGAGCCACACTCCGCACTCTCTGCCTTCACCTGGCATGCCTCGACCCGAGGACCAACCCGGACCACCTTCGTAGCCACCGTGACGGAGCTCCCCGCTCCCCTAGCATCAAGCCTCCCGCTCGACCCAGGTTCACCTGCTGCGAACCTTGTCCGTCGCCTCCGAAGTCCCTGCGTACCACCGACAAACAGACAAGTGTTTCCAGTACTCCGGAGAGCTCTCCGGGTTAGCAACCTCCGGCACACACTCCGGTGTACTACCCAAAGTATCGAACCCTTCGGTACAAACCCAGTCATCGTGTACTGTCGGACCCCTCCGACAGGCACACTCCGCTGCAACAGCTGCAGCAAGCAACCACCGAACATCCTTCGGTGAAACCACCTCCGAACCCCCTTCGGAGGTACCCTTCGAACAGAGGGTAAAAGCCTGTCAATCACTCATCACAAGCACCGAAACCAACCCTTGGTTTCTCAATATAATACTAATCACCCAATGAAATCATAAAAAAACTATAAATTAATACAATAATATAATTAGAATCATATGTACATAATATCACAACATATATTGCATATGAAAAAAGAACATCGCATATGAAACATATTTAAAAGCGTGAAACAACATATGTAAAAGAACAATATTAATACATGACAAAATTCACAAAATTCATATATGTAGCACAAAAATACCAAGAAGCAAATTATACTGAAAAACATCTAAGAAACCTTTATAAAGCAAGATGCATACTATCATTCCACATTTCAATATATTGCAATCTAGTACAATTAAAAAGCTTTATGCTACTAAGTTGTTTGAACTACACTGACAATATCATATCATGCACAAATAAAAAGCGAAAAAAATAAAGCCGAAAAAATTACTTAATCGTCGGGCGGCGAAGGGCGATGGTGTCTGGAGGACGGCGGACGGCCGGCGACGATCACGGTGGCACCGGGCGACGGACGGCGAATGCCGAATCGGGGGCGGCGGCCGGCGACCGGCGGTGGAGGTGAGGGCCGGTGGCGGCAGGGGCAGGCGGCGGCGGTGGGCGGCAGCCTGCGGCGACGGGCGGGGGCGTCAGGCGGCAGCAGCGGCGTGAGCGCGGGAGTTGGGCGTGCGCGTACATGTATTAGGTTTCCCTGTACGCGCGCGTGGTATTGGGGATTATATCCCTTAACTTATGTCGGCCACCATTAAAGCTGACAGAAGTTTTCCGTCGGCTTAATGGTGGCTGACGGAAGTTAAGGCATCTCTATCGGCCGGGAAAAAATCCCCTTTAACTTCCGTCAGCCGCTATGAAAATCCGACAGAAGTTAAATTAACTTTCGTCAGCTACTGCAGGCCGACGGAAGTTATTTAACTTCCGTCGGCTTTTCGAAAAGCCGACGGAAGATAAAATAGCCGATGAAATTTTATCATTTTCTTTTAGTGAAAGCATACTCTTTTATCATTATATTTGCCAATTACATGAAAATTGATATGAGCACGACATGGCAAGTCAGTTCTAGTGAATAACTTATCATTTAAAGCACTAAGTTCATAAAAATCATCAAATTCAATATAACCCCAAGTATTTAAAGATGATAACAATTTAAATTCTTCATTTTCATTAGTGATTTGAAAGACATGTTTAAAATCAGTGCATAATACATTAGCAATAGAAACAACATGTGTGGGTTGTGGCATGTATATAAGTGAAACCTTAACACGCAACTCTTCTTTATCACAAAGAGTGTTAAGTAAATCATCTGGTAACAAGGGAATTTTAGCAAAAGATTCCACTAATGGTTGCTCTATATTACATTGAATAGTGAACAATTGTGTTTTATCGGGAGCACACTCACCTTGATTATTTCAACACATATATTACCTTGTGAAACTTTTTTTGATGATGTAAGTGCATACTTATTCTCTTTTTCCTGTTCAGGGTAGTAGTACTAGAAGGTACACCAAATGGTGTTTCCTCTAAGTCAATAGTAGTTTAAATTTCAGCTCCACATGCAAGTTCAAACAATTGAGAGAGAATTATATGTTTCATGAAGAATTATTACTTGAATTTCTTTGTTAAGCCCATGTAAAAACCTTTGTTCTGTAGCTTCTTCGCATTCATATACACCACAACATAATAAACAATCATGCATATCATGATAGTATGAGGTAACATTTCTGCTATCTTGTTTTTAAGTCTTTCCAAGATTGATGTATTTTATCTTGTTTACAAAGATGTTTCCAATGATATGTACCGTCTTTAACTAATACTCTATAGGAAACCATAGCATGTTCTCTTTCAGTTAAATTCATTATCTACAGCTAGCTCCCATTGAATATATGCACGAGGATCATAATTTCCTTCAAAAAAATATATTATAAATTTGAACCTTGCTAGAACATCATCACATAGCTCATATTTATCATGTTGATCCCTCATGTGTTGATGAAGATATTGATATTGAGAATCATTATATCTATTTTCTTGTGTATCCCTGCCATGATCAACAATAGATAAGAAACATACACACAAAAAATATATGCGTTCCTATTGACTACAAGGTTGTGGAGGCACAAAGGTCACACTCATTCAAGCTTGTATCAAAATCTTACAAGTTTACCAATGCAAGTAGGAGGTGTTGTACACCAGCTTAACCACAAATACCACAAAGATTAGATGTATCGGTACCTTCGCAAACACTTTGTTGTATAAGATATAATCACATCTGTGGAGCTCTAGGTAGGCTAAAAGATACTCACAAAGAAATATTAGAACCACATTGGTCAATATAAGTTGAATGATTGTTCATAGTTGGTATTGTACTAGTCCTAGGCTAGAACATACTTGAGACGTGAGCCGAGACACAAACGATACCACCAAACCGACAAAGGTAGAACTAGCTTTCCTCCTCTTTTCTCACAAGTTTTCTTTCTCCAATTTTTTCTCACTCTTTTTTTATGTGGTTTTTTCTTTTTGAGCATCTTACTACTTTTTTCTGCTTTTTTAAAGAATAACAAATAACAAAGTCTTAGTATACACAAAATCTTGCTATAGGACTTCCACACTTTGTATGATTTAAAACAGAATGCAAACTACCGAATCTGAAGATAACTTCAAAAGGAAAATTAACGGTCTTGTTGTAAGATTTCCAAAAAGTATCTAAACTCTCCAATCCGAGTTTTCATGTGCGAGATATGATGGTTTAAAAACACCTACACAGTCTGCCCGAATCGTACTCAAATTCCAATAACAAATCCGACTCCAATTTGATTTATACTAAAAAATTAAGGGATAAAAATACCCTAAACACTTTATAAACATACCAAACACGGTGTTAAAAAGGTGACAAGAACTCAAAACTCTAAATGAACTAAACGCTAAGACCAACAACTTGATACAATGATGCAACCAAAAACTCAACAAGCCAGAGCTAAGTAGTACTAGTAAAAGGCACAAATTTGTCACGGATGAAGGGAAAACTAATATATATATATGGTTCTTTTTTGGACTGTAGGAAAAAATATGATATAGAGATCTCTCACCGAGCAATGAAAGCTTTGATACCACTTGATGATAACTTGGGTGGCCTGATCTTTTAGTGAGAAGAGGATAATTTCGATTAGAAGGAGATGATGTTGACGATCCGACTTCAATCGTACGAGATGTTTGTGTTTTGCCTTAGCGATCGATACACCGACTCTAAGGGTTCTTGATCTTATCGGTGATCAACCTTATTACAGCAAGCAATCAAAGAACGAGCAAGAACAAGATAAAGGAGAAACTAATATGGCTAAATATGAAAGACACGCAAATGGATAGTTGGGGTTATGAAACAAGAAAATGATGATCTAACCGATCATGGGTTTTCACGGAAGAGTAGCATTGGTTAAACTTTATTCTAATAAAACCCATCTACAACTAAAGTCTATAGGGGTATTTCTAGTCCTAGGGACGTTCCCAAAGTTTGGAAACTTATTACATATGGAAACTACTAATTATTTACTAAATAGATTGTCTAGAAAAAAGAAATGTGCATTGTTTTGGTGATTATGATCTCCTCGGATGGAATCTGGATGTGTAGTTGGATCCATTGGAAGAGGACGTCTCAAGCTTCCAAAAAGCCCAAGATCATCCAAATTGCAGTTTCCATGTAAAAGTAATGTACGTTTGAATTTGGTGTTGTCCCTATAATCTGAATCTGAATCCAATATTCTCAAACGTGTAGAACTTTATCTCCACTTTCTCTTGTCACAAAAGTAATATCTCAAACTTGTATATTATCTTTGGATGGCCTTGAATTGTTCCACAATCAACTTCTATAATGTTCCATGCCCTTGATGTGCTCTCAACATGTCGCTTGATCCATGAAAGAATTTTCGTAATTTAAAGCAAAACCATCTCATGGTGTAGCATCCTTAGCTCAAATATATAAAATGCAAATCTAATATAGAATACATGCACCTTGGGTTATTTATTGTAAAGCATAAGCATGGTCATATCCGAGCCCGTGATGTCCTCATCAACCTATCTTTCTATGATACATTCCTATTGTTGGGGGAAATAATCCCGACAGAATTTGATGCTCCAAAAAGAGACAACGACAGATGGGAAGTGTGAAGCCATCGGATATCACTGCTATGCTCCGAAGGGGAGAACTCGAAGCCTCCCATCAAGACCAAAGCGCATACGGGACTCCGCGATATGCTTCGGCCTTGGAGCTTGTGCCTTTCATATAAACCTCGTCACCAAGGTGTACCCGGAGCCTTCTACTCCGAAGGGGCACCGCCAAAAGGGACTAAGCATCTATTTTATCTAAGTGTTCACACGGCATTTGTCTTGTTTACCCCTACAGATCCCCAGAAATAGTGCCCACTGTGGCGGTTGTAACTAGTGGGCATGATAGTCCTTTTCTATTGTATCCATGTGAGAAACCAAGGGTTGGTTTCGGTGTTTTGTGATGAGTGATTGACAGGATTTTACCCTCTGTTCGAAGGGTACCTCCGAAGGGGCTTCGGAGGTGGGACCTCCGAAGGGTGTTCGGAGGTGGTTTCACCGAAGGGTGTTCGGTGTTGCTTGCTGCAGCTGTGCAGCGGAGTGTGCTCGTCGGAGGGGTCCGACAGTACGCGATGACTGGGTTCGTACCGAAGGCTTCGGTACTTTGGGCGGTACACCGGAGTGTGTACCGGAGGTTGTTAACCCGGAGAGGTCTCCGGAGTACTGGATACACTTGTTTGCTTGTCGGTGGTGCGCAGGGACTTCGGAGGCGACGGACAGGGTTCGAGCCGGGTGAACCTGGGTCAAGCGGGAGGCTTGATGCCAGGGGAGCGGGGAGCTCCGTCACGGTGGCTGCGAAGGTGGTCCGGGTCGGTCCTCGGGTCGAGGCGTGCCAAGTGAAGGCAGAGAGTGCGGAGCGTGGCTCCGGCTGAAGGTACTCCGAGACAAAGTCCTCGGAGGTGAGGCACTTCGAAGGTACTCCGAATGGAGTGACTTCGGAGTTGGTGGATCAAGTCCTCTGCGGAGGCAAGGTGTTCGAAGTGTGCTCTGGAGGGAGACACTCGAAGGTTACCCGACGAA
Source organism: Zizania palustris (assembly GCA_019279435.1). NCBI lineage: Eukaryota > Viridiplantae > Streptophyta > Magnoliopsida > Poales > Poaceae > Zizania > Zizania palustris. The sequence goes on from JAAALK010000288.1 coordinate 16,995,995, forward strand.
GGTCTCAGAAGTCGAGGCGCATCGAAGGCATGGTCCGGGTGAGGCTCGTCGAGGAGTGTGCTCGGAGTGAGACACTGCGACGAAGTGCTCATGGAATGCTTCATGCGGAGGCCTTGGACGAAGGAGGGACTTCGAAGGGTGGTACTCTGAAGGTGGGGCTTCGGAGCGTGAAGGACTTCGGAGCGAGGCTAGCTCCGGAGTGAGGTTGACTTGTGGTGCTTCGGCCATGCATGGCTTCGGTACACGGACGGACGGTGGTTGAGCTCGGAGTAGCTGCGAAGCCGTGGTGGTCCACTCCGAAGGTGGTGGTGCGAAGGCCCAAGGGCTTTGACGGCTTCGGCTTAAAACCGTCACTGTATCGAAGGACTTCTTCGGCGGAGCGAAGGCCAACAGGCTGCAGGCTTCTCGCCGAAGCTACCGCACCCTCCGGTGCGAAGGGAGGTTCCAGAAGTCAACACTGTAAAGGCTGACACTGTCTGTTCTGAAAAAGGCTGACACTGTCCCCTCTGCAGCTGACAGAGAAGCCTCCAAAATAAAGGTGGACTACCTTTTGTACCCCTTAGTTCTGTAGAGACAAATCTGTTGTAAACCCTAGGGGTAAAGTAGTAACTTCCTTAGGATGAATCCATGGGCTATAAATATGGGGGCTCGGTAGGTAACATAAAACACTTTGAGCATTTACTGTTGAGCTCCTGTACACATACCTCACTTGTTTTCATCCAGAGTTCAATATATTTTGTGTTCCTTGTTTAAGCGGCGAAGCCCTGCTTCTGTGTGCTGTTGCTTGAGCTCGCATTGCATACCTCGCTAGTTTTAGTTCACCGAAGCCTGTTTTGGCGAAGGGTGTTTTTCCTCGCGAAGTGTGTTTTTTTCAGTGTGCTGTCGCTCTGTGTAACACGAGGCAAGACCTCGCTGCTTACTAGCGAAGCCCTGGTTGTATCCCGTTTTGCTTCCTGTGTCGAAGCCCTTAGCTTAGTCCGTTTTGTGTGCGTGTAGACCTTCGCGTACAAAGCCTAGCACCAGTTGCTGTCGCCAAGTACTTGGTCGAAGTCCTCAGAGGGCTGTCCACTCTTGCGAAGGGTGAAGTGCGAAGTCTGCTCGAAGCACCCTGTGTGCGGAGCCTGCACTGACTTAGCAGAGTTGGTTTTCGAGGGTTGTTAGTGGAGCGAAGTCTTCTTGTCTTGGAACTGTTGCTCCTCCGAAGCCTGTGTTCGAAGGTGTCGAAGTACCTCCGAACCAGACCTTCGAAGGTAGTGTTCGAAGCCTGTTCCGCAGGAGACAGAACTGAACCCGAAGGCTAAGTTTTTAGCCCGAATTTTTAAAAGCTCCCATTCACCCCCCCTCTGGTCGCCGTTTCCGGTCCAACAATTGGTATCAGAGCAGGTTAAGATCACCAGTTGACCTTAACCGGTTTTGTGATCTGTTGGCGACATGGATAGAGGCAGTAAAATTCCTCTGTTCGATGGGACAGATTTTGCATACTGGAAGGTGCGCATGGAGGCTTACTTGTTAAGCCAAGGAAATGCAATTTGGGAGATTGTGGAATCACAATACTCCATCCCTGATACCCGCACCACTCAAACTGAAAAAGATCAGTACAATGCCAACTCGAAGGCAAGGAACATATTGTTCATTGGTTTGAGTCGGAGTGAGTTTGATAGGGTGCAGCACCTTAGGACTGCTAGGGAGATTTGGACAACGCTCACTATTTTTCATGAGGGCTCTACTCAGATTAAGGCCAGGCGCCAAAGCACCTACAACCAACAGTATCAGCTGTTTGTGCAGGCACCTGGTGAATCTATAGATGCCATGTTTTCTCGCTTTGACGCGATAGTGAGTAACTTGCGATCCAACGGGACGCTTGCTTACAGTGATCATGATAGGGCTATCAAGCTTCTCTATGCTCTTGACCGTAGCATATGGGAAGTGAAGATATCCAGCATTGAGGAGTCCACAGGCTATGACACTCTAACCTGTGATGAACTCTTTAGCAAGCTGAAGTCCACAGAGATTGCCAAGGCATCTCTCGCTGTGCACAGAAGCTCTTTGCCACAGCCATTGGCATTGGTTTCTAGCACTAGCCGTGGCACCACTACAGAACCAAGCACATCAGGCACTTGTGTTCTTGCAGATGGTTTTGCTTTGTCCTCCCTGGTCTCCGTCACAAAGGAGCAGGTGGATACTCTAGCTGATGACGAGCTTGCTCTCATTGCCCGGAGGTTCACCCGCTTTCATCATGAGAGACGGGATCAGAGGAGAAGTGGTTTTAGTGGCTGCTATGAATGTGGCGACACCTCTCACATTAAGGCCCATTGCCCCAAGGTCAAGAAGAGAGATGAGAGTGACCGCCCCAAATACCACAAAAAGGAGAGGAAGCCCTTTGTGAAGGGCAAGCGCGGCAAGATGGCTAAGAAAGTAGCCAAGGCCGCTTCCAGAGCTTTTGTTGCTGCTCTCAGCGACATCGACACTTCCTCAACTGAGGAGTCGAGCTCTGAGGAGGAGGAGTCCCCAAGGAAGGAGGACAAGAAGGACAAGAAGGGACGTGACTTCACCGGCCTTTGCTTCATGGCCGACAGCGATCACAGCGGCGATGAGCTTGACTCATCTGAGGTAAACCTATCATCTGACCAGCTTCTAATTAAATTAGATGAGCTGAATGAAGTTGTGCTAGGTCAGGATAGATTGCTTGTGCAAGCCGCTCGAGAAAGAAAAGACCTTAGACTTAGGCTAGAAAATGTTTCTACTGAATATGCCATGCTTAAGTCTAAGTTTGATGATGCTGAATGTGAATCATGTTCTGTTGTCATGAGTGAGCTTGCTCAGTTGCGTTCTGTTCATGCTCAAACTCTTTCTGAGCTTGAGACTGCACAGAAGCAGCTTTTGGAGGTGGATTCTAGACCTCATGATGTTACTGATTGCATGAACTGCTCTTTATTGCGCGATAGCATTAATTTACGTGATAAGCATGTTCATGATTTAGAGGCTAGATTGGAGAGGGCCGGTAGTTCTAAGGATGTGCAACCTGTTTGTGACACTTGCATTACCCTCAAGGACCAGCTAGGCACTGTTAGAGAGCGAGCTGAGAACCTCATGTCTGAAAATGAATACCTCCTGTCCGTGGTTAACAAATGCACTGAGGGAAAGGGTAGGATGGATTTGCTCTTGGCCAAGACCAAGATGTGTGCTGACAGAGCAGGGGTAGCTCTAGGTTTGGGTTTTGAGAGGATACCTTCAGATAGTAAAACCAAAATTGTTTTTACCTCTCCCACCACCCTAGAGAAAGAGAGAGCTCTGTTGGACACCCCTCCAGCCAAAAAGCCTACCCATCCACCAAAGAAAACCACTCCTCCTACCAAGAAAAATCCTCCCAAGAAAACCACTGTGAAGAAACCCAGGGAGCCTGTGAGAGTTGCTCCTGTGACCCATGAGAGTGCCCCCAGGAGAGTGTTTCACTGTTCTTATTGTCAGCGGGCGGGTCATTTGATTGGTTTCTGTTTTCGTCGCATCAAGGATGAGCGACGCGCACAGGCGATGAGTTACCAGGACATACATTACCCATCTTTAGGTATGCATGAGTCTGAGTTTTACTATCGTCCTGCTTTTGAGGCTCCTCGTGCTTCTCGGAGAGGTTTTGCTCCTCGAGGTCTTCACCATGTTCCATATGGTGGTAGACCTCAGGCTAGCAGATTTGTACCTCGTCAGAGTAGGAGACCTCGACATGTTGTTCTTTCATAGCATGTAGGTAGACCTCGCACTTTGCATCATTCTGATTATCATGTGCGTAGACCGTCTGCTTTTACTGTGCCTACTACTCGTGTCACTCAGTGCTGGATGCCTCGTCATTATTTTACTCACCCCAGCACTGAGCGATCGAGACGTTCTCATCATGTGTAGGCGACAGGTCGAGGCTTGGAGGGCACGTGGATCATGGACTCCGGTTGTTCGCGCCACATGACCGGAGATGCAAATTGGTTCTCCAGCCTCACCACAACCAAGCAAAGGGAACATATCACCTTCGGAAACAATCGAAGGAATAGAGTGAAAGGTAAAGGTGTGGTAAGAATTAACGCGAACTTCACTCTCAAAGATGTTGCTTTGGTTGAAAACCTGGGATACAATTTGCTGTCTGTATCTCAGTTGCTTGATGAGGGCTTCGAAGTGCGATTTCATCGTGATACTTCGCAAGTGCTCAATTCTGATGGCGTTGTGGTGTGTAAGATCTTTAGGGTTGGGAGAGTTTTTGGAGCTGATTTTTCAGAGTCATCTGGTCCTTCTCATTGTCTTGTTGCACATTCGACTTCTGAGCTTTGGAAGTGGCATAGGAGACTAGGGCATATGAGCTTTGAGTTGCTCGCTCGTCTGAGCGCCCTAGGTCTGATCCGAGGATTGCCCAAGCTCAAGTTTGAGAAGAATTTAGTTTGCGCTCCTTGTCGACATGGAAAAATGATTGCCGCTTCGCATTCGCCTGTCACCACAGTGATGACTGAACAGCCCGGAGAACTTCTCCATATGGACACTGTAGGTCCTTCTCGGGTTAGTTCTTTAGGCGGCAAGTGGTATGTTCTAGTTGTTGTCGACGATTTCTCTCGCTACTCTTGGGTCTTCTTTCTTGCCAGCAAGGATGAAGTGTTTTCACACTTTCGGAGCTTGGCTTTGAGACTTTTTACTGAACTCCCTGGTGCATTAAAATTCATTCGAAGCGATAATGACACCGAGTTCAAAAATAGTCTCTTTGTTGACTTTTGCATGGAGCATGGCATAGAACATCAATTCTCTGCTCCGCGGGTTCCTCAACAGAATGGTGTTGTTGAGAGGAAAAACCGCACTTTGGTTGAGATGGCTAGGACGATGCTTGATGAGCATAGGACTCCTAGAAAATTCTGGGCTGAGGCCATGAACACTGCTTGCTACATCTCGAACCGAATTTTCTTGCGCTCAATTTTAAACTTGACATCTTATGAGCTGCGTTTTGGGAGACAGCCCAAGGTTACTCATCTTCGAGTTTTTGGCTGTCGCTGTTTCATCCTAAAGCGTGGAAATTTGGATAAATTTGAGTCGCGATCTTCTGACGGGATCTTTTTGGGTTATACTACTCATGGTCATTCCTATCGTGTTTATAACTTGGAAACTAACACTGTCATCGAGTCATGTGATGTGACTTTTGATGAATCGACCCCCTTTGTTAGTTCTGGATTTGAACAGGCAAATGAACACGACATGGAACAGACCTTATTCGAAGACGAAGATCCCGGAGAATTCGAGGATGATCCCCTACAACCCTCGACATCAACCCCCGAAGCTGACCCCGCTTCAACTACTTCGGCACGAGGTCCCGAAGCGACTACCTCAACATCGGTCATCTTGGACCACTCCAACGCACAAGTTGAGGGGGAGACTGCATCCCGCCGCGAGGCTCCACATCATGTCCAAAGGATGCACCCTCCCGAGCAGATTATTGGTGAGCTTGATCAAAGGGTAACTCGTTCTCATGCCCATTTCACTAATGCTGCTTTTGTTGCTTCTTTCGAGCCTTTAGATGTTAGTCATGCACTTTCTGATTCTAGTTGGATCAATGCCATGCATGAAGAGCTTGAGAATTTTGAAAGAAACCAAGTCTGGACTTTAGTTGATCCTCCACCTAATGTTCATTTCATTGGAACAAAATGGATTTTTAAAAATAAACAAGGGGAGGATGGGACAATTGTTAGAAACAAGGCTAGACTTGTAGCTCAGGGCTTTTCTCAACTAGAAGGGATTGACTTTACTGAAACTTTTGCACCTGTTGCTCGCCTTGAGGCCATTAGGATTTTGCTTGCCTTTGCGACATCCCGGGGATTCAAACTCTATCAAATGGATGTCAAAAGTGCTTTTCTTAATGGCTTCATAGGTGAAGATGTTTATGTAAAACAACCCCCTGGTTTTGAAAACCCCAAGTACCCACATAAAGTCCTTAAACTTCATAAGGCTCTTTATGGACTCAAGCAGGCCCCTCGGGCGTGGTATGATAGACTTAAGTCTTTTCTGCTTGAGCGAGGGTATTTGATGGGCTCTGTTGATAAAACACTGTTTACTCTCAAGCATGGCAAAGATTTCCTCCTAGTGCAGATTTATGTGGATGATATCATCTTTGGTGGCTCTTCTCATGCTTTAGTTGCCGAGTTTGCAGATACCATGAGCAGGGAATTTGAAATGTCAATGATGGGTGAACTCACCTTCTTCCTTGGTTTGCAAATCAAGCAAAGCAAACAAGGTACTTTTGTCCACCAGACAAAGTACACCAAGGACCTGCTCAAGAAGTTCGACATGTCCGATGCGAAGCCCCTCGCCACTCCAATGGCTACATCTGTAGCATTGGACCCTGACGAAGATGGAGAAGCCGTAGATCAGAAGGAGTTCCGGAGCATGATCGGCTCCCTCCTCTACTTGACTGCCACGAGGCCGGACATACACTTCGCTGTGTGTCTGTGCGCTCGTTTTCAGGCTTCACCACGAGCTTCGCACCGCCAAGCGGTTAAGCACATCCTAAGGTATCTCAAACATACCCTTGAATTTGGCATATGGTATTCTTCGTCTTCATCTTTATGTCTTAGAGGCTATTCAGATGCGGATTTTGCTGGGTGTAGAATTGATAGGAAGAGTACCTCTGGTACTTGTCATTTTCTGGGTACGTCTCTGGTTTGCTGGTCTTCCCGCAAACAGTCTAGTGTTGCACAATCGACGGCTGAGGCCGAATATGTTGCTGCAGCTAGCTGTTGTTCTCAGATTTTGTGGATGGTTTCCACTTTGCGGGATTTTGGGTTAGATTATAAGAGTGTTCCACTTTTCTGTGATAACACTAGTGCTATTTGTATTGCAAACAACCCGGTTCAGCACTCCAGAACCAAACACATTGATGTACGGTATCATTTTCTCAGAGACCACAATGAGAAGGGTGATATTGAACTTCAATATGTTGATACCCAACACCAGCTTGCCGATATTTTTACAAAACCCCTCGATGCTTCTCGATTTGCTTACTTGCGTGGGGAACTTGGTATTTGTCATCCCTACGGCATTTTGTGAGGGGGAGCTGAGTTTAAATTGCCTTGCATATTCTCATTATGTGTGGAATTGCTTTTACATCTTTTGCTATTATATGCCTGCTTTTAATTCACAGAAATCATGTCAGCTCAGCTCTATGAAATATGTCTGGAACATTGGTTGTGCATGAAGTTTTATTTTCTAACATCAAAACTTGCTCTCCGCACAATCGTGTATCTAGCTTGTTTAGGCAGGACTGCTTTTAGCTATCTTTTATCTACTTGACAGCAAGACACTGTTCCTTGGATGCTAAAATTTGCAACTTGAAAAATGTGTTCTTTACTCATGGATATTCATCAAAATATTTAATTCATCTGAATCAAAATCAAAAAAAAAATCCATGATTTGCCTGGTTTAAATAAAAAGATCCAGGAGGATTTGTTTGTCGCACTACTCTATTCTAGACTGCTTACCATTGCACTTTGGTTTGAACTGGGATAGTGTAGTGTATGCCAAAATCACCGCCTTAAGCTTCAAATGGCTTTCATGCCTAGGCTTGGCCTGATTGGAAAGTATAAGGTGGACAAACAAATAACCCCTGGCATTAAGAAAAGAACACCAAAATTAATTAATCATCAAGTTTGCTTTCAGAGCTCCTTTTTGAACAAGACTTGTCTGTCTAGGGTAGAAATTGTTAGCTTTGCGCAGTCCTTGCCTTCACATGTCTAGCTGCTATGATTAAGTGGTGATGCTTTTATCTCAAAATGCCAAAATCACATGCCATCATCTTGTTTCACGGAATGTTAAATTGAGCTGAGCACATGATCATTGGTGTTAATATTGGCATATTTTTGCATTATATGTCTTTGCAATTCTGCTCATTTCGAAGCTTTGCATCTTTTGACTGCTCCTTGATGCTTGCATTGCCAAAGGGGGAGAGATTTGCTATGTTCTCTGCCGCAAGAAGCATAATTTCGATAGGGGGAGAGATTTTGACATAAAGGGGGAGAAAAATCTGGTTAACTCAGGGCGAGTTCTTATCAAGGGGAGTTTTGCCAAAGGGGCTTTTACTCTTTTACAAAGGGGGAGGAAAATTCTTTTATCAAGTGACATGATTTGGCTCTTTTCTGAGTTTTTATGGTCACTTGTGTGCTGAAAGTTTTTACATTTTCTTGAACTTCGATTTAGTTGCCAATGCACTCATCAAGGGGGAGATTGAGAAACCAAGGGTTGGTTTCGGTGTTTGTGATGAGTGATTGACAGGATTTTACCCTCTGTTCGAAGGGTACCTCCGAAGGGGCTTCGGAGGTGGGACCTCCGAAGGGTGTTCGGAGGTGGTTTCACCGAAGGGTGTTCGGTGTTGCTTGCTGCAGCTGTGCAGCGGAGTGTGCTCGTCGGAGGGGTCCGACAGTACGCGATGACTGGGTTCGTACCGAAGGCTTCGGTACTTTGGGCGGTACACCGGAGTGTGTACCGGAGGTTGTTAACCCGGAGAGGTCTCCGGAGTACTGGATACACTTGTTTGCTTGTCGGTGGTGCGCAGGGACTTCGGAGGCGACGGACAGGGTTCGAGCCGGGTGAACCTGGGTCAAGCGGGAGGCTTGATGCCAGGGGAGCGGGGAGCTCCGTCACGGTGGCTGCGAAGGTGGTCCGGGTCGGTCCTCGGGTCGAGGCGTGCCAAGTGAAGGCAGAGAGTGCGGAGCGTGGCTCCGGCTGAAGGTACTCCGAGACAAAGTCCTCGGAGGTGAGGCACTTCGAAGGTACTCCGAATGGAGTGACTTCAGAGTTGGTGGATCAAGTCCTCTGCGGAGGCAAGGTGTTCGAAGTGTGCTCCGGAGGGAGACACTCGAAGGTTACCCGACGAAGGTCTCAGAAGTCGAGGCGCATCGAAGGCATGGTCCGGGTGAGGCTCGTCGAGGAGTGTGCTCGGAGTGAGACACTGCGACGAAGTGCTCATGGAATGCTTCATGCGGAGGCCTTGGACGAAGGAGGGACTTCGAAGGGTGGTACTCCGAAGGTGGGGCTTCGGAGCGTGAAGGACTTCGGAGCGAGGCTAGCTCCGGAGTGAGGTTGACTTGTGGTGCTTCGGCCATGCATGGCTTCGGTACACGGACGGACGGTGGTTGAGCTCGGAGTAGCTGCGAAGCCGTGGTGGTCCACTCCGAAGGTGGTGGTGCGAAGGCCCAAGGGCTTTGACGGCTTCGGCTTAAAACCGTCACTGTATCGAAGGACTTCTTCGGCGGAGCGAAGGCCAACAGGCTGCAGGCTTCTCGCCGAAGCTACCGCACCCTCCGGTGCGAAGGGAGGTTCCAGAAGTCAACACTGTAAAGGCTGACACTGTCTGTTCTGAAAAAGGCTGACACTGTCCCCTCTGCAGCTGACAGAGAAGCCTCCAAAATAAAGGTGGACTACCTTTTGTACCCCTTAGTTCTGTAGAGACAAATCTGTTGTAAACCCTAGGGGTAAAGTAGTAACTTCCTTAGGATGAATCCATGGGCTATAAATATGGGGCTCGGTAGGTAACATAAAACACTTTGAGCATTTACTGTTGAGCTCCTGTACACATACCTCACTGGTTTTCATCCAGAGTTCAATATATTTTGTGTTCCTTGTTTAAGCGGCGAAGCCCTGCTTCTGTGTGCTGTTGCTTGAGCTCGCATTGCATACCTCGCTAGTTTTAGTTCACCGAAGCCTGTTTTGGCGAAGGGTGTTTTTCCTCGCGAAGTGTGTTTTTTTCAGTGTGCTGTCGCTCTGTGTAACACGAGGCAAGACCTCGCTGCTTACTAGCGAAGCCCTGGTTGTATCCCGTTTTGCTTCCTGTGTCGAAGCCCTTAGCTTAGTCCGTTTTGTGTGCGTGTAGACCTTCGCGTACGAAGCCCAGCACCAGTTGCTGTCGCCAAGTACTTGGTCGAAGTCCTCAGAGGGCTGTCCACTCTTGCGAAGGGTGAAGTGCGAAGTCTGCTCGAAGCACCCTGTGTGCGGAGCCTGCACTGACTTAGCAGAGTTGGTTTTCGAGGGTTGTTAGTGGAGCGAAGTCTTCTTGGCTTGGAACTGTTGCTCCTCCGAAGCCTGTGTTCGAAGGTGTCGAAGTACCTCCGAACCAGACCTTCGAAGGTAGTGTTCGAAGCCTGTTCCGCAGGAGACAGAACTGAACCCGAAGGCTAAGTTTTTAGCCCGAATTTTAAAAGCTCCCATTCACCCCCCCTCTGGTCGCCGTTTCCGGTCCAACACCATGCCTATAATTACCCCCTTTTTCTACTATAAAGGGGGCATCAAATACTCAGACAAACAATTATACTTCAAATTGGTCTGAGGTTATTATCCTCAGCGGAGGCCTAGACTAGTCCGCAGTTAACCACCTCATGCATTTAACCCTTCGAGGTTATTATAAACCTGTTAGCGTAATCTTTTACGCCAACACCTATCCTACCTACAACTTTCTAGACCCATCATTTGCGTCATCTAGGGGGTAGCTCAGGCAAAAACCTACTCACCCAACCATTGTTGCCCTTTTCTCCTTATCTCCCATCGCCACTACGTAGATCTCCACCAGGATTCCCATGGGGCTGTGAGGAAGGCGATGGTGGTCCTTTCTTCATTTCTTTCCCCTTTTTCTTGGACGACATGATCATTAGAGGTGAAGTTGAGTCAATTGGTGGCGTCAGGCTTAGTGGTGACCGGAGTGTGTAGTTGTCCTAGTGGATTCTATGGAGGTATGCTAGTGCTCGCGCTGACTGTCAGGCTTAATGGAGGCTCGATGCGTCGAGGGCTGGTCCTAGTCGGCCTGTGTCAATGAGCAGGGCAACATGCATGGTGGTTTCAGTGTTGGACGAACCTGTTGCTCGCCATCGTGTTGCCCATGGCACACGCATCAGTCTTTGGTGGTGATTGTGGTTAGATGGCTCAAATATGCTTTTGTGATGGTAGGGTCAAGATCATGGTGACAATGTATGATCCATGGTCGGGTGGAACTAGTAGAGAGCAATTCCTTTTTCAGTTGACCATCTTTGGCTGACTCAATGTTTGTGTGTGTGTGGCAGTGTCTCAGCAATGCGCTGGTTACTCCTTTTAGCTTCCTCGCCTCTATTCCCTCGGATCTTCTCCCCTTTTTAGCCCTCTCCCTTCTCAATCATGGAGTGCTCCTTGAGAATGGCCATAGTTGGTTTTAGGAGATGTGTTCTTAGCCTGTTGTTACTTGTGTAGTTGGTACAATAAGGGTGTAAGGTCTTGCACTCGTTCTAATCCTTTAGGTGGAGAGGCATCGATGTGGCAGGGCGCTTGCTGGTAGTAGTTGTTTTGGAAGTTGGGGTAGCCGGGGACGTCTTCAGGGTATGGAGAGGAAGCTACGGACGAAAGCCTAATCTATCCTTGTTGGACCGATATTAATGATGTTTTCTGGTTCCATGTTCCTCCCTTAGGACTTTGTTGAGTAGCCACCCTCCTCTTCTTAGAAAGACCCAAGTGAAAACCTTATCTATGACCCTTAGGTAGATGATAGCGACATTTTGGCATCGTGACCTCCCTAGAGGCGTTGTCTTGTAGGTATTATTACTCCTCACCACTCTCTTTTTTGTGGAGCTATCTTGAAGAGTATTGTCACCTTTGCTGCTAGTGTTGGTCGGTCTCGTCTAGTAGTGACTGACTTAGTGCTAGTATTACCTTAGGTCTAGCATTAGTGTCGTTTGTTTTTGTTGGAGTGTTTTGTTTTTATTTTGAGTATAATCTTTCAGGTTTGTAATCTTATATTTTTCTTCGTCTATATTAATACAAATATTCACAATGTCTTGTGTGAATTATTCATATATATATCCTTCACAATTTGAGTTGCTAACTTATTCTAGTTTCGTTCAAGTTTCAACTGGTTTCGAGCTAGATCCGAATGGCTCTTCTCCTGAGTGCTTTCAACAAGAACCAGGGCCGGCCTTGGGCCAGTGCCAACAGTGTGACCGCACCGGGCCTCCAAAAGTAGAGGGCCTCCAAAATTTAGTATGCTAATAGGCCTTACAAGTATTAATAAAACCTAGTTACAAATTAGTCACAAGTATTAATAAAGCCCAGTTGCATCGAGATCTGTTAGAAGAAATTGTTTTAAATAATCTAGAAATATTTCTCCTTTGAATGGCACTAAATTTTTCAATATTATTTATATTTTTATGGTGAATAGGGCCACAAAAATGTCAGGGCCGGCCCTGACAAGAACATTTCTAGTCTGAGTATCCGAGTGCTCCTAACATGGAAAGTATACATGTGGGCGAAAAAAATAAGACTCATCTTGTGAGTTTTTTTCTCCTATGTGATACCTAACATCGAGTTCGGTGGCCATACAAAAGAAATGTGACAGACTCATCTTGTGAGCTTTTTTCTCATGTATGGTATCTAACATCAAGTTGTTCCGTGACCAACAATCGGTCCCTGTTTGGACATTCCACTAGGGGTATTTGATTAAGTTTGGAGGCATCGTAATCATAATTTCATTGGTATATTTTTTCCCTGCAAAGTTAGCAGGATTTTTTCCTCCTCACTTGTTCTTTCCTTCGTGGCTTCTTTTCTTCTACGAAATTGAGCTGGTGCACCTCAATTCCAAGTCCATTCTCCAATTTGCTGTCTTTGTTCATACTAGTCAAGGAGGCGCCCGTTGGGCGCCCTATCAATGAGCCACATTTTCTTAATAAATTCAGTTTATAATTGCCAATTAGCAAAAGGTATTTTAAAAATCAGCTTAGTTCAATATGTACATAGAAAAAACTACCACCAATGGAGTTTGTCGATACATTGCAAATAGTCTATCTCCACATAAAACCAAAATAGTTATGGTAACCCATAAATATGCGTCAAAGTTTACAAATAAATTACTCAATAAGCTGCACTGAAACATTTCTTTGACCCATACAACAGTCAATAAGCGTAGTTACAAAAGTAAGCACTTTCTATATCGTTCTTATATCTTGCACGCTAATGAATCTACTAATTTTACATACGATAATTAAAATCTTCTTTATCCATACAAAAAGCAATACAGACCACCACACTTAGGTTTTAGATATATAAGCATTGGCAACATATGATAATTACGAGCTGCATGTCATCCTAGCTATGCACTCTTATGGAACTTCTGCCATGGCCATGACAAATTATTTCTATGCCCTATTGTCCTTTCAAATGCTACGTGGCAGATGGTAATGAATTAGAAAGTAGTAAGTGCACTTGAAAATATTGCCAAATTCTTTGGGGGCTTATGCTAATTTTTAAATTTGACAGCAATATGCAAACTATCGCATTTAATAAATACTAAGCATCACATCATGGCCTACATGTAATGTTAGAAAAAGGAAGAGAGCAGAAACAAAAGAACAAATGAGAGCTCTTCAGATCAATACATGTTGAATGGAGAACAAAACTTCCTATGATAGTACTCCATGTTCCATCCTGCATTTTAAGTTACATACCATGTAAAACTTTAGAAGTAGGAACAGTGCACCAATGGAAAATACCATAGTAAAACCATGGAAAGGGGAAATGTACCACAAAATAGTGCACCAATGTTTTTTCTTTTTCTTCACCAACCACATCAAATGTGGCCATTATAGGTGCTAGAAAACCATACATCAAGCCAGTTAGGATGCTTCCCACAACCCCAACCATGAGCCATAAGACTAAAATCACAGATGCAGTGACAAGAAGCAGTAGTTTTACAACAGACCCAATAAGCTCTGTTCTGCCTTCTCATAAAAGATGATCAACACATGTAGATATATTTTTCATAACTATGTGGTATTTTTCTTTTGAATGAATTTTTAAAGATTTCTAGACGCTGCCTGATGATGCAGTAATATGTCCAATCACAAGCATAGGCCATAAGCCAAGAATGAGTGCAGAGATTCCGATCATCATAATTAGCCATGCCCATGGGAAGAGCAAAGCACCTGGATAGGCAAAATGCATGGAGGGAAAATTGCATATCAGAATCTCAAGTCGAAAAATGGAACACGGAACAGGATGTACTAAGTATTTGAATGTGTGCAACTGTACTGAGAAGGCATTAAAGTTCAGTATAACAATTTTGCTTTCTGGAATTTACAGATATCCGGAATCACATATGTTTCCTTCTATGCCACTTAATTTCCAGTTTGCAATGAACAGTGGCAATCGGCATAGATCCCAAATGAAGTATTAAATAATAAAATCCAACTGAACTGGGCAAAATGGCTAATGCCCAAAACCTTAACTAATCAAACAAAAAGAAGCAAAAAAACGATGACATCCTCTGGAATTCAGAGTCCAACGTATTCTATCTTAAATGAATCTAGAAACAAAATATATCATTGAAGGAAATGTACCTACACTCAACGAATCTTAACTCCATCAGTTCCATCACTATAGAAATTAAATCTCGTAACTGCTATTCATTTTAGTGCAGGTTATTACTTAAGGAGGCTACAAGAACCTAACATTGCTACAAGCAGAGCATAAGGGTCAAGGCTAGCAAACAATTAATTAATGCAAGGAAATGCAAATGGGTCACCCCAATAGCTCTCCAACTTGCCATTCTGATCAAACTTTGTAACATATGTTCCACAAGACACAACATATCATTGTTTTCATACATAAAGTGACACATCAGTTGATTGATGAATTAATCGAATGAAAAAGACATTGTTGTGTGAACCGTGAAGTTGTACTCCAATGCACTCATGGAAAAGAAGGCATCCTTCAACACATTTGAACTAATACTTTCCTAGGACAACAAAAATAAGCAACCAAACCAAACAAGATAACCAATCTAGCGAGTTTCTAATCTTTCTATTTACCTTTGATGATCCCCAAGAGGAGAAGGCCAACAAAGAATGGCAGGAACTTGAAGAAGCTGCAGATAGAGGCCCAAATCCTAGTCGGTGGCTCCATTTGACAACCTTGGCCACCCAAACGAAGCGCCAGCTGGTAGCCGCTCACTTCCTTTCTCCCTCCTTTCGTTCTGAACCGATCGATGCTGCCCAACCCCAATCATGGCATCATTGTAAAGAAACAACGAGAAAACTGAACTACTTTCTCCTACAACTGGAGGCACAAACAGCAAGCTTTTACAAGAACTCACCAACCACTCGTCAAGCCCGAAACAGAGATCGAAAGGCACCCGAAGAAATGCCAAAAGAAAAACCGGACAAAGCCATGTGGAGCCCGAGTAATCAGCATGGTCGTCGTCGCAACCCTCTCCGGGAAGGGCGCCGCCGTCGGCGTCGCACGCCAGGATGAGGACATTGCGGACGCGACCGCCAAGGATGGCCATCTTGGCGCGTAGCGTGCATACGCGGAGCGCGCGCAAGAGGTGGAGAAGGATGCGGCGACAAGGAGGGTGATGACCTTGGGGGCCTCGGCGTGGGTTGAGAGGTGGAGCTGGGTGTTGAGCTCCGCGTTGCACGTGGTGAGGAGGCCTAGGCGCGGCGGAGGAGGAGCGACGTGAGCTCGGCGTGTCCGCCGGAAGTGGCCACGTGCAGGAGCGTGGTTGTGGCGGCCAAGAGGAGATGGAGCAGCGGCTAGGGTTAGGGGGATGGGGGAGGGAGTGGCCAGGGGATGGGGTTCACTGGAGCTAGGGCTCCCAGCGGCCTACACTTTTTCACAAAGCCCCCATATTTCTCACTTTTAGAGCGCGCTCCTATTTCTTGAATTTTCACTCCTGCGCGTATAAATTACAGGAAGCAAGGACGCATACGCAAAAGGAGCATGAGAGCAAACCGTACGGCGCTAGACCTTGACGCGATCAGGAGGCCACGCGTCGCTCGCTGAGAGGCCCACAGGAGCCAGAGCACTGAGGGGGCTCTAATTCTCCGAGGCTTTAAGGATAGTAATATATGCGCTAAGCTTTCCATGGCGTTGAGTGCGTAATCTCTGAGCTCGACGGCGGAGAGAAATCGGTGGTTATCTATGACATGATCCTCAATAAACCAAATTCAATTCCTGATGTTCAAGTGATTTTATTATGTTTCTTTTTACAAGGCAAATTTTACAACACATCAAAAATATTGTGGATCATTCATCTATTAATTTTTTATCTGATAGAAATCTAGTGTCCACTTTTTAAAGAATTTTTCAATTATTAGCGCTGATTTTTCTCATCACTTAGATTTTTAGTATTCCATTTTTGTTTTTTTATCTCTTGCATGTGGCGGTAATTACTGTTAAATACTAGCGTCTCCGTCCCTTTACTCCACGTTCCTAATTTTGCTCAACATTCTAATTTTTCTTTTATTTTCTCTTGCATTCAAAATTGAAATATAAATTTTTAAAAATGAAAAATATCTAAAATTATTTTAAATACTAGGTGATTGATGGTAAAATTTATTTTCAAAAATATTAAAATTTATGACTAGTATAAATCGATAAGTTTCATTAAAATCGAAATATAAATTTTAAAAAATGAGAAAAAAATTGTAGAACCGAAGCCCAAATTTTTTGGGATTCTGTGGCAGTTGTGGGCCAGCTGGTCGCCCTTCTTGCCGGTCACTTATTTTTTTATTTTTCATTTAATTTTAATTTTAATTAAAATCAATGGTACAAATTAATTTGGAGTCTTATAGATAATAGGAGTACCCTAATATAACCCTTTTATAATGATATCGTCCTCTACTTAGCGTAGTAGTGCTATAATATAATCACACCGGATCGCTTCGGCTAGGAATTCGAGCTTTCAAGTTAAATGTTGGATCATTCCCTTGTGTGCTAGCTATATATACTTGCAGCTTCAAGGCTGCAAGTATTGAGTAGATGTGCTGCCTACCGAATCCAAAAATAATGGAGGCCAAGAAATCCAATTCAAATTGTATGGCATGGCGAGAAAATGCCCAAGGTCTATTTGTTGGCTTCCACAATGATTAGCTCCACTTTGTGTGTAAAGATCTCGTGTCACTCCAGAGTCCAGTTGCGACATTTACAATGAACTAATGCAAGTGAAGCCATGTAATCTCCAGACCTGAACCAAGAACTAACTGTTAATTCAGTATGTCTGAAGGCTACACAATTTTGAATCTATCTGTAACCTGAACAGGGGGAGGGACGAAAGAAGGACCTTGATCCATAGGGTGACCTGCATGCTGCAACAATGTGGGACTTGGCCAACTCTGCATCCTTCTGTGGAGTGCAGAATGAAAGTAGTAAATAACTAAATAATTTAAGAGTGAATTTACCATCTTGAGTACCTTAGGTACTAAAAGGTACCTCTTGGTACATCCTCAAGTATTGTAAAAGACTCATAATTTAATTATCTGAATGTTCATAGAAACAAGGAGTACTTTGAATTTTGATTATGATTGCCATTGATAAGAGAAGAACAAGACAGTATCTACTTGCAAGGTGCCTTCAACTGCTTATGTTAATATACAGAGTATGGACATGGAACTACTCGTCTGCTATCTACACAAAACATGTTTCAGATATATATAGTTCATTCCTGAGGTCATGAACTAATTATATGTGTTATCCATAGACAACAGTGTATGGCTTAATAAATGTTGATGCTGTAAAACATTCCATCAGGGAAAAAGGAAAACATAGTGTTGATGATGTTGGCTGTTGTACTGGGTAGATTCAGACAATCATTATAAAAGCTGAAATTGTCCACATGAAAGATCTTTGGTTTAATTGTACCTGAGATTCATAGTAAAGTCCAGTGTATAATGATGAATAGAAAATTTCACCACCAGAACCACTAGAAAAGTTTGAAGCCAACTGAAGATGAAAGCCATGAGATGTAAAATTTCCTCAGGAATTGGTAAAACATGGCGATATATGTACATTTTTCTTCAATTAAAATCATCACCTTTTCAGGATCCCCACATCTTTGAACAAGGCATAAGCTTCACGCATTACAGGTCTTGAGTCTATACCAACCTGAAAAGTGAGAAGCACATAAAGTTACAATATAATGGACCATCATGCAATCAGTGTGGGCAGTTTGCACATAGTGGCTGCAGCCGTGTCATGCATGTTTGGGACATGAGATTCATCAAGAAGAATAACGTAAAGATCTACATGTCGGATGTTATGTCGTATTTCAACCAATGTACGTGTATTTAATGATGAAACCTTGAAAATATATACACATTTGACAAAAAATTTCATCTCACTTGATGCTACTAGTTATGCATTTTATTCACAGTGCCATGACTCATTAGAAAACACAAAGCTAGCATTGAATTATGTTCCTATAAAACATAACATTGAGAGAAAACCTGCCTCCAGGAAGCGCTTCCTTGCTTCCTCTACCCCGTACAGCTGAGCTTCACATAGAAACACCATATCGACTCCTCAGTGTCATTTGGGTTGGCAGCAACATCCAGCCTGAACTGCTCTGCACCTTCTTCAAACCTAATTCAGAGTTTCGATCAATCATGCTGACTACAGAAATTGGTCAGACACGGTTTCAGCATATGGCTTAAAATTCATTTGTTTCAGAGACAGGCATTTGAGAGCCTGATTACTAATCGGGATATCGGACCCTGACTATGCACCTGTCCAGGTAGTACAGTGAGAGCCCCCTTTGCCAGAGATCTGAAACAAATCACAGATGCAGTTAGCGATCGTGCCTCAACTGCCGGCAATCTGCTGGATTGGTAAAGTGTCCAAGGAACAAATCCGTACATTGCTTCTGCCGTTGATCCAACTCAATCGCCTGGTCGAATTCTGCTACTGAGCCAGCCACATCTCCCTGCGACGCAAAGGCAGGAAGAGCGAACAAAATCTTGCTTACAAGAACCCGAGTCCATTTTCTAAAACTTTTTAAAAAATGCATCTTTGCACAGCTATGCCACTATGAAGGAGCTTGTCTGACTGTCTGTAGTTACAGAGAGAAACTGGGGACAGAACGTGAAAGACGTTTTCCTCATCCTCGAACCTGCTTGAAGAGCTGCATGCCTCGCCGGACGGCGAGGGAGGCGGCTGCTGCGCCGCCCGCGCCGCCGGATAGGAAATCCCAAATGCCGGCCGCTGCCAGTACGAGGATCCGGCGTGGCACTGCTGGCGTGGCCGCCGGCAGCAGCAGCGGGGAAAAGGGTGCTGGGACCACTCGTGGGGCCCGGCGGACGCGGCTGCGGGTTCCGGCAGCCGTGTAGATGGGGAAGGCCGTCGGGAAATGGAGAGACAAGGAAGTGGATGCCATTTTGGAGGGAAGCGAATTGACGAAGTTGCCCAATAAGAGACGAAGCAATAGCTTCCGCCTTACGCTCTCCGTATGATTGTGTAAAACGGACAGCGGCAGGTGTGTTGTAATGCTCTGCGATTCTGCGACGGCCACGAATCACAATATCTTGTGGATGTAGGCGTGGCCCATCCAAACGGTTTTGAAACAAAACAAAAAACTTAGGGTATAGAAACATTCGGCCTAAGATATTACAGACTACCAAAATTTACACTGAATAATATAATATCTCTTAATATCTTTTCAAGTACGATAAAATTTAAGAGATGTGTTATCATCTTTGAAAAGGTACCACAAGCTAAAAGATACTAGTAGGTATCAAATCAAATTTAACTATTGATTAGACATGATTGAAAAAATAGTGCATACCGTCACCGCCACCTTGTCGTCGCCGTGTCGGCTACCCTTACGCCGCACCACCATCCTGCAGCCCTGCCCTTGCTTCCTCGTAGATCCTACTACCCCCTCACCCCTCATAGATCCCGTTGCCTATGCCGCTGCCCCATCGCTGCCGCCTCGTCGCCTACACCTATGACGCATGTGTCGTCAACGCCTACATAGGTGCGCCTCGCCGCCCACGGCACACTGGCGACCACGTCGTGCCGGTGACCTGTCGGTGACCCGTAGACTCCTCATCGGCCATGTTGTTGCCTCACAGTCCTTGCACAAATCACACGCAAAAATACGAAAATATCCTTCAAGTTCAAGACGTACAAATTTATGTCCACCAGGTACCAGAAAGTATTGTATTAATATCAACCATTAGATGAATACGATGAATGACTCAATTTTATTCCTCTTTCTCTCAAGGATGATAAAATTTCTCAAAATTTAATACTTTATCTAGGCATAAAAAATAAAAAATCAAGCAATGTTTTAACACCAAATAAAATATTTTATCATTTGATTAAAAATAATTTCAAATAGATACAACATTTAGTGATATTATTTGCAACACTAAAAACCCACTATATGTAAGACACTTATTCTTATCTTTAGTAGTTGAAAACAATATCTGTCATACTATATAATTAGTGAAGTGTGATTGTAGCAATGGACAACCATCTTAGCCCTCAGCTAACTCTAATCTTCTAATATAATTAGAAACCAAGGGTTGGTTTTGGAGTCTGTAATGAGTGATTGACAGATTTTATCCTCTGATTCGAAGGGGTACCTCCGAAAGGGTTCGGAGGTTGTTTCACTGAAGGGTTCGGTGGGTTCTCTTTGTTGCAGCTGTTGCAGCGGAGTGTGCCTGTTGGAGGGGTCTGACAGTACACGATGACTCAATTGGACCGAAGGGTTCGGTACTTTGGGAGGTACACCGGAGTGTGTGCCGGAGGTTGTTGAGAAATCATGTTGAAGAATATGGTTTTGATATTCCAGATATGATGAGTGATTGTCAATGGAAGTCAAAGAAAGGGAGAGATGAAGACCTGCTGAGTCTGAGGCGCATGTGACTCAGGTACACGGGCAGTGAGCGACGGCCGGGCAGAGGAGCCGCGGAGTCGGGCTGGCCCAATCCGGGTACATGGCTAGGAGCGGTAGATGATCCACTGGTCTGTTGACTGGGTTTGACTCAGGTACACGGGCGGCGAGCGATTGCCGGGCTGAGGAAGCTGCGGGGTCGGGTCGGCCCAATCCGGGTACCCGGTGTGAAGACGGTGGATGCTTTGTCAGTTTTGACGTAAAACTGACAATCTATGTTTAATTCGATTTTAGGATATTAATATTTAGTTTTTAAGTTTAGAATATTTTTATTTAAGTCAGGTGATTTTTCTAAGAATATTTTAGTAATTTTCGGAATTTATTTAGAGTTAGTTTAATTTTACCCGAGGGTAAATTAGTCTTTCATGTATTAGGATTTGCCTATAAATAGGCCCCTATCTCTTTAGGGATAGATGACTGTTTTTATCAGATCAATCTATAGTCCACCGTTGTTTTTGATCTGCAATTTTTCGTTGGTTCTTCTCCCACCCGTGCAGCCGGCGAAGTGAGATCAGGACCCGTCGGCAGCACTCCGCTGCAAAGAAGCTGTTTCCTCAGCCGTACGACAGCCAATGCAAGTCATCGTTTTATTTCCTTGGCACACATATCGAGGCCGGCAGCAGCAGGTGCTTTGTATTTTTTATTCTTTGCGCATAGCAGTCTAGCAAAGATAAGAAAATTGCTTTTGTGCTTGGCTTCTCGTGCGGCAGGGCTGCGTCATTCTTGGCCGCACACGGCAGGCCCACGGCTGGTTTGATTGTCACGGCAGGCTGGAGCAGCAGCCATCAAGCGTGTAGAACGGATGCCAAAACAGTGAAAGAAAAAAAAACAGCAGCAGGCAATTTTTTGTGGTTGACGCACGGTACCTCGTGGCGCGGGGATCCACGGCGAGCGGCAGTGCGCGAAACAGCATGCATATTAGTTTTTTTAGTCTACTATTCTTAGCTGTTTTAATTAATTAAATATTTATCTATTTTAATTAGATACTAATCTGTTTAGTAATTTTATAGTCAATTCTTATCTGCTCGAGTTATATTAGTACTTGAATAGTTTTTATTTAAGTAATCTTTTTAATCTGTTTGTATAAAAGAAATATTTTATTCTAGATTTACATGAAATATTTTAGGTTTATTTCTGAATTAATTTCTGGATGATCCATGTTTTTATTTAGTTGATTAGTATTTTATTTTAGACCGCAACCTAAATATTTTATTAATTTATTTAGGTATCTTGCTTACGTCATTAAATTTTTCTAATACCAATTTTATTTACTGCAGTATTTATATTTAGTTTATCTTTAATATCATTTTAATTAGGACACCGGTCATTTTTAAGCTAGACAACTTTAACTTCTGAAATTTGCTTTGCAAATATTATTTGTCTGGTTAAGTTCATTTGGGTGTTGGGATTAAAATATATTTTAGTAAGATATTTTAGGCGCCCATTCACCCCCTCTGGTCGCTACTTTCGGTCCTACAAGTGGTATCAGAGCAAGTTTAGGTTTTTTCTAATATCTTAACCGATTCAAAACCTAGGTAGTGACCATGACGTCTTCTGGTAAAATCCCATCCCTAGAGGCTTTTGGCTACACTTATTGGAAGACTCGCATGCGAGCATACCTTATGAGCCAAAGCTCGGACATATGGGAGATTTGTGTTCATCCTAATTTCACGATAACGACTATTGCTGCGGATACTGCTGAAAATGTAATTACCTAGCATCAAAATAATAGTAGGGCGGTGAATATTTTATTTTCTGGTCTAGGTCCTAGTGAGTTTGAGTGTGTTAGCCATCTCACCACTGCTCGAGAGATCTGGGCTACCCTCCAGGCACACCATGAGGGGACAGCTCAGGTCAAGGCTAGGCTATATCAGACATACCGGCGTGAGTATGAAAATTTCTCACAGAAGCCGGGTGAGACTGTTGAGGCTTTGTTTGGTCGTTTTCAATCGATTATTAACAAGCTTCGTGTTAACAAGGCTGAGGGTGATCAGCTGGTCTCGGATCATGAGCAGGCGCTTAGGTACTCCATACCTTGGACCCTAAGATCTGGGAGATCAAGGTTTCCTCTATTGTTGAGAGTGCGTCCTATGATACCTTGACCGTCGCAGAGCTTTTTAGTAAGCTCAAGGCCTCAGAGGTCGATATTCAGTTGAGATCAAATCTCACTGATTCTGGCTCAAAGACTCTGGCGCTTGCGACACCGTCTGCAGATCCTAATGCCATGAGTTGTACTGCCTTTTCCTTGATGTCTATCTCCGAGGAACAACTTGATACACTAGGAGATGATGATTTGTGCCTGTTTAACAACCAGGTGCGACGTGTCTATGATAAGCGAATGTTTAAGAGACACGGCACAAATCCGGATGCTTTGAGTGTGGTGACCCAGGTCATTTCATCGCCGATTGTCCCAAGCAGAAGAATTACAAGAAGGGAACCGACGATAACTCCTACAACTCCGGCAAGTACGACAACTCCACGAAGGGCAAGCCCAAGACAAAATTCTTTCGAAAGGCTCTGAAGGACTACAGGCGTGAGAACAAGAAGCGAGACAAGACCTTCTTCGCTGAGATGGAGAAAAGATACTCCAAGAGATCCTCGTCTTCCTCCTCGTCTTCAAGTTCAAGTGATGAAGATATCATGATAAAGAAGGGGAAGGACAGGGACAATCCGGCAGGCCTCTGTTTCATGGGCTTCGGGGACAAGCCGAAGAGTCGCTCACGCCACAACCGAAGATCCCACAGGAGCTTCTGCTCAATGGCTCTTGGGGAGAAGAAAGAAAAGGACTCCTTCGACGACTCCGACGACGACGACGATGAGAAGGCATCTTCCTATGAACAAGAAGTTGTTAATTTACTAGAACAGAACAATCATGAGTTGAAGTATAGGGAGAAACTGCTTAGAGGGGCTAAGAAGAGGATAGATGAGCTTGAGAGTGAGCTTGCCACAACAAATGGCAAGATTGAGAGTCTGTCTTCTTCCCCTTGCTTGGGTGATAGTGGTGAGTGCTCTAACTGTGAGGTGCTGTTGTGTGACCTGACGACTCTTAAGTCCAGGTACACAGAGAGAGTAGATGAGAGAGACGCATTGGCCACTGAGCTTGAGAGCGCTCAACAGGAGCTAAAAGATGCTCATGCCACTGTTGTCGCACCTTGTGTAGACTGCCCATCTCATTTAGCTAGTATAGCTGAGCTGAGAGCCAAGAGTGATGAGCAGTTGAGCAAGTTAGCTGGAGTGAGAGGTGAGTTGGAGCAGAATAAGCTAGAGCTTGAGACCTTGTCAGTTCCATCCACTATTTGTGAGAACTGCATATCCATTAGAATGGAGTTGATCAAGCTAAAAGCTGAGAAGTTTGTCGAAGTTGACAGAGTGTGAGATCTGCTTGTCTCAGGTGGAGGTGTTAGCTTCTTTGAGAGAGGAGCTAGCTGATATTCAGAATGAGAACTTTTACCTCCGTTCAATCCTGAGTTGGATTAGTGCTAGAGAGCCACAGCTCGGCATGATGATCCAGCAGTTCAAGAGACAGGATGGTTTTGGGGTAGGGTACACATATACCAATGCTGATTTTGAGAGTGCCATTAGCCGTGCAGTGGAGTGGAGTAAGATGACTCCAGAACAGAGATATCCCAAGACTCACTCCACTGAGTCCTTAAGGATAGTCAGCCCAAGGATGGAGTGATCCAAGAACAACCTAAAGCTCCACCTAAGAAGCAGATCTGGATTCCTAAGCCTAAAACTCTTCACACCTCTCTTGATTCCTTACCTGGACCCTCTCACACCAAAGATGCTTCACCCAACACCACCAAGCCTAAGAACCCTAAGCCACAACAACATCCCAAGAAGCCTACCTATCACTGTGAGTTTTGTCAGAGAGACGAGCATCTTGAGGAGTTTTGCTTCAGGAGGAAGCGGGTTGAGCGAGCAGAGAGAGCTCGAGGTGGGCAGGAGCAGTTCTACTAGCAGGGTGGTAGACAGAGAGTCCCTCGACGTAGAGAGAGGCTAGAGGCCAGGCCACATCGTGTAGGTGGTGGTAGTGGAGACGGTTTTTATGATCATGCTCTGGAGGGTGGTTTCCATTTCGGCAGAGTTCCGTATCGTTCGGAATATGGTTTTGGATCTCGCGACCGTGATTTTAGGCAGGACAGAGGACCGTGCTTTGATCCGCGCTTCAGTCCAAACTCATATGATTCCTTTTGCTTTCCTACATACACGCAGATGGCTCGACACTGGTTCAACACTTTTACTAAACCTGGCATTGGACCATTTGGTCCCACTCATGATTATTGATCGTGTTTTTGGGAGCTGTGTATTTTTTTAGGATATTTTGAGTCAGCTTTTCATTGGTATCAGTTTTTCTTTCTTCTTTATTTTTATTGAGTCTTTTTGTGTGTGTTCATATCATGCATAATCATCAATCACATTTTGAGCTTGCTTCTGTTATATGATTAATCTGCTTTACTTTCTCTAGCTAGTATATGTTTTCGATTACTTGTCAATGATCATGTTCTGTTTCAGTTCACATGATATATCTAATATTTGTCATATGCATAGCTTTTATGTTTTAAAATTGAAAAATGATCACCATTGCTTCTAGTAACTAGCATGTGTAGGCTGAATGCTCTCGCTATCTCTTACATGCTTGGTAGCTAGATCCTTACTTAGATGCAGATATGCAACTTGGACATCCATATGCTTTAAATACGAAAAATGTGCTATAAAATGATAAAATTTCAGAAAAAATGAAAAATTTATGCATTTTTATGATTATTAGAAAAGATCCAGGTGGGTTTGCTTTGTCGCATTGCATTGTTCTAGACTGCTTACCATAGCACTTTGGTATGAACTAGGACGGTGTAATATTTGCCAAGACCAATGTCTTAAGCTTCTGATGGTCCAGTTCTGGCCTAGGCTTGACTTGGTCGGTTAGCATAAGGTTTGACATGCAAATAATCCCTGGCAGAAATGAAAAATATAAAGAAAAAGTCTAGAAATTTTTTTTAAAAAAAGACAAGTTCGCTGAAGCACTTTGTTTTGGACAATGCTTATCTTGGTAGATATCAGTTAGCTTTTGCATCTCATGCTTTACTTTGCTTGTTAACTAGAAAATGTGGTGATGCTTTTGTTTGCAAAAATCGAAAAATGCGTGCTAATGACTCTCTTTAGATATCATCTGTTGCACTGATCATGTCATGTATCTTAGACAATATATCTTTTGCTATACCAGTTAGATGTTGTAATTGCAGTTAGTCATATATAAGAAGCATGCTTTTCACACTCCACCTGCACCCCATCTGCATTCATGACATATTTTGAGGGGGAGCTGCATTTCAGGGGGAGTTTGTGTTTATGTCTCTTTAGAGTGCATTTAGTCTCACTTGATGAGTCCAATTGTCAACAAGGGGGAGAAATTTTGGAGTTTAGAGAACATTTTTTTGCTTTTTTGCTTTCTCTGGTTTTTATTTCAGGGGGAGTTCCTTGTTGGTAATTTTAAAATTTTGAGATTGCACTTGTTTTGAGTCTTTATTTTTGGTTAACCATAATGACCCATTTTTCTTGCTTCTGTTTGGCTTTTGGTCATTAGGGTTAAACTTTTATTTTCTTTCTTCTATTTTCTTTTGTTTTTTGTTTTCCTGCTTCCACGTGTTTTGCAGGTTCTGGAGAAGAGCTGAAAAAGGTGTTGACAATGCACTTATCAAGGGGGAGATTGAGAAATCATGTTGAAGAATATGGTTTTGATATTCCAGATATGATGAGTGATTGTCAATGGAAGTCAAAGAAAGGGAGAGATGAAGACCTGCCGAGTCTGAGACGCATGTGACTCAGGTACACGGGTAGTGAGCGACGGCCGGGCAGAGGAGCTGCGGAGTCGGGCTGGCCCAATCCGGGTACATGGCTAAGAGCGGCAGATGATCCACTAGTCTGTTGACTGGGTTTAACTCAGGTACACGGGCGGCGAGCGATTGCCGGGCTGAGGAAGCTGCAGGGTCAGGTCGGCCCAATCCGGGTACCCGGTGCGAAGACGGTGGACGCTTTGTCAGTTTCGGCGTAAAACTGACAATCTATGTTTAATTCGATTTTAGGATATTAATATTTAGTTTTTAAGTTTAGAATATTTTTATTTAAGTCAGGTGATTTTTCTAAGAATAGTTTAGTAATTTTCGGAATTTATTTTAGAGTTAGTTTAATTTTACCTGAGGGTAAATTAGTCTTTTCATGTATTAGGATTTGCCTATAAATAGGCCCCTATCCCTTTAGGGATAGATGACTGTTTTTATCAGATCAATCTATAGTCCACCGTTGTTTTTGATCTGCAATTTTTCGCTGGTTCTTCTCCCACCCGTGCAGCCGGCGAAGTGAGATCGGGACCCGTCGGCAGCAGTCCGCTGCAAAGAAGCTGTTTCCTCAGCCGTACGATAGCCAACGCAAGTCATCGTTTATTTCCTTGGCACACATATCGAGGCCGGCAGCAGCAGGTGCTTTGTATTTTTTTATTCTTTGCGCATAGCAGTCTAGCAAAGAGAAGAAAATTGCTTTTGTGCTTCGCTTCTCGTGCGGCAGGGCTGCGTCATTCTTGGCCGCACATGGCGGGCCCCACGGCTGGTTTGATTGTCACGGCAGGCTGGAGCAGCAGCCATCAAGCGTGTAGCACGGATGCCAAAACAATGAAAGAAAAAAAAACAGCAGCAGGCATTTTTTTGTGGTTGACGCACGGTACCTCGTGGCGCGGGGATCCACGGCGAGCGGCAGTGTGCAAAACAACATGCAAATTAGTTTTTTTAATCTACTATTCTTTAGTTGTTTTAATTAATTAAATATTTATCGACTTTAATTAGCTGCTAATATGTTTAGTAATTTTGTAGTCAATTCTTATCTGCTCGAGTTATATTAGTACTTGAATAGTTTTTATTTAAGTAATCTTTTTAATCTGTTTGTATAAAAAGAAAATATTTTATTCTAGATTTACATGAAATATTTTAGGTTTATTTCTGAATTAATTTCTGGATGATCCATGTTTTTATTTAGTTGATTAGTATTTTATTTTTAGACCACAACTTGAATATTTTATTAATTTATTTAGGTATCTTGCTTATGTCATTAAATTTTTCTAATACCAATTTTATTTACTGCAGTATTTATATTTAGTTTATCTTTAATATTATTTTAATTAGGACACCGGTCATTTTTAAGCTAGACAACTTTAACTTCTGAAATTTGCTTTGCAAATAATATTTGTCTCGTTTAGTTCATTTGGGTGTTGGGATTAAAATATATTTTAGCAAGAAATTTTTAGGTGCCCATTCACCCCCCTCTGGTCGCTACTTTCGGTCCTTCAGTTGTTTACCCGGAGAGGTCTTCGGGGTACTGGATACACTTGTTTGTTTGTCTGTGGTGCGCAGGTGACTTCGGAGGCGACGGGCGGTTCGCAGCAAGTGAACCTGGGTCAAGCGGGAGGCTTGATGCTGGGCGAGCAGGGAGCTCGGTCATGAAGGCTGCGAGGGGTCGAGGTCGGTCCTCGGGTCAAGGTGCGCTAAGCAAAGGCAGAGAGTGCGGAGCGTGGCTCCGGCTGAAGGTACTCTGAGACGAAGTCCTCAGAGGCGAGGCACTTCGAAGGGTACTCCGAAAGGGGTGACTTCGGAGTATGGTGGACTAAGTCCTCAGCGATGAGGCAAGGGATTCGAAGTGTGCTCCGAAGGGAGGCACTCGAAAGTTTACCCAACGGAGGTCTCAGAAGTCGAGGTGCATAGAAGGCATGGTCCGGATGAGGTTTGTTGAGGAGTGTGCTCGGGGAGAGACTGCGACGAAGTGCTCATGGAATGCTTCATGCGGAGGCCTTGGACGAAGGAGGGACTTTGAAGGGTGGTACTCCGAAGGTGGGGGCTCCGGAGTGTGGCTGACTTGAGGTACTTCGGCCATGCATGGCTTCGGTACACGGACTGACGGAGTTCGAGCTTGGAGTAGCTGCGAAGCCGTGGTGTTCCACTCCGGAGGTGATGGTGCGAAGGCTCAAGGGCTTTGACGGCTTCGGCTCAAAACCGTCACTGTATCGAAGGCTGACTTCGGTGAAGCGAAGGCCGTCATGCTCAAGGCTTCTCACCGAAGCTACCGCACCCCTCGCGTGCGAAGGGGGGCTTCAGAAGACTCCAAAACTGCAAAGGCTGACCATGTCTGTTCTGCAAAAGCTGGTGCTGTCTCCTCTACGAAGCTGACAAAAGAAGCCTCCAAATAAAGTAGACTACAAGCTGTACCCCTGTTCTGATGAGATAAAATAGTGTAAACCCTAGGGGTAAAGTAGTCTATTCATAGGTCTGAATAGTGCCTATAAATAGTGGAGGCTAGCTAGGCAACCATAACACTTTGAGCAGCCATTTTTGAGCTCCTGTGCCAGCCACCACACAACTTGTATTCAGATCTGTGAGCTCCTTTTGTGTTCCCTGTTCAAGTAATGAAACTTTGATTCTATTTTCATTTGTGCTTGAACTTGTATGCCTACTTTGCACTGCATGTTTTGATTTCTCTGTACACCATCTTCTTCTGTGTTGAGTTTTTGCACTTGAGTGTTTTTGGAGGAGTGTGTGAGAGGTCTGTCCGTGCGAAGTGTGTTTTTCAGTGTCTGTTTGCTCTGTGTAAACTGGATGCTAGACCTCTCTGATTACTAGCGAAGCACCGTTCTTGGCTTAAATTGAAGCATGTTTTCTTCCCGTATCGAAGTCCTCTACGTAGTGTGTTCAGTGTGCGTTCTTACCTTCGAAGTACGAAGCCTAGTACCAGCTGCTAGTGCTGAGTATCTGCTTGAAGTCCTCAGAGGGAAGTAATCTCTTGCGATGGGTGAAGTGCGACGTCTGCTCGAAGGCACCCAGTGTCCGGAGCCTGCACTGACTTAGCTGAGTTGAGTTTTCGGAGTTGTGGGTGGAGCGAAGTCTTCTTGACTTCGAACTTTTGCTCCTTGCGAAGCCTGGTTTCGGAGCTGTGAAATACCTCCGAACCAGAACTTCGAAGGGTGTGTTCGAAGCCTGTTCCGTAGAAGACAGAATTAAAACTGAAGGCTATTTTTAGTTTGAAATTTTAAAAGCTCCCATTCACCCCCCTCTGGTCACCGTTTCCGGTCCAACAATTGCTATCAGAGCAGGTTAAGATCACCAGTTAACGATAACATGTTTTGTGATCTGTTGGTGACATGGACTGAGTTAGTAAAATACCTATGTTCGATGGGACGGACTTTGCATACTGGAAGGTGCTCATGGAGGCTTACTTGCTAAGCCAAGGAAATGCAATTTGGGAGATTGTTGACTCACAATACTCCACCCCTGAAACTCGCACCTCTCAAACAAAAAAGGATTAGTATAATGCCAACTCTAAGGCCATAAATATATTGTTCATTGGTTTGAGTCGGAGTGAGTTTGATAGAGTGCAGCACCTTAGGACAACTAGGGAGATTTGGACTACACTCACTATCTTTCATGAGGGCTCTATACAGATTAAGGTCAGGCGCCAAAGCACATACAATCAACAGTATCAGCTGTTTGTGCAGGCACCTAGTGAATCTATAGATGCCATGTTTTCTCACTTTGATGCGATAGTGAGTAATTTGCGGTCCAACGGGACGCTTGCTTACAATGACCATGACAGGGCTATCAAGCTTCTCTATGTTCTTGATCGTAGCATATGGGAAGTGAAGATATCCAACATTGAGGAGTCCGCAGGTTATGACACATTGACCTGTGATGAGCTCTTCAGCAAGCTGAAGTCCACAGAGATTGCCAAGGCATCTCTTGCAGTGCATAGAAACTCTTTGCCACAACCATTGGCACTAGTGTCTAGCACTAGCCATGGCACCACTGCAGAACCAAGCACATCTAGCACTTGTGTTCTTGCAGGTGGTTTTTCTTTGTCCTCCCTGGTCTCCATCACTAAGGAGCAGGTGGATACTCTGGATGATGAAGAGCTTGCTCTCATTGCTAGAAGGTTCACCCGTTTTCACCATGAGATATGGGATCAGAGGAGAATTAGTTTTAGTGGTTGTTTTGAGTGTGGCGACACTTCTCACATCAAGGCCAACTATCCTAAACTCAAGAAGAGAGATGAGAGTGAGCACCCCAAATACCACAAAAAGGAGAGGAAGCCTTTCGTGAAGGGCAAGCACGACAAGAGGGCTAAGAGGGTAGCCAAAGCCGCTTCCAAAGCATTTGTTGCTGCTCTTAGCGACATCGATACTTCCTCGACTGAGGAATCGAGCTCTGATGAGGAGGAGGAGTCCCCAAGGAAGGAGGAGAAGAAGGACATCCTCCTCAAAATATGCATACATATTATTGTAGATGAAAAACACATGAGCATATTTAATCAAGATTAAAAGAAGAGTTCACTCTATATTCTATTCATGCAAGAGGCATCAATTAAGACAATGAGTAATTTAGCGCATACCTCTTAACATTTCTATCTTCATATACAAATGAGACTAAACAAATAAATACTCAATAAAATATTAGTCTCAACACAATTTGGTTTGTTATTAATCACCAAAATCAAACTAATTATACTTGAACTTACAGTCGCCACCCACCATCCTCCGCATGGCACCGTCCCTCTGCAGAATAGTTAAAATTCTATTAAGCAGTTTAGACCTATTTGCCTCCTAAATGTATGCTATAAGATTATCACAAAAATTCTAACTACTAGATTGTCAAAATGTATTAATAAAATTGTTGATCAAAGTCAGGCTGCTTTCTATCCCTAGTAGAAATATCCTAGAGGGGATTGTGACTCTCCATGAGGTGCTCAGTGAGCTTAAGATTATAAAGCAAAAGGGTATCATTATAAAATTAGACTTTGACAAAGACTGTGACAAATTAAATTGGGAGTTTCTATATAAGATTTTAAATAGGAAAAATTTCTTGAGAAATGGATAAACCGGATGAAACAGATAGCAGAAGGAGGTAGAGTTGCTGTGAATATCAATGGTTAGGTGGGGAGTATTTTAAAACCTATAAAAGTGTCAGACAAGGAGATCCTCTTTCCCCTCTGCTTTTCAATCTCATTGGGGATGCTTTAGCAGAAATGTTGTTGAGAGACAATCAAAATAGTCAATTATCTGGCCTAGTGCCTCATCTGGTGAATGTAGGAATTACACATATCCAATATGCTGATGATACTATTTTCTTATGGAATACATATGATGAGAGGAATTTTGTGAACATGAAATTTATCCTTTACTGTTTTGAGATTATGTCTGGCCTAAAGATAAACATTCACAAAAATGAGGTGTATGTGGTGGGAGTTGATAAAGAGGAAGCTTTAGAAATGGCTAGTAAGTTCAACTATAATCTAAGAAATTGTCCCATAACCTACTTGGGAATGCCTGTGTTAGATGCTAAATCATCTTTTATGGAGTCCAAAAAATTGGTTGGAAAAACTGGGATACGACTCCCAACCTAGAATTGTGGGCATTTTTCTTATAGAGACAGAACAATTCTTATCAATTCCTTCTTAAGTAGTGTGCTGGCGGTGTATTTGTTACCTGAGACAATCCATCAAGATATTGATAGAATTAGTAGCAAAGTTATCAATATCATTCTGGTACCGTCCAGAATGGTCGGTACGTGCCATACCAGCACCTAAAATGGTACACAATAACTGTTGTTCCATTCCGATTCAAATACTGGACAATACCAGTTATTTTGGTCCATTCCAGTCATTTTGGCCAGAATTTTGCTATACCAGCCATTCAAGAACTAGCCTAAAATATAATCTTAATTCTTGATTTTTGAAAAATATAAGAGGCAATCTAGAAAGCAAACGATATAAATGTCCAATATTCAATTTTGTAATCTTGATTATTAATTTCTAAAAAGTATGTAATGTAAAATCACGTATTCAACTTTATTTGATATATGCGTTGTATGGTACTTAAAATTTTAAACTAATATATGTATTATGTTGCATGTAAGTCATAAACTATATTTGAGATATGAAGTTATGAACTTATTATAATATTATATAAAATAAATTTATATTATTTTATTAAAACTCTAGAACGGTACACTAGTATTGACTGGTATCAAAACTTTCATTCCTAGAGCCAAACCAGAATGGGCTCCGAAATGGTATTGACAAGCTTGATTAGGAGTAATTTCTTTTGGGAGGGTATTGAAAACAAAAAGAGGTATGCACGATATGGTGAAATGGAGTGCTTTGTGTCTCCCAAAAGAGTTTGGTGGTCTTGGTTTCACCGACATAAGATCTATGAACATTTCTTTGCTAAGCAAATGGATTTTTAAGTTTGAATCTGATAATGATGGCATTTGTTTCAACTTCTTGAGGAGGAAGTATTATGGTGACAGAGGATTCTTTTAATCCTTTATGGAGGGTGGTTCTTTCTTCTAGAAAGGTTTACATAAAATTAAAATGTGGCTGCAACAATGCTGCAAGTAACAATTGGGTAATGGAAAAAACATATTTCCTTTTGGAAAGATTTTTGGTTGGGTGATATCCTATTAAGTGTGAGATTTCATATGTTGTTTGATATTTATCGATATCCTTGGTTCACAATTGATAATTTCTTCTCAGGACATCTAGCTAAGGAGATCTTTGGGTGAGGAGGAAGTTTAACATCTTGATGAGTTATTATCAACCTTAGCAGAAGTGGTGTTCCATGATAGAAGAGATGAAATCCTTTGGAGGCATGAAAAAAGGCTTTACATCTAAAGCTATATACAAGAAGATAATTTTTGGGGTGTTGTAGATAAAAGAACTGTGTTGGTTTCGAAAAGTTTTATCCCTCTCAATGCTGGGCAGGAGACACAAATTGCATATGGTGTGGCCTAGGGGAGGATGTTGATCATGTGGTTTTTCAATGTTCGTTGTCTCAAGCTGTTTGGTGTTTTGTTAGAGATGCTCTAAATTAGGACAACTTCCCAAAAAATATCGATGGATTTATCTATAATTGGCTTGAACAAGCAAATGCTAAAACTAAACTTATGCTTATCTAGCTTCTTGCTAGAGTATCTTGGACTATGTTGATCCAACAGAATAACTTTGTTTTTAGAGATAAAGTTCATGTTCAAGTGGTTAGCAGCATATACAAATTGTTCTCTTTCCTTTCACAGTGTACGATCTTGGTGTCTAATCGTATAAAAGAAGATATGAAAAAATGGATCAACTTGCTCCGTGTCAGTTCGTGAGAGCTTCCCAATTCAAGAAGTGCGATGATGTATGATATGTCCACTGATGGGTGACTGTGTTGGACCAAGTTGTGTGATGCCGTCTTTTGGTGGTGCTAGTTGATGAATACATCTTTTGTTAAAACTGCCTAGTTTCTATGTTGGTTAGCATTTAGCACTTGTTGCTCTATGTCTCTAAAACTAAGCTTCTGTTGATCGCTAGTTCGATCTTGCAAGTCATCTAGTATTTATTGTGGCCTAGCTCATGGAGGTTTTTTAGGCATGTAAAACTATTAATCCCCAATAAAATTGGTATCCCCGACAAGCTATCCCTTTTAGCTTCCAAATAAGTCCAGACAAAATGCCTTTTCCTTCAAAAATAACATGAATTGAAACTCGAGAATACATGGAATAAAGTGTGTACATCTCAACTTCTCTTTTCTTCTATAGGAGATTGATTTTTAGAGATGATACATTCCTTTCAGGAGTTTTTCCTATAAAGTAATAGATTTTTTCTTATTATAACATGCATAAGAAATGAAGAGGCATTCCATACACACTACCACAAAACGGTCTTTAGTGACACAACTTTAGTGACGAGTAAAAGATGCGCGTCAGTAATACACTTTGAGTGATAGACTGTTTCACACGCGTTAGTAATGATGCATTATTAGTGATGGGTCGTAATTGGACCAACCACTAAAGAGGGGGTACCCTCATTAGTTACAGGCCATTGTATGACCCGTCACTAAATATCTCTCCTATAGTAATGGATTATCTTTCCACACATCACTAAAGAAGTTTATCACCCTGTTGACGCTAAAATCTGACGACAAAGTGCCAAACACTTGGATGCCGATATGACGATCCAAAAGCGTGCGGATACTTAGGAGTAAACCCCTAAGCGTAACACAATGCCGACGTCGCGTTCCACGATCCTTAAATAGTGGTAACGAAATAACGGAGTCACTAGGCAATCAAATAATATCAATATAAAATTATTAAATTAACCGACGTGTGAGAAAAATAACTAAAAATAATTCAACCTAATTAAACTATCCAGAATAGGGCCAGTTCAACCGAGGGTTCTCATGATCAGACCAGCCAAGGGAAGCCCGTCGGACCGGCGATGCAAAGTGGTCCGCCGAAGGGGCTTTGGTGTTCTGGCGAGGGGGTCTGAAGGGGCTCTGGAAAGCGTTACGAAGGGCCCAGGTGTGAAGGGTGCGATCGGAGGGCTTCGGGCAGTCGGACCGATGGGGAAGTCTAGTCAGACCAATGATGAGGCTTCGGTCAAACCAAGGACACGTTGTTGAAGGGGCCCGATGCAAGGTGACCTCTGGCACAAAAAATACCTTCGGTGCGGAGAGGGTCGGTCGGACCGGTGGTTCAACCCTAGTCAGAACAATGGCTTTGATGTAGAGTACTCTAGCACGACGCACTCTGGCATGAATGCCTCGACACGAAGTATCATCCTCATGTGAAGGGGTCGGTCAGACCGGCCTTGTACTGCTGGTCAGACCGAGGCTTGCCGGCGTGTTAGATGACCGCGCGGCACGGTCTAGTCAAAACAGAGGGGTGCTGTCGATCGGACCAACAACCTCCGAAGGTTACCCTCCAGACTCCAGCGACCGTCTTGCCGGTGACGAATGGATCTAAAACTCTTGGGGGATGAAGATAGGATGAAAATACTACAAAAAATACCAAGAGATCAAAGCAATTTGGCCGGGAGACCGAATTACCAATGGAAACCAATAAAACCGATAAAAATCCGTTACGTGGATGAAACGGATGATTCACGAGTGAACCGACAAGGACTTACCGTGATTATGATGCGGTGGACAGGTGATTTCTAGTGCAAACCAGCAAATATGTGCGTGCTAAATTAAATCTAGGGCAAGAAAGTAAATTGAAAAGTAAAGGTACGATTCGAGGAAATAATATATTGGATCTATTAGGGTTTTTGAGGGGCTCCTTGAATCAACCTTGCCTCTATTTATAGAGGTTGGGCATGACGTGCCTGGGTCTAATTTGAATTAGATACGAGTTCCAAGTCATCCTAAATTAATTAGGGATAAAAATACCTCGAAATCGGCTATTTGGAGTCGGACTCGGGTTGGGCCCGTCCGACCGGGCCTACATAGCCGGTCAGACCGAGCCTACATGGCCAGTTGGACCGGCCTATGCCAAGTCTTTGAATATTTTCGGTTAAATTACCAAAATTTGATATTTTGACATTTTTACCATTAATGCCATTTTTTGCTATTAACACATGCCCCCAGCGTTTTGGGCAACTTTAGTGAGCCAAAAGCACAACGAGCTAAGGGCGATATACTTTATATCGGCCTTTCGACACTTCAAGGGTTTTTCCACACACTTGGGAAGTACTTTTTCAAATACCTACCATTCAAAGCCCTACGAAATCGTTCTCTTTGAAGTGACTCTAGGAAATATGCATTGCCTAGAGTGATTTCAACAACTCTAAAAGGACCTTCCCAACTAGGCGACCACTTACCAAATTTTGGGCTCTTAGTGCCTAAAGGCAAAATCATCTTCCAAACCAAGTCACCAATTTGAAACGATTTTGCTCTCACGTTCTTGTTGTAAGCTCTAGCCACTCTTCCTTTGTCTCTTTCTATTGCCTCTAGAGCTCTTAACCTCTTATCGGTCACCTCTTACAAATTATCCTTCAAAAGAGTTTCATACTCATCACCCGATAAGCCATCTTGCTTAAGTAACCTTAATGAGCCAAGATTGACCTCCACAAGTAAAATGGCTTCTTGTCCAAACACCAACTCATATGGACTTACCTTGGTGGCACCATGCTTTACAACTCTACATGCCCATAATACCTCAAAAAGCACTTCATGCCACCTTCTAGGAAACTCATCAATCTTTTTCTTAATGAGCTTAATCACAATTTTATTACTAGACTCGGCCTTACCATTGGCCTAAGCATAGTATGGTGAAGAGTTTATCAACTTTATACCATAAGATTCGGCAAAATCACATACTTCTTTAGAAACAAATGAAGAACCCTGATCTGTAGTAAGAGTTTGGGGAATACCGAATCTATGTATAATGTGCTTCAAGCTGAAATCAATTACCTCGTTCTGCGTCATGTTCTTAAGAGGCACGACCTCGGTCCACTTGGTGAAGTAATCTGTAGCCATCAACACGAACCGATGCCCTTTTGAAGACGAATGATAAATTTGACTGATGAAGTCCAAGGCCCAACCTCAGAACGACCATGGTTTGTTAATAGGATTAAGTAAAGATGCAGGAGCAAGCTGAATATTACCAAACTTTAACAAGCTTCACATCCTCTATAGTACTTAAAATAATCCTCAGTTATAGTCGGCCAATAAAAACATGCTCTTTTGAGCATCCAACTCATTTTTTGGGCCAACTGATGAGTACCACAAAGTCCCTCATGAACTTCACATGTAGCAACTCTAGATTGATCGGCATCCAAGCACTTTAAAGTACTCCATCAATAGTTCAGTGATACAACACATCATCAAGTAATACAAATTTGAACGCTTGTCACTGAACTTTCTGATCAACCGTTTGGCTAGGATCTTTTAAATACCAGACGATTGGTATTCTCCAATCATCCTCATGAACTACAGTAGTATTCGCCAATTCTTCACCCGAATTGGCATCTAAATCACAAATGAGGAGTTGCCCCCCGAGCCCTAGGTCATTCTGGTGTATGCCAGTCAGACCGACCTTGGTGGGCTGGTCAGAATGCCTGTTGTCTGATGGCTGACAAGGGCTGGTCAGACCGGCTTGACATGGTCGATCAGACCGACAGTACACCTGTGGTTGGACCGGCCTTGCCAGGTCGGTCAGACCGAAGTGTGTTGTACGGGTTGACACTGCGTTTACTAACATCAGCTTTTCTTGTGCGAAAAATTTACCTCTTTTCACTTGATAGCGGGATGCTTGTTGAGCCAAATCATTTGCTAATGAGTTGGTTTCTCTAGACATATGAGAAATTTCAAAATCATCAAAAGTAGCAATTATGTCTAGACATTTATCCAAGTAGCTATTTAGCAAACCATTAAAACATTGAGCAAGCTTAACTACCTGTTGAACTACTAATAGTGAATCACCATATGCATGAACATGTTTAACACCCATGGAGCTTAACAATTCAAGTACTAGAAAAAGAGCTTCACATTCGACTTGATTATTAGTACAAGGAAATTCTAATCGGGCCGAGGTCTCGAAACTCATACCACTAGGTGATATGAGCACAACTCCAACACCATGACCATTCTTGCAAGCTGAACCATCAAAGTAAAGTTTCCATGGAATTAATTCAATTAAAGCAGTATCACTACTCCAATTGACATCTACATGGTGATCAACTATAAAATTTGCGACGAATTAGCCTTTCATAGCTTTAAGAGGTTCATAATCCAAATCGTACTCAATTAAAGCACAAGCCTCCTTTCCGATTCTCCCACTTAGAATCGTCTTTTGCAACATGTTGTTGACACGAAAATGTTCCCCGTACTTGGGTCAGTTCGAGGATCCAAAAGTGTGCGGATACTTAGGGACAAAGCCTAAGCATAACACAACACTGACATCGTGTTTGGACTACCCTTAATAGTGGCAAAGGGGGTGGAGTCGCCAGGTAGTCAGATCACACAGAAATAATCCAATTAGCCGAAAAGAAATATACAAATAAAATAAATCAGCCAGCTGAACGGAGCCTAACTGATTCGAAGTGTATCATGCGAATGGTTCACCAAATGGGCCTTCAACGTCTGGTGTGAAGGGTATCACCGAAGGTAGTCTTCGGTGTTCAGATCGATCTGCCTGAAGGCAGGCTCTGAATAGATCTCGACGCGAAATAACCTCTGAACAACGGGGTTCAGCGTGAAGTCTCTGACATGGCAAAATACTCCAACGCAACGCACTGGCGCGACTTCGTCCGGCGCGATGTGTAGGCATGATGAAGCCTAATGCGATAAAGCCTGCTGTGGAGTGCTATGGCGTGTGAAACTTGGTTAAACCGACAACAACGTGACAGGTCCGGCACAGGGAGTCGAAGCAAGGGTTCCACCGAAGGGTGTTCTGGCAGCTTCTAAAACCAGCTTCCTGGCTTTGGACACCTCTAGCGAAGGGGCTCTGAGCGTGAAAACTTGCAAAACAACAGAAATCAAATGCCAATTTGGCCTGGGGACCGAATCTGCTAAGTGTTGCAATAGAGAAACGTAGGTAGCAATCTGTTACATAGATTAATGGGTACTTCACAAGCGAAGTAACAAGGCGATAGCAATCTGTTACGTAGATTAACGGGTACTTCACGAGCAAAGTATCAAGGATTCCCACTATTCCGAAGTGGCCAGCAGAGGGCTTCTAGGAAAACCCACGAAGGTTGTGCAGAAAAGTAAATAAAAGTAAGGTACAGTTCAAAGCTAGGGCTTTGTGGTTGAATTGTGTTGGGGGCTTAATGAACCGGCCTCACCACTATATTTATAGGGGCTAGTCTTCTTATCTCTAAGGCTAATCTGGCAGGATTCGACCTAATTAAGTTTAGGGATAGAAATAGCCAAAATCAGACTCAAACTCTATCTCTGGAAAACAGCCCAAAGTGGGCCTTCGGCAAGGCCTACCGAAGCCTGCTCCTCGGGCCGAAGCTTCGGTGAGGCAGGCCTCCGGAGGGCCTTTGGGCCGAAGGTAGAAGGCCGCTAAAAGGCCTCTGAAGCCCAATGTTCAATGGGCCTTCGGCCCTGTAAGGCTTCGGCCTGATCCAAGACATCTGTATTTTTGGCCCAAATTACCAAAATTGATATTTGACAATCTTGACCATTAATGGCATTTTTTGCTATCAACACATGCCCCCCTACCTTTTAGTGAACTAAATGAACTAAAAGCATAACGGGCTAAGGACGATACCTTCCATATCGGCCTTTCGACACTTAAGCGCTTTGCCACACACCTGGGAAGTACTTTTTCAAATACTTGCCATTCAAAGCCCTTCAAAACCGCTCTCCTTGTAAAGACTCTAACAAGTACGCGTTACTTGGAGTGATTTCGGCTACTTTAAAAGGACCTTCCCAACAAGGCGACCATTTACCAAACTTGGGGCTCTTAGTGCCTAAGGGTAAAATCGTCTTCCAAACCAAGTCACCAACTTGAAACGATTTGGCTTCACTTTTTTATTGTAGGCTCTAGGTATCCTCCTATTGTCTTTCTCTATAGCTTCTAAAGCCCTTAACCTCTTATCGGTCACTTCCTCTAAATTGTCTTTCAAAAGAGTTTCATATTCATCGACCGATAAGCCATCTTGCTTAAGAAATCTTAAAGAGCCAAGATCCACCTCTATTGGTAGACCGGCTTCTTGCCCATACACTAACTCATATGGACTAACTTTGGTAGAACCATGCTTTGCAACACTACAAGCCCATAGTGCCTCAGAAAGCACTTCATGCCACCTTTTAGGGAACTCTTCAATTGTCTTCTTAATTAGCTTAATCATGGTTTTATTACTAGACTCAACCTACCATTGGCCTGAGCATATTATGGTGAAGAGTTTATCAACTTAATACCATAAAATTCGGCAAAGTCTATCACTTCTTTAGCAACAAATGAAGTACCTTGATCTGTAGTGAGAGTTTGGGGAATACCGAATCTATGTATAATGTGCTTCAAGATAAAATCAGTTACCTCATTGTGAGTCATGTTCTTGAGAGGCACATCCTCGGTCTATTTGGTGAAGTAGTCTGTCGCCATCACTATGAACCGGTGCCCATTTGAAGAGGGAGGATGAATTTGGCCGATGAAGTCTAAACCCGGCCCAACCTCGGAACTGCCATGGCTTGATAATAGGATTAAGTAGTGATGCAGGAGTTAACTGAATATTACCAAACCTTTGACATGCTTCACACTCTCTATAGTATTTAAAACAATCCTCGGTCATAGTCGGCCAGTAGAAACCTGCTCTTTTGAGCATCCAACTCATTTTCTGGGCCGACTGATGAGTGCCACAAAGCCCATCATGGACTTCTCCTGTAGCTACTTTGGATTGATCGACATCTAAACACCTTAAGAGTACTCCATCAATAGTTCGGTGGTATAATACATCACCTAGCAATACAAATTTAAATGCTTGTCGATGAACTTTCCGATTAATCCTTTGATTGGGATTTCTTAAATACTAGATGATTGGAATTCTCTAATAATCCTTATGGACATCTGGAGGGTTTGCTAACTCCTTTCTTAGAGTAATGTATAAATTTCTAACTTCAAAGTGCCCTGGGGCCTTTCCTCCTTCTACCGAAGGCTGACCGGACTGGCCGTGCGGAGCCTACCAGACCGAAGCCTTCCACCGGAGGAGTCCGGCGTGCGAAGACTTCTGTTCCCCAGAAGGCTCCGGCATGAGGGCTCCGATGTGTAGGACCCTTCAGTGGATGAAGGGCTCCGACACGAGGATTCAAGCACACCACACCCTTCGGTGATTGGAGAGGTCTAATCTGGACGGTCCAGTAGGCCTCGCACCAGCCCGAAGTTTGTGGCTTCGGTAGTGAGACCAATCATTGGTCTTTTATGTATAGAAAATTTTCCTCTTCTGACTTGATAGCCAGATGCTTGCTGATCCAAATCATTTGCAATTGAGTTGGTTTCTCTTGACACATGAGAAATTTGAAAGTTGTCGAAAGTAGCGATTATGTCTAAACATTTATCCAAGTAACAATTTAGCAAGCCATTAAACATTGAGCACTGTTGGGGGAATAAGTTTTCCCTTGAACAGGGGCCAAATGACGTCAGCCACCGTAAGACTCTGGCCCGGAGCCTGACACTGTCGAAGCAGATTCCCACCTATCGAAGTTATTTCCAACTAGCAATTAAGCCAAACCTCCGGGTCCCCTTCGAAGATAGCCTCCAGGCTCCCTTCGGAGCTAACCTCGAGGTCCCCTTCGGAGTACCCTTCGAAGCCTTTGATGCAGCCTCCGCCCGAAGAGCTCCAGCCACTACTTCGAACCAGGAAAATATCTCCACTCAGCTACAGTGCAGAGCCATACTGGGGGCCTTTCTGCACCCAGCATGTTGTTTAGCTGCTTAGAAGTGACGTTTATCTGACACGTATGTAAAGCTGTAAAGCTATTTATACAGTAGTCTAGTCTTTTTCCCTTCTTGCCCCTATAAGGCCTATGACCTGTAGAGGGCATTTAGGTCTGTTTCTTTGTCCTGCGTGCCTATAAAAGCAGGGCCATGCCCTTGTAATGAGGGGATCCATTAGATTCAGTAGAGGAAAACTATGCCCAATCCATTGTAGACTGGACATAGGGCTATTATCCCTTCGGGGAGGCTTGAACCGGTATAAATCCTCTCTCCCTCTGTGAGAACCCTTCGAGGTTCACTCTATACACCATATACACACAAAACCTGTTGTAGCTAACGCAATTGCTACAACAGTTGGCGCTGTCCATGGGGAACCTAGTCCTAAAAGCTAAGTTCTCTGCCACTTTCTGCATTTCGAAGTGCGCTTGAGGGGGGAGCTTCGAAGTTTTCTTGCTTCGCGCACCCTCCGGCAAGGGGCTTCAGGTGCAGTTCGAAGGCCTTCTTTGCCTTTCATCATTCTTCGCGCTTTGGAGTTCACCCTCTAGCAAGGGGCTTCGCTTCACACGCCGAAGGCCTTCAAAGCCTCAGGGGCTACGAGGCAAGCTTTTCACCCACTTTACAAGGTATCTACATAGTCCGAAGCCTCACTTCGCTGTGCAAATTTACAATTATTTCAATAAATCATTGAAGTCGTACTTCGCCTTAAAACCGAAGTCTTACTTCGTCTTTAAAGCAAAACTTTGCTCCATCACATTTAAACTTCGAAGCCTTGCTTCACTTTATCAAAAATTGAAGTCTGGCTTCACTTTAAAATCGAGGCCTCACTTCGTCTCATTCAAAATTGGAGCCTTGCTCCACTATTAAAATTTGAAGCCTTGCTTTGCATTTAAACTTTGAAGCCTTGCTTCGTATTTAAAAACTTGAAGCCTTGCTTTGCCTTATTTAAAATTCGAAGCCTTGCTTCGCTTTACAAAATCCAGAGGACCCCTCCAAAGGCTACACAACGCCTCCCGGCCCGTAGCAGTGGGCTTTGAGATTTCTGAGTGATGGCTCGGCAAGTCTGGGATTCTAGGCTTCGGCCTGATGCATCCCAGGGTCGTAGGTGGCCCAGAGTTGAAGGTGGCTCAGAGTCGTAGGTGGCTCAACCCATCGCAGGTTCAGTGAATCCACACCAAATATCCTTTTCATTCACTACAGGATCAAGGTCAAGAAGCCTTGCTTCGCTATCTGAATGTGCACCGAGGCCTCGCTTCACGTGACGTGATCTAATCTAAAATTTAAGCATCTCGAAGTCATGCTTCGCCTAAAATCTAAGTGTGTTTCAGAGCTTTTCTCATGCACGCTATCCAAATCCAAGCATGCCGAAGCATGCTTCGCTTAATTTGGCTATGCCAAAGCCTTGCTTCGCTCCAAATTAATACGTTCGAAGCCCAAAAGAGGCCTTCGCTTGACGTAATATAAGCATCTGAAGCCGCCAAAAAGGTGCACCCCTTCGCATTCTTAAATTGTCCGCATCAGCAACGACTAAGTCCCTAGCTGCCACGCGCAAGGGGGGACCGAAGTATGTATGCGAAGTGTGTGAATGTAATGCACATTATGAGCGTGACAAGCTAAAACGTTCCAAACAATCATGCAAACGAAGCATGCAAATATAGCAAATCTCATTCATTGAATTATAATTGATAAGTATGTTACAAATACACTTCGAAAAACAAAATTATGATTAGACTGTATCTAAGCCTAAGAAAAAGCGAGCTCGAGGCCCTGACCCTCGCTTGCTCTTCTTCTGGCCAGGGCCCCCTCGGCTGGAAGAAGCCTCGTCGGAGCCTGCTCTCCTGCGGCCGGTCCGTCCATGCCCTGAAGCCCACAGACCTTGTCTTTCACTTTGTAGGTTTGTCCAAGTCTGGGCTACATGCGGCGCTATGTCGAAGGCAGAGAAGTCTAAGGCTTCGTCGCCTGTTAAGGCCGTACCCAAAGGCTATACCCCCTCACCACTTAAGTCTACTTTGAAACAGCTTAAGTCTGGTGAAGAGGAAGAACTTTGAAGAGGCTTCGTCTTCACTGTAGCCGGCAACTCCTGGGCTACTTCGGAAATGGCTTCGCCCTTAGGACCTCTCAGAAGCTTGAACCGAGGAGGGCCTTCAGACCTAGTTACCTCGAGCACCACCCAAAGCTGGTGAAGCTCTTTAGAGTCCTCAAGTACTTCGAGATCAACATTCAAAGGCTGAGCCTGGGTAGGTATAAAGTACCCCCGCATTTATATTAATAAACCGATGAGTTTTTACAAAGCCTACAACTAAGAGTTACAAGAAGCCTCAAGAGATCTACACCTTCGGAGGCGGAGGCGTCGACGTCGAAGGCTGAGCTGGCGAGGCTTGTGCCCTGGCTCGGTGAAGGCAGAGGACCTTTTGGAGGTCGAGGACTGCTTCGCAGCCTTAGGCCTTCCAAGGATCTTGAAGGCGGTGCCACGCTACATGGACGCCCGAAGGAGGCGCCACCAAGTGCTGGTCTCCAAAGGCCACTGGAGTCACCGAGGTCACTGCCTCGAGGTGGTTGCACCCCGAGTCATGAAGCATCTACAGCACCCCTTGACCTGCCACTTGGCCGACCATCAGAGCGAAGCCCTTCAGGGACACCTCCACCGTCACAACCACAGTCTTTAGGAACTCGACGCGATCCCCGATCGGGTCCCTAAGGCTGAAGTCCGGAACCTAGCACTAAGTCCCTATTTGCTCAAGGACTGAGGTCAAGCTCGAAGTGGCTTCGTCGACATTGTGAACAATGAAGTCCTCCAGGCAGTGGCCAGCTTGGCGAAGCTTTGTGTTCTCCGCCACCAATTCCACTATGGCCTCCTCCGATGCTTGAAGCTTCGCCCAAAGCTTGTCAGTCTCCGAGACCAAGACCTCCCTTTCCTTTTCAGCTTCAGCCCTCGCCGTCTCTGCTGAGGCTTCGGCTCGCCTTCGCTTCTTGGCTTCCACCGAGATCTCACATCGGAGGGCATCCCTCTCCTCCGCCAAGCGAGTCATCCGTTCATCCACAGAGATTGCTACTGCAACATTCAGCGCGAAGGCCTGAAA
This sequence comes from Zizania palustris, assembly GCA_019279435.1. Classification (NCBI taxonomy): domain Eukaryota; kingdom Viridiplantae; phylum Streptophyta; class Magnoliopsida; order Poales; family Poaceae; genus Zizania; species Zizania palustris. The sequence continues at coordinate 17,040,994 of JAAALK010000288.1, forward strand.
GAATTCAAGAAAATCATAAGTGTTGATTGAAAAGAAAGTATGAAACAAAGACCGTTTGTGACTTCGCTCACCTAGATGAGGGCTTTGTTTGCATTTGCGAAGAGGTCGAAGGGGCTCGAGCGGCTGAGTTGAGCCACCAAGCCCCCAGACCCCGCAGCAACGCAACCTTCATGAAATCATGAATGGCCGCCTCCGTCACGGCCCCCCTCGGCTGCATAGGCCGAACTATCTTTGCCACATCCACCTCCGGTGCAGGCTCCTATAGAGCCGGGCTCCGGTCCACTACTTCGACGTGATCATCGGCCCCATCGCGAAGGTTCCCTTCGCCGCAGCTGTCGCCTCCGTCTTCTTCAGACAAAGTGTTGTTGGACTCCGAGCTGCTGCTGTCGCTGCTGCTGCTGCTGCCGGAGGCCTCTGTCGGCTTCGGTATGGCGGACCTCACGCTGGCATCGACATCTGCAAAAAAGTTCAAGTTAATATCCACGTGGGAAAAGAGAAGTATGTTCAAGTGTTTACCTTCGTCGGAGATCTCTTCGAAGGCAGAGGGAGCGATGTGTGCTCCCTAGTCCCTTCGCTGTGAGGGCGGAGCCTCAGCCCCCGCGCCCGAAGGTGTCGCCATTACGGCCCTCGCCACCACTTCGGTAGCTACCGCCGGAGCCCCTGCTGGCTCCGCTCTGGTTCCAAGGCTCACGACTGTTGCCTCCTCCGCAGTAGGGGCTTCAGTTGTTGGGAGCTCCGTGCGAGCCCTCGAGGCTTTGGGTTCGTCGTCGTCCACCCTCTTCCTCTTGGAGCCGCTTGCTGAGGGTGCAGGGCTAGAGAAGTATGGTAGAGCTTGGACCCCCTCGACGCCGAGCCAGGTCCACACTCTGTTCTAGTGTTCCCAAGTCCCCACCAGAGGGAGCCGTTGAGCCTTCTCCTCAGGTGTCGGAGCTCCGACGACGCGCTCCGCCGCCACGATGGCCTCCTCCGGAGTCCTTACTTCACGAGCATCTTCATCAAGATTCCAAGTCAGAACAAGTTTATTTTACGAAGTATGAAAGTGAAAGACGTCGAAGTATTGCCAAGGCGTTCTGCCGACACCTTGCTTAGGCCCTCCAAGCCCGAAGGCTGAAAGAGCCCCTCTGACCAAGAGGGCATGAGGGGGCTGAGCCGAAGGGTGATGAACTCCTCCATGAGGTCCCTCATGCTCATCCTCGAAGCTACCATCCGTAGGAGCAAAATTCTTGAACGAAGGATGTCGGGGCTTGTCTTCACCACGCCTTCGCGTCGGTAGGAGATGAGTGCGTTGGTACTCCGAAGGGTAGAGTTCGTGCCAACTGAGGCGTAGAACCACTCTTGGTCCCACTTCGAGTACCACTTGCTGTTGGCAGCCCTCGCTGGGAAGGCATCCTGGTACTCCTTTCGGAGTTGGAAGTTAGCGCTCCCGAAGGCCAAGGCCCTTTTGACACGGTCTGATCCCTCCCTCTGCTTCGACTGGCAGTTGGCGTCATGAAGGTCTACGAAGACATCGGGGCGCCCCTCACAGCCTTTGGCCCTCATAGCCCACTCGAAGATCGCTAGCCTCACCACGGCGTTTGGTGACAGTTGAGGAAGCTCGAGGTTGTAGGCCTTCAAGACTTCGCTCAGCATTTCCACAGCTGGTATCCCAAGGCCGACCTCGAAGAAAGCTTCGAAGAGTACCACTTCATCAGCCCGAGGCCTCGGTATGGCCTCCGACTTCTCTGGTACCCAAAGCTGGATTTCCGGCGTTATCTTCCCCTCGTAAACCTTTCGGACAGACTCCTCCATTGAGGCCGAAGACCTCATCTCCAAAGTCTGCTCGAACATGTCTGACGGTGACCGAAGGTCCCTCGGCCCCAACCACCTCGCTGCAGGCTTCACCGCCGCTGCCGCCACCACCTACGCCTAGGCAGAGCTCGAAATCACGCCCAAGGCCAAAGCCTTCTTTGATGCAACCTTCTTCGGCATTTGTGGGGCTTCGGTGCGAAGGGCGCTAAAGCTTGCGAAGCCAGCTCCGCGTGAAGCTAGAGGTGGAGATAAGAGAGCGAAGGATGCTAGGAGTTGAGAAGGAAGCAAATGAGAAGCGTGCCGAAGCCGTATGCGGTAAACCCCTTTTTATAGGCGGTAAAAATCCCGACAGTTCTTGTGCAGAAGTCTATGACAGGTGGGCCTCAAGCGAAGTTGAAGCGAATCGGCGCACTGTAACGGTCAATTTTATAGCCGTTGCGGAGTCGTTTTGTCTCCCCAAGGTCACCCTGTTAGTCGAGGCAGGCAATTATTGCCTTCGCAAGTCGAAGCCCCCTTCGGTCCAAGCTCCAAAGGCCTGTCTTCTCCGAAGTTGCATTTTTATTGTCATTTGTCCAGAGGCGCACGCACCCCTTCATTCCGAAGGGCTGCGGGCGAGGGGCTACTATTGGGGGAATAAGTTTTCCCTTGAACAGGGGCCAAATGATGTCAGCCACCGTAAGACTCTAGCCCGGAGCCTGACACTATCGAAGCAGATTCCCACCTATCGAAGTTATTTCCAACTAGCAATTAAGCCAAACCTCCGGGTCCCCTTCGAAGATAGCCTCCGGGCTCCCTTCGGAGCTAACCTCGAGGTCCCCTTCGGAGTACCCTTCAAAGCCTTTGATGCAGCCTCCGCCCAAGGAGCTCCAGCCACTACTTCAAACCGGGAAAATATCTCCACTCAGCTACAGTGCAGAGCCATACTGGGGGCCTTTCTGCACCCAGCATGTCATTTAGCTGCTTAGAAGTGACGTTTATCTGACACGTATGTAAAGCTGTAAAGCTATTTATACAGTAGTCTAGTCTTTTTCCCTTCTTGCCCCTATAAGGCCTATGACCTGTAGAGGGCATTTAGGTCTATTCCTTTGGCCTGCGTGCCTATAAAAGCAGGGCCATGCCCTACTGATCCATTAGATTTAGTAGAGGAAAACTATGCCCAATCCACTATAGATTGGACGTATGGCTATTATCCCTTCGGGGAGGCCTGAACTAGTATAAATCATCTCTCCCTCTGTGAGAACCCTTCGAGGTTCACTCTATACACCATATACACACAAAACCTGCTGTAGCTAACGCAATTGCTACAACAAGCACTTTTAGCTACTTGTTGTACTACTAATAAAGAATCACCATGCGCATGGATATGTTTAGCACCTATGGATTCTAGCAATTCAAGCCCTAGTAATAAAGCTTCATATTCAGCTTGGTTATTAGTAGAAGGAAATTCTAAACGCGTCGAGGTTTCAAAGTGCATGCCACTAGGTGATATGAGAACTACCCCGATACCTTAGCCATTCTTACAAGCTAAACCATCAAAATACGGTTTCCATGGCACTACTTCAATTAGAGCAATATTGTTACCCCAATTGACATCTATGTGGTGATCAACTATGAAATTAGCGACAATTTAGCCTTTCATAGCTCTTAGAGGTTCATAAGCCAAATCGTACTTAATCAAAGAGTAAGCCCACTTTCTGATTCTTCCACTTAGAATCAGCTTTTGCAACATGTATTTTATGACGTCGGTTTGGCAAGAGACAATACATGTGGTAGGAAGAAGATAGTGACATAATTTGGTACATTCATAATAAAGTGATAAACACAGACGCTCCACAAAACTTAGTACCTTGCGTCCTAAAGCATCGTTAATCAACATGTTGGCTATTGGCATGGGATACTCGTCCTTTTTTAGTGGCTTTGTTTAGATCCCTAAAATCAATACAAACTCATATTTTGTCGCTCCCCTTCTTTTCTATAGGCACAATATTAGCGACCCATTCGACATACCTGCATGGCCTAATAAACTCTGCTTTGAGTAATCATTCTACCTCCTTTTTAACTCGGTCATACACGTCCGAATTAAAGCGATGAGGTGGCTGTTTATAAGGCCTAAACCCAGGTTTGATGTGTAGCCGATGCTCTACGAGTTCACGGCTTAATCTGGGCATCTCGCTATACTCCAATGTGAAACAATCACGTACGACCAAACCAACATTATTACTTCGGCCTTCTCATCAGCTTGTAAATTTTGGTTTACAAAGGTCGGCTTTGGAATGCTACTGTTTGGGGAAAATACTTCAACCTTAGGGCTTTTAAGATCAATAGACAAAGACAATTCATCAGCATCGAAGCATGTGTTCATCTCCAAGATGATGAAGTTTCCAAGCCGAAGGATACTTCGAATCCATGGTTCGAAGGTATCCTCCGAAGGCTCCGAAGCTATAGTTGAAAATGGCAAGGCTGATAAGATGTCTGCTTTATCTATCCTTTCTAGATAGATTTTACTATTTTAACCCTATTCGGGGTACCGAATAGTTTCAACTATGCCGGTTGTAATTGAGGGGTAAATAGGTCTTTTCCCTAGAGTTTTTACCTATAAATACCCTCCTTCTCACCCTGTAATAGGCATCGAATACTCAGCTATTCAATACGCAACTTCGAACTACTTTGAGCTATTATCCTATTCAAAGGCTTGAAATAGTCTGCATCACAAACTCTTCGTTTCTTAGTTCTTAATCTTCGAGAACCTATTAGCGTAATCCTTTACGCCAACAGCTACCATTGCCTATGTTGACTTCTTCTAAAGGATCGGCCGACGCAAAACCTTGTCCTAATTTTTCTACTTCGCTAAAATCTTCAACGGCCTTGGCAATACCATCTTTAGAAGACCGATATTGCTCTATGTGAGACTTTAGCCAATCAAGATTACTTTTGCTAGACATGGATATTAATTCAGAAATAGCCTTGCTACACCAGCCGACTTTACAGACACGGGTATGAAACGTCCTCCAGATATGCTAACGAAGTCATAATCCAAAAGGTCCCTACCTGATAAACACTCTACTTTGTTGTGGATGGCATTGATGGACACATCGACCAATGCTACCTGGGCCGAAGTGTATGTTGGTATGACTTTTACGTCATCGTCGTCCCACTGTATTAGGCATTGGTCCAAAGTAGAAGGAATACAACACTTTGCGTGAATCCAGTCACGCCCGAACAGCACGCTGTAGTTACCTTGCACATCAACGATGAAGAATGTTGTTGGTAACATTTTGTACCTACAGTCAACTCCATGGCGAGCACGCTTTTTGCCTCGGAACTCTCTCCGTTGAAGCCGTTGAGCATTAGGTTAGTTTTCTTCAAGTCCTCATTGCCCCTGCCAAGCTTCTTCAACAAAGAGTAATGCATTAGGTTAACAGTGGCACCACCGTCGACAAACATTCTGTAGATCAGCTTCTTGTTAATGTGACCCCTGATGTAGAGAGGCTTTAAGTGGCGAGTCATATTCTCAGGTTTCTTGATAATAGCATTGCATGGGCCGAGGTTCAACTAAGCGACCTCAGCCTCATCTTGTGGTAGGGTGAACTTGGCGGGCAGCATGACGACGTTGATGTCCATCGCCTGAGGTGCTGGTCCCTTGGAGATAGGCGTATAATCGTCGTCGGGCATGTCGTCATTGTCGTCACTCGGAATGGGAGCCGGGTTGGTTATCTCAACTAGCTTGATCTTCCATAACTGTCTCACAGCTGGCCGAGGGCGGATTTCCTCAAAGATAGCGTCTCATTCATCCTCGGCCCTTTTCTCGCGCATCTCCTGTGCCTGTAGGTGTTGTAGGCACCTTTTATGTGATTTGGACATGCCTGGAGGTGCCCAGAATGGTTGTGGCTTAGTACCAGGCGCCACCACCCTTTTCTGTGATTTTTGGCCAGAGGGGTATCACCCAAGTCAGCCTCGTGTGTTTTATAATTAGAGGACACTTCGCTGCGGACCCTATCGGTCGGACCGGCCTCGCTCGGCCGATCAGACCGGCTTCCGACGCTGGCCTCGGCTGGACTCGGGGACTTACCTCCGTCAGGCTTCGGCGAGGGGGCCTTCGGTATTGGGACTTCCTGAGACCCTACTTTGGCGGGTGATGGCTTCGGACTCCCTCTCTTTTGCCTCTTCGCGTCCATCTCACTTGGCTCCGTCTTGTGTGAGTCGATTCGGAGGTACTACGGACAGCCTGTGGGCGATGTCTCCCTTCGCCGCGCCTGTTTGTCCCTTCCAGTTATAATACTCCGAAGGAAAATATGAGGCAATGTTATACTGCGAAGGGTACTCGGGGGTGAGGTGTACGGAGCCCACACGGTCCCTACCCAATTGTATGGCGAAGGCATCGGTGGCTCCAGCGGCTTCACCCACTGTGAGCCGAACCCATTGCCCGGAGGGGTTTCGGCCATGTCGAAGGTATCTCGGACCATATGAGCGAAGGGTCCTACTAGGCCAAAGGTATGTTCGGCCACTGTGGGCCGAAGCCTCCTACCGGAGGGTTCACCCAGAGCGGAGTTGAGCCTGGCCATTGTGGTCCAAACTCGTTGTGTGAAGGGTTCGGCCATTGGGGTCCGAACTCACTGTGCGGAGGGTTCGACCACTAGGGTCCAAAGCCATCGTGCGGAGGGTTCGGCCACTGGGGTCTGAAGTCACCTTCTGGTTGCCTTGGCCCCTTCGGCTCTCTTAGATTTTTTGCATGAGTGCTTGTTTAATTGGTTTTTTTAGTGTTTGTTTAACAACATATGATATGTTACCTTCGACTTCTTGTGGGCCCTAGCCGAAGGAAACATGTTGACATTTCTTTTCCACACTCCTACTTTAGGATTCTTTGGTACGAGTGTGCGTGTGTGCGATTCTCCAATAATGACCACTTTCCCCTTAGTCGACTCGGCCTGCTCTGGCCGAATCAGTATTCTCTTCTTATCGAGGTCGACGGTGTTCACGGGAAAGGGGTCTTTGTCAAGCTTCATCTTTGGATTGGGGTCTATTTTCAATCGTCCTTCTTCTATGGCCGATTGAACCTGTCGATGGAAAACATTGCAGTCATTAGTATAATGGGAATGTGAATCATGTCACTTACTGTAGTGGCGTTTCTTTAGCTCGTCGGCAGTCAGAATGACTTGGCCTTTAGGCAACCTGAGAAGCTAGTTCTTCAAGAGAAATCAAATATTTTATCGCATGCACAAATAATTCACCTTGCCTAGCAACTTTTGAATATCTTTCTTGCATGTCAGCGCTTCAATGTTCTTAATCTTCTCAAGCCTCTTAGGATCAATCTCAATACCTGTTTCATGAATCATGAATCCTAAGAACTTGCTCGCCGACACGCCAAAAGTAACTTAAGCGAGTTAATGTTAAATCCATACTGACGCATCCTATCAAAAGCAACTCTCAAATCGGCTAAATGGTTTCCCATAGCATCCGATTTTCTACAACATCATCTATGTAGACCTCTAGCATAACTCCTATCAAGTCATGAAAGATCAAGTTCATAGCACGTTGATATGTAGTGTCAGCATTCTTTAAACCAAAAGTCATTACAACCCACTCAAATAGGCCGACAAAACCAAGGCATCGAAAGGCTGTCTTATAAACGTCCTATTTGGCCATAAAGATTTGATTATAACCAGCGTTGCCATCAATAAAACTTAGTACCTTATGTCCTAAAGCATCGTTGATCAACTTGTCGGCTATCAGCATGGGATACTCGTCCTTTAGAGTGGCCTTGCTCAAATCCTTGAAATCAATTGCCACTCCCATTCTTTTCTACAAACACAATGTTAGCAACCCATTCAGCATACTTGCTTGGTCTAATAAACTCAGCCTTGAGTAATCGTTCTATCTCCTCTTTAACTCAGTCATATACGACAGAATTAAAGCGATGAGGGGGCTATTTATAAGGCCTAAACTCGGGTTTGGTAGGCAGCCGATGCTCCACGAGCCCGCGACTTAGTCCGGGCATCTCACTGTACTCCCATGTGAAACAATCGACATACGACCGAAGCAACTTTATTACTTCGGCCTTTTCATCAGCCTGCAAATTTTGATTTACAAAAGTCAGCCTTAGAATACTACCATTACCTATATCGACCTCTTGTAGAGGGTCAGCCGACGCAAACCCTTGACCTAATTTTTCTATTTCGCTAAAATCTTCAATGGCCTCGGCAATACCATCTTTAAAAGACTGATAATGTTCTACACGAGACTTTAGCCAATCAATATTACTCTTACTAGACATGACTACTAATTTAAAGACAGTCGTGCTACACCAGCCAGCTTTACAGACACTGGAACAAAACATCCCTCAGACATGCTAACAATGTCATAGTATGAAATATCCCTACCTGACAAGCATTCTACCATATCATGAATGGCATCAATAGACACATCAGCCAAAGCAACTTGGGCCGAAGTGTCAACTGGTATGATATCCACATCATCGCCGTCCCACTGAATCAGGCACTGGTGCAAAGTAGACGAAATACAATAATTTGCATGAAACCAATCATGCACAAGTAGCACACTGTAGTTACCTTGCACATCAACGACGAAGAATGTCGTCGGCAACGTCTTGTTGCCCACCGTCAGCTCCAAATAAAGTACGCCCTTAGCCTTGGAGCTCTCACCGTTGAAGCCGTTGAGCATCAAGTTGGTCCTCACCAGATCATCTTCATTCTTGCCGAGCTTCTTCAGTTGAGAGTACGACATCAAGTTGACGGTGGCGCATCCATCTACAAGAATCCTCGAGATCGGCTTCCCGTCGATGTGCCCCTTGACGTAGAGAGGCTTCAAGTGACGAGTTGTATCCTCAGGCTTCTTGAAAATAGCCTTCCGTGGGCCGAGGCTCAGCTAAGCAACCTCGGCCTCAGCCTACGGGAGAGCAAACTCAGAAGGAAGCATGACATAGTTTACATCCATCGCCTGGGGAGGGGGCCCCTCAGAGATGGGTGTGTAGTCGTCGTCCATCAGATCATCCTCCTCATCGCTCGGAGTAGGTGTCGGGTTGTTTATGGCAACTGGCTTTAGCTTCCAAACCTTTTTTGTCGCTGGTCGGGGATGGATCTCCTCGAAAATGGCATCTCACTCGTCTTCGGCCTTCTTCTCACGCATCTCCTAGGCTCGAAGACATTGTAGCCGCCTCTTCTAGGTCTTGGTCATACCTGGGGGTGCGCACGAAGGCTCTGGCTTAGTGTCGACGCCACAACTTCGCTCCTGAAATTTCTGCCCGAACAGGGATTGCCCGGATCGGCCTCGCCTATTTTGCGCTTGGCTGTATTTTGTTCTTGTTTACTGTCGGTTGGACCGGCCTTACTAGGCCGATCTGGCCAGGTTGTGTCGGTCGTGTGGGATCGGAATGGCGACTAAAGGGGTGAATAGGCGCCTCGATAAATTCTCGTGAATAAAATGGTTTGTGCAGAACACCCCAACATTCCTTTAAAAATTACAGAATCACAATTGAGACTAATAGTACAAAACCAGAACAAAAATCAACCCAATTTGGATTTTCCTCTAGATCAGAGTTTGGTGTACCGAAATAGCTATCGGAGTTTGATACTCTGATCTAGAAAGCCTATTTCAGCAAATGAAGTGCTGACTTAGACCTGTCGGTCACTGAAATACCGACAGGATTCAGAATTTGCAGAAAATAGAATTCAGAACTAAATGTTTAATTAAAACACTTTTACTCAATCTAGACTACTAGACAGAAAAATACTAAAAGATTACGCTTAATCTAGACTACTAGACAGAAAAATAAATTCCTAATTACTAGAATTAAAAAAATTTCTAATGCGACGGTTTTCAGCAAAAATCGACAAAGCCTCCTCGATCGCCGAGATGAGACGTCAATCCGCGAACTCGACCGCCAGCAAGTCTCTCATGCTCTCGATCCCCTCGAGCCACCTGATCACTTGCACTGGCCTCCCTTTCGCTGACTTGATCATCACACTGTCTCGACCATCTGTTCATCCATGTCTTGCTCTATCTCCTCGTGCACTCCTGAGATCATCTCTAACTTCACCCGACATCCTTGATCCTCTAGCATCGAGCTCCCCGCTTGACCCTTGATCACCCACCGTTGACAGTTGGTTAGCATCTCCACCGTGCACACATGAGACAAGCTAAAACACGAAATGCGACGCACACTGATTCCCTCGGCACACACTCCATATCCACACATCGATCCCATCGATGCAAGCAAACCACCACTCACTCATCACTCCAGCTCATCACTCCAGATCAAGCAACCTTGTCAATCACTCATCACAAAGACAAAAAACACAGGGCGACCTCACTTGGTTTCACAATCTCCCCCTTGATGAGTGCATTGACAACTCCAAAAAGAAACATGATGAAAGTTTCAAGTTAAGCGCACAAGTGACCACAAAAACTCAGAAAACAGCCAAACATGTCACTTGATAAAAGATCTTCCCCTTTGGCAAAAACTCATGCAAAACATTCTCCCTATCTTTGGCAAAAGCATCAATGCATCATGAAAGACATTACTCCCCCTTAACCAAGCAAACATATCATGTAAACCATTTCTTCCCCTTTGGCAATGCAAGCATCAATGTGATAAAAATGATGCAAAGAGGGGTGTGAGGGTAGAGAGTAAATGCTAGCTTCTGAAACATGAGTAATTCCAAGTACAAAACAAGCATTTTCCTTGAATATTGTCTAAAAGTACTGTGAGACACACTCAGATGAATACTATCTAAACAAAAGCATGAACAAGCATTTTCAGATTTTAGCAAATAAAACATCACCACTCAAACTAGCATACTAGACATGGAAAGGCACTACAAGGAGCTTCAACAAACTTGATATGCAATAGATTCAAGCTTTTTGATTTTTTTTATTTTCCATTTTAGTGCTAGGGGTTATTTACATGTCAACCTTATGCTAACCGACCAAGCTAAGCCTAGGTTGAAACCATCAGAAGCTTAAAGCAATGGTCTCGGCATACACTTCAATGTTCCAGTTCATACCAAAGTGCTATGGTAAGCAGTCCAGAACAAAGTAGTGCGACAAAGCAAACCCACCTGGATCTTTTCAATTTCAGCACAAAATAGCATGAATATCAATCATTTTCATTTCATCTTCATTCATTTTTCATTTTCATTTTTTAATTTTCAGCACAATATTTTTGATAAGATCAAGTTGGGTATTAGCATCCAAGTGAAATGACCTAGCTATCAGGTATGTAAAAGATAGCAAAAGCACTCAACCTATTCATGCTAGTTTCTAGACTAAGCAGTGATCATTTTCAAATTTTCACAAATAAAAGCCATGCTCATAACAAATGTCAGATGTATTCAAGCAAAGTATAATAAACAGTATTTAAAGACAATCCTTCAAGTGCATAATAAAGCATGTACTTGTAAAAGCAATCAATCATATGACAAAAGATTATGTAGTGAAACACAACTCCCCCTCAAAATATGCTAGAAGATCTCGAATGCTCAGTGTTAGGGTGAGTGAAAAAATTGTTTAGGAATCCAACATCGTAAAACTCAAGAACTAGGTAAAGCAGTAGACTGATTATGCACAGGGTATGAACCAATATAAAAAGTGTGTGGTCTACCTACAAAGCGCGAGCCTAAAAATGATGAGGTCTCCTAAACTGTCGAGAATCAAAACCTCTTACATACGGTCTAGCACCATATGAAGCATGGTGTAAACCACGATGGGCAAAATCTCTCATGTGATCATCGGGAGCCTCAAAATCAGAATAAGAGTGAAAAGCAGACTCATGCATACCAAAATATGGGTAATGCATGTCCTGAAAGATAATTGCAAAAGAACATCGTTCATCCTTGATACGACGAAAGTAAAACTCAACCAAATGACCCACCGATGACAATAGGAGCAGTGATACATTCTCTTGGGTGTGTGAGCATGGGTCTTAGGCGCAAATCTCACAGTCTTCTTGGGTTTTTGCTGAGGAGTTTCCTTTATTGGACGAAGGGCTTTCTTTCTAGGTTGAGTAGGATTCTCCGCTTTTTGTGTGTTGTCTAACTGGGCTCTTTCTCTCTTAAGGGTAGTGGGTGGAGTGAACACAATTTCGCTCGGAGTGTTTGGAGTAGTTCTCTCATAGCCCAACCCTAGAGCTAACCCTGCCTTGTCAGCACACATTTTTGTTTTAGCCAAAAGCAAATCCATCCTACCCTTCCCTTTAGTGCATTTTGCAACCACGGAGAGAAGATAATCATTTTCACATTTTAATTTTTCGACTTGCTCTCTAGCAAAGCTGAGTTGGTCCTTGAGGGTGATGCAGGTGGGACACGTTGTCTGCACATCCTTAGAATACTCAGCACCCTCCAATCTAGCCTTATGTTCATCAAGATGCCGATCTCTCAAATTAATGCTTTCAATAAGTAAAGGACAGTTCATGCATTCGTTGATTACAACAGGACTAGACTCCACCTCCAAAAGCTGCTTTTGAGTAATTTCAAGTTTTTCAACAATTTGAGCATGTGTAAAACGCAGTTGAGCAAGTTCACTCATAACAACAAGACAGAACTCACATTCAGCATCATCAGACTTAGATTTTAAAATTGCAAGTTTAGTGGAAATAGTTTCAAGTATGAATTTTAGTTCTTTTTCGTTCTTTAGCAGCAAGTTTAAGTAATCTATCCTGAGAACAAACAACATCATGTAATTCATCATTCCGAACAAGAAGCTAGTCACAGGATAGATATACCTCAGATGTGTCGAGCTCGTCGCTGCTATGGATGTTGTCGGCCATGAAGCAAAGGTTGATGAAGTCCATTTTCTTCTTCTCCTTCTTTTCTTTATTCTATGATGGTTCTTCTTCATCAGAGCTTGGCTCCTCACTTGAAGTGTTGTCAATGTCGCTGAGGGCAGCCACAAAAGCTCTAGCTACCTTCTTAGCCACTTTGATGTGCTTCCCCTTAAAGAAGGGTTTCTTGTTCCACTTCTGGTGATTGTGCTCATTTTCATTTTTCATTTTTAGTTTAGGGCAATTCGCTTTTATGTGAGAAAGATCTCCACACTTAAAACATCCTCGAGACCCTCCTTTCCTTTGATCTTGTCTATCATTGTAGAAGCGGGTGAACTTCTTAACAATGAGAGCTAGCTCCTCATCATATAGAGTGTCCACCTGTTCTTTTGTGACAGAGACCAGGGAGGACAAGTCAAAACCACCAGAATAAGCACAAACTTCAGAACCACCAGAAAGACTCCCTCCAGATGAGGTATCACTGCTAGGACCAGAAACTAAAGCAATAGAAGGCAACAAAGAGTTTCCAAATCCTGGACGAGATGCATTGGCAATCTCAGTGGACTTAAGCTTACTAAAGAGCTCGTCGCAAGTCAATGTGTCGTAACTTGCTGACTCCTCGATACTAGAGATCTTCACCTCCCATATGTTACGATCGAGAGCATAGAGAAGTTTGATTGCTCTATCATGATCAGAGTAAGATAAAGTCCCAGTGGAGCGCAAGTTGCTCACAATCCCATCAAATCGAGCAAACATGGCATCTATAGATTCACTGGGGCCTTGCACAAACGTTTGATTTTATAGATTATATGTGATTTGCCTCCTAGCCTATTGGACCGGAAATGTTGACCAGAGGGGGGGGTGAATGGGAGCTTTAAAATTTCAGTCTAAAAATAACCTTCTGTTTTAGTTCTGTCTTCTGCGGAACAGGCTTCGAACACACTCTTTGAAGTTCTGGTTCGGAGGTATTTCACAGTTCCGAAACCAGGCTTCGCAAGGAGCAAAAGTTCGAAGTCAAGAAGACTTCGCTCCACCCACTAAACCAAAAACTCAACTCTGCTAAGTCAGTGCAGGCTCCGCACACTAGGTGCCTTCGAGTAGACTTCACACTTCACCCTTCGTAAGAGATGACTTCCCTTTGAGGACTTGAACCAGATACTCTGCACTAGCAACTAGTACTAGGCTTCGTATTTCGAAGATCTAAAATCACACAGAACACACTGCGTTGAGGACTTCGATGGGAAGAAATCAGGCTTCGAGTTAAGCCATGGATAGTGCTTCGCTAGTAATCAGAGATAACTAGCCTTCAATTTACACAAAACGAACACACACTGAGAACACACCCTTCTCCAAAAGAGAACCAATGCACAAACTCCAATCAGGAAGAAATGGAGCTCAACAAAATCAAAACATGCAGTGCAAAGCAGGCATACAAGTTCAAGCAAAAATGAAAACATAATCAAAGTTTCATTTCTTGAATAGGGAACACAAAATGAACTCACAGGTTTGAGTACATGAGTGTGTGGCAGCTAGCACAGGAGTTCTACAATGGCTGCTCAAAGTGTTACAGTTGCCTAGCTAGCCTCCACTATTTATAGGCACTATTCAGCCCTATGAATAGACTACTTTACCCCTAGGGTTTACACTGTTTTTGTCTCTCTCAGACAGGGGGTACAGATGGTAGTCTACTTTATTTGGAGGCTTCTTTTGTCAGCTTCGCAGAGGAGACATCATCATCTTTTGCAGAGCAGACACGATTAGCCTTTGCAGTTTTGGAGTGTTCTGAAGCCCCCCTTCACACGCGAGGGGTGCGGTAGCTTCGGCGAGAAGCCTTGAGCCTGATAGCCTTCGCTTCACCGAAGTCAGCCTTTGATACAGTGACGGTTTTGAGCCGAAGCCGTCAAAGCCCTTGAGCCTTCGCGCCATCACCACCGGAGTGGACCACCATGGCTTCGCAGCTACTCCCAGCTCAAACTCCATTAGTCCGTGTACCGAAGCCATGCATGGCTGAAGTATTTCAAGACAACCACACTCCGAAGCCCCATCTTCGGAGTACCACCCTTCGAAGTCCCTCCTTCGTCCAAGGCCTCCGCATGAAGCATTCCGTGAGCACTTCGTCGCAGTCTCTCCCCGAGCACACTCCTCGATGAACCTCACCCGGACCATGCCTTCGATGCACCTCACTTCTGAGACCTTCGTCGGATGAACCTTCGAGTGCCTCCATCTGGAGCACACTTCGAACACATTGCCTCATTGTTGAGGACTTTGTCCACCATACTCCGAAGTCACTCCATTCGGAGTAACCTTCGAAGTGCCTCGCCTCCGAGGACTTCGTCTCAGGGTACCTTCAGCCGGAGCAACCCTCCGCACTCTTTGTCTTCGCCTGGCGCATCTTGACTCGAGGACCGACCCCGACTCCTCGCAACCTCCGTGACTGAGCTCCCCGCTCACCTGGCATCAAGCCTCCCGCTTGACCCAGGTTCACCTGCTGCGAACCGTCCATCGCCTCCGAAGTCACCTGCGCACCACAGACAGACAGACAAGTGTGTCCAGTACCCCCGAGACCTCTCTGGGTAAACAATCTCTGGTACATACTCTAGTGTACCGCCCAAAGTACTGAACCCTTCGGTACACTCAGATCATCGTGTACTATTGGACCCCTCCGTCAGTCACACTCCACTACAACCGAACCCTTCAGTAAAATAGCCTCCGAACCCCTTTGGAGGTACCTCTTCGAATATGAGGATAAAATCTGTCAATCACTCATCACAGACTCCGAAACCAACCCTTGGTTTCTCAATCTCCCCCTTGATGAGTGCATTGACAACCAAATTCAAGTTAAAGAAAATTTGAAAAATTTCAGCACACAAGTGACCATAAAAACTCAGAAACAAGCCAAATCATGTCACTTGACAAAATAATTCTCCTCCCCCGTTTTCAAAAGAGTAAAATCCCCTTCGACAATTTCCCTTTGCAAGATAAAAAACTCCCCCTGAGTTATTTTCACCTTGCTACAGAGAACCCAAAAATTTCTCCCCATTTGGCAATGCAAGCATCAAGGAGCATTTAAAAAGATGCAAAGCTACGAAATGGGTAGAATTGCAAAGACATATAAAGTAAACATATGCCAAACTTAATGACAGTTATCATATGCTCAGCTCAATTTAACATGATCTAAAACATGACAACATGTGATTTTCATCATTTGGAAATAAAAGCACCACCACTCAATCACTATAACTAGACAAGTAAAAGCAGGGACTGCGCAAAGCTAGTCAATTTCTACTCTAGACAGACAAGGTTAGTTCAAGTGGAATATTTAAAGCAACCTTGATTGACGATGAATTTATACTTGTTGTTCTTTTCATAATGCCAGGGGTTATTCGTTTGTCTACCTTATACTTTCCAATCAAGCCAAGCCTAGGCAAGAAAGCTATCAGAAGCTTAAGGCAGTGATTTTGGCAAACACTAAATTATCCCAGTTCATACCAAAGTGCAATGGTAAGCAGTCTATAATAAAGGAGTGCGACAAACAAATCCACCTTGACCTTTTCACTTTTAGCATTCAAATCATGGATTTTTGAATTTTTGATAACTTGTTTATCACTTGAAGAATATCCATGAGTAAGCAATATGATTTTTCAAGTTGTAATTTTTCAATCCAGAGAAAAGTAGTCTTGCTATCAAGCAGATAAAAGATAGCTAAAGCCGTCCCGCCTAAACATGTTAGATTCAAGACTAAGTAGTGCGCACGATTTTGATTTTGGAAAGGAAAATCATGCACAAACTGTATCAGACATGTTAAATGGAGCTGAGCTGACATGATTACATGAATTAAAATCAGGCATATAAGTGCAAAACATGTAAATGCAATTTCACGCAAAACAAGTATATGCAAGACAATCAAAATCTGCTCTCCCTCACAAAATGTTGTAAGGGTGACAAATACCAAGTTCCAAAATGCCATTAGGGTTAAAGTTCTAGGTTTTTACCTAATTGCCATTATGTATTTTCAGAATTATCAATTCTGAAAAATACATTAATGTATACTCCTAATTTATTACATCATTGACCCTATTCTTTTAATATTATTTCAGAATTTGAAAATTCTGAAAAATGCTAAAAGATTACACTTAATCTAGACTACTAGACAGCAAAATAAATTCCTAATTACTAGAATTAAAAACATTTTCTAATGCAACGGTTTTCAGCAAAAATCGACAAAGCCTCCTCGATCGCCGACATGAGACGTCAATCCGCGAACTCGACCGCCAGCAAGTCTCTCCTGCTCTCGATCCCCTCGAGCTGCCTGATCACTTGCATTAGCCTCCCTTTCACTGACTTGACCATCACACTGTCTCGACAATCCGTCCATCCATGTCTTGCTCTATCTCCTCGTACACTCCTAAGATCATCTCCAACTTTACCCGACATCCTTGATCCTCTAGCATCGAGCTCCCCGCTTGACCCTTGATCACCCACCATTGACAGTTGGTTAGCATCTCCACCCTGCACACATGAGACAAGCCAAAACACAGAACACGACTCACACTGATCCCCTCGGCACACACTCCATATCCACACATCGATCCCATCGATGCAAGCAAACTATCACTCACTCATCACTCTAGCTCATCACTCTAGATCAAGCAACCTTGTCAATCACTCATCACAAAGACAAAAACCATAGTGCGACATCACTTGGTTTCACAGGCTAAACCGACAATATGGGGCCGGTAGGACCGACTAGTGTCAGGCGCCTGCAAAAGGTCGGTCGGACCGGTCACAATAGGCTGGTCGGAGCAGGGTAGTGAGGATGGTCTGACTGGCCCTGTGGCTATGATCGAACCGACTGGTCCCTGCTTGGTCTCTTTTTGCGGCTCACCTTCGTCTTGTTTCGCGGAGGCCCCCTTAGGGATTTGGACATCCTGAGATCCCACCTTGACGATGATAGCCTCGAACACCACCTCCTAACGTCCTCGTGGTGTGATGGACAACCTACCGAAGACATCGCCTCTTGAAGCACTCATTTGACCCTGCATGTTATAAAACCCGAATGGCACGAATGGAGTAATATAATATGGGGTCGGGTACCTGGGAGGCAGAATGTAGCACAGGGGACACTGCGCAGTCGAAAAATGATACGGTGGCAGAGGGAAAGATGGATCTAATTGTCTCACACATCGTGGGTCGAACCCACTCTTTTGAGGAGGGCTTGGCCTCACCAGAGGTCCTGGTCCAGCGTTCGCCTTCTCGACCCTATTTTGGTGCTTCTAGAGTAGAATGTCGTATGTCACCTTCGGC
The DNA here is from genome assembly GCA_019279435.1 of Zizania palustris. Taxonomy (NCBI): domain Eukaryota; kingdom Viridiplantae; phylum Streptophyta; class Magnoliopsida; order Poales; family Poaceae; genus Zizania; species Zizania palustris. Next base: position 17,058,860 of record JAAALK010000288.1, read on the forward strand.
TTCTTGCGAGTCGCAACCGAAGATGATGAGCTAGTGTTCACATTCCACACTCCTACCTCAGGGTTCTTCGGCACAACCGTGTGTGGGCGCGGTTCTCTGATCACGACCTCCTTCCCCTTAGCGGACCCGGGCTGCTTAGGCCAAATCAGCACCTTCTTCCCGTTGAGATCAACAATGTTCATGGGAAAGGGGTCCTGGTCAACCTTCATCTTAGGATTTGTATCTAGCTTCAACCGTCCTTCTTCTATGGCCGATTGAACCCGTTGACGAAAAACATTGCAATCATTAGTAGAATGGGAAAGAGAATCATGCCACTTACAATAAGCCCGCTTCTTCAAGTCATTGGTAGTCAGAATGCCGTGACCCTTTGGTAACCTGATAAGTTTGTTCTTCAACAAAAAATCAAATATTTTATCGCACTTGGTCACATCAAAAGAATACTTCACCTCACTGGGCTGACTCTTGGTAGAAGACAGCGGTAACTTATTGCAAGTAATGGGCTTGTCCTTACTAGACCAAGTCCACTCAACAATATACATGTCGACCGAGTCATCCTCACTCTCCGATGATTCCTCATCGGAGTGCTCCATGATGTGCACCTAGACCTTAGGCTTGTTGAATGTTTTAGTGAATTTTCTACTTTTGGTTCAACTTTCCTAAACCAGAGCCTTCTGTAACACCTGACTAACATTAAAGAAATCCTGGACATCCAGTTTCTCCTTAAGTTTGGAGTGAAGACCATTAAAATCTAGGTCGGCCAAGTATCTATCAAAAATGTTCAATGTAAAACATCGGTTTCTAGTTTCTCTAAAACACTTGATGTACTCATAGACACTCTCATTAGCCTTCTATCTAACTGATGTCAAATGTGAAAGTATGAGCTCGGTTTCCCCAGTATAAAAATAATCATGGAACTTCTGCTCCAACTGGGCCCAAGTCTGAACGGAATTCGGTGGTAACGCCAAAAACCAAGAAAAAGCAGTGTCGGAAAGCAATATAGAGAATAATCTAAGCTTCAACGCATCCGACCCACTAGCTTCGCCACACCGCGCTAAGAATTGACCTATGTGCTCTAGGGTGGTCTTACTACCTTCGCCTTAGAATTTTGTAAATTCGAGGACCCTAAAGCCGCATGGGTATGGGATGGTATCGAAGTGGTCAGGGTACGGCTTGTGGTAAACCCTAACTCAACCTCTAGGTGTCGAACCTGCGCACTCCCTAAATAGCGCGTGAATCCGCTCATCAAAGTCATCTACACCTCCTACATGCGCGTGTCTCTCGTGCGGGGGCGTGACACGCGGTTGTATATCGTGGTGTCGGCCATGTGGCTCCTCCTCTTGTGCTGGCTCATGATACGGGACATAATCGGGCCTATGTAGGTCCGTGAGAGTAGGTGGTGCGGGCAGCGCGGGATAAGGTAGCATAGGCACGGGCAGCGGCGCATAGTGTGTGATAGGGGCGGTCTGACCAGCCATAGGGCCGGTCTGACCGAGGATGTGATAGTCGGTAAAACTGGCCATAGGGCTAGTCTGACCAATAGGGACATATGCCGCCTCAGCCATGGATGGTGTGGCCGTAGATGCTATGGTCATCCCGATACTCCCGTTGGTCCTACTGTGTATGTGATGAACATGGGGTACACTAGCTATTGGAGTAGGGGAAGTGGCCTCAGAAAAGCCGAATCTCCTGAACATCGCCTCCATTTTCGCCTCCATTCTCGAGTCGACTATTGCCTCTACGCTGATTAAAACGGAAGAGCTAATGGCCTGGTCAACTGTGCTGTCTATCTTTTGCTCGAGGTCCTGGGAGGACATTCGAGGAGACGATGGTGTTACCATACTCCCGGAGAGATCAGGGATGTCGATGTTGCGCTTGACAAAGCCCCCGCGGGTCTTGGTGAAGCACCCAAGAAAAAGAGCATGTAGCTCCCTCATCCTGGTCTCGAGTTCTACCCTATCCTCCTCGGAGAGGTCGACGAGGGTGGGGATGATGATGTTGCTACCATCAATCTTTGAGCTCCCCACCGGATTCATCGACGTCGAGGGTCCCATTGATGTAGTGGTAGTGGGTGTACCCATCGCCAATGTAGAAGTGCTTGGCATGTATGTCCCGAGTGGAGTCGCCAAAAAGTGTGTTGACACTAAAATCTGACGACAAAGCGCCAAACACACGGACGCCGATCCGATGATCCAAAAGCGTGCAAATACTTAGGATTAACCCCTAAGCGTAACACAATGCCGACGTCATGTTATGACGATCCTTAAACAGTGGTGAGGAAATAACGGAGTCGTCAGGCAATCAAATAATATAAATCTAAAATTATTCAATTAACTGATGCGTGAGAAAAATAACTAAAAATAATTCAACTTAATTAAACCGGCTAGAACAGGGCCGGTTCAACTGAGGGTCCTGGCAGTTAGAACGACCAAGAGAAGCCGGTCGGACCGAGGACACACCGTCGGTCGGACCGGTGATGTAAAGTGGTCCACCGAAGGGGCTTCAGCATTCTCACGAGGGGGTCTGAAGGGGCTCCAAAAAGCGTTGCGGAGGGCCCTGTTGTGAAGGGTGCGACCGAAGGGCTCCAGGCGTTCGGACCAATGGGAAGTCTGGTCAGACTGACGATGGGGCCTCGGTCGGACCGAGGACACGTTGTCAAAGGGGTCCGGCGCGAGGTGTTCTCTGGCACAAAAAATACCTTCGGTGTAGAGGGGGTCGGTCGGACCGCGGGTTCAACCCTAGTTAGAACGAGGGCTTCGATGCAGGGTACTCTGGCAAGGAGTACTCCGGCGCAAAGGCTCCGGCGTGAAGTATCATCCTAGCATGAAGGGGTTGGTAGGACCGGCCTTGTACTACCGGTCAGACAGAGGCTTGTCGTTGCGTTAGATGACCGTGCGGCATGGTCCGGTCAGACCTGAGGGGTGCCGCCGGTCGGACCAACAGCCTCCGCAGGTTACCCTCTAGACTCTGAAGACCGTCTTGCCGGTGATAGATGGATCTAAAACACTTGGCGGATGAAGATAAGATGAAAATTCTGCAAAAAACACCAAGACATCAAAGCAATTCGGCCGGGAGACCGAATTACCAATGGAAACCAATAAGATTGATAAAAATATGATACGTGGATTAAACGGATGATTCACGAGCGCCTCCTCCTCCTCGTTTTCCACCGCCGCCCTCGCATCTGCCATCGTCGCCCGCAAGCCGAGAGACCATCGCCGTCGCCACCTACGTGACCAGAGGTCTCCGTCCTCACATCCGTCGTCGTCGCCCGGAGGCTGTCGCCGTCGCCTCCTACACGACTTGAGGTCGCCGTCCTCCCATCCGCCGTCGCCGCCCGTACGTCAAGCCTTCGCTGCCGCTGCCCGTATGCTCGGAGGCCGCCGTCGTCACTGCCCGCGCGGCCAGAGTTCGCCGCCCTCGCACTGTGAGGAAGGGTAAGAAGGTAATTCTGCTGCTACAGAATATTAAAGATTTTAAATTCAGCTAAACATTCTAAAATAGCAACTGACCTCCCTTGAAAGTACTAGATTAGAGAAGCGTTTGTCATGAGTGCTATTTTAGAGAAACCATTTGTTTTGAGTGCTATAATAGAAAAAAAAACTCATTGACGACGAGAGACGCATTGGCTACATGTTTGAGCAGGAGGACCACACGATTGCATGATCAGTGGCAAGTGGCAACCGCTACCCGCAGGATGATCATTTAAGACTTTAAGTTGATGGCGTTGCTAGCCAAGATTGCAAATGGGATGACAGCGATAGCAACGCACACATGAGCAAGAAAACAAGCAGTTTTCGCGGTGGTTGCCACGGCCCGCGGCGGCGCCGTGCAGTGCGTGAGGAGCCTCCATCCAATTCCCGAGATTACGGCGGCGCCGCTAAGCAGCACGAAGCCGCGTGTGGCCCGGCCAGCCGGAGTGTTACTGAAGGTCGGCACCGCGACGGCCAGGAAGCCTGTGAACGTGACCTTCGTCAGCTCCAACGATGCCGCCGCCGGCCTCTGCTGTTGATCGGCGACAGTGGGGTCCTGGCGCCCCGGCTGATGCTCTTCATAGGCGACAGGGACTAGGACCCTGTACATCCACACCAATAATGATAGAATTAGCGGAATGAACACCAGCCACGTCAGCTCCTTCAACGGAGCGGCCGCGATGAGGACGACGACCACGGCGATGGCAATGGCTAACGCGATGTCCAGACACATCTGGGCTCTGTCACGATGATCGGTTCTCAGCGGAGGCACAGTCTCGATCAGCATGAAGAACACGCCCAGAGCACAGGTGAGGTACGTGAAGCCGAGAGACGCTTTGAACAGTATCTTCAACCCTGCGCTGCTCTGCCCCTGCAAGACCAGTCCTTGGAGTCCCAGAAACAGAAGCGCCGTGACAGCGGCCGAGAAATCCCCCGAATTTCCGTCGCCCTGTTCATCTCGTTCGTGTTCATTGCGCGTGCTCAGGTAGCAACACCACACGGTGAGACCTACCAACGGCACAAGGAGAAGCCCAGCAAGGTACTTGTCCACGTCGTCGATGAGGAGTAGGATTATTCCGTAGGCGAGGGCCATGAGAAGAAGAGCGCAGAGGTGGACAAGGAGCTTCGAGGCGCGGAGTAGGAGGCTCGCGAGCCTGTCGCCCGGTAGTTCGGTGTTCGGACAGGCAGAAGCCGATGAACGGGAGTAAGCCGGCTTCGAGAGCGGCGGCGGCAAGAGGGGGGATGCCGACGTGTAGCCTGTTCCGTTGGCTCTTCAGGTTGGTTTGCTTGAGGGCGACAGCGAGAAGAAGTGGGCTCACCATTAGCACCACGCCTTCTGTGAAAGCTCGCACTCGCTTCTTCATGGCGTCCTGATCATATGTCACAAGACAATAATGAGGCGGTGCGTAAAACATTTAAGTTGAAACACTTTCAAAATGTAAGAGAGAATTAATGTTCATGGCTTCATGCTAGCTACTCATGGGTACAAACCAAACAATTCATGGTACGTCTAACATTGTGGATTGGAAGTGAACACTGATTCATAACACGCCTAGCTTTGAACGAAATCAACTTATTATAATGTGAATTTAGATAAAAACTTGTCGCAAAGTCTAAACCATTTACGAACGTTCTTTAAACTACATATGTCGTAAGTTTAGGAAAAAAAGGTCACGAGGAAAGAAACATCCGATCGAATACTACTTAGCATGACAACGAGAATTCACGTCGAGGAAGAGGTCCCGTGCAAGTGACTTGTAAAGAAATATTGTAAGTTAGAAAAATTCTGATGACCAACTTATTAATGCTTGAAAAAACAACGACGATTCAATAGCCTAGTTTCCAGAAGCAAATGGTATGCCTACTTTTCGAGGGCAAAATTTAAATGGCGTGCGCGCGCGCGCGCGTGTATATATATATATATATATATATATATATATATATATATACGGGAACGCTATTCTACACTATGAGTGTAAATGCTATTCTACACCGATCATCTCAATCGTGCCCACCCCCACCCAATCCCAACCCCTTCATTCCACGTCGGTGTAGAATAGCATTCTACACCCGTGGTGTAGAATAACATTTGTATATATATATATATATATATATATATATATATATATATATACGGGAGCGCTATTCTACACCACGTGTGTAAAATAGCTATTCTACACCGACTACTTTCAGTAGTAGTTTTTTTCAGTAGAATAGCAGTTGAGTACCAATAGTGTAGGATAGCATTTATATATATATATATATATATATAGGAGCGTTATTCTACACTACGTGTATAGAATAGCTATATTCTACACCCGTGATGTAGGATAGCATTTGTATCTATATATATATACGCTATTCTACATAACATGTGTAGAATAGATATTCTACACCGACCACTTTTAGTAGTAGATTTTCTCAGTAGAATAGCAATTGACTACTATTTTTTCTCAGTAGTAGATTTCTCGGTAGAATAGCAATTGAGTACTACTGAGAAATCTACTTTTGAGAAAAAAGTAGTACTCAATTGCTATTTTATTGAGAAAATCTACTACTGAAAGTAGTAGTCCCATGATTGGTGTAGAATAGCTATTATACACACGTGGTGTAGAATAGCGCTCCCGTATATATATATATATATGTATATATATATGTATGTATGCATATATTATAACTTTAAGAAGTTGACACACACAATTCCATGGCCGTTGATGATAACCTGTAATTCACTACAGCAAAACAGAACATTTTCGTTGGCTAATTTAACTTCCGTCGGCATTTCGAAAAGCCGACGGAGATTAAATAACTTCCGTCGGCCTGAAGTAGCCGACAAAAGGTAATTTAATTATTGCCAACTTGTGAAAGAGAACCGCCCATAGCTACTTAATTATTGCCAACTTGTATTTTGTATTTACTTATAGCCTTTCTTGTGTGTACGGGCTCCTCTAGCTAACATGAACCGTAATGATCACATCGAGACATCAATCGATCAAGATTTATAATCTCAGACACCAATCTACACAAGACATTATATTGTATTCGCCGTGTCTAGGTCAAATGGACATAATTAAGAACAATACATCATTTACTATACTCTAGGTCTCTATCCGGAGGAGCATAATTCTATATAAACTCCGTGTCTCATATATGGTTAATTAGAGAGGATGTATCACTTAAACATTTATATTTCTTTATAAACTAATTTCTGAGCCAGGAGAGATACATACGTGCATGTTAGATTTAGTGAGGGGTATATATGGTTAATAGAGATGCACTGTACCCCTGGCCTAATGTGACTGTCCCTGATTATATATAGCTATTTGTATTGTTGTTGCTCACTGAATCTTATATGATAAATAAGTTAACTTCTATAGTTTAGTAATACCTTAACTGACCAGGTCATTGTAAAATTAATCCACCCGCCTTATATAAAAGGTGAAGCCTCTAGCGGCATCTCAATAAGCACCATATATAATCTAACATCGAGACATCCATCGATCGAGACTTGTATTATCATACATTAGTCTACTAAAGACACCATCTTGCTCTGGTTGGCTAGGTCAAATAGACGTAAAATATTACTCTCTCTAAGGGCATATTCAGTTAGGAAGGGGATTGAAGAGTATTTGAAGGGATTGAGGGAGATTGGAGGGGATTATAGTATAAATCCCCTCTAATCCTTTCCAATCCCCCTCAATCCCCTTCTACAAGGGGATTAACCGAACAAAGGGTAAGAGAGGTATAATTCTATATAAACTTTACATGTCATCACGGTTAAGATAGACAAATAACCCTAATATCTATGCATCACAGCATATATTCAGTAGACAAAAGTAAATGTACTTTTGCATGTTTACATGACAAAACTTCTGAATCCATTTTGAATGTGTGGGACTATATTCACAGGGCATTCGATCATTAGCTAGCTTTGTCATTAACAGTATATATATGTCAGTTTGCCAGCATGCGGACAAGAGGTAAAATCCCTAGAAGTACGGTAGTGAGCATCAATTGCGTTCTTTTCATCCATACTTTTAAGGATGGTAAGCATACAAGATTTAGACGATAATGCCCTAGAAAATATATTTCATGCATCAAGGTTCCTTGAGATCAACCTCTCGATCTCCACCATCAGAATAAGGCACCAATCTTCCAAACATTATAGTCCAAAATCTAGATTATATTCTTTTCATGAGCAAGGCAAAATAAAGATTTCATATAAGCTAGAACAAGGCTAAGACAACCAAGAAGAAAATCAAATTAAACATACTGTAGGAGATTACCCTTTTTGAGCCTTTGGCAACTACTCCTGAAGATCGATCACTGATGCAGCTGTAGAAGAGAAATGATTCGCTTAAATAGCGAACTAAGCTAGCGATCTTATTACGGATAATAATACAAATGGTCGGGCCGGGTTAGTTTTGGCATCTGCCACCAGCGCACTTCGAGACAAAAGATTCAAAGTCAACGATCGAGACAATATAATGCTTATGATATGATTGTGTGAACTATAGGAGAATGCCTAGCTAGTTCATTACCATGTAAGTAACCATTCACTGCTATAGAATATAAGAAACTATTAGTACAGGTTGAAAATCACATTTAATTGAAGTTTTAGAACTCATTGCATGACTAAAAAGATAGAGAATTTGTAAAATTTAGTTCCCTAAAATTTTTTAGGGATTCTTTCTCATTAATTCAGCACTAAAAATCTTCACCCCTTCATTGGAATCTCTAAACTTAAATCTCTATATTAAAATTTTGGTCCATGTAAGAAAACTACCAACCGTTTTTAGCAAAAATCTACTACAATCTGCCCATATAGTCCAGTTGCCTCTCTCCTACGATCTGCGCATGCAGTATGGTTGACTCTCTCCTGCGATCTGCACATGCAGTCCACCTGCCTCTCTCCTACAATCTACACATGTAGTATGATATGATTGACTCACTCTCTCATGTGATCTGATGCAGTCCACCTGCCTCTCTCCTACGATCAACGCATGCAGTATAATTGACTATCTCATGCGATCTACGCATGCAGTCTGACTACCTTGGATGCCCATACATTGAATTGTTTAATTTTCTATGCGATCCATTTTTCTTCTCCAAAAGATGAGTTTTTCTGCTCCTAAATTCCGCACTTGTTCCTTGTTCCTCATGCCTTGCTTTCTTGCAACAACTCTTGCTATTCTTGATCTATTGGTTGTTGTTCCATTTGATTTGTTCCATTCAAACCAATTTGCTTGTGCCATTTGTGGCCATCAAGTTTACAAATCAACATCAGAGTAATCACCATCTTGAGTAATCACATATTTTTTATAGTCCAGTAATGAGTCATCAAGACTTTATCATGCAACAGGTTCTAGATTCATCATCATCGGACGATGATGATGAATTTTTTATTGTCATGGCACAAGCACTACACAATTGTTATCATTCATTGCATACAACACAATGTAAGAGTCTTGTACTAGGACATCAAGTAGTTGAACGTGATAGAGAGGTAGGACATTTGCGACTGTTCCATGATTATTTCTCTAATAATCCTACTTATGGCCTTGCTTTTTTCCGATGAAGATTTGTAAGTTAGCAATGCAATTTTGTTTATCATTGCTATAGAACAGTTATATGTATAGCTTACTACTATTATCTCTGCAGGTTTAGAATGAGTCGATCTTTGTTTGTATGTGTAATGCATGATGTCAAAGATCATGATGGTTATTTTGTACAGAAGAGAAATGCAGTGGGTAAACTTGGATTATCATGTCTATAGAAGGTTATTATGGCATTTCAAATGCTAACTTATAGAGTAGCAACAGATGCTACAGATGATTATGTCTGTATTGGAGAAAGTATTACTATAGAGAGTTTGAAAAGATTTGTGAAAGCTATTTGTGATGTATTCGGAGATGAATACTTGAGGTCACCATGTGTTGCACCTCTTTTATAAATCCTACTTCTAAGTGGCGGTTCACTTCTTCCTTGATGGCCTTCTTGTGGTCTTCCACAAATCTCCGTGACTCCTGCTTGACTGGCTAGGTGGCTGGGTTTACATGGAGTTTATACTCGATCATCTCTCGGGGCACGCTTGGCATATCATATGGTTGTCAGGAAAATATATCGGCATTAGAGCGAAGGAAGCTGATGAGCGTGCTTTCCTATTTAGGATCAAGCGATGTACTGATCAACATTGTCTTGGAGGGGTTGGCATCCGAGAGCAGAATACTTTGTATTCGACTGGAGAAGGTGTCAAGGTTATAGCGGAGGGCACAAGACTCGATATTTTGAGTCCTTCGGTTAGTGTTGTCATGGCTTCCTAGAGCATCTCATCCATTCAGACAGATATATCTAGGGCTTCGCTCAGCGTGAGGCTACCTTCCTCATAGGCGTGCGATGTGGCAACATATCCTTTTTATGAAAAGGCTCCCATAGCCCTGGAATTTTGAGGACCAGATATGCGTAGTGGGGAACAACCATGAATTTGGTGAGAGATGGCCTCCCAAGGACGGTGTGGTACACAGTCTTGAAGTTGGCAACGCAGAACTTGATGTGCTCAGTCTTGTAGTTGTCTTGAGCGCCGAATGTCATCAGTACGGTGATCATATCGAGGGGGATGGAGGCTTTTCCCGGGACAATCCTATAAAAGTGGGTGTCCGTCTTTTGAAGTGTCGAGTGGTCGATGCTGAGTGCCGTCAACGTCCCTTTGAATAGGACGTCGAGGCCACTTCCATCATTGACCAACACCCTTTTAAGGCATACCTTAAGGACGACTAGATCAATGACCAACGGAAAACGTCCAAGTTTGGGGACGTTTGTCCAATAATTTTGTCGGTCAAAGGTGATAGGTATTTCTGACCACCTTAGGCGCTCAGTTGCCACTGCGCTAATGGAGTTGATGTGACGAGCCATTAGCTTCTACTAACATCTGGGTTCAGAGACTACGGTCCCCCCGAATATCATGGAGACCATACTTGTAGGCTCTTGGAAATCATTCCCCGCCGAGGGAGTGTTTCCTTTCTCCCTGTCCTTGTTGGACTTCTTCTCCCTATCATGTCGATGACGCTTGTCAGGTCGACGATTTTCTCCCGCCTCTTTTAGCATTTGGTTCTGTAGCTGAAAGCAACGACGGGTGGTATGATTGCTATTAGGATGGATAATGCATGGCATATTGAGTAATTCTTGCAACGCCGAGTCATCTCGGCCTCGTGGTCAGGCGCTTCGATCAACAACCATGACCTCTTTCGCCTTCCTCTTCTTGTCCTTGTATTGAGGAGAAGGCTCGAGGTTGTCGTGATCCCTGAGAACGGGGGATCGACGCGGCATGGGCGATCGGTGGTGCTCTTTCTTCTTCTTGATCTTGTCAAATCTTCGTGAATTCGGGAATATTTGTTCCTGATTGACGTCCTTGGCACTAGCAAATTGTCCGGCGATAGTGATCATGTGACCGGGGTTATTCGGCTTATTCATCACCAAATGGTGAAATAGCTCTGACAATTTTCTCAAGCCATCCTAAAATGTGGTTATTACATCGACGTCGGAGATGCTGGCGATGGCGTTACGCTTTTTCAGAGAATCGACGTATGTATTCCCTCAAGGATTCTCCTTCCCTTTGGAGAATTTGGCGTAGGTCATGTCGTGAGGCTAGCCTTTGTCATGTTCCTTAGTAATTGGCGATGAAGGTTTCACATAAATTATCCCAAGAGTTGATGAAGTTCTCGAGGAGCGAAGCCAACCAGTTGACAGTGAACATAGATAGCATGACAAGGAGGTAGTATACCATGACATCTTGGTCTCTCTTGGCTACACAAATTGTTGTATAGTATAGTCGCAGCCATTGGGACGGGCCGATCTTACCATCATATGGCATGACCCCCATCGGGCAGAAGTTGCGAGGCTACTCGATGTGCCACAACTGTTCGGAGAAGGCGAGGAATCCATCATGGCGCAAAAAATTGCGGTTGGGGCGGTTCTCACCTAGGGCCCCATGATCTTGGTCATACCATTCGTGACAACACAGCTCCCCATGCTCTTGCCCTTATCGACGGTGAATGATGACATTGCGAGCGTCGAGTCGATTGTTGATAATATGATGAGTATCACCAACATACGAGCTTCCACCGTGCTCACATCGGTGACTACATTTTGACTATCTAGAGGGTCCAGAATGTAAACTCTAGGTCAGTGAATGTGGTCGGAGGGAAGGCGCCGATTCAACTAACTGAGTGACGGTGGCCTAGGTCATGGCCCGGGCCCTTTGGAGCTCAAGCGTATCAGGGAGTGTGGCTAGTGTCCTTTCGATGGCGACCAGGTTCGCGGTAAGCGTGCGATACACGTCATGGCCCTAGATGGCCACAATGTACGCATCCGGTTCAACTTGGTGAGAGGTTCGTGTTGCCTCGTGGGTCCTCGTTCAATGGTCACGTCTGGCGGTGTTTCTCCTTCAACGCTCTCAGGGGTGAGCATTGGATTCTGTGTCATTGGAGGGCTCATCCTTTGAAACAGCCCCAGAGATCACCATGATAGTAGCCGAAGGCGGAGCTTGGTGGGGCAAAGGAATCAGATGATGAGGTTGGTCTACCGTGACAATGGAGAACTGTCATCGCTAGACAGTACACCCTCCAGATTTGGCAAAAACGACGTAGCCAACAGGCAAGTCGGCAATAGCCTGCGGACAAACATCAAGTAGGATGCCATGGTGTGTGAATTGTTGGCGAAGAAGACAATGGAGTCCACAAAGCCTTCGCCTCCCCCAATGAATTGGCAGATGGAACCAGTTAGTTCATGCAATCCTCAACGAAAGTCAGGCTTCCGAAAGCGATCACAGCGCCTATTGGCACCTTGGTGTCAACTTTGCAAATGACTACCATTGATTCGATCAGTGGGTCACAATACTCCACCACTATCTAGTGCATCAACTATCGTTGTGAGGAAACGACAATAGCCTACGAGGGGTACTCGTAGTGTGATTTATGTGGGTGGAAGGGGGAGTCGCGACTATGGATCAATGGTTACTTCGACGAACGAGGAAAAAGGAGAGGGAGAAGACTCAAGAGAATAATAATCCTACTCTTGTGTGTGTATGTGTTGATAGCAAAAAGTGGCATTAAATGGTCAAGATTGTCAAAATATCGATTTTGGTAATTTGGGACAAAAATACACATTTCTTGGATTGGGCCGAAGCCCTACAGGGCCGAAGGCCCATTGAGCTCTGGGCTTCGGAAGCCTTTCCAGCTGGCCTGTTACCTTCGGCCCGAAGGCCTTCGTAGGCCTGCCTCGCTGAAGCTTCGGCCCGAGGAGCAGGCTTCGGCAGGCCCTGCCGAAGGGCCACTTCGGGCTGATTTCTAGAGATAGAGCTTGAGTCTGATTCTGGCTAATTTTATCCCTACGTGTGATTAGGCCGAATCCTAACAGATTAATCTTAGAGATTAGAAGACTAGCCCCTATAAATATAGGGGTGAGGCTGGTTCATTAACCCCCTGTTGGCGTAAAAGATTACGCTAACAGGTTTTCAGAGGTTAGAAACTAACAGACGAAGTGTTTGTTAAGTGAACTATTTCAAGCCTCCGAATTGGATAATAGCTCGAAGCAGTTCGAAGTTGTGTATTGAATAACTGAGTATTCGATCCCTATTACAAGGTGAAATGGGGGGTATTTATAGGTAAAAATCTTAAGGAAAAGACCATTTACCCCTTAATTACAACCGACATAGTGGAGACTATTCGGTACCCCTAATAGGGTTAAAATGATAAAAGAATAATCTAATCAGAAAGAAGATAAGTCTTCCATCCTAGCTGACCGATAAGCTCTCCGTAGATTCGACCTTCAAAGTTATCCTCCGAACAGAAGCCTGCATTGATTCTTCGAACTTGATCAGGTACTAACCGGAGTTAATACTAGAACTTCGGTTTAGTAGAATGCCTTTGTTTATTGTTGTATAAACCTTGAGGATGAAGTATTTTCCCCCAACAGTAGCCCCTCGAATACGCTTCTCTGAATGATCTATAAGATTAGGAGAGTAGTATATGCAAGAAAAATAATCATGCGTAGGGGTTAATAAAATTTATCAACCTTCAGAATATGCAAGGTTTAAAACTTCGAAATGATTTCTAAAAGAGCTCTATTCGAGCAACTCTGAAATCAATTCCTATGAAGTCGAAAAGACCTCTAGACTTAGAAAAAATAGCCGTTACCCCTTTCCTTTCGAACGAAACTATAATGCTGCTTTGATTTTGTAAGTAGTAACGGTCAAGAAGACGGAACGCCATGTCTGAACGGCAAAGAATCAACAGTCCAGACCTATAAATAGAGGGCCCAGAAACATCCAAGATACCTTTCTCACCGTCCTCGCGCAATCAGTCGTTTAGCCTCAAACTTAGCTTCAATCGCTCTATTCTGCTCGATGGTGAAGACAAGCTTCAAGGCTCCCGGGGCTGCTTCAGCTTTAGCCCGGCAGCAAGCCATGGCAGCAGCCGTAGTGGCGGCGCCTGTGGGGAATCCCCAACAAGTCGGCCCCCATGACCTTCTCCCGGCCTCCTCGAAGTATTCGGACCAGTCTTATAAACTGGGGCCATCCACCTGCAAGAGGAAGACAATCACAACAGTAGTTGATGGTAAAATTAGCCTGGGGGTTAATGTCCGCAAACCCGGGAAAGAAGCCATCCCTTCGCCACGGCCCGGAGAAGTCGTTGTTTTTGAAGCCTTCTTAGAAGCTGGGTTAGGACTTCCAGCAGTGGACTTCTTGTCGGAGGTACTGGATCTTTTCCACGTTACCCTTCCTCAGTTGTCTCCGAACGCAATAGCACGCCTCGCTATCTTCGAGTGGGCGCTGAGAGCCGAGGGCTACGAAGGGAGAGCAGAAATATTCGCAGCGCTGCACAAAGCCTCCTGCCAGCCGAAGACTTACCAGGGCTCCGAAGGGGAAAAGATCATAGTAGCCTTCGGCACCATCAACTTCAGGCTCCGAGACGAATTCCAACTGCGATTTCCAGTGAAGGCCATCAATGCCAGATGGTACACAGATTGGATTCTTCAGTGGTTCTATGCTGAAGTTGGAGCAGACAGCCATTTGGCCGGACCTCTACAAGACATATATTTTCGAAGGGAAGCCGAAGTCCATCTAGACCTCGGTCAGCTCGAAGCCCGTCTTAATCTGCTCCAACGGATCAGTCGCCGCATGAGCATGCGAGACTTAGCGGAGGAGTTCATTGGACTCCAGATTCCGCCTCTGATGGCCAACTGGCCTGTTAACTTTGAAGAGGATTCGGAGGGTGGACTCCGAAAAATTTCTTCGAGTTCGAGCTCTACAGATAACTTAGAAAACTACAACATGTTTCATGTATGATTATTTCATAGACGATGACTAATAAAAACTTATCTTTTAGCTCCACAAGCTTCTTTGACTTCGGAGCAAGTCATTCGAGCTTCGGAAAAAATTCTAGGGGCTCCTACCCCCGCTAAAAAAGAATGGAGGGTAAAACTAGTAGGAATATGGGAGCGATTCAACCGGGTGTGGGGCGTACTCTAAATCGTAGCCCCTTCTCTTCCTGACTGGGTTCCTTCCGAGACTGGCCTGAAGAAGAGAAAAGCCGAGGTTGGTGTAGGACCGAAAGTAGCGACCAGAGGGGGGGTGAATGGGCGCCTTAAAAATTCTTTCGAATATATGGCCTGTTCCTAACACCCAACGCACCTCGAAAGACTAAGCAGCAGAAAATGAACAGATAGCCTAAGTCTAAAGGTATCTAGCCTAGAAGTAACTGATGATAAACAGAGAACTACCAAAGCAGTGCAACTAGGCAGATAAACAAGGTATACTAGACATGTCAGGCCAAAACTTCTCTATGAAATGATCCAAGTATATATAAAGTGAGAGGAGAAGTTACTGTTCAGATTTGTCTCCTGTTCGGAACTTGGCGAAGCCTGCTTCGCCCGTCGAGGTATGCTTCAGTGGTCGAAGCCTGCTTCGGAGGTTAGTTGCGAAGCCTCCCGAAGGGTGTTGTGAAACTGCCGAAGGTGTTTTGGTCTAGCCTAGTTCGAAGTGGCAGGGAGCGAAGTATGACATAGTCAGAGCCTGCTTCGAAGTGTGTACTTCGAAGGCAAGGCTTCGAACACAGCTTCGAACTCGCACACAGAGCGAACAACCTTCGATTGGGAAAAGCGAAGGCTGACACGCGACAGAGAAACCAAAATGAAGCCTACACTCTACCTTCGAACAGAACACAACAAGGACCTTCGAAGAGGACGGATGCAAACATTGAGTGAAGTCTTACAGAAAGACAAGCTTCGAAGCCAACTTTGAAACCTGTCGAAGTATGGACTTCGAAGAGCTCGAGTCGGAGTACCTTCGCACAGACGTTCGAAGTATGAGACGCTGATAGTTCAAAAGGTACTTCGAAGCTAGCAACTCAGGACACAAAACGAAGTTCGAAGTTG
Source organism: Zizania palustris (assembly GCA_019279435.1). Taxonomy (NCBI): domain Eukaryota; kingdom Viridiplantae; phylum Streptophyta; class Magnoliopsida; order Poales; family Poaceae; genus Zizania; species Zizania palustris. The sequence goes on from JAAALK010000288.1 coordinate 17,074,762, forward strand.
AAACAAAGCCTTCGACTATATCAGATCGAAGCCTCCCTCACGGAGCTGAGGGGCTTTGAATAGAGAGGGTGGCTTCGCCAGAAAACAGTCAGAAAAGTTACTCTGCCCTATCAACTTCGATCAAAAAGCTGCGCAGAAAAGCAATACTAAAGTACTAGCACACTGTAGCTATAGGAAAGTAGTACTACTTGCTACCAGCCACAAGAACTAGTACTCTTGTGAAGAACAAACAGAAGCCACAGAGAAGCTTCTGCTCAGGAATAAATTAGTTGTGTGCAAACCGAACCAACATAACCTTAAATGAAGTGCTGCGCATGAGAATCGATAGGAAGCTAAGCTTTCGTAGCAGCTACGGCTTCTCTTCTGGACAGTGGGATACAAGATCGATGGTTGTCAGTTTTGAGCCGAAACTGACAAAGCCTCCACCGACTTTGCACCATGTACCCGGATTGGGCCGGCCCGACTCCGCAGCTCTCTCAGCCCGGCAATCGCTCACCGCCCGTGTACCTGAGTCAATCCTGGTCAATTTCCCAGTGGGTCTTCTGCTGCTCCTAGCCCATGTACCTGGATTGGGCTAGCCCGACTTCGCAGCCTCCTCTGCCCGACAGTCGCTCGCTGCCCGTGTACCTGAGTCACACGTGGCCCATGAAACAGCAGATCTCTTCTTCTTCTGTCCTCTTTGACTATCGTTGACAATGACTCATCACTTCTCGAGCCATGAGGCCCACGCTATTCAGCATGGCTCCTCAATCTCCCCCTTGATGAGTGCATTGTCAACACTCCTCTTCTTTAGCTCTTCGGCACCTGTGAACAAATGTGGAAACACGAAAACAAAGCACAAGAAAACAAAGAAGAAGAAAATAAGGTAAAAGTTTAACCCTAATGACCAAAAGCCGAACAAAAGCAAGAAGCGGTCATTATGGTTAACCAAAGGTAAAAGCTCAGAATGAGTGCGATCTCAGAAACATCAACAAGGATATCAAAAAGAGTAAGTGAGACAAAAACTCCCCCTCGAACTCTTATCCCAAAATTTCTCCCCCTTGTTGACAAGTGAACTCATCAAGCACTCAAAAGAGACACAGACTCCCCCTGAAATGCAACTCCCCCTCAAAATATGTAATGAATGCAACTGGGGTGCATGTGGAGTGTAGAAAGCATGCTTCTCAGATATGATTGACTGCAATTACAACATCTAACAAGTAGAGCAAAAGACATAATGTCTAAGACACATGGCATGATCAGTGCAACAGATGATATCTAAAGAAAGTCATTAGCACACATTTTCAGTTTTTGCAAACAAAAGCATCACCACATTTTCCAGTAAACAAGCAAGGTAAAGCATGAGATGCAAAAGCTAACTGATATCTACCAAGATAGGCATTGTCCGAATCAAAGTGCTTCAGCAAACTTGTTATCATTTCAATTTTCAAGCTTTTTCTTTTCTCTTTTTCATTTATGCCAGGGGTTATTTGCGTGTCAAACCTTATGCTGACCGACCAAGTCAAGCCTAGGCCAGATCTAGACCATCAGAAGCTTAAGACATTGGTCTTTGCATACACTACACTGTCCTAGTTCATACCAAAGTGCTATGGTATGCAGTCCAGAACAATGTAATGCGACAAAGCAAACCCACCTGGATCTTTTCAAGTTATGCATAAAAAGGCATGGAATTTTTATTTTTCTCGATTTTTCATCATTTTATAGCACATTTCCATGTTTAAAGCATACAGATGTCCAAGTTGCATATTTGCATCTAAGTCAGGAACTAGCTACAAGGCATGTAACAGATAGCAAGAACATTCAGCCTACGCATGCTAGTTACCAGAAGCAATGGTGATCATTTTTCAATTTTAAAGCATAAAAGCCATGCATATGATAGATATCAGACTTATCAAGCGAACTGAGACAAGACATGATCATTGACAAGTAATCAACAGCATGTACCAGCTAGAATAAGTAAAGCAGTTCAATCATATAACAGAAGCAAGCTCAAAAGTGTGATATGTGAATATGTATGATATGAACACACACAAAAATAAATCAAGAAAAGAGTAAAGAAGAAAGAACAACTGACGTGAAATATCCTAGAAAGGATACACAACACCCAAATCCCCTCGTAAACGCTCAAAGGTAGACTGATCTAGGGGTTTGGTGAAAATGTCAGCCAACTGATGATGGGTATCAACATGAACAAGGTCAATGACACCTTTCTCATATTGATCCCGCAGAAAGTGAAAACGCACATCAATGTGTTTGGTTTTTGAATGGAGACACGGGTTTTTCCCTACACTAATAGCACTGGTGCTGTCGCAAAACAATGGAACCCTGGTAGGAAAGAATAACCCAAAATCTCACAGAGTGGAAATCATCCAAACTAACTGTGAGCAGCAGCTAGCAGCAGCTACATACTCAGCCTCAGTGGTCGAAAGAGCAACTCCAGATTGCTTTCGAGAAGACCAAGAAACAAGAGAAGAACCGAGAAACTGGAAAGTACCGGAAGTCGACTTGTGATCCAACCGGCACCCACCAAAGTCGGCGTCCGAAAAGCCAGATAAATCAAGAGATGATGATGCTGAATAGTAAGACCGAGATCGGGCGCATAAGTGAGATACCTGAAGATGCGCTTGACAGCCTGCCGATGAGACGCGCGTGGTGAAGACTGAAAACGCGCGCAAAGTCCCACGACGAACTGTATGTCCGGTCTTGTTGCTGTTAAGTACAACAGCGAACCGATCATCCCTCGAAACTCCCTTTCATTGACCTTGATGCCGCTCTCATCCTTGTCCAGACCCCCAGATGTGCCCATCGGGTCATCTGCGGCTTCAACTCACCACCAAAGTCAAATTTTTTCAACATGTCACGAGTATACTTACCTTGGTGGATGAAGGTGCCGTCCTTGGTCTGCTTGATCTGGAGCCCTAAGAAGTACTTGAGCTCACCCATGAGGCTCATCTCAAACTCATTGTGCATCTGCTTAGAAAACTTGGACACAAGAGCATCAGTAGTACCGCCAAAGATAATATCGTCCACGTAAATCTGAGCGACTAAAAAATCGGAAGCATCTCTGAGCAAGAAGAGAGTTTTATCCACAGAACCCATCACAAATCCCTTCCCCAACAAAAACTGCTTCAATCGGTCATACCAAGCCCTAGGGGCTTGCTTCAACCCGTATAAAGATTTTTGCAACTTAAAAACATGTCGAGGAAACTTAGGGTTCTCAAAATCGGGGGGCTTCCTAACATAAACTTCCTCCTCTATGAACCCGTTCAGAAAAGCACTCTTAACATCCATTTCAAAAAGCTTAAAACCCTTCGAAGCGGCAAAAGCTAAGAGAATGCGAATGGACTCAAGACGGGCTACAGGGGCGAAAGTTTCTTCAAAATCAATACCTTGTTTGTTCTTAAATACCTACTTGGTGCCTATGGGGTTGCATCCTGGTGGCGGCTCAACTAATGTCCAAACCCAATTGCGGACAAAATTCTCAAGCTCTTCTTGCATAGCATTGATCCAATTAGAATCAGAAAGAGCATGAGAAACATCTCTGGGCTCAAAAGATGCAACAAAAGCAGATTCAGCAAACACAGCAAGAGAGGTAGATGAATGCAAAGTTCTCTCAGTCAAATCACCAATGATGAGCTCTGAGGGGTGATCACGCTAAACTGCTCGAGATCCTTGGTGATCTGAAGTCACCTCACCGGAGTCAGCAGCTGGCACCTTTGGACTCGACTGAGGGGGCTCGATCATAGTGGAAGAAGTGATCAGAGGTCCACCCTCATCCTCGGTCGAAGTCTCAGAAGGCGTGGGCTCTGTAGGGGGTGCAGAAGGCCCACCCTCATCAGCAGCTGGAGTATCCTCATCTTCCTCGAAGATGGACTCTCCGAGCTCATCATCACCAGAAGGCTCAAAAGAAGGAGTCAAAGAAGGCAAGGACTCATCAAATGAAACTTCGCAGGTCTCGACAAGCTGCTGGGTTTCAAGTTTCCAAACACGGAAACCTCGAGAATGCAATGCATAACCCAGAAAAATGCCATCCCAGCAACGAGATTCAAACTTGTCCAAATGCCCTCCCTTCTTGAGCACAAAGCACTTGCAGCCAAACGCTCGCAAGTGGCTCACCTTGGGTTGTCTGCCAAACCGCAGTTCATATGATGTCTTACCAAGGTAAGCTCTAAGAAAGATGCGGTTGGCCAGATAGCAAGCCGTGTTCATGGCTTCAGCCCAAAAACGCCTAGGAGTCCTGTGCTCATCGAGCATCATCCTGGCCATCTCGACTAGCGTGCGGTTCTTTTGTTTCACAACGCCGTTCTGTGGGGGAGTGTAAGGAGAAGAAAACTGGTGGTCCAGACCCTGATCACTACAGAAGCTGACGAACTGAGAGTTCTTGAACTCAGAGCCATTGTTGAAGCGAATTGCTCGCATCCGACCATTGTTCTCATTCTTCAGCTTCAAAATAAGGTCATGAACAAAATGAAACGTTTCATCCTTAGACTCCAAAAAAAAACCCACGAGAATCGAGAGAAGTCGTCAACAATCACAAGTGCGTACCACTTCCCACCGACTGAACGTACCCGAGCTGGACCAACAGTGTCCAAGTGTAAAAGCTCGCCCAGATACGAAGTCATCACCTGAGTCACAGGTGAGTGAGAAGCGGCAACCATTTTCCCATGATGACAGGGATGACAAACTAGATCCTTCTCCATCTTAAGCTTGGGCAATCCTCGGATGAGGTACATAGAGCTTAACCTGACTAGCAGATCAAAACTCAAATGACCTAACCTCCTATGCCACTTCCAGAGCTCAGAAGAAGATCCAGCAATCAAACAGCGAGAAGGGCCAAAAGAACTAGAAAAGTCAATTCGAAAAATTTTACCGAAGGGTAAAATCTGGCAAACCAAAGACCCTCTAGAATCAAACACAGAAGAATTTCCCTTCTTAAAACGCACTTCCAACCCATCCTCAAGAAGTTGCGAAACAGAAATCAAATTGAAGTTCAAATTTTTAACCAAAGCAACGTTCTTTAAAGAAAAATGGTCTGAAATGCGAATTGAGCCAATGCCACTTACTTTCCCTTGACCACTGTTCCCGAATGTGATGTACTCTTTGGAGCTCGGGGGAGTGAGACTGGAGAACCATCTGCGATGTCCCGTCATGTGGCGAGAGCATCCCGAGTCCATAATCCAAACGTCCTCCAGTCCCCAATCCTGCACAATCAGTGGCTGTAAGTGGGAGCAAATGGTCCGGCACCAGGTTTAGCAAAAGAGCTAAACCAGTGTCGAGCCATCTGCTCAAAAGATGGAAAGCGAAAACCATCAAAAGAGTTTGGACCAAAACGCGGCTCAAAGTGCGGTCCACGGTTTCTGCCTAAAGTCTCAGCCATGAGGTCTAGGACCATAGCCAAAATGGCCTGGAGCTCTGCCAGAACGACACCACTAACTGGAGCATGGGCAAGAAAGCCGTCTCCTCTACCACCACCTACACGACGCGGCCTGGCCTTCAGCCTCTCCCCGCGTCGAGGAACATGCAGTCTACCACCCTACTGGTAGAACTGCTCCTGACCACCACGAGCTCTCTCTGCTCTCTCAAACCGCTTCCTCCTGAAGCAAAACTCCGCAAGATGCCCGTCTCTCTGACAATACTCACAATGATAGGTGGGCTTCTTGGGATGTGGTTGAGGTTTAGGATTCTTGGGCTTGGTGGTGTTCGGTGTGGTCTTCTTAGGTTGAGAGGGTCCAGGAAGAGAGTCCAGAGAAGAGTGGAGGTGTTTGGGCTTTGGAACCCAGATAGGCTTTTTGGGTGGAGCTTTGGGTGGTTCATGAATTACTCCATCCTTGGGCTGACAAGCCTGGGAAGACTCAGTGGAGTGAGTCTTGGGGTATCTCTGCTCAGGAGTCATTTTACTCCACTCCACTGCCCGGCTAATGGCACTCTCAAAGTCAGCCTTGGTGTAGGTGTAACCTACCCCAAACCCATCCTGCCTCTTGAACTGCTGGATCATCATGCCAAGTTGTGGCTCTCTGGCACTGATCCAACTCAGGATAGAACGGAGGTAAAAGTTCTCATTCTGAGAATCAGCTAGCTCCTCTCTCAAGGAAGCTAGAACCTCCACCTGAGACAAGCAGGTCTCACACTCACTCTCCACTTGGATAGACTTCTCGGCTTTTAGCTTGATCAACTCAAGTCTAAGAGACAGGCAATTCTCACAAGCAGTGGGTGGAACTGACAATGTCTCAAGCTCTAGACTAGTCTGCGCAAGCTCAGCTCTCAACCTCTCCAAATCCCCTAAATGCTCATCGCCCTTGGCTTTCAGCTCAGCTAGGACAGCTAGATGAGATGGGCAATCAGCACAGGGTGCGACGACAGTGGCTTGAGCATCTTTCAGCTCTAGCTGAGCGCTTTCAAGCTCAGTGGCCAAAGCGTCCCTCACATCAACCCTTTCTGTGTACCTGGACTTCAGAGTCAACAGGTCACACAGAAGCACCTCACACTTCGGGCACTCACTGCTATCACCCAAGCAAGGGGAAGAAGATAGACTCTCAATTCTGCCGTTGGCTACGTCAAGCTCACTCTCTAACTCATCTATCCTCTTCTTGGTCCCCCTAAGCAATTTTTTCCCGATACTTAACCCCTGACGATTGCTCTCAAGTAAATCAACAATTTCACGCTCATAAGATGATACCTTTTCGTTGTCGTCGTCGGAGTCATCGGAGGAGCTCTTATCTTCCTTATCCCCAAGAGCCATTGAGCATAAGCTCTTGCGGATCTTCGGCGCTGATGTGAGCGGCTCTTTGGTCTGTCCCCGAAGGCCATGAAGCAAAGGCCCGCCGGATCATCCTTGTCCTTCCCTTCTTGATGATGATCTCCTCATCGCTGAGCTTGATGAAGAGGAAGAAGACGTGGACTGCTTGGAGTAGCTCTTCTCCATCTCGGCGAAGAAGGCCTTGTCACGCTTCTTGTTCTCTCGCCGGTAGTCCTTCAGGGCCTTCTTGAAGAATCTGGTCTTCGGCTTGCCCTTGCTGAAGGAGGAGCTCTCGTGCTTGCCGGAGTCATGGAAGCCACCACCGGTGCCCTTCTTGTGTCCATTGCGCTTGGGGCAGTCGGCGATGAAGTGTCCTGGATCACCACACTCAAAGCACCCGGATTTTGTGCTGTGTCTTTTGAACATCCTTTTGTCATAAACACGACGCACCCGGTTGTTAAACAGACACAAATCATCATCTCCCAAAGACTCAAGCTGGTCCTCAGTGATAGACATCAAAGAGAACCCAGCACAGCTCACAGAAGAGGGATCAACAGAAGGTGTAGCAAGGGCCAGGGACTTTGATCCAGAACTAGTGAGATTTGATCTCAACTGGATATCTACCTCAATGGCCTTCAGCTTGCTAAATAACTCAGAAATGGTCAAGGTATCGTAAGAAGTGCTCTCAACGATAGAGGATACCTTGATCTCCCAGATCTTTGGGTCCAAGGTATGGAGAACCTTGAGCGCCTGCTCGTGATCTGAGACTAACTGAGCACCCTCAGCCTTGTGTCCCGAAGCTTGTTTATGATCGATTGAAAACGACCAAACAAAGCTTCAACAGATTCACCCGGCTTTTGAGTGAAGTTCTCGTACTCACGCCGGTAGGTCTGATAGAGCCGAGCCTTGACCTGGGCTGTTCCCTCATGGTGTGCTTTGAGGGTAGCCCAGATCTCTCTCGTAGTGGAGAGATGGCTCACATGCTCAAACTCAGTGGGACCTAAACTAGAAAAGAGAATGTTCAGGGCTTTACTATTGCTCAGATGCTGGGCAATGATACCAGGAGTACCATGCTCAGCAACTGGCAGAATAACAAACGTGTCGTGAACACAAATGTCCCAGATGTCCGTGCCCTGGCTCATGAGATAGGCTCGCATGCGAGTCTTCCAATAGTTATAGCCATAGGCTTCCAAGGACGGGACCTTGCCAGGAGAAGTCATGATCACTACTGGGGTTTAGAACCGGTTAAGGTATGGAAAAACCCTAACCAAGCTCTGATACCACTTGTAGGACCGAAAGTAGCGACCAGAGAGGGGGTGAATGGGCGCCTTAAAAATTCTTTCGAATATATGGCCTGTTCCCAACACCCAACGCACCTCGAAAGACTAAGCAGCAGAAAATGAACAGATAGCCTAAGTCTAAAGGTATCTAGCCTAGAAGTAACTGATGATAAACAGAAAACTACCAAAGCAGTGCAACTAGGCAGATAAACAAGGTATACTAGACATGTCAGGCCAAAACTTCTCTATGAAATGATCCAAGTATATATAAAGTGAGAGGAGAAGTTACTGTTCAGATTTGTCTCCAGTTCGGAACTTGGCGAAGCCTACTTCGCCCGTCGAGGTATGCTTCGGTGGTCGAAGCCTGCTTCGGAGGTTTGTTGCGAAGCCTCCCGAAGGGTGTTGTGAAACTGCCGAAGGTGTTTTGGTCTAGCCTAGTTTGAAGTGGCAGGGAGCGAAGTATGATAGAGTCAGAGCCTGCTTCGAAGTGTATACTTCGAAGGCAAGGCTTCGAACACAGCTTCGAACTCGCACACAGAGCGAACAACCTTCGATAGGGAAAAGCGAAGGCTGACACGTGACAGAGAAACCAAAATGAAGCCTACACTCTACCTTCGAACAGAACACAACAAGGACCTTCGAAGAGGACGGATGCAAACATTGAGCGAAGTCTTACAAAAAGACAAGCTTCGAAGCCAACTTCGAAACATGTCGAAGTATGAACTTCGAAGAGCTCGAGTCGGAGTACCTTCGCACAGACGTTCGAAGTATGAGACGCTGATAGTTCAAAAGGTACTTCGAAGCTAGCAACTCAGGACACAAAATGAAGTTCGAAGTTGAAACAAAGCCTTCGACTATATCAGATCGAAGCCTCCCTCACGGAGATGAGGGGCTTTGAACAGAGAGGGTGGCTTCGCCAGAAAATAGTCAGAAAAGTTACTCTGCCCTATCAACTTCGATCAAAAGCTGCGCAGAAAAGCAATACTAAAGTACTAGCACACTGTAGCTATAGGAAAGTAGTACTACTTGCTACCAGCCACAAGAACTAGTACTCTTGTGAAGAACAAACAGAAGCCACAGAGAAGCTTCTGCTCAGGAATAAATAGTTGTGTGCAAACCGAACCAACAGAACCTTAAATGAAGTGCTGCGCATGAGAATCGATAGGAATAAAAGCTCCCAAACAGTAAAGAGCCAAATGAATCTCAGGAAGAACATGAGGTTGTCTGGCGGCGCACACACAGGAGAGAAACTTCAGGAAGCAAAAGTGACCCAATAGATTGAAAAGTGAATTCTGGAAGGGTAGTCCAACCCTAGGGATTGGGGCCCTATTTATAGGCTGCCCAATGACCTAGAATATTCCACCAGCCCCTTAGGGGTTTTTACAGACGCAGGAATAAAAGGAAATGACTCAACTGCCCTTAGGTATTTTTACAGACACAGCTGACTGACTGTGGGCCTAGAGATACAGATGTCTTATTTGGAAGCTAAGCTTTCGTAGCAGCTACGGCTTCTCTTCTGGACAATCGGATACAAGATCGATGGTTGTCAGTTTTGAGCCGAAACTGACAAAGCCTCCACAGACTTTGCACCAGGTACCCGGATTGGGCCGGCCCGACTCCGCAGCTCTCTCAGCCCGGCAATCGCTCACCGCCCGTGTACCTGAGTCAATCCTGGTCAACAGCCCAGTGGGTCTTCTGCTGCTCCTAGCCCATTGACTCGGATTGGGCCAGCCCGACTTCGCAGCCTCCTTTGCCCGACAGTCGCTCGCTGCTCGTGTACCTGAGTCACACGTGGCCCATGAAACAGCAGATCTCTTCTTCTTCTGTCCTCTTTGACTATCGTTGACAATGACTCATCACTTCTAGAGCCATGAGGCCCACGCTATTTAGCATGGCTCCTCAGTTGGGACTTCAGCACTAGCCAAGACTCTCGTGAAGAAGTTAGCTTGCAAACCTAAGAACGTGGCTCCCTCCAAGTCCGCCGCTTCATCTTCAGATTCATCTGAGGATGAAGGAGAAAAAGAGATGCAAAGGGTTCTTATATACCTTATTACCAGGGACGAAGAGACGCTAGCAGATATCAAAGTTGTAGCCACTGGTGACACGACGGGTGGGCTGAGTGTGCTAGACAACTCCAAACAGGCCAGGACTTTGAATGTCCTGCCAGACCTACCAAGCCAAGAAGCCCCTGCTGTTGAAGGCGGAGTCGAAGTAGCAGCTGATCAAGCTTCGATTCCGGACGAAGCGGTAACTGTTGCTCCAAAAGAGGTTCCAATAGCTAACCCTTCGGTTCATGATCCTGAATCCGATGAAGACTTCGAGGGGGCCTTCGACCCTCCAAGTAGCCCCATACTCATTCGCCGACAGGATTTCGAAGGTAAACTTCATTAAAGCACCTTTTGCTACATGTCCTGCAAAATTATGCAATATATAATACCTTTGGTTTTGCAGGATCTGCTCCTATAGAGACGACTCCTGCAAAGACTGCTCCTGGAACTTCGACATCTTTGAGGTCGGTTCCAAAGGAAGTTATAAATATGGGGCCCGAAAAAGGTAAAGGGAAAATGGATCCTTTTCCTGCTACGAACTCGAGATTAACTCCGTCGGAATCGATAGACGGAGGACAATCTGCGAAGGGGGGCCAGTCCACCAAAGCCTCCGGGGATGCAGCGCAATGCTCTGGCTCTTCACCCAATGAAGACGACCAAAGAGCCTTGTTAATGCTCCCCTCCTAGCTCCTTTTCTGGAGCGAAGGACCGGACTTTGGACTTTGCTAGAGCGTCTGGCTCGGGCCAATCGCGAAGTCAGGGAGACTGACTTGGTGGCTATAACAGGGTTAGTTTCAGCTTATAAATAGTTTCTCACATCGCTTTTTCCTTCACAGCAAATAGTCTTGACTCGAGCTGCGGCTGTTTCGAATGAGCGGGAAAACATTCGTCTTAAGGAGAAGATTACCGCCCTCCAATGGAGTCTTGAGAGCTCCGAAATTCGAATTTCCAGCTTGGACAAGATGGTAGCAGCGGAGAGGAAAGCTAGACTTGGTCTGGAGGCTGCAAATCAAAAAATCGAAGACGAGCAAATCATGCTTCGGGCTAAAATAGAAAGAATGCGAACGGAGCACGCAACCGCGGGGGCTGAGCTGGTCAAGCTCCGAGAAGAGCAAACAAAGTCAATGGAGGAGGCCAACAACTTGCTTAGCTAGAAGAACTCCTTGGTCTCGGAGGCAGCCAAGCTATCTTCTTTGATAGACGAGCTGTCTTCGTCAAAGGATATTTTGGCCGAAGACAAGGTGAAGTCCGAGAAGGTAGCTGCAGAGACCATGGATAGCCTTCGGGGTGTCTTGGAATACTTCGGTACTTCTTGGACTTTGCCTTCGACTGGCGACGTCCCCCTGTTGTGAAAGTTGAAAATGATCCAAGCAGCGACGAAGATGATGAAAACCGTGGGTATTTGGTATGGAGAAATCTCCAGCCAAGTATCCGCTCTCAGAATACTTTGCTACTACGAAGATCTAGGGCTATCAGTAGCACCAGACTCGGGGGCGGCACCCATTATCTTCGACGACAACCGGCTATTAAACCCTTCCGAAGATGTGGTCACAGCCTGGCAAGCCTTCCAAGCATCTTGGAGAGTTGAAGGTCGATCAACGATCAAGGCTTGGATTGATGAAGGACTTCACCAGAAACAAGCTCGGTCGCAAGCTTCGAGCAGTCAGCCTCCGCCAGACCCAAAGGTCTAGTTTTGTTTAGGAGGGCGAACATGTAAAAATTCATGCTTTCATTTGTTATGAATGAAGACTTATTTGATAATGTTTTAGGCTTTCTGACCTCTTGTGGATGATCTCGAAGTGTTAGATGTTACCGAAGAACTTCGCCTGCTATGGGCTACCTTCGACCTTCTAAGACTTCACAAATGACCTCGATTTTTGATTCCTCGAGAAAACTCCGGTGCGATTTCACCCGCAGTATACAAGATATATTATCTTACATTAAAGAGGAAGAAAAAGAAGTTAACTTGGAAACTTGATCTTCTGGAAGATGTTGAATGGTCCGAAGAAGAGAATACTACTGAAGAAACAAAGAAAACTGAACAACTTCGAAGCTGGGAGAGAAGCCTTGAGCGACTTCGAACTTGGGCTGAACTCCAACAGGAACGAAAAGATTTCCGAGCTTCGAAAGGAGGGAGAAGAGTTAAACGTAAAGCTATTAAGACTCCCAGCTCTGGAACTAGTTGTTCTGGCCTTAGCGGTAGCTCTAGGGATCGAAGGGGCCTTCGTTTTCTTCTTGGTATAGATACAGACTTTTCGTAATGTAATGTAATTTGTTTGAATGATAAAGATTAAAGTTTTTAAAATTGTCTCCCTACTTCCCAGCCCCTCTTTGGGTGTAAGCAACTTCGAAATTTGGTCGAAGATGGTTACGCGCAACGAAAATAACTCAGGAGTACAATTTTGGAGGCTCAGAGCCCCTTAACAACTTAAAGATTGATTGGAATCTCAAAGAATGTCTTCGACTACTTGGAGTCTGAAAACTGGTAACTTAGTACCTTTTGTTTGAATGTAGTCACTTCGGACTAGCTTTTTGGATACCTTAGCATCCAAAACAATTGGTCGCTTTGGACTCTTTTTACAGATGTTTGAAGCTATCAGCTCAAAGTCTGTTTTGTTTGGCCTCCTTTGGCTCTTTTTGCGAATGCTATTAAACTAGTGGTTTGGAATTCGCATAGTGGTCTCCTTGGACTCTTTTTACGGATGCTTTCAAGCCGGAGCCTGGAATCCGTATCATTTGGTCTCCTCGGACTCTTTTTACAGATGCTTTCAAGCCGGTGACTTGGAATCCATTTTTCTGTCACTTTCCCACCTCGTCGGAAGCTTCGAACCAGTGGTTCGAAGTCCGCAAAATTGGTTCAATGAATGACACTTCCTTCACATTCAACTTCATTCTTCCAGTGCGTCCACTAGAAGTAGGAAGTGTTTGAGAGGTAGGCATTATCTGAACCATGAACTTTATTAATTCAGAAGGTGTTTACAAATGATTACAAGGAGCCCCTATGCGAAGTATCGCTTTAAGTGCTCCGCATGCCAAGCATGCTTTGACTCTTCGCCTTCTAAATTAGCTAGCTTAAAATAATCAGGGCGTCCTGAACAGAGAATAATGTATGGACCTTCCCACTTATTTCCTAATTTCCCTGGTGCTATAATGGTTCGCAAAACTAGATAACCTGGTTTAAGTTCGTTAAGCTTAACCTCGGGTCAAACCAAGTCTTCGTTTACTGCTGATATTTCGACAAATTAGCCACAGCTCGAGGCCTTGTTTCTTCTGTTAAATCAAGCGAAGCTTGCCTTTCTCCTTCTATTTCAGGTTCGGTGCTACGAAGAGATCCTCCTTTAAGTTCCGTCGGCATCATAGCTTCATCTCTGAATAATAATCTGAAAGGAGTGAAACCTGCAGACCTTGTTTGAGTGGTCCGAATGGACCATAAAATCTTCAGGAGTTCTTCGGTCCACAGCCCCTTTGCCAATCCTACTATTCTTCGATTCAGTCTTGACAAAATATTACCATTGGCCCTTTCGACAGCTCCGTTAGACTGAGGATGGCGTACAACAACAAAGCCTATTGTATGCCAAGATCTTCACAAACTTCTTGACGGTATCTGCATCAAACTGTGTCCCATTATCAACTGTGAGCTGTCGAGGTACTCCAAACCTGCATATAATATTTTTCTAGAAAAACTTTTGCACATTATTCGAAGTGATAGCTGTGAGGGGTTCTGCTTCGACCCACTTGGAAAAATACTCAATTGCTACCACTGCGAATTTCATATTTCCTTTTGCTACTGGGAAGGGGCCAATAAGGTCCATGCCCCATCTGGCCATGGGCCAAACTGGGGCAATGACTTGAAGAGTTGTTGGCGGACGATGACTTCTTCTTCCCATCCATTGACAACCTTGGCATGCGCGAATTAAGCTCTCCGCATCAGTTACTATTGTAGGCCAATAAAGCCCCTGCCGAAGTGTTTTTCCTACCAAGGCTCGAGGGGCCAGATGGCTACCACAAAGGCCTTCATGGATTTCTCGGAGTATTTCTTGACCTTTGGCTTGAGATATACATCGGAGCAGAGGGGAGCATACTCCGACCTTGTAGAGAATATCGTTGATTATATGATAATTTCGAACTCTGAGCTTCAACCTTGAAAGTTGTGGCCCTTCAGGCAAATTTGCTTCACCTTGCAACAATTCTGTAATTGAGCTCCGCCAATTAGTGCTTGGAATGCAAAGAACTTCTACAGAAGGGATCTGTGGCACCGAAGGTGAAGCGAGCTCTTCGTGAAAAGCTCCTTCCGGAATGTCCATAGCTCCGGCTGCAGCTTTTGCTAAGGTATCGGCTTGCATATTTTCAGCTCTTGGTATACTTCGGATGGAAATCCCTTTGAATGCTACTTCGATCTTACGGATCCTCTTCCAAATATTTTGCAAGCTGCGTGTGATGAACTTGAAAACTTTTATCGACGTGCCCTGCTACAATTGAGAATCTGTTTTAATAACAACTCTTGTAGCACCCAAAGCACGCGCCTTTCGAAGTCCTAACAAAATTCCTTCATACTCCGTTGTATTATTGGTGGACTTAAAGTTGAGCCTTGCAGAGTACATTGCTCTTTGCCCTGAAGGCGAAATTATTACTGCTCCAATGCTTGCTCCAGACACTTGGAAAGCTTTGTTGGAATATACAGTCCAAATTCCTTCATTTGATTTCTCCGGAGCCCATACTGCGGATGGAGTCCATTCTGCCACAAAATCTGCCACCACCTGTGACTTGATTGTTGTCCTTGCTATGAAGGAGATGCCGAAGGGTGCTAGTTCAGCAGCCCATTTTCCAATTCTTCTCGTAGAATCTTTTCTTCGGAGCATATCTCCTAAGGGGTACGAAGTTGGTACAATCACATTATGTGCTAGAAAATAATGTCTCAATTTCCTCGAAGCCATTATCAGAGCATAGGTGAACTTATCAAGCTCGAAATATCTTTTTTTGCTCTAGATAATGCTTCGGATACAAAATAAACTAGATTTTGTACCAACTTCCCATTGAAATCAACTTCTCTAACAAGGACTGCACTGACAGCGGAGCCAGTAGCTGCATGGTAGAGGAGTAGGGTTTCGTCTGCAACGGGAAATGATTTCAATACTCTTTTGACATTCCGGTGTCCATGAAAAATCTTCAGACCCTTTTAATGCTTTGAAAATAGGCAAACTTCTCTCCGCAGACCTTGCTAGAAATCTACTAAGTGCTGCTCGACGTCCAGTTAGCTTTTGCACCTGTTTTAAATTTTCCAGCGGAGCCATCCTTTGTAATGCAGTTATTTGAGTAGGGCTAGCTTCAATCCCTCTACTCAAAACTAGATACCCTAACAACTTTCTAGCCTGAGCCCCGAAGATACATTTTTCGGGGTTGAGACGGACTCCACATGCCCGAAGGCTATCGAACGTTTCTGCTAAGTCTAGGCTATGTTGGTGCTTTAAAGCACTCTTTATTACAATATCATCCATATAGGCTTCTACATTTCTGCCTATTTGATGACCTAGAGCCTTAGCAATTAACCTCGAAAAAGTTGCTCCGGCATTTCTTAAGTCGAAAGGCATTCTTACATAGCAGAAGACTCCTGAAGAGTTATAAATCTTGTTTTAATTTCATCTTCGTGCTTTAACCAGACTTGATGATAATCAGAATACGCGTCGAGGAAGCTTAATAACTCCAAACCAACAGTGGAATCAACCAATTGAACAATTCGGGGCATGGGATAGGGGTCACGTGGGCATGCTTTATTCAAGGATGTAAAATCAATACACATGCGCCACTTCCCGGAGGATTTCTTTCAGACGAAGACTAGATTAGCTAACCACTCCGTATGAGCTACTTCTCTGATGATCCCAGCCTTTAGCAATTTTTCCACTCCTGCTTTAGCAAGAATGGCCCTTTCCACGGATAACTTCCGAAGTCCTTGTCGAATCGGCCGGACCCTTGGGTTCACAAGCAAGCTATGCTCAATGATATCTCGACTGACTCCGGGAATGTCTTCATCAGACCAAGCAAAGACGTCCAAATTTTCTCCAACTACCTCTTCTAACGAAAGTAGCGATTTCTAGGGCAAACCTTTGCCAAACTGAAAAGAATAGTCTTGTCGTCTTTATAATAACCTTCATTATAATTTCTCCGTCGGGGCTGGGTCTTGGGAAGGATTTCTTCGAAGGTTCACCTTGTATGCTGTTCACTTGTCCTGGGTCAAGAGGGGGGGCCATGACCATATTCTGCTCTTCGTGAAGTGGCTTGATGTCTGAAGACAGTGAGAGTACTCCCGCTTGTGTGGCAGTTTTCATACATAAATAGTTATGATGGCCGCCACGGGCTTACCAACTAATTTAACATGCCTCTCCAGAAGATAACATATATGTATAAGGGCATTCTACAACATCGAAAATCACCTCCTCCTTCCTTGCCAGTAGCCCCTCTCCGAAAGCAACTCCAGACCTATCCTGGCCGAGGGCATCAAGAGTGGGGTTCTGCGAAGCCTTGCAAGGGACGAGCTGCAGGGAGGAGATGTTTTCCTAGAGATACATAGCTAATCGAAGGCTTGAACGAAGATGATATCTATAAACTCCTCCATCAATCAGCACTCTCCTCGACTTCAGTCCTTGCTATATCGGCAGTAATAACAAGGGGATCTGCCTGCGGAAACTTTATTGCTAGCTGCATCATCTGCAGAGAAAGATATCAGCACATGAGACCATTTGGGCATTGTAGCTACACACGAAGAAGTTCCAATATGGCCCACTTCCCGGACATATTCTCTTCGCTGTCTCTTCAACATACTGCCAAGGGTCCCTCCTCTGGAAAATGGGGAGGACTACTCTTTTACCTGATCGTGACCATCTTCCTACTTCAGAGGTGGCATAATATTGACCACCGGAGGTTGTCTTGCAGGGTCGAAGTTGTCTATACGTGTCACAGCCTGGACAGGCTCTGGACGTACCTCGGAAGGAACTCGGTCAGTAGTGCCTCGACCCGAGGTCCTTTCAAGGTACTCGCCGCTTAAAGCGAGTATAGACTTGCGCGCATCAGTAGCGTGACTCCGATTCTCGCCATGGACGCAAGCAGAAGAAGGCCTGGCTTTGCCCAGCCGACTTCCCTGGCAGCCTCCAGCCGCTGGTCTTGCTTCCCAAGGCTTTGTGAAGTTTTAGGGGCAAATTTCTGTGGAGGGGTAATGTTCAGGACTTTGAACCGAGGATGCTTTTGCCCCCGACGTCTGTCATGCTGGACTTCGATGTTAGGCCCCTGCAAAAGTGTTGAAGTCTTTACTTATCGAACTTGACTTCTGCAGGATTGACGGAGTTGAAGCAGTTCTTCGAAGCCACCCTTCTTCTTACCTAGTATATTCTTCAAAATAAGCCATCAGCTGAGCTACAGAGGATATATGTTTCTGATGGAGTTTATCAAGGAGGTCTGCATGGGTAACTCCTTCTTGAGCTGCCATCAACTACAGAGGATGTAGTCAGCCCCCGTATTTGCGACTTCGTATGGGCGAAGCGCTTGAAAAATTGTCTTAAAGTTTCTCCAGGCAGTTGCTTCACCTGGAAATGACTCCTGTAGACATTGGGGGTACGAAGGTACCCTAAAAGTTACTTATGAACTTCTTCCTTAATTGCTCCTAGGTTCTAATTGATCCCAGCTCCAGGGAACCAAAACCAACGCAAAGCCACCCCTTCGAGAGCAAGAGGAAAACACTTGGCCA
This sequence comes from Zizania palustris, assembly GCA_019279435.1. Classification (NCBI taxonomy): domain Eukaryota; kingdom Viridiplantae; phylum Streptophyta; class Magnoliopsida; order Poales; family Poaceae; genus Zizania; species Zizania palustris. The sequence goes on from JAAALK010000288.1 coordinate 17,092,561, forward strand.
TGGTTGTCTCACACTCCTCCACTAGCCTCAATTACTAGAGCATAAGAACGGGAGAACTCCCCGGGGTCCTCCTCTCCAGAGTACTTACAGAGCTTCGAAGTTTTAAACTTGGGGTCAAAGCGCACTTTCTGTTACTTGGGATGCAACGGAGAATCGCTATCGAAGGAAGCGTTCTCCGGGACTACAGGATAAGGAAGATCGTCGTCTTGACGAACTTCGGGAATGACCGGGGTGGTTTGAGAACGAAGCCTATCTGCAGCTTCATGCCTCCACCTCACCACTTTAGCTTGGAGAGTGGCCATCTGGGTTACCATGTCGCCAAGACCATCTTCATTTCTTCCGGAAGGATCTTCTGGGTCTTGAGAACTATACGCGTCAGTTCGAAATGGAATCGGAGCTGAGAAGGGACTCCGGCTAGTCGAAGTATAGATGGAGTCGGAGGAGGAACTCTGTATGCTCGAGGAAGGGAATTCCCTTCAGGGGTCTGAGGTGAGGAATTACCGAAGGTCCTCCAACCTCGACTGTGTTCGAAGATCTTACTCTGGAGGTCCGAGGGGACCTTCGAGTAGGACTACCACCTGAACTCCGCTTAGGAGGCATGGTTTTGAGAACTTGGTAGAGAACGAAGTTTTTTGGACTAGGTTCCCCACGGACGGTGCCTGTTGGCATAAAAGATTACGCTAACAGGTTTTAGAGGTTAGAAACTAACAAACGAAGTGTTTGTTAAGTGAACTATTTCAAGCCTCCGAATTGGATAATAGCTCGAAGCAGTTCGAAGTTGTGTATTGAATAACTGAGTATTCGATCCCTATTACAAGGTGAAATGGGGGGTATTTATAGGTAGAAATCTTAATGAAAAGACCATTTTACCCCTTGTTGGCGTAAAAGATTACGCTAACAGGTTTTTGTAGATTAGAAACTAACAAACGGAGTGTTTGCGAAGTGAACTGTTCTAAGCCTCCGAAAGGATAATAACTTAGAATGGTCAGAATGTGTGTATTGAATAACTTGTATTCGGTCCCTATTACAGGGTGAAATGGGGGGTATTTATAGGCCCAAATATTAAGGAAAAGACCTATTACCCCTCTATTACAACCGACATAGTGGGAACTATTCGGTACCCTTGATAGGGCTAAAATGGTAAAAGACTAATCTAATAATATAAAAGATAAATCTTCCATCTTAGCTGGCAATAAAGATCTCGAAAAGCCTTAGTTCGAAGATATACTCCGAACCAATGCCTATCTTAGTACTTCGAGCCTGACTCAGGGTATCTTCGAAGATGAACGTCTGGAAACCTTCGAATCCATTATCTGCTTTTGTGCTGTTACGGCAATAACCCCGAAGATGGGATATTTTCCCCCAACAGTAGCCCCTCGAATACGCTTCTCCGTTTAACCTGTAATGTTAGGAGAGCAGTATACGGAAGGAAAAAAATAACCAGGCATAGGGGTTATTAGATTTTATTTATCTCCGAAATGTACGAAGATATAAACTACAAGTCAATCTTAGAATAATTACTTTTGAACTATCTTAGAACTAACTCAAGGAATCCGAAAGCTTTTAGACATAGAATAAATAGCCGTTAGTTTCCTTCTTCTAACAGAAAACTGTAGAATGCGTTAATTTTGGAGAAAAGTAACGGCAGGAATGCGAAATGGCATGGACTAACGGTAAAAATATGAAGTCTAGGCTATAAATAGAGGGCCTAGAACAATCCTATTTACCTTTTCACCGCTCTCTCGCAAATAAACACCTTATGAGCCCTTTGAGTTCTTTGAGCCCTAGCCTCCATTTTCCCCAAAGTAACCCAGCGACTGCAATGGTGAAGACCAAGGGTTCTGGAGCCCCGTCGACCTTGGCTCGGCAGCAGGCGGCTGCAGCAGCAGCGGCTGCGACGTTGGCGACGCGTCTCTCGGCATCCGCAATGACATCCATGCGGCAGGAGGGAGAAATCCTCAAAAATGCTGAAGATCAAGGTCTCTGCCCGCCATCAACGAAGTACTTGGACCAGTCCTTTCAAATGGGATCTTCTACCTGCAAGAGGGAATCACTGGCAATCGCAGTAGAAGGGAGGATTAGCACCGGAGTTATGATCCGCAAACCCGGAAAAGAACTCATCCCAGTCACCAAGGCCCGGAGAAGTGGTCGTCTTCGAAGCCTTCTTCGAAGCCGGCTTGGGCCTTCCCGCAGTGGACCTTCTTGGCGGAGGTACTTGACTTATTTCACGTCACCCTTCCTCAACTGTCCTCCGAACGCAGTAGCTTCTCTGGCTATCTCGAATGGGGCGTTGAGAGACGAAGGTTGTGAGGGGAGGGCAGAGATCTTCGCTGCGCTACTTAGAGCTTCATGCCAAGCCAAAAACCTTCGTAGGTCCCGGAGGTGAAAAGTAGTAGTAGCCTTCGGAAGCATCAATTTTAGGCTTCGGACGAATATGCCCTTCAATTTCCTGCTAAGGCCATCAATGCTAGATGGTATACTAACTGGGTCATGAGGTGGTTTTATGCCGAAGTTGGGGCGAGCAATCCTCTGGCCGGACCTTTGAAAGAGATCCAATTCCGGAAAGAAGCCCTAGTGCAACCAAGCCAAGGTCAGCTCGAAGCTCGCCTCAACCTACTTCAGAGGATCAGCCGAAGGTTGAGCATGCGAGACTTAGCCGAAGAGTTCCTCGTGGTTACAAATCTCTCCACTGATGGCCAACTGGCCTATCATCTTCGAAGAGGATTCGGAAGCCGGTCTCCGAAAAATCACTTTGACCTTCGAGCCCTACAGGTAACTTCGCAGACAACATGTATTATGCATATTCATTCGAAGAAAAACTAACTTGATTCATTTTTTAGCTTCTTCAGCTCCTGTTACTTCGGAGCAAATCGTAAGGGCTTCGGAGAAGATTTTGGGCGCTCCAACTCCGACCGAAAAAGAATGGAGAATTAAGTTGGTCGGGAGTTGGGAGAGATTTAACAGAGTATGGGGAATGCTGGAAATCACTCCGCCCCCTCTGATGGATTGGGTGCCTTCGGAGAAAGGACCCAAAAGAGGAAAGCCGAAGCTGGGACTTCGAGCTCTGCAAAGACTCCGGTGAAGAAGGTGGCTTGGAAGCCAAAAAATCTTGCACCTTCGAATCCTGCGCCTTCGAGCTCAAGGGCTTCAGTCTCTGACTCCCAAGAAGATGAAGGGAGATTGCTTGTGCGTCTAATAGAAGAAGATGAAACTCAAAGGACTGCAAAAGCCGAAGTACCTGTGAACGTGGCCGGAGTCCCGAGATAATCTTGAGCAACCAAGGACTTCAGCAGTTCAGGAAGATATATCTCAGGACGAAGTTCCTGTGAATGAGAGTGGGTCGAAGTTACTATGGCTTCGATTCCCGAAGAGGCAACAAGGACTACTCAGGACGATGCTCCTACAGTCGAAGACTTAACGGCTGATTCGGATGAAGATCTAGCCTTCGATCCGCCGAACAGTCCGATGATGACTCCTCTGCAAAATGTCGAAGGTAGTCTTCGAATAACTCTTTCATGTTTATTTTGTGTATTTATACAATGTATAATACTTTATATAATTTTTTTACACAGTCCACTCCTATGGAAGAGGTCCGCCAGGAAGAAATAATTCCTGGACCTTCGACGACTTCGGATCCAACCCAAAGAGCTACTCAAATGGGACCTGGAAGAGGCAAAAGACATATAGAACCCGCTCCCTGCTGCGAGTTCTGGATCAACTCCGTCTGATTCAACAGACGAGAGCCAATCTTACGGGGGAAGAGGCCAGTCTCCAGAGGCCGAAGACCACAGGCCAACACTCGGTCCTTCGTTGGACGAAGATGACCAAGGGCAATAAG